>JBAWJQ010001070.1:0-653922 GCA_037783105.1 Bactrocera zonata | reverse complement strand
ATGTTTTTGCTCTTCAAGTAACAAAAAGTTACTACTTGTACAGTATTTCACAATGTATTGCCTATCTTTAGGCGCTGTAAAAGGCTGATTTTCAATGATTATCCCAAAACTCTAGGTTTAAAAAAAATCGTTGCTCAAAATTAGCTAAATTCGCGCTATTTTTCAAATATTGCTATGAAGTGGAAAGCATTTCAAAATATGTAACATATCTCCAGGCGCAGAAAAGTGCGCAGAGTGGCAACTTAGATAAATTTCAATATTTATAAGTGCAATTGGTAGCATAATTCAGTGAGTTCATACTTAAATCGACATTCCGCTTTGAAATTTTGCTTCCCACCAAAATTCGCACGCCTGCGCAGCTGTCTCACACAGCATTTGCTTCCTGTCTCCGCTTTGTTTGCCAGCTCACGACTCCAGCCAACTATGCCATTTCTAATTTAATTTCAATTTATATCCTCACATTCATGTTTGTAGTCAAACAGCGGCAGCGAACCCTAACTCAAATGCAGTCGAAACTATTTTGCACAACTCTCACTCACACACACACCCACGAGCAATTATTTGAATGTTTTCTTTACTTTGCAGTGCTTTTGTTGCACATTTGCATAACATTTTGACTACATTTCATTCAGTTCACTGTTTGTTTGTTAGCTCATTCGCTCGCTGCGCGCCTGTTTGCCTGTTTGGTTGCGCGCTGGCAGGGCAGCAAGGAATTTCTAGCTTCATGCACGCTGCGCGCGGCAGGAAGAGCGGTGGCGGGGTAACTGCTCGGCACGTTCACTTGTGTGCATTCACACAGCTATTTGTCTGCTTTTGAAGTGAGCGAATGTGAGCATGGGCTTGACTCGCTGCTGGAATTTGGGTCAGCGCACAGTGGTGGCGAGAAAAAAACAAAAACAATTATAGAAAAAATGCAAGTGATGACAAGAATGGAAAATGAAAAGTGAAGGAAACGCAAGGGTGCATGTTTATGTAGCAAACTACAGGCAGTTAATTTGAACTTATGGGAGAAAGTAAAAAATGAGCTAGAGAAGTATTTCAAATATTTAATTTTTGTGTAATTTTTTTTTTAATTTTTTTTAAGTTTTTAGAAAAGAGTTAGAAAATGTTTTAAAACAAATCTTTCATAGTTTTTAATATTTTTTTTTCTTATTTTTTAATTTTTTAATTTTTTTTTATATTTTTTGGAAAGAAATTAGAAATTTTTTTTAATTTTTAATTTTTTGTTAAAGTTTTTGGTTATCTATTTTTTTATATTTTTTGTGATATTTATTATTAATTTAACAAGGTTCAGAATTTGTAATATAATATTTAGATTTTGTCTTTTTCAAATTTTTAATATATAAATACTTTTTTTGCACATATTTATATTTTACAAAGTAAGAAACGAGCGAATTTTTTTTTATTTTTGAATTTGTTTTATTTTGGTATTTCTTGTTTAAAGCCTTAAATATTTAAAAATAAATTTTTATGATATTTTAGAAATTTTTAGTAAGTTTTCAATTCAAATTTTCGAATTTTTTTTTACTTTTTTTTTAATTTTAGAATTTTTACACTTTTTATTTTTGTTGGATACTGTTATTTGTATCTTCCTTTGGAATAATTTTTTTTTTTTAATATTTTGTAAACTGCGATTTTTTTCCTATTCTCGGTTCCTTAATACATTTCGTCTCTTGACTTTCTTTAAACTATTTTAAATATTACATTTTGAACTCCCGTAAGCAGCCTTTTCTGAAAAAGCTTAAGAATATAGCCTAAATCCAAGCATAGCTATTTTCATTTATTATAATTTTTCTCTTCTTCTCTTTAAGAACTGTTCTTCAGTGCATTGGTTACACTTTGTAACCAGCCTTAGTTCGATTCCACAGCTCATTTGGTCATCGGTTTCGATTTGCTATTATCTGCAATAAAGATTTCATGCTCCAAATGAGCTTGCTTCAATATTACCAATGACATAATTTGCTCTCCTTCATTTATTATTTCCCATTCGGAGAGCTTAGTAAACCCATTCACTTGGTCTGAGTATTAATTTCACTGGTGATTTATGAATTCCTAAAATCCATAGTCATCAGTTATGTATTTTTTTATTCTTATGAATACTAGCGTACTTCAAACCCATAATATTTTCCTCTCAAAAGCAGATATGCATCAAGATTTTCTTTTTCCATAAATAATATTTATTCACAAGCGCTTTGATATGGCTTAAAACATAAAAAAATTTTATTCACAGCAATTCTGTAGGCCGCAAAGTATAAACGCATAGTACATAAACACTTTGTAAAAGGCACGAAATCATAACAAGGCACCCATACACAGGCAATCAAGTTATCAAAATGTGTCCATTCTCGATGAGTTATCCTCTTTGCAATAAATAAATATTTGATTGTGATAATATAAAACAAATTTTGACTTTCTAAAATTTCGTATATAAACAGCTCTTAAGACTCGAAAGGTCCGGCGAGAATAATAATAGCAAATACATCTCCATTTGTGTATATACAAATATAGCGATACACACACACATAATTTTTTTTTTTTTTTTGGCAAAAGTATAAGAAGAGGTAGCCGAAAAACTCTTTATATGCCCCAACGAAAAAAAGAAAAAACATTTGCTTATTGTATTTGAATATTGTGCAAGTTTTGCTTGCATGCGCGCCTCAAAGTATGCTAGCCTGCCAGTCATGCGGCTACTTGATGCTGATTTTTTCCTTCTATCGGCCAAAAAGTGAACTATATTTTTAGCTTATATGTTGCTAGCTGATTTGTAGGGACACAATTTTCTTACGACATATTTTTCTAGTCCCTTTTCGCCCATTTCCACTATGTGTGTGTGTATATATGTGCATGCGTGTGCTGTGCTTTGGGTTGTAGGTCAACAAATTTTCATTTATGCGCATTTTCAATAATTCTCTAGCGAATTGTAAAATCACACACACACACGAACAACACTTACATATAAATATGTATATACATAAATGCATACATACAAGTACATACTTGCATATATTCAAACCTACTTCCTCACATATCTGCATATATGTCTGTTTGCTTTTGTTATCTGCCTTTTTTCGCCCTCAAATAGATTGCAAGTCAAGCCAAACGGCACTCAGGGTCACTGGGATATTTATACAGCTGCCCTTAGGTGGCCGCTGGGTCATGCCACAGCTTCGAGTATCCTTGTTGGCTGCTTAAGTTGCTTTGTTATTTCATTTTCACTTAACACAACGATTTTCATTTAGTATAAATGCTTTACAGTTTTTCTTTATTACACTGCGGCGGTGTGAGTGTGCTTGCCCATCTATGTGACTGTGTGTGTATATGTGATTTTCATGTATGAGCCCTTTTTGCCCGCTGTGCCTTTTGCGCTTATGGGTATTGGCTTCAGCTTCTCTGTATGTGTAAATGCGTTTGTGTGCTATGTGTATCATACTCCTGGGTATTGCAGTGCAAACCGTTACATGCATAACGTTTAACTAACGCTAGTGTAGTGGTGAGCGGTCGCCAAATAAAAACAATATACAAAATGGCAATAAAAATTACTATATAACAATGCGTGTGGTGGTGATAGTGGGCTTGCGTTGCTCATAAGAAAAGCTATCGACTTCTGAATTTAGTACTGCTTTTCTTGTTGTTATCTTTTTTCCATTTCTGCCCGCACTTCTCAGCGCATTGTTGCTTCCATGGCTTATAGGCAATATGCTTAATGTTGTTTTGGTTGCTAGTTTTGTTGTTGCTGGCATTATCAAAGATTTACGTTGTAATTTATATTACCCCGACTTTTGTCCACACTCCCCGGCCCTTTTCTCACAAAAAAAATATTAGAAAATCTTTTTATTTCGTTCTTTGTGCTTCATTATTTTACTTTCGCTCTTTTTTCATTTCTTTTTTCCATTAAACCAATAATTTGCTTTACACCAGCAGTGACCTTTAACCTTTGCTCTGTGTATCAACTGCTTTGACTTGATCCCTGTGGTAGATTAGTCGGTAAATTTGTAAATAGCAGGCAAATTTTTTAATACTCAACCTCGGTAATGTGCGCTTTATGTGATTGAGTTTCGTGAATTTGCAATAAATTTCCGAAGAATAAAAGAAAAGAGGAGATAGAAAGGCATTAAGGAAGACTACACAAATGAGCGATAAAAAAGAAGGAAGCCTGCAAAAAAAACTTTAGAAAATTCGGTGCATTTTTGTATAGCTTCAGAGCTTATAAAGCTCTATGACGGATTTGAAAAGCCTAAATGTTTGGACTCCTAAATGTATGCTTGTCTTACTTTACTTAACGCTAGATATTTTTGTATTCGATTTTCAATTATTTTTTGTTGAAATGCTCGTCGTTAGACCAGTGAGAGTGTTTTCAGTAATTACTAACAACCACGCACTTTCGAAACCAGTTTCAAGTAGTACTACAATAGCAATCAGCTGAAAAAGAGTTGTTGCAATACTCCTAAAACTATGCTTATATTAAGCTCAATAGCTTTCTATTTTGAGTTTTGTGCATCCAGGTCTTTATTTACCTTTTTTTTAGCTAAATTTCAAGTAATTGATACATATTTAGTCAAGCGCCTAATGTTTGCCGGCCCAGTGTTCAGCAAAGTGATTTAACTATTTTTTACGATATTTACATACTCAAGATAATACAGCGTTTTTCTATATGCACTTAGTTATTCGGCGATATTTTAAAAAGTCTAAGCGCCTAAATGTATGCCACCTAAAGAGTGAGGAAAGTCATTTATGTGTAATATAGCGCTTTGTAGTTAATTCGAGAGTGACTGTAATGTGTTTAGCATTCCAGCGGTGTCCTGAGGCCACCAACTAACTTCAAGCGCCTAAATATATACCTGCTAATCGTTCAAGTGTGCTGCCAAGGTGCATTTTCTGACAACTTTTTATCGCTCTCAGGCTTTTTCCATATATTTTTACAACAAAAATAATTTTTTTTTCCATTATTCTCAGGAAAATTATTTTAAGCGACCGCCATTAAATTTTATTTATTTTATGAGTAGCAATATTACCGTTATTTCTTAATTTTTTTCCAAATATTAGTCAAGCCTCAACAACTTTCGCCATAAAAATACTGCTTGCAGCCAAATAACTTGAATTTATTTGCCCAACTTCCCAGCTATTTCCTAATCCACTTTGGCCGATTTTAAGACGTTTTTATTAGAGAAAATTTCAAAAGCAAATCTTTACAAACTACCGGCAATCGCTTTTTATGTGCCAAAAGTATACAACAATACAAAAATGAAAGCAAGAACAGCAAAAGCAGCTAATTCGCGACGATTTAACGCGTTGAGCAGCCAACAACAATGCAGCTACAACAACAACAACGCTATTGCTGCAAAGTTTGACAATTTTCAATGTAATAAATATTTCCGGCGGCGGCCACGGCAATGCTGTGCGAATGCTACGCCGAACAGCTGGCGTGCGTGCGCCCGCTCGCGGGTTGCCATGACGAAGAATTAACCGAAAAACATGCACAGCGAAATGTGGCACTAAAAATAAGCGCGAAATGCTTTCATAACGACACTCGAAATATTTGCTGCGTTTAATAAATTGCATGCGATAAAAAAGTATGCCGCGGGGCAGCTGCTCATGGAGCTGGTTGCGTTATTTTTATTTAGATTTTTAAATTCTCTTCCCAGCGCGGCTTTTATCCCGTTTTTGCGCGCCACCTTTATTGGTTGGCACATACTTTGCGGGAGTGGGGGTATGCATTCCAGTATATTTTCACAGGTGGAGCCATCACAAAAAGCATTTTAATGAAAAAGGCTTGCGGAAAGTATGAAAGTTGCTTCAATGCGTGTGCTTGTGTGTGGGTGGAGCAGCTTTGAATTTCCAACAGCTTGTCAACGGGAATTTACATTTTTTTGTATTATTTATTTCTGCTTTGATGTGCGCTGCGGTATGCGGCGAATAATTGGCTTTATGTTGACGAAAAAATTATTAAAAATTATGAAGGGTGTGAGAATAGGTGTGTGGGGCCTATAGTAAGCTTTCGACGAAGCAACAGGATATTGAAAAAGTGGAGACGGGATAAGCGGTGCGATTAAATTGAGTTGGGTGGAAATTTTTACTGCGAAAAATGATTTTCAAAATGCCGAAATTTAAAATTTATTTTTGCTATTTCTATTAAAAAAAATTTAAATTTTATTTTATTAAAAAAACATATTTTAAAATCCCGAAATTCAAAATTTATTTTTGCTATTTTTATTTAACAAAAAATTTAATTTGATAATTTAATTTTAAAAATTAATTTAAACTTTTAAATTAAAATTTATTTTTGCTATTTTCATAAAAAAATTTTTAAATTTATTTTTATCAAAAACTAATTTAAACATTTTAAATTTTATTAAAAAAAATAAATTTAAATTTTTTAGAAAAAATTTGTTTATTTATTTTTCTTTATTGCTTTGAAATTTATTTTCAATAAAAAAGTTATTTTATGTGAAATCTAATAAACAAAATATATGTGCACATAGGTACATATATCCTTTTTTAACATTTTTGTAATATTTTCCTTTTAAACAAAATCTTTTTTATTTGATATTTATTTGTTTTTCTTTGTTTTTAATTTTAATTTTTTTTAATAATTTTTTGTAACAATGTTTGTTAAACAAAATATTAATTTTTGATTCATATTTATTTAACTTTTTATTTTTATTTATTTTGAATAATTTTTGTAACCTTTCTTTAAGTTTTAGTTGGATATTTATTTATTTTTAAATAATTTTTTTTAACCAATATATTACTTTTTGGATATTTATTTAAGATTTTTTTAATTGATTTATTTTGAAAATTTTTTTTTAAATTTCTTTAAGTTTTAATTTTATATTTAATTATTTTTTTTTAATTTTTTGAATAAGTTTTGTAACAATTTGATTTTGATTTTTATTTAATGTTTTTTTAATTTTTCCAATATTTTTTATAGTATTTTTATTTAAATAAATTTTTATTTATTTTTCTATTTTGTTATTTAAATTAAAATATTATTATTATTTTATTTTTATTTTTTTTTGTTTTTTGTTTTAATTTTTATTTTTTTTTCTTTTATTTTAATATTTTTTGTAATTTTTTCTAATTTTTTCTGAGCCTTTTAAAAGCTTACGAAACGACTTGGCAGCATTACCTACCCTTTTTCCCACTCCAACTCAATTCATGCCACTCGCTAATAATCACACACCACTCCAGAGCACAACTCGCACTTTCACGTCACTCCACCGCTCTCCACCACACTTCAGTTCACTCACAACCATTCAACCGCAATTTTGTATGAAAATCCTAAAAGCTGCTTTGTGTCCGCACATATGTTGCATTGCGCCTGGCAGCCGCTTCAGCGCCTAAAAACACGCTTCGCTTATTTATTTTGGCGTTTTTATTCAGCAGAAAAAAAGAACAGAGAAACTTCGAACTTTTTTGCACTCATATTATTTTTGAAAACACATGTGTGCGTATATGTGTGTGCATATTAAAAAGCACATGCTCGTAACCGCACATATGCAAAAGCAACAACAACATAGCATACAGCTGCAAATCCCAAACACATTTTGCGCCTTTTGCTGGAAAAAGGCACACACACACAAACACATCCACGAGCGCATAAACAAAATCAAAGACTTCTTTATTTATTTATTTTTGTCGTTGTTGTTAAATTTCGGTTGACTTTCATGCTTTTTCGGTTTCATTTTTAAACTCACTCTCCGAGTGGCATAATTAAAATCGTGCCAACAACAACAATAGCAACAACGGCAGCCACATATGAGCAAGAGCAACCAAAAGTGCCTCAAGTTAAAAGTTATGGTGTTTGAAATGGGTTTGTGGGCGGAGGCGAGTTGTTGGTGGTGGGGGTGTGTGTTGACCCGGATGTTACCGCGCGGCATTTGACTGTCACTTTATTATTGTTTTGCGTCGAAAAACAAGGCTTGGCGAAAATAAACAAATAGAACGGCTGAAAGGGAATATTAAATGTCAGAAGTGGGGGCTAGAAGGAAGCACTTCAAGTTGACTTTCTGATTTATTTGACTTTCGGCGGTTGAATTGCGGGGTGGATTACTCTGGTATAGAATTTTCGCTCAAGTGTGAATGTGGTAATTAGCTGTAAATAGAGGCTTGCCAAGAGCTAAAAAAATCATGGTTCTCATATTTAATTTTTGAGCACTGCGATATATTTTATTGCATGAGAAAAGCTTTCACTTATTAAGGCGCACTTTTTCTGAATTTATCCTCTGTGCACACTTTTCTGTGACCAAACGCATATGGAAGAAACTTACATATTCAATTCAGCTTTTATATTACAAAATAGAAAATTTTCAATATAATAAAATTTGTAACTAAAAAGCTTTCACCTTGATGCAAACGGCATCCATGGTATTTTATGTTTATATTTTTGTTAAAATACTTTGCATTTTTCGATTTCCGTCAACTTTTCTATACAAATAAAACTTTCACCATAAAAAGCTTTCACATTTCTAATAGCTTTCGGCAGTAAATACAGTTATGTTTGTGTTTTTGATAAAACAAATACTTTATGATACTACAATTTCCTTAAGCCGCTTTATACAAAAAAAGCTTTCATCAAGAAAGCTTTCATATTTTTGTAAACTTTTGACTGTAAATAATGTTATATTCATGTTTTCGCTAAAACTTGTTATACATTCAGATTTCCTTAAGCTTTCACCATAAAAGCTTTCATATTTCTGATGACTTTGGCCAGTAAATAAGGCTATCATTCTGCAGCTTTCAATCAATTGATATGAAATAAACTTGCTGGTGCCTAAAGCTTTTCAGCAAGCTTAGTTTTTAACTTTCACTTTACTTTTCACTGTTTGATTTGTAATCTTATAAGCTGTTAGTTCGTGTAGCGAATGCTGAAACTGCTTACTTTCGTGCTTAGTGATTAAAAGTGTAGAACAAAACAACACGTGCTGAATTTTATGTTAATCTGGATTAGTACAAGTAAAAATAATTATAAAGTACAAGAAAACTTTCGATCTGACTTTAGATTTGAAAGTTAGCGAATTTATCGTGTATTCAATCAACTCAGAGTGATCAAACGAAAATCATTATAAAAAGCATACAATGAAGCTTTCATCACCTAAGCTTTCACAATCTGAGCTTTAATTAGTACTTTAATAAATAAAAATTTCATTAGAAATTGTTAAAGCTAAGCCAAATACTAAATTTTTGGATTTTTTTTTTTTTAATTTTACAAGTAATGATAAAGCAACGACTCGCATTCGTTGCAGCTTTCACGTTTTGTCGAAATTTCACTGAAAACTAAATGCAATGAATCAAATAACATTCAACGTTTTCCAATTTCCGCTAGTTTTATATTAACTACTCAGGCTAATCAAACGCAGCATGCTCATCGCATCATTAATTTCATATTTGCTGCGAAACAAATTTTCGACAGAATGTAACGGAACTCGGAATTCGAGGGAAAAAGCAATAAAATTGACCCTACACTGCAATGCTATTCAAATTCAATTACCCAAACACACAACAGTAGGCAAGCATAATTAAGCGCATATGACTAAATAAATCGTGCGTGTGAGTGTGCGTGTTTGTTTAAGTGTGTGAGTGTAGGGAATTATATGATTAAGTGTGTGAACAAGAGCAGCTCATTGCAGCGGCTCTTTGTTACGCACATTTGGCCAACAGCTGGCAGCGCTTCCTGGCGTGTCTGTTGCATTTTAATCATTTCGAGATAGACACAGTACAACACTAACAGAGACAATAGACAATAACAGAGGCAAGAGGTCGAGGGTAGTAGGGAGATAATGCGCGTGCGTGCGTGTGTGTGCGTGCGATTTGAATTATTGTAGTTGGAACAAAAGCGCCGGCGCGAGCTGCCAATTGACATGGATTTATTAGTAGCAGCAGGAGCCTGAATGCTGCAGGACATTGCGCAGCAAAATATATAGTTTTAAGTGGAGAAGGCAGGGTGGTGGCGAAAATTGGTAAAAAATATTATATATCTCAATCCGCTTCGGGGTGAAAAACATGAAATTAAATGACGAGAATGGAGTTTTTAATGAAAATATGTTTTACCATTAATAAATTATGGTCAGAAAGAGACAAAAATGCTTTAGTGAGAAATTTCTAAAACATTTTTCAAAATTTTTTATGGCACCCTTTATACATTTTGTTGCAACAAAGCATTGAGTGGACTAAACCGTTCAAATTTCTAAGGCTTTAGAGTACTTCTCCTACTCCGTACACTTTTTCCTTATAAAAGGGAAGAAAAAAGTGTACTTATACCTTGTAACACCCTGTATTTATGCTTTGACACATCAAAATTTTGCAAACTTTGCAACAACACTTTTACACATTCTTTGAATCTCTGCTGCACACTGCTCTACAGCCTTTTAGTTGCCCCTGGCCATGCTGACCCGCCAGCTTGCGCCGCACCGCCTTGCATAGCATACTTCCGGGGTGTGATGAGGACCATTTGGCCGCTTTACTGATTGCACAAAATATTCGCTACGTCAGCTAAGCGCGTTTAGCAACAACAAATATTGGTTGTTAGCGCTTGAAATGCGCCGAAAGCGCGCAACTGGACACTGAAGAATGCTCGTTGCCTCAAGTTTGGCGCCCTAAATGTATGCTGCACTTTACATTGCTAAGTTCTTTGCACAGCTAGCTACCCGCACAGCCTTTTAAGCTTTGTTTATGGCTCTACGCGTGCAAAAACACTGCATATTTACAGTAAAAAATACAACCCTGATTGCAGCATCGCTAACTCGACTGCTTGCGTCCACGTTTTTCTCCTGCGCTAAAAGTTAGTTCGTGCTGTCTCGGGGCTGTTTGTTGTCTTCGCTATTTGCTATTGCTTTACACTTTCATTGTTTGTTGTATTTTTTGCATTGTTGTTGTCAGAGGGGTGCGCGCGGCTACTGTCACATATCACGCTTTTGTTTACGATTTACTGACACTTGAAAATAATCGCATATAATCAATTTGCAGCTTGTTGAGTGGCAGCAGCAGCATGTCCTGGCTACCCTCAGGTACTTGCCGGCGATCCTAGCGCTCGCCTTCGTTGGGGTTGCCACAAATCGCCGCTTAAATGAGACGGAAGTGACGCAGACGCTGCTAAGCGAGAGTGACAGCAATATGCTGCCATACAAACGCGCCGGCGGAGATTTTGGCAGTTGAAGGATTTCGGCTGATTCATCAACTGTTGTAAGGATTTGTTTAATGGTGATGAAGGGTAGACGGAAATATGCTGAAATTTATTTTTTGCATTTTTGAAATTTGTGAAGTTTTGCTGAAGAAGGAAGGGCAAAATTTTTTAAATAGCATTTACAGAGTTTTAATGATTTTTAATATCATTTTTCCTCGTTTTTCAACTTCAAAGTAAATTCTCCTTTAACTCGCATTTTGGGACCATTTTTTAGGCACAACCCCTGAAAAATCAAACATAGGCGAGTGACTTCTCCAAGAACCAGCGTAAGCATTACTCTTTGCTCTGTATATTCCTGCCCAATGCGGTTGCAAAGGCTCCAAAGTGTCTTCATGTGTTGAAAATCAAAAATCCATTTACCAGCTTCAGCCAGCAGACCGACTTCATGACTTCGGCAGGTCACGTGCACTCGGCTAAAGCGAACAAATCACATGTAGTCGCTGCAAAAACTCATGTAGGAACAGTAGAAGTAGTAATCGACTCGGGGTGAATAAGGATTATGACAAAGACTAGGAAATGGTTGGGAAGCGTGCTACTTCATTTTATCCCAATTATAGAGGTTCACTGAGCCTGAATTGCAAATAGTTTTTGTATCAATACATTTCGGATGAGCGATCTAGAGCTTAATTACAGGGAATCTTCGAGTTCTTATAAAATCAGACTGTTGGAAGAGGGCGTTATTGAACCTATTCCTTTTTCGAACACGATTAGCAAATCGAAATGGGGATCTAGAACTTTATTTCAAGATTCTGCAAGTGGATTCCCCAGAGCAGTCCTGGCAGCTAATCATGCTTGATGTAGGACCTGCTTTGTCGGGCTCGTTAGTAACTCCAATATTAAAGTTCGCTTTAGTTTCTTCGAAATAGATGGAAGTACTAAGGCTCTTATATTTACAGGATTTGCCGAGTGCCAAACGAACAGACAAGAACCGTCGGGTCTAAGTAACCGAAATGGACCCGAATTTTTATTTGGCCAAGAACTGCCAACACGTCATCATTCCTCGAAATTACTTCAGGAATGTTGTCTGCCGCTACAACAAAAACATGCATCATCCTCAATATTCCTATAGGGTATTGTCTCACATGCGGCACCTGTGCTTTTCCCCTCCACGCTCGCCAATTTCACTTTTATCGCTTCTGTAATTTAAAAACTCACATTAATATGCAACGCAAAGCAAAGGTATTGCCATTCGAACACACACACGCACACATACATTCATACGCACATACATATTAACACGCAGCAAACCACAGGCGTCGCTGCTTTACACCCTTCGCTGGATACAGCCGCCACAAAGGGGTTACAAGAATTACTGCAACTCTTCAACCATTTTATATGAACTCACACACACTCACGCACACACAATGTGTGGTTGTAAAGTGTGAAAAACATGGAAGAACGTGTTAAGCGCAGACAAAAATTGCGAAAAGAAAATAATAAGCATTTTTTACTGCCTTTCTACGTGTATATGTGTGTGTTGCTTTGAGTGTGTGCCGCTCTGAGAGTGATTGGTTTCAAGTAACTGTGTGTGTACTTATTGCCTGGCAACACTTTATGTCTGTAATTATGGCAAGCAATATTTTATTGATTTGTAAAGGCATACGCCGGATATTTCCTGCAGATTTTAAGGGTCGCATACTTTATTAACCCGCTTCTGTAAGGAAATATAAGTTGATTGCTTCGTTTATTGAGCGCTCCATGCAAGTTGTGGCAATTCAATTCGAAATTTAATCGTTTGGTGGAGAGTTTATAAAATTGATAATAATAATAATAATGTGAAAAGAAGAAGTTTTTGTGATGAAAATATTTTAAAGAAATTTTTTGGAGAAAAAAATATCAAAAATTAATCTCACAAGTAGGTCTATATACAGGCATATGTCTATCAACCTTTTTTTTTATTTTGAGGTTCAACAGTGACTCGACACATAATGAGATGCAAAGTACTCTCACAAAGTCCCTTCACCCAACGCTAGGATGATTCCCGATCGTATTATAGTCCTTAAAACGAGAGAATATAGAACAACAAGAGCGCCGAGGTCTCAGTACATAGACATCGTTTGAAGAAATGATCTATGTATATATTTTATTTTTAGTTTAGCAAGCTTCCGCTCTAATGATTCCCGTTTGAAATAAAGCCCTTAGTCCTTCTTTAATATAAGAAATAGATGACAATTTCCTTTAGTGTGTCGTTTTTTCACGAAAATCCGCAGAAAAGCGTTAATTTCGTTCTTAAATTTGCCTTAACATGAACTACCAGTCACATGAATACTGCTAATAGATATTAAATTTTCAAAAAAAAAAGAAATTATTTTAAAACCAGAACAACGAAGTTTCGACATCATTAGTTCAGCGAGCTTCCAAGCTCTATCTCTCACACTCTTTTGAGGCGCGATAAAATATTCGATAATATGAGCCATCGGTCCTGAGAACTCTCGCTATGGATGTAGATAACCGATAGATAACCAATTTCCAAGAACAAAAAAAAAACAAGTATGACAACAACTCGCTCTCAAGACGAATTTGTTGTATCTAACTCGAAGTCAACTCCTCTTCTTGACTTGTTTTGAAAGTCAGATCTATTTAGTTCGGACTTTTAGGCCACCAATCGCTATTGGACTTTACCCAGAGAACAATTTCTGATATCTATATCATTTTAGAAGCAATATTTAGTTCCCCAATCGCTTGTATTAGACTATAAGACTTTATAAAAATCATATCTATTCAATATTGTATATACTTAGCTTTGATATCGCCTTCCCTTTGCCGACCTTCAGTAGAAATAAATCTATTTTTAAATGTTTTAAGACACTCAGTTACTTTTATTTTACTTTTAAATGTATTTTTCCCTTTTTCTTCGTTTTTCTAACTCTTAATTCTTACGTAAGCCACGAGTTTCCTAGTCGTCGACCTTTCATGTCTCTCCCCTATTCTGCTTAATTAACACTACTAGATACTTTGCCTTCACTTGAACTCCCAGCCGAGTTCAATACCACATCGATGCTGCTGTTGTTGCCATTGTTTCAGCCACCTTTCATAAGGAATCATTAATATTCGCAGCATAAACTCGCATGTAAATTTCTATAAATAAATGACGATTAGCACAAAATATTTTTGTTATATGACATAGAGGGTTGAGACTGTGGTTCGCTTTAATGGAAATGCACAACAACAATAAATAAAGTGAAAAAAGCATAGATTAAAAAAAATATAAATGTAAATTAAAAAAAATGTATAAAAGTTAAAATAAAAAGATTTATAAAAATATTTTTTTTTTTAATTATAAAAATAAAAAAAAATTATAAAAATAAAAAACAAATTATAAAAATAAAAAAAATTAATAAAAATTATAGCAGTTAAAAATTAAAAAAAAACTAAAAATTAAAGAATAAAAAAAGAATAAAATTTCTTTAATTTTTATAATTTTTTTTATTTTTTTTTATAATTTTCATTTTTTATTTTTCATAATTTAAAAAAAAAATAAAAATTAAATAATAAAAAAGAATAAAATTTCTTTAATTTTTTTTAATTTATAAAATTTTTAATTTCTTTAATTAAAAAACAAAATCATTTCATTTTTTTTTAACTTTTATAAAAATTTTAAAATTAAAAAAGTTAAGAATAAATATTATAAAGTAAGAAAAACAATAAAAAGTAATCATCATTACTCAAGCAAACATTTGCGAACCTTCTAGTTAATTATATACTCGTATTCTTCTAAGCTGCCTTCTGCCGTCTACTGTTGTTGTTTTTGCTTTTAATTATTTTCTAAGCTTTGTTGTGAGTCAGTCTACTATAAACTACTCTAGCATGTCTACAGCTTTAGTACCTGTCATAAAGACTGCCATGGGTTCGCAGCTACCTCCCCGCGCACCTCTCTCCGTTACCTGCTGATGCTGCCTTTATCATTTAAGCGGTCGGGGTGCTGTAGGAAGCAATTAACTAATCAAGTTGGCAATTGTAATCGCGGCTGCCTGTAATTCTCAGCTCGCTTATACACTATTTATGTGTATGTATATTTATATGAGTGTGTCATAATCTTTCAAAGGCTTTCATTTATCTACATTGTGTAAGCTGCTGTCGGCGAAGGTGCTTATTGCGTCGCGTTTCGGCGCTGAGAATGATGATAAAGCATGTGATAGCATCTAGATGCCAAGTCCAAAGCGAAATGTATGTAGTGCGTAGCTTGGTGTCGCTTTGTTGTTGAAGTTAGTAATAAATTTTAAATATTTCATAGACAGCAGTTTGGAGATTATTACTCCAACCACAGCATATTTTTATGCCATTTTATTGTTGATCCCGACTTCCGTGGACATTACTTAATAAGTAAGCTTAATTACCATACAATTTTTATTATTTTGTTTTCATATTTTTATCTTACAAAATTTATATTGAAACTATTTTCAGTACATTGCTAACACATTAAACATAAATTATGTATTTTTTGCCGATTTTTTTTTTTTTTTTTTGATTTTCCTTGGCGCTTTGATGATATCACTTTTATAATTAGTATTTTAGCTTCGCTAGTGTTTTACAATGGCTCATCAGGCATGCAAATTATTTGTTTATAATTTTTTTTATTAATGCTGCGGTCGATTTTTATATAATTGTATTTAGCAAACGCATATTTTTAATATTCAGTTGTTTACATCAAAGATTCCTTCATGTGAAATTCAATGCTGCTTTATGCCAGTCACGTACTATACTCGTACACTTATGTAGCTATAAAGAAGTAGATAAATGCGCATGTAGATTAAAAAATTGTTATATTTTTAATTTTTTTGATTTATTTATTATTTTTTTCATTGTTTTTAATACTTTTTGTCTTTAGCTTTTTACCTATAAAGAAATGTTACTGTTTTCAAATGGCTTTTTTTCCAATTTTCGAGCAAATTTACCATAGTAGCGCATACATTGGTTAGTCGAAAAAGTCTTTTCGTAAATTTGTCATTCCTATAAATATTTTTTGTTATAAAATTTTGTTTCTAAATCCCTAACAAAAAGAAACCCTTTCCAATTAAATTTCAAAATAATCCGCTTGGCTGCCTCGTTAATAATATTAGTTTGTTTTTTGTTGCTATTTTTTTGTTTTTGTAATTATTTTATTCTCACTCATATTATTTCCAATTATTTATCCGATAAATTTTGTTTATTGTTCGTCATGCTCATTTGGCGATTCGCTTGCCTGCTTATTTACTCGTTTGCTTCACTAGCAGCTTATTATCTTTTGTTTGGAATTTATATGCTCGTTTGTACAGCGAATTGGCAAATTTTTATTTTTATGAAACAGCAATCGTTCAATTGCCCGAAGGTCTTTAAGCAATAGTGCAGAGAGCTTACTTTTTTATGAGAATACAAATACATGCGTGAAGGTCTTGCAATAAAATAGTGTTAGTGATATTTTAAATAAAATAATAATTAAAAAAGAAATTATGAACAAAAATTTCGCTGCTTGAAAAATTTTTAGATTTTGTGAAAAATAATAATATTCTTTCCTTTCATTTACACTGTTAAAAATTAAAAAATAATTTATGTTTTAAAGTATTTTTCTATAGATTTTTATGATGGAAAAAATTAAAAATAATTATAATTTTTGTTAATTTCTTAATTTTTATACCTGAAAATTTTTCTATACATTTTTATGATGAAAATTAAAAATAATTATAATTTTTGTTAACTTTTTAATTCTTATACTTACAATATTTTTCAATAAACTGTTATGTTGTAAATAAAAATTTAAAAAATAATAATTTTCCTTCATGTTTTTACAATTTTTTTAATTAAAATTATAATTTTTGTTAATTTTTTTATAATTTTTTGAATTTTAATACGTTAAATAATTTCTAAAATGTTTTATGTTGCAAATAAAAAAAAAAAATAGTTTTTAAGACTGTAATGGGTAATTTTACACCTTTAATTATATAAAAAATCCTAAACTCTAACATAATAGATTTTATCTTGATGAGATAAGACAGTTGCTAACCGCACAGCCTTGCATATGTTTACTCCCTTGCATTTGTCTATTGTTTGTTATTATCTTCTAATAGCAAGACCACACATTTAACCATATCCATCCATCTCTATGTTTATTTATCAATCAAATAAAAAATTATATTTCTTAAAACATACAACAATTGCACTATTTCTGATTAATATGCTGTATAAGTAAAAATATATAAGTTAAAATCTTTTCGATCCCCTCCTTGCATTCGCGATTGTCACTTCCGCTTACAAAAACGCTTATCTCGCCTTCATCACCTGCTGAAGGTTCAATTATTTATTCAACACGGGTACATAATTTGTCATTGAGTTTTTACAAATTCTTATTACACACATACATACATACCGACACAACAATAATAATAATAATCTTGTTTGACTAATCACCCGGATATGTTTGGCCAAGCTGCCACACGGTGTCAAATAATCCATCATTTTTCGTGCACAACTTTTGGTTTTTGTGTTTGCTAAAACATAATAACTTTTTCTGAAGTAATGTACAGATAATGCGCCAATAACTATAAAAACGCCTACACAAAAAAAAAAAAACAGCAAAACAACAACAAATTCAATATCAAGGCAAGTTGTTGAGAGATTCGATTAGGCAGATAAAAAAGAATTCGGATAATAATTATGGCACACAGCAGTGGCAAAAAGCGCAGTAATAAGAGAACAAAAGCATAAAGTGTACAAAAAAATTTTTGAAATTATTGAGTAAATAATTGATTTTTTTTTTTAATATTTTGAAAAAAGAAAAATAATAATAACTTCATTCTAAGCCGCTAGATAAAATTTGAGCTTGAATTTATACAAATAGCGATGGCTTTGCATTTGTTCAGAATTTGTTTTCCACACCTCGGTTGTTAAGAAATTAATTTAAAAATCATTAATCAAAAGTGCCGTTTTAAAGACTGTAATTTTAGCCAGGACTTATGACCTTTCTGATAATTTATCATAATTTTGATAGGTTTACATTGAGAATCTAAAATTTTTTCCTACATAATTAAATTATTTGATATTTTAATTTTTACTAATAATTTTTTTTTATTTAATTTTAACTAATAAAAAATTTTTCTAACCAAAAATTAATATTTAAAAATGTCATTTTTAATCTTAAATAATATTTTTCGAATAAAAAAAATGATATTAAAATTTAATGTTTATTTTTTTAAACCTTTTTGTATAAATAATTATTTTTAATTTTTTTTTTAAATAAGAGTAAATATTTGTAACTAAAAATGAAAACTTTTGATAAAACTTTTTAGTTTTGTCTAATTTTTAAAATAATATTTAATTTCTTCATATCGAAATTTTTTTCATATTTTTTCACTTTTTATTTCAATACTTGACTTTCAATCAAATTTTTTTAAAGTATAACATTAAAAAAAAATTAAAAACTACTATTTTTGCGGCTTTGTGCAATTTTTCACCAAAATTTATTTTATATTATGTATTATTTATTTTAAATTTTCTTAATTTTTAAAGATTTTTAAAATTAATTTTTCATAATTTTTTAATATTTTTACTTAATTTTATTTTTATTTTTTCTTCTTTTAACTTTTAGCTTTTAAATTTGAAAATATTTTTCAATTGTAATAATTAAATTTCTTAACATTTTTTTTTAAATTAATTTTTATAAATTTTCGAAATTATAAATAATTAAAATTTAAATTTGTTTCAATTAATTTAAATTAAAAAAAAATGAATCTTTAAATTTAATTTCTTAACATTTTTTTAAATTAATTTTTATAAATTTTCGAAATTATAAATAATTAAAATTTAAATTTTTTTCAATTAATTTAAATTTAAAAAAATGAATCTTTAAATTTAAGTTAATTTTACAATTTTTTTAATTAATTTCATTTTTATTTTATTTTTTAATTAATTTTATTTTTTATTTTATTTTTATTTATAATTTTTCTAATTTTAAATGTACCTAATCTTTTAAATTTTGCACGATTCCTTCCTTAAATAATTACATAATTTCATTCTTAATAAATTTTGAAATTCCTCACATATTTTATTGCTTATTCTCAGCGCATTGTTTTATCACTCCTGTTTACTTCACCAATTTCTATTTATAATTATTAGTTCTTAATGATAATACGCTTTTATTGGCCATTCAAAACATCATAAAATTAAGTATATATGTGTGTGTGGAGGCACTTTGGCAATCAATTAAACGTATTTTGAACCTCATCGTCTGCTGTATTTGTTGTTATATACTATAGATATGTAGGCCTGGATAAGCTTCTTACTCAGCACCACATTACGCTGATTCACGCTCCCACACGCCTTTTCAAATACATACATTTGTACAACAACTACAACACTCAGCTGTGCTAAGCAGCAAATTTCATGTTGTCTTCGCACTATTTAATTGCTCGCTGCTTGCTGTCTACAAAAATATCAAAAAAAAAAGATAATTCTAGGTAAAGCAAGAATCACAACACGTGTGCCTTTGGCGCGCAAGATAAATTATGAGATACACGCATATTCATGCTGAAAACTACATAAATATCATAAATTCATTATCGCCCACATGTGGCCTACACGTAGCCTATTTGAGGGCGCCACCACATAAACACTCACAGTGCGTCGGTTTATCATTCAGAAACAAAAACCGAGATCTGTAGTGTTGAACGAATGGCCTCTCGTTCCCACCCTCCTCCAGTCAGCTCCCACGCGCGCTGCTTTGTTTGCCGCGTCGCTTGTTGCATTCACCTCACCTTAATAAGACGCTACGACACTTCTGTCTGTCTGTCTGTCGATCGACCGGCGACGCGTTTCGCCTTTTGCGCCATGCACTTTTGAATTATGTGGCAATTTCTGCTATGACTTGTTTTTTCTTATGAGAAAATGTGAGGCAAAACAGACAGCAAATCATTCCTGGCGCTGTCTCATTTGATACTTGTGTGCTTAAGTACTTAACTTGAGTATATCTGCTGTATTTTCCAGATACTGCAGCTATTACATCTGCCTCATATACTAAGCGTTGTTATTGTAATAAAATACCGTCCCTACGCCGTCCACATATGCCTGTTGTCTTAATCCGCATTTGCGCCGCTTCAGCCCTTTTAATTTCGCGGCGAATTAAGATTTCATAATTTCGCATTAATTATTAATATGTAACGGTTAATTTCGATATCGTATATTAATTTGTGCGCTGAAGCGCGTCCGTGTTGAATTTCAATTTATTACCCAACTTAAGATTGTACTGAGATAAGTACTTTTATTCATGCCTGAGCGATTTCAATTAATCATTTGTTTTTCCTCTTTTCATTTCAGCCGAACGCTCGCTGTCCGATAAGAGATTAATGTAAGTACAAAATAAAATTTTCGAATATTGTTATATATTACTTCAGTGTATGATGTTCTGCGCTCGGTTCTCGTAATACATTGGGGCTGCCAGAAATGTGTGGCATCTTTGTTCGGAGAGAAGCCCACACCGATGAAGAAAAAGTCTCACTTGCTCTTAAAGCACTATGCACATCTAGGAAACTATTCTAGAATATATGTGATTTTTAGCTATACTTCAAGTTTTGACTGCTTCCGTCAGTTACTTAGCGTTGTTTAAGTATTGAGGGCTCTCTGATTAAATATTCTTAACTTTTTGGTAACCCTTTTCATGAAATGAACTTCCAGTTGCGATCTTCTGGCCACAAGAACCTTTAAACTTCGATTTTCCAGCCTTTCTCTCGCTTCCTCGTTCTCTCCTTTCTCTTTCGACGACTCCGCTTGAGATAGTTAGATACATTAGCCAAGCCTTGTATGACTTTATCTACCTTCAATACGAAGGCTGCCTTCTATATTTGGAGATTTCCTGATTTCAAATCCTCTCTCTGGAGTTTAACCGCAGCTTAAGTAAGTCGATTGGCATTATTTCTTAACCTGAGAGAGTCAAGCTTATTTGCTCTATTTAAAATAATAGCAAATAGTTCATATCGCTTGGAAATCACTGTTGGAGCAAGAAGCGTTTTTCTTGCTTTATTTTATTATTTTAAAAATGCGGGGGTGCAAAACAAATTAAAGTGCAGTGTGCTCTTGTTCACGGTTTCTTAGCAAGTGGTTTATTTGCAAAAAATCTTCATATGTATATACATAATTACTCTTTAGAAGATTTGAGCATTCACATAAGTAAAGAAAATTATGAGTACAATATGTGTATGTATACATGTGTGTATAAATGTAAGCAACGTAAATTGAGTTAACAAATTCTATTAACAAGCAATGAGATAAAGAGAGGTTTATAATAACAATGTATTATGTTTATCCGGAGCACGGGTCACTGTCATTAGGGTGACCCAACATCCCGGCTCCCGTTGAAAGAACTATCTTTCAAGAAATCGGAAGGATGGCTAATTTATGTATTGGCCTACAAAGTGTTCCATTGGCAGTTCGCAGATTCACCACTCTAACATGGCCATCTCGTCCTAGCACGGTTGATTCGACCCGACCTAATCTCCAACGTTGCGGTGGCAGATTGTCATCATGTATGATCACTAAAGCACCCTTAGTGAGATCAGGTGAAGGTGTAGTCCACTTTACACGGGCTCGTAGTTCGTTGATATAGTCCACAGACCAGCGACGCCAAAAACTTTGCTTGATGGCAGTGATTGTGTTGTAGCGATCAAGATGTGAAACGGTCTTCAGCTCCAGTGAGCGCTCAGGCAAGCCACGCAAAGAATCACCGACCAAAAAATGACCAGGTGTCAATGCACCAAAGTCGTTAGGATCTGAAGACATTGATGATAGCGGACGTGAATTAAGAATAGCTTCTATTTCTACAGCAACGGTGTTTAACTCTTCGAATGTCAGTTTAGTGTTTGCCAATGTGCGATTTAACAACCCCTTCGCGCTCTTTACCGCAGCTTCCCAGAGGCCGCCGAAGTGAGGTGCCCTGGGTGGAATAAAATGGAAATTAATAAAATCAGAGGAACAATATTTATAGATTTCATTTAACGTTTCAGTCTTGAATAAGAACTGTTTGAGGTCCTTTAGCTGGTTTGATGCACCCACAAAATTGGTAGCATTGTCGCAAAAGATATCACACGGCATTTTACGTCGACCACTCATTCGCTTCAATGCATTTAGAAATGCGTTTGTTGATAGGTCGGAGACCACCTCGATGTGCACAGCTTTAGTTACGAGGCACACGAATACAGCTAAATATGACTTGGTAGGTGGTTTTCCACGAATTCGAAGATATGTGTTTATTGGTCCACAAAAGTCAATTCCGCAACGTTCAAATGGGCGTGCAGGTGTAATACGAGTAACTGGTAGTGGGCCCATTACCTGTTGTAACAGCACTGGCTTGTAACGAACACAATGCACACAGGAACGAACGATGCGACGAGCAACATCTCTAGCGTTGACTATCCAAAATTCTAATCTGATGAATGCGACCAATGCCTTTGGGCCTGCGTGAAAATTTCGCAAATGTAGATGTCGAACGTATTTTAGTACAAATTGGGAATCGCTGGGTAGTAGAATCGGATACTTCTGGGAATTCGGTAAATCTGCATAATCCAGACGTCCACCAACCCTTACGAGTTCAAAACCGGTTACGTTATCCAAGAATGGAGTAAGAAACTTCAAGCTACTTTTTAAAGCTTGGTTTTTTCGAAGCAATTTAATATCGTTTGAAAAATGTTGTTGCTGAATATTGAAGATAATGCAATATGATGCGCGTCGTAATTCGTCAGGAGATGGCGAAATGGTGTTTGTCGTAGGCTTTCGTCTGCATTTATCACTGAACCGAAAGAGCCAGGCGATGAGACGCAGACAATGGAGATATGAGCTTATGCCATCAATGACATCGATCAAGTAATTTACCTCCTTTACTACAGCAAATGTCTTCTTGCGTTTCTCTCTGTTCACAATATCCATATCAAGCTCAATATTGCCAGTGTGCCTTGGCCATTTCATTGCATTTTCTTGTAAAAAGTTAGGACCAGAGAACCATATCGAAGATTTGAGCTCAGCAGCCGGGCAGCCTCGAGATACTAGGTCGGCTGGATTCTCTTTGGAAGGCACATACTTCCATTGTCCACCTGCAGTCAGTTCCTGAATGTCAGATACCCTGTTGCCCACGAATGTTGACAGCGTAACAGAGTGTTGTTTTACCCAATGTAGAACTAGTTGCGAGTCAGTCCAAAAGAAAGTAGTTATGCGAACAGTGGAGAATATGTTCTTTATCTTAGCATACAGGCAAGCGAGAAGGTGGGCACCGCAAAGTTCGAGTTTTGGAAGAGACTGCTTTTTTACTGGTGCGACCCTTGATTTAGACGTGAGTAAATGTACAGCAACCTGTCCGTCGGAGTCTTCTGTTCGTATGTAAATCGCTGATCCGTATGCCCGAATTGATGCGTCGCAAAATCCGTGTAACTGTATGTCGCGAGCATTTGGTAGCAGACAATAACGAGGCAGGCTGAGTGATGAAAGCGAGTTAAGAGATGCTAAGCAACAATTCCAGGCTTGATGTATATGTTGGGGAACTGACTCGTCCCAATCTAATTTTAGCAGCCACAATTCTTGCATAATTATTTTGGATGTTATCACGAGTGGTGAGAGCACTCCAAGTGGATCGAAAAGCGATGAAGCGATAGACAGTATTGTGCGCTTTGTGACAGACTTGTGAACTTGCTTTGGTGTGAATGAAAACAACAACGTGTCGTTGCGTTGATTCCAAGTCACCCCAAGCGCACTTGATGTAAAATCGTCGGTAATGCTTAGCTCTTTCATAGTTTGACTTTCCATGAAATCTGGGTGATTTGAATGCCACTTGGAAAGAGGAAACTGTCCGCGTCGAAGTATCTCAATAACTTCTTCCTTTAATCTGTGTAAGGCATTTGTGTCATCCGCACCACATAGAAAATCATCAACATAGAACGAAGTCTTTACAGCCGCAGCGCCAATCGGAAATTCTGCCATATGTTTATCTGCCAAGTAATGAAGGCTTCGCACTGCCAGATATGGAGCTGAGGCGGTACCATATGTCACAGTGTTGAGCTGGTATGTGAGAAGATCTGCGTCTGCAGAAGCTCGCCAAAGAATGTAATGAAATTTACGATCATTTTTATTCAAAGATACTTGCCTGTACATTTTGGTGACATCTGCGGTGATAGCGTAACGATACAAACGGAAGCGCAGTAGCAACATGTACAGCTCTGTTTGAATGGTAGGTCCAACTAAAAGTAAGTCATTTAGCGATGTTTGTGTCGTAGTTTGGCAAGAGGCGTCGAACACTACTCTTAACTTTGTTGATGCGCTTGTAGGTTTCAGTACGCAGTGATGTGGTATGTAATAGTGTGGTTCATCTAATTTCGGAGCTTTAACTACAGACATGTGACCAAGACGTTCGTATTCTTCCATGAAGGAGATGTACTGTGAATAAGTGTCTGGCGAATGCGACAGACGACGTTCGATTGCTAGGAATCGGCGACGGGCGATGTCGAATGAGGCCCCAAGTGCAGCTGGATTGTCCTTAAATGGCAGCCTCACAATTATGCGTCCAGTAGTATCTTGATGTGTTGTGGCTATAAAATGACGTTCACAAATTTGATGATCAGGTGAAATAGAGTTGGGTTTGCAGTCGACAGTTTCGAGCTTCCAAAGGCGTTGCATGTTTGCGTCAATAGAGTCTTCGCGAAATAGCAGACATGACTTTGAAGGCGTATAGTGCTTCGA
Organism: Bactrocera zonata; assembly: GCA_037783105.1. Lineage (NCBI taxonomy): Eukaryota > Metazoa > Arthropoda > Insecta > Diptera > Tephritidae > Bactrocera > Bactrocera zonata. The sequence continues at coordinate 629,057 of JBAWJQ010001070.1, read as the reverse complement.
CTGGTATCTTCCAGAAACCACCCAACCAAATAATGTTTTTTGCAATGTAGGTAAATTTTGGCCAAGCTTTATTTGACCAACAGCGAGAGCTTCAAAAAATGCCTCTGTTCCAAGCAACAGATCGATGCGTCGAGGTTTGAAGAAGGTTTCGTCAGCCAAAGTTGTGTTGGCTGGCAAATTCCAGTTTAATGTGTCAATTTCAGCGTCAGGTTGGTATGCAATATGGGGTGTGATACCAAACTGGAGCGAAAGTTGAAATGCTGATGTTCGTGACTTAATAGTTGTGGTGGTTCGAGCTTTGAGATTAGTAACTGAATCACCTATGCTGCGAATGCCAATGTGATACTTCTCTCGACGAAGGTGAAGCCTTTGTGCGAACTCATCTGTCATGAAATTCACTTGAGAACATGAGTCGAGAAGAGCTCTTCCAAGCTTGTAGGTACCCATGGAATCTTTAACTAGAACTAAAGCTGTTGCTAAAATGACCTGCCCGTGATCCGATGTCTCCATATGCGAATGCGTGGCTGCTAGTTGGTTGTATGTATGAGGTTTGGTTGAATATGATGATGATGGTTGAAACGATTGCGATACAGGAAGAGATGTTGGACTTGCAAGTGTAGGCAGAGTCGCGTTGTCATGATGCAAGAGCGTATGATGCGTTCTGTTACAGGAGCGGCAGCGATGTTTCGACGCACACTGAGCTACTCTGTGACCATTGCTCAGACAATTGATACAGAGGTCGTATTTCTTGGCAGCATCGTAGCGTTGATTCGTGTTCATGTCCTTAAATTGAGAACACCCAATAATTTTGTGTTTATCGCTAGAGCAAAGAACACAAGAAGGCTTAGTGATGGCGAATGATGAATTTTGTCCACGGGTAGTAATCCGAACTGGTTTTGGTGAACTCGAACTATGGTGTGAAGAGGAGTCGGATGAATGCAAAAACTGACAATGGCGTTCTAAAACTTGGGTGCATTGTATCCAAGTTGGAAGCGATTTGTAGTCTAGCGATTCATTCCATTTGTTGCGAGTTTGCTGATCACATTTTCCAATAACAATGTAAATCAGCATTGCTTGTGCGATATTGGAGCTGGTGCCCAATGATTCTAACGAACTGAATATAGCTGATGCCTTGTCAATCAAATTACGCAATTGTTGATAGTTTGATTTATCGGCTGTTTGCAGCGTAAATAACGAGGCAATTCCTTCCAAAAAAATCAGAGTGGGATTATCAAAGCGTTCCCTGAGTCTGTCTAAAGTGTTCGGGTAGTTTTCGCTGGTGACCTGGAAGGCTCTTACAGTTTCCAGGGCTGAACCTTTAAGACACGACAACAAATAATTAAATCGTTCTATATTTGAAAGTCTAGGTTCCCGAGCGACAAGTTGAGTAAAAGATGCAATAAAGTTTTTGTATTCTGCATAATTTCCGCTAAAAGTAGGCAACGATAACCTTGGCAAGAATGATGGCGTGGAAACAGGAGTTGGAGCTGTTGTCTCGGGGTAATTAATTGTAACATTTCCTTCATCCCCAAGTTGTGCTTGAATGCAAAGTTTGGCTGTGACATAGCTATCCTCTAAATCTGCGCGACCAGTGTCTGATGGATCCAAATCTTCAATGTCAGCTTGAACCGAGAGTGCTTGCTTAAAGTATGACTCTAGTATTCCCAGTCGGCATTGTAACTCCGCATGTGAAGGTTTTTCATCAAAGTCTTTTGATCCCTCAACTATAGATTTAATACGTGATATATTGCGTTTTATATTAGCGCGTTTGCGTTTGGAGTGTTCAAGAGACATTATCCCTTTTACGTTATTTTTGTACACCCTTAATGTAAAGCGAAGAGAATAACTACCAGCGGTCAATAATAGCGACGGCAAAAACGAAGTTGTATACAGCTCACTAACAATACGTAGTCTCACTAAACGTTTCACTTAACGTTTAGTGCAGGCAGCTTATGCAAAAAAATGTAGAGAAAGCATATAACTAATAAAGCGCGATAATTAACTGCTGCTAGCAGCAGAGCTCTCAGAATAGATGCGGTGACAGAATAGCAGCAACTATGCAGCGACCAAGCGGGCGACCAAGCGGGCGACGCTTTCAAGTGCCGGCAGAGCTATGAACGTTCAGCTGAGCAGAGCAGTAGAGGCGCTCACTTATGCTGAGTATGCGATGATCTGCTAACAAAAGCAGCGAATGCAACTCCGTTAACCAAAATGTTCCAAACGGTGATGTAGCGAATTATATATGCATGTAAATGGGTAAACGTATGTATGATGATAAAGTAATTTGTTTTTATACGTACGCTTTCCAATGAGCGGTAATTTCAGCAACTGTAGAAATTCTTAAGATCTCACCAGACAAATCATCCGATCGCAAACCAGTTATGTGCAAATAAACTGGAATCAGTCCAGGGACCCACCAACAACAGCGAATGTAATTTATGTAATGATTGCTTCACTACGTATTTGTTGGACGTGCATATGTACCCTTCAATGCAATCGATGCCACTATTGTTCAGCAACCACCATTAGATTTCTCAAAATTTTTCACAAATTTGCACAAGAAATTAAACTTATTTTACACTGCCCCACGTTGGGCGCCAAAAATGTTGGAGCAAGAAGCGTTTTTCTTGCTTTATTTTATTATTTTAAAAATGCGGGGGTGCAAAACAAATTAAAGTGCAGTGTGCTCTTGTTCACGGTTTCTTAGCAAGTGGTTTATTTGCAAAAAATCTTCATATGTATATACATAATTACTCTTTAGAACATTTGAGCATTGACATAAGTAAAGGAAATTATGAGTACAATATGTGTATGTATACATGTGTGTATAAATGTAAGCAACGTAAATTGAGTTAACAAATTCTTTAACAAGCAATGAGATAAAGAGAGGTTTATAATAACAATGTATTATGTTTATCCGGAGCACGGGTCACTGTCATTAGGGTGACCCAACAATCACTTTCGACTATATGTCTTCCATCCTCATTTCTTACACACATCTTTATTTCTAGAACCTTTCTTACACTCCACTTTGCTATCTGAGGGCTTCGACGATCTTCATAGCATTTCAGAACATTTCTCAGCTCTTTTCAAAGGTCAGGATCAGCCTCTTTACTCTCCCCAAAACTAAATTTTTCCTAGCGCTGACAAACTACACCCGGACTATCTGTCTTCACAAAACATTTTTTACTCACATCTTACTCTCTGGTACATTTACTAGAGTCCATTTTACTAACTAAGATTCGCAATATCCTACAAACAAGCTCTCAGGTCTTTCCAAAGCTCAGAAGCCTTGATCACAAAGATCCTCATGTTTATGCTCGATAACTCTCATTTATACTCTCCCTAAACGTTGACTCACTCAGGCGCTCATTCAATACATCAATTTCATTTGAATTGCCGTTAATTACAGTTGATTTAACTGCCAACAAAGTTGTGTACCGTAAAAGAAAATTAAAAAAAAAAAATAAATAAACTGCAACAAAATACAACAGTTTTGAGAACGCTTGGGGGGCGCGCCAACTGTCCGCATTGCAGGGCACACAACCTAACCCCAATTCGGCAGCAACTAGCAGGATTGTATGCAACAATTAAGGCTTAAACAACTGCGCGCACAATTAAAAGCGCCTAATTATCACCCTTCAACGCCACAAAATCGTAAAACAGTAAAGCAGTAAATAATACACTAACCGCTTACAAATTTTATTGCACCCAATGCGAAGGTGCGAGTGATATATGCGCAAGCGACAAGCGCCGACGATGGCGATGGCGGTGGCAGGTGCATGAACATGCAACTCTCCGTGCAAACAATGCAACACATGCCGCACACGCAATTCAATTCACAACGCAAACAGTTAGCGGCGGCACGTGGTGGGGGCGCGTGGCAGCTGCGTTTGCAACAATTTGCGCGAGTTAGTGCGAAAAGTTGGCGGTCGAAAGCTACAAACAGCACATTTACATTAAGGCAACCGCAATAAAGTTAGTTGGCGCCTGGCGCGCACAACGCCCACAACGCGCCGCGCCATCCACAGCCGCAAGCCCGCGCGCGCTGGGGCCAAGCATTTAAGCTGCATCACAAATTCCACCAAAATTACAGATAAACAAAACAAATCCCCAAACGCAGTGCGCGCCGTGTGTGCGCAACCCTGCGCGTTAACCAGCAAATGAATTCAGCGCGCTGTTGGAAATGCAACGCTGCGCGCAGGCGGCGGGCAGGTGGTGACACAGTAAAATAACTGTAAATTGCGAATTAAGCCAAATCGCGCATGGGTTGCAAACGCCACACACACGCACACAGTGAGCGGCAAACCTTGCTGGGGCGAGCGCGTCACAAAGCGCTTGTAGTGGTATGTGTGCGCCGTGTTGATTTGGTTTGAAAGTTTGCTGTTGTATTTTGTTAGTCCCTTAAAACCGGCGAAAAAACCAACGAAAATTGGCGCATTTACAGTTACAGCGTTTGTTTGACCAGCGACCACCAGCAAGCGGCTTCCGCTGCTGTGCGGCTAAAATGTCCCAGCTCCAATGGATTTGTGTAGTTTAATTTTGTTTTGGTCTTTCGTTTTCGCTATTTCGTTCTGCTGTGCTTTGGGCAGATTACACTTTCCGTTGGGGTTTCGAAACAAGCGCACTATGATGAGCTTTGATCGCTTTGAATGTGTCTTCTCTGCTATAAAAAGTTTCCTCGGAATAGTTTGAGGAGCAGGTTCTAACGTCAAGCTGTTAACTTTATAGTTCCTCATCCTTACCTTCACACCAAACTTGCCTGGAACTGGTGTTATATGGTTATTCCAGAGTTTGAGCGAAGCCACTGCGGCATATGTGGTCCAAGCAGCTTTTTTTGTTCAAGCGACTGAGAGATCCTACGATACTGAGCTTATGTAATATTGAAGTAGCGTGCTTCGCGGTCATTTATGAATTCAAACTTAAGATCCCAACACTTTTCATTATTTTTCATGATTTGTATATATAATTAACGGTACCATATTATATAAACTTGAACCCAAAAGTGGCAAGCTCGCTGAGCTTTTGAATTTCTTCGAGAAAATTAGAGCGCATCTAAAAGCTAATTCGAACTATCCGAGTTAACTATATTCACCCCAAACTAGGTCTAGCTCTAATTAAAGAAGTCCAAATTCCCGTTAGCACTTCTCAAAGCTCATCTACCTTAATAAATAAACAAGAATATTGCTTTGACTCTGTTAGCATAATTCTTTTGCACACATCACTTAATCGTTTCTAATTACCTCAAGCCACTAACACTAAACTCGCGAGAAATCAGAGAATGTGTGAAGAGTAACTAAGACGCACCGCAAGGTGATGAAGATTTGAATTATGGCATATTAAATTTCAACGTTATGACAATTATGGCGCGTAAGACCACATAAAACCAGCATCTAAGTGCTTGGTTCTGTTGTGGAAAATTACACAAAGAGGCCAATAAATTAGCCTTGTCTTCACGTCTCAGACTTTGGACTTTTGTAAGACAATAGGCAATGTGCTCTAAAGCAGCCAGCAGCCAGCTACCGCAAACAACAAAGACGAAATGCGTTTGCAGATGAGTTCTGTATGCTCTGAATGACATAGTTGGCGGTACGGGCACCCAAAGGGGTACGGCATATCATTAGACCGCATAACTAGTAGTGCGATATAGCGCCAAAATTCAAGTCTAAGGTTTCTTGCAGAGAAATGAGTTCATAATTGACAAGTAATGACAGCGCCAAGGTTGTGGGTTGTAATGTTGCAATAGAGTCTTTTTGCAGATCAATTTTTGGAACACTGGTCCTTAAGTCAGCTTATTAGAGGTTTCCTAGAAAACTCCACTGAAAAGTAATGTCAGGTGAAGTTGTGTATATAGAGAGCCGGGGATTTAATGCTTGTGATACAATTGGTTTCATCTCTTAATTTTTACCTCACTAGGAGTTTTGGGATAGTCTTGAAATTACCTGAAATATGCTGAAATCGACTCATGAAGCTTGTTATAGTCTTCAGAGTACCAGAAATAGGCTGAAAACGCTTATAAACCTTTAGCCTCAATTACTGTATAATGAAAGCTTTGCTGATAGCTAAAAGTTTCAGATGGTTCCATAGAAACCAGATTGATAAGATGAGTGACGAGGGTCATAGTCCGAGATTTTATATCTTTCTCTGTCAATGGATACTCCTGGTGATTTAATAGCAATTTAAATTTACATTTAATATTTAAATTATATTTAAGTTCGCTAGAGCTTTATAAAGCTTTCTTGGTCCTAAAAGCTATCGCATTGAGTTTTAATACACCTTGGGTTCATTAATCAAGCTCACAGCTTTTAAGCTTTAAATTAATCCTGACTCTCAGGTTAACTAAAATATACGGCGTTTCACTTTATGTCATAAGAAAACGAAAAAAGCTTTTGTTTAAACAGTTGGGCTTATCAGTGAAGCGCAAAGCTGTGAAGCTTTAATCTGACTTGGTTAAAATATAATACCGTTTCACTTTTTGAGTCGTTAGAAAACGAAAAAGCTCAATAAAAGCTTTTATTTTTAATTTTTCATAAAGCTGTCTTGACCCTAGAAATCTTTCGCTTAAGGAGTTTGGAATCATCAATGAAGCTCACAGCTTTGAAGCTTTAAGCTAGCCCTGACTTAACAAGACAACCCTCAGCTTTTAATTAGACAACCCTGAGGTCCTTAAAAGCTTTTATTTCTAATGTTTTCATAGAGAACTTACAAATTACCATTTTCGAAACCTTAAACTAGACATACTCCTCCACTTATCCTTAAATGGGTTAAAACGTTAGAAAAATAAAAGCTCGTCAGAGAAAATAAAGGTTTCTAAAAGCTTTCTAGAAGCTTTTGTTTTTAATTTTAGCTTTTGTTTTTAATTTTTTTTAAAGATAACGAAATTCAAAGCGAAAGAAGTTCACGAGCTTAAAACCTTAAGCTTTACATACTGCTAAATTCAACCCTGAATGGGTTAAGAAGTTGCGCCGTACATTTTCAAGTATAAGAAAAAAAGCTCTTACAAAGCTTTTATTATTATTTTTTTTAATAGCGCAGGAAGATCGTGCCGAAAGTTTTTATATAAAAAGTTTGAGATTTTTTCATAAAAAAGTTCATAATAAATTATTGTATCATATCAGCTGCGACTCAGTCACGATGCGCCGTTATTCATTGCCCTTTTAATTACCTGATCGCAAGTATAGATTTTAGAAGGGCTTTTGACAGCTCAACGCCAATCACGCGAAGTGAATTTTCTATTAATTAAATTTGTTGCTATTTTTTTTTAATTTCTCCAGACTTTTATGCAAATTACTGGCATTGTTAGCTGCAAGCGACCTTCAAAATAAGTACTAATTGGAAATAGCAATGTGTGAGTGTAAATAAATAATAATAAAATACGAAGCTTTCGACTCGCTTTGCAGCGTTTTGCCGCTACAGAAGCAAATTTCAGTTGCGTATAAATTTTCCATGCTTATTAGTTGTGTGCCATAAGCTTCTTTGTTTCGCATGCTGAGCTATGGATTAGCATTGCCAACAACAGCTGCAACAACAACTACTGACAATTAGCAGTCAACTGTTGCGATCGCTTGACTTATTGGCAGCAGCGCAGCTCCAAGCGCATCCTCCGCCGGGCACTGTCTCGCTGTCCCTCCCTCTCTCTGCGTTGCTTGCACTGACAAGCGTGTAAAATTCTAAAATATTGTTTGCCAAGCGTTGCTTAACTCGCTGCATGCCAGTGTCAGCGTTGCTCACGTGTTTCGCTATATGTGATCAGCATAGCTGTTGGCCATCCATCAAAGCTTCAAAGTTTTGCATAATAAAATGGTAAATAATATGCGAGAATACAAAAGAAAAAACAACATAAACATGCTAACTATGCTAAACGCTCAAGTGGCTGCTAAAATGCGTACTTAACTAATTGAAAAGTAAATATTTAATTAATTATTTCTGTTGTTGTTGGCATTTATTGCTGCTCGTGACCATTTGCTGGCGTTTTGGTTGTTTGAGAGAACTTCGTGATTTATGATTATTTTTTTTATTTCTGAAGAATTTCTCTATGCTTATGTCACAATTAAACTTGAAAAATTTTATGTTAAATTTATTTAATTTTTTTTTTTTTTGTTTTTTGAAATTTTTAAATTTTATTTTACTTACATGTGTCATAATTCCAATTGAAATTTTTCGTTAAACCTTTTTTTATTTAAAACTTATATTTTTTTAATATTTTCAATTTCATTAATTTTTTTCAATTTTTTTAAATTTCTATTTATTTATTTTTCTGATAATAAAAATTTAAATTTTTTGTTAAATTTTATAATTCTCGATTTTATAATTTTTTAAATTATTTTAATTAATTTTTTTTTAATTTTCAGTATAATTGTTATTAATTTTTATTTTTAAGAGTTATTTAAATATTTCAAATTTCAATCTGTTCATCTATCGCGATTTTTACTGTTTTTAATTTTATTAATTTTCATTTAATAGTTAATTATTGTTAATTTTTGAATTTTTTTCGTATATTTACATATGTCGTAATTAAAATTGAATTTTATTTGTTAAATTTATAATTTTTAAATTTTAATTAATTTCAAATTTTTTCTAATTTTGAATACAATTTTTAGTATTTTTTATTTTTTATAGATTATTTAAAATAATTTCAAATTTCAATGTCCACAATTGTGATGTCTTACTATTTTTAATTTTATTAATTTTTGTAAATTTTTTTAATTTACGTATCTATGTCATAATTAAAATTTAAATTATTTCTTAAATTTTATAATTTTAGATTTTATAATTTTTTTATTATTTTAATTTAAAATTTTAATTGTTATTATATAATTTTTTATTTTTTATAATTTTTTTAAACACTTCTTTAAACACTTCTTTAAAAAAATTAAATTTCAATATTTAACATCGTGAGTTTTTACAGTTTTTATTTTTATAAATGTTTATATTAATTAAAAACAATTTGTTTTATATTATTATTTTTTTTTAATTTTTCAATTTTTTTTTTTTGAAATTTATTTATGTCATAATTAGTATTGAAATTACTTTTGATTTTATAATATTTTAAATTCAAATTTTTTTAAATTAATTAATTATTTAATTTTTATATTTTTTTTAATAAAAAAATTTAATCAATGTCTTTACTATTTTTATTTTTATTAATTTTTATATTAATTTAAATATTTTTTTTAATTTTTGATTTTTTTTATTATTTCTTTATGCCACAATTAATATTGAATTTATTTGTTAAGTTTTTTATTTGTTTTTTTTTTTAACTCTAATTTAAACTGTAAAATATTTCCATTTTTTCTTTAATTTTTCTGATCACTATGAATCCTCACTTTTTACCTCAGTTCCATATCGTGCAAAAATTATATCCAAGGTACGTGCCAAAGGTGCTAATGCCATGAAAAATACTTTGTACTAATCTATGTGGCATTCAGTTTACGAAGCGATCAGCCACTAATGTACTGGGCGTTACTGTGCGTGCAAAAAGTGTTACTACAAACGCGCGAGGCGTACTTTGACTCAAACACACTCAATTAAAACTCAAATAAATGTACTTTAGATAGTAGTTTAATAATAAGTATTAAAAAAATACACACAACTCAAACTATAATGGTAATTAAAAATTTATTTACTTGAACTCGAAGTACACAGGCAGCGCACTGCCACTCATTTGCATTTCTAAAAACCATTTACGCTTGCTGTTTGATCACTTATATATGTGTGCACATGTGTATGTGCGCCATAAAACCAGTTTAATGCAACCGCCCGACAGTTAACTGCTAATGCCAGTGCGTGCCTATTTTTATTATGTTTGCAAATATGTAGTCAGAACCATTTAAGCTTGTGCTGAACTTGTGCCACAACTAAGCACTGTCGGCAATGACTGACTGCTCGCGTTTTTGTTATTGCTGTTTGACGCTTATATGGCCATGTTGGCTTTTTTGCATATTTTTTATAGTTATTTAACTAGAATGGCTATTTTATAGGCTGGTGCATAGCTCCAAAGTCAGCTTTAAAACTCAATGCAAGCGGCTAGATTAAAGTCGATACTAGTTCGGCCCACAGTGTTTTGATTTGTTAACATTAAACAGACTGTGTTGCAAATTCCAAAGGGTGCATTTCCTGTTGTATCGTAAAGTAGAAAACATATTTTTATTAAATTTTCCCTTTTGTAGTATAATGAAACATTATATCCTCAAGCGCTTTCCTTTTTCAAAATTCTCAAAATTTCAAGCTTTATAGCTTTTCACTTACAGAAATTAAATATTTTTTTATTATATTTTCATATTTTTGCCGGAAAGTACTGTAAAAAATGTCCTAACATGGCGGTGGTTGCCACTCTATTTGCCCTAATTGAGCAAATTTTTATTTTTTTCCTAAAAATTGAAAATGAAAAAATTGTTATATATTTTTTTGAAAAAAATATTAGCACTTTCTTCTTAAATTTTTTCCTTAAATTTCAATTTATTTTTTGAAGAATATATACTTAATTAAAAAACTATTGAAATTTTTATTAATGTGTGTATAGTTTTATGAAAAAATAATTTTAAATTTACTCCATTCATTTTTTGGAAAAAAATTATTTTTTATAAAAATAAATAGCTCAGTAAAATAAATAGTAAAGAAAAGCTTTTTGTTTGAAAAAATACCCACTTTTTTCTTAAAATTAATTTTTTTAATATTCTCTAGTTCTTTTTTTTTTAAATATTATATTTTTTATAACATTTCTTCTTTATTAAATTTTAATTTTTTTCCATAAAAATTAAATTATTTTCCAAAAGTTTAATTTTTTTATTCTTATTTTTTTAAATATTATATATTTTCTTTTATAAAATTTCTTCATACAGATCTTTTTTTAATTTTTCCCCCCAAAATTTCAATTTTTTCTGGAAAACATTTAATTTTTCGATTTTTTTTTAATAAAAAATTGTTAATAAACTTTTTTTCAGAAATTTATATATATATATATATATATATAATAAAAATATATAATGTATATATGTATATATATATTTTTTTTTTTGTTTTTTGAAAAAAATATTAAAAATTGTAATTTTTTGTTTGGAAAACTTTTAAATTTTAGAATTGTTTTTGAAGCAAGGTTAATATTTTGAATTATTTCAATTATTAATTATTTCAATTTTATTTCATTTATGAATTATTTCAATTTTATTTTACAATTAATTTTTTTATTTATTCTTGAAATTTTTTATATTTTTCGAATTTTTTTCTTGAAAAAATTTTAACAGTTTTCATTTGATTATTATTTTTTTAAGATTTCACTGCATCTGAACATAATAATAGCGAACACATTTATTTGGTAACAACCTAAGATTATTACAAACAAATTAAATTATGATTACAAAAATTAATTACAAGCAATTACTGCTAAAACTTTCGTATTATTGCCTCTCTTGCCCTCCAACTGCTTGCAAATGCTTTTCTACTCGATTACGCAACGAATCAGCTTAGTCTACACACACACATTTACTATGCATGTGTCTGTTTAGCAAAACCAGTACATTTACCTTACCGTTATTGGCCGCACAGTCATCAACCAGTTTACCTACCTTTCGAACTAAATACAAATTTATGTGTTTCAATCAATTTTTTGCCAGTAACACAGTTGTTGTGCGCCTTAATGATTTTCCTACACTTTTATTTTGTTGCTGTAATCGATACGCCTACCAACAACAGACACACACACACACACGCATGCATGTATTTGCACTAATGTGCTTTCAAATATGAATAATAACAACAGAAAGCACAGCTGGCGGCAGCGGCAGCTAATGGCTACCGTTATGTATTTATAAGTACAGTATTATATTATAATAAAATGGATTAAGGCAGCGAAAGCGATGCCCTTGTTTTGATAGCATAGAGAATTTATAAATAAATTAACGTATGTACATATGTATATGTACACTATGTGTGTATCTGCATTCAATTATATGTGTGTGTGTGTGCTGCATGAACAGTGGCATTAGGTTTCATTAGCCCGTGATGTTTTGTGCTTACCTCAATCGACCTGTTTATTTGTTACAATTTTTCCGCTGCCCACACCAATACCAACACACACACACACTGATACATGCATATACATGCAGCAGAGTGGCTAATGGCTGTACGATACAATATCAAATTGCTACTAAAAGCCTGAAGCAGAATTTAATATACTTACCATATAATATAAATGTCTGTATAAAATAAATAAGCACATGATACATATGTATGAATATATATACTGTTTGTATGTATGCGTTTGTGGTAAAAGTAACAGTAGCTTCGCCATTGTCAATTAATTGTAAATTAGCGTCTAACCGTACTTACAATGCACTAAGTACGCAGTGTTGGCGAGTCTAGCGCGCGCTGACGCCAGGGCGTATGAGTAACATGCAATTTATGAACTGAACAACCAGCAACTTAATTACAATAAAAAAGAGTAGTGGCGCGCTGCAGAAACACACACAAACTGATATGAAAATAATAACAATTACAACAAACTTGTAAACGTGCATGTTTGTGTGGGTGTGTGTGGGTGCTATAATAACATCGCCAATAAGCGCGGGCGCAGCAACAACAAATGCCTATTAGTGGCAGTACATGCATGCAACAGCTTGTGCGGCTGGCTTTAATTGCCTTTCGAGCAACGCCAGTGAAAGTCATTACATGCGAGCAAACAAATACATATTTCGCGCGAAAAAGGCGCTTGTAAAAAAGCGGTTGAGTGCAAAAATAAACATTTTCAACCGCAAATTGCATGCAGGCCACGTCGCTGATGCTTGAATTGCATGCGGACAGCTGCTGCAGTAATGCAAACAAAATTATCTATATATGAAGCATTTGCATACGCCTACAACAGCAATAAGCTGTGACAATAATCGATATGGTTGGCATGGTAGGCGAAAGCACAATACCTTGATTACCGTTAACATTGCCAGCACAGCGTTTATCATTATCCACTGAGCGGAAATGTAATAAGCAATATTTTTTAATCTATTACAATTTTCTTTATAGTAATGATTACCAATTACAATTAAGATTACAATTACAAGTAATGATTACTAACTCCCATATAAATATTTCGCTGTAATTATATTAAACAGCATCATAATAATTCAGATTACAATGAAAAAGAGTAATCAGTACATTTTTCGACAATTGTTTTTTCGATTACTTATACATTACTATTTATATTATAATTACTATAATAATTGCAACCATAATAGTTATTTTATATGGATGTACTAAGAGAATTTAAGATTCCAATTTAAGATTACTAGTTAGACTACCCCTACAATTGCTGTAATCATTACAAATACAACAATTATTTTGTATTGGTGTATTTAAAAATTTTAAGATGCCAAAGATTTCGCTTGTACTTACATTAATCAGCATCATAAAAACTAAGTATACAATTGGCAAAAAAGTAATCATAGCAAATTCATCACATTTTTCCTTTTAATTACATAATCGTTTTTGATTACAATTTGGATTACTCTAACAATTACCGTAATTATTACCACCATAGTAGTTATTTTATATGGAGCATAAAAAAATATACACAATGTAAAAAAGTAATCATTACAAAATTTCTCAATTTTTTTCTTCGAATACATGATCGTTTCGCATTACTCTTTATATGTGTATAGGCTTTTATATTCATAATTAAAAGATTAATTTATCACAACAGTTCCTTTAAATTTAAGCTTACACTTGAGAAAAAAGTAATCATTACAAATTTTTTAATTTTTTCACTGATTATTTAATCGTTTTGGATTACTATTTGAATTAGCTTTAAGATTATTGTAATCCATGCAACCAAAACGCCTATTTTATTCTCGATGTTTTATCGATGCTTTCCACTACCGTTACTTTTCCATTACTATAATCATTACCATATAAAGTGCTATAATTTGTAAAGTTCGCTGTATATTGTTTGCCAGTTTTTTAAATCTATTTGCATTTTTGCAATTTTCTTTAAAACTACAATTACTTCGAAGTATTTTCATGCGCACTATTAATAAAGCAATACACAAATACCAGTACTTTAAAGTCTTCATTATAATTATTAGTATGATTACAAATATCATTACCAATTAACCTTACCAAATATCATTAAAAATTATTAGAATTAGAAATTATTAAAATTATTTTTATGATTACAAATACCATTACCAGTACCGGTACCAATTAACATTACCTAATATCATTACTGATTTCCATTACAAATTACCATTATTTATTTCAATTACCAATTACTATTAATTATTTCCATTACCAATTACCATTACAATTTTTTTAAATTTTTTATTCTCTTTTTGAACATATCACTCATTACATATTCTCGTACTATTGCCAGTGGGTATATCCACGTATATCCTTACTTATATTACATTTGCGAATGATAAAGAGGCCTCAAACATAATCTCATTAAAATTGTGCGCAAAGGATTGTTGCTGCATATATAATATATGTAGAGTGGTACAAAAACAATTTACAGCAACAACAACTCATAGTTAAGTGCAAAGCTGGGTTTTATGCGACTGCAAGTGTCTCAAAATGGCCAATAATGCCAATGAGGCGGCCATTGTAAAGCCAGCTCACTTGAGCGCCATGTGAAACAACAAAAATAAGCGGCATACACACAGAATTGCAAATATTGACAAGCGCATAAGTTCGCAAATGAGTGAATAAGCCTGCGCGCTGCTGCTTTCCCCAACTCACAGCCATTTACGCCCGCCGCTCAAACATTCCAGCGCTCAGCCACTGAGCAAACGCGCAGCGCAGCATTTTCCCACATGCTCATCAGCAACGTCATAATCGGCATGTGGCATCTTACGCTCGCCACAGCCGCGCGCGAGTCCCTTCCGCGTGCGGACAACCGCATTTAGCACTCAAGTTGACCCAAATTGCGAGTTAATTTGAATGAATTTAATAAAAATTGTGCAGGCGTGTGAAAAAATCACTTGCAGCGCGTATGCATGCAAATTTCCATGCGCACGCACACACACATACGCACGCGCACTAATTGAGTCGTTGATGCGGCAGTTTTTGCTCCGAAAAAAGGATTAATAGCCTGACAGCGCTTTTGCGCACGCACACATACACATTACCACGCTTTGTAATGCAGCCACTGCAGCAACAACAACAGCTACAAAAACAATAAATGCGCACTGCAATCTGCTGCCCGGGCTCATTGGCAATTCAATTTAAATTCATTGCAGGCAGCTGCTCAGCTCGGCGGCAGAAAGCCAATCGACACAGCCAGCGAATATTTGCTATTGTAATGCAATGTAATGTGCGCGGGCGGGCGAAGTAATGCATGAGTAATGCAACATGCATCATCGGCAGCACAACATGTTGCATGCCGCGCATTAGTGGCGATTTTTGTTATTGCGGTGCAGCTGAGAGCCTTTGACGTTCTGAAATGTTGATTACTTTCCTCAGTTGAAGCTGGAAAAAAGTTATGCAAATAATCAAGTGTATTGAATGAAAAAGTTTTCGATTTGTTTGCATGGCACTACTAGTAATCTCTTTCGCTCTCCTTGTTTTATGTTTTCTCTCTTTCAACGTACCTACTTTTTACCGTGTATTAATTCATCTTTCAGCCTTATCGTTTCAAACATTTTATTACTAAAATCAATGGCATTCCTAGTTTCACTTTATGATTACCATTACCATGACCATTACCAGTACTAATACGCTGTGGTATGAAGATAACAACTATAATTACCATTACTTATGCTTTTACCAATACATTTAATTAAAAATGTCGTTATAATTACTTTTCCATTACCAATATCAGTACTATTGCTCTAGCTAAATATAGTTATCAGCTATTTACAAATGTCTCTTTTCCATTACAGTTTTCAATTTGATTTATTTTTTCATTACTACTATGTACCAGTACCATTACAATTACCTTAGTACTGCTCTAACTAAAAATAGTTGTCAGTTATTTGTCAGTTTCAATTTGGCATTCAAGTTTCAAATAATTTGCTTTTACATTACTACTATGTAAACAAATACCAGTACCATTATCATTACTTTGGTACCGCTGTAGCTAAACATAGTTATTGATTATGTGACGGTGTTAATTTGCCATTACAGTTTCCAATCTGAATTACATACAAACATTTTCATTACCACAGCATATGTAATTACCAGTACCATTACTCATTACATTATATGACTGTAGCTAAAAGAAATACTCGGCTATTTCTTAATGTTAACTTGTCACTACAGTTTCAAATATGATTTATTTTTTGATTGCTGCCATGTAAATAATTACCAGTACCATTACCATTACTTTATTTGAGAGTTAGTTATGCTCCGACACATACAATTGCGGTTACGAGCGATTAAAAAATGTTAAGCCCAAATTTATGTTTACAATACCATTACTTTTATGATTACCCTGCTGTAATTACTCTATAAGTACTTTTATTTCATTATACTGATGCAAAGTTGTGAAATTAGTATGGTTTATTGTTTACTTCAAAGCATAAAAAATTGCAGTAAAACTCCCAGCAAATACCTATACAATAGTTAATTATTTCATCACTAACTAAATCATTGCAGTAAATTAAATCACTAATTAAATTAGTTATTCAGCGATTAAAAGCCTCGACTCCGTTATACGCATTGTTGCATTCACAGGCAAATCTAGTTAATTTGATGTAATAGGGCCTTGCCTCCCACCTCCCATCTCCAACCTTCACTCTTCATTACTTACAGCAAACGCACTTGTCACTCCGCTCTCCTCTCTACCTTAACAATTTTCAATTTAATTTCAGTAATTGACCATGATTTCTCATGACCGATTTCACAGTTGAGCGCTAATGTTAATGACTGCGAACAGATAAACAGATAAACTGACAGATACGCATCAGCATTGCATGCATTACAACAACAATTACAACAATACAACTGTTAGCAGCAAAACGCCACAAGGCACAGCAGCAAAATATCGAAAATCACAATCGCTTCGATGATGAACACACTCGCTGCACTAAGCAACAAAAGCAACAGCAACAACAACAAATTTTCATAATGATTTTTGACATTCAATCACTTGAGAATCGCTCAGGGTGAGGTGTGTGGCGAAGACTGCGCCAGCTGCAGTGCGGGCGGTGGACGAAGGCAACTGGATTTGTTGAAGCGTACAATGACACGCATGTGCTTCGTATCGCTTTCGTATGCAGCCACAGTAATCACGTCGTATCATATTTGCCCAGCATCGTGCTGAGCACTCGTACACAGCGCTAACGAGCTGTTATGCATTTGGGGAGATTTTCGAATTTCTGTAGGGACTCAAATATTTTAATTGCGAAATATATTTTCTCTAAAAATGAAGTGGAATTTAGCCAAGGACTGGGAGGTGGAGAGTGGGTGGAGGTAGAAGCACGACAGATCTCTATGTAATATCCTTTTCACGGTATTTGCTGCACAAAAAGCAAAGTAAAAACAGTAGTCACCTTTTCACTCTTAGGAAACGATTATGTGAGATACGCTACCCCCTTGTTATTGCTTCTGTCTATCAGCTAACTCTTCCAACTTTTTCAACTCGTCTCTTTATGCTTAATCCTGCAAACTGCGTCTTCTTTAGGGGTTTAAGTCCTCTAAGATACGTTTATTTACTATGGATATTCATGTTTGTCATCAAATCAACATATTTTCAGCAAAAAATAATTAATTTCTTTTCTATTTCTTTACAGGTAAGTTCTGTTCATATACTGATATAACTTATATAAGCATGTAAGTAAGCATTTAGATCCAGAAATATACTTCTCAAGGCTGATTTCAAATGCATAAAGCCAGCTTGCCGCTAAATCTGAGTTATTGAGAAATATCTTTATGTAAAGACGTCTCAATTTGCAATGACACTCTTAAAAAACAGTGTAGGTTTGTAATAAGAAATATGTCCGTAGCTGTATAATTTTTTTAAATTTTTCAAGTTATATGAATATTCCAAATTTTTTGGTTTTTCCTTGTACAAAGTAGTTCTCTTTTTTGTGAGAATCCATTGACTTAAAGTTGTGAGAACCTATTTACTAAAAGAACCCTCCAAATATTAACATATTTTATGTATTAGATATTTTATAAACCTGTGGAGAATTACAGGTGATAAATTGACTAACGACCGAAAAATAAAGCAAATTTGAATAAAGTTCAGTTGAACTTGCTCGTAGAGATAACTGGTTCGAAAATTGCAACTACTAAACGGCTGAGTTCTGCATAGAGAGTCATGTCTCCTCTTTTGCGTTGTTAGTCTAACGGTTTAATATGTATCTAAGCCTATCAAAGAAAGTGCTTGTTCTTTTGCTCTGTCTTTTTACGATTCATTCTTTCTTCTGGAATAGGTAATTTGAGCCTAAAACCCAGTACTACCCTTCTGTCACCCCACGACTTGTCTTCTCAGTTTTTTGGGCGTGTCAGTATTGGATTAATAGAATTGGAAACCTTTATTTCAGACAGAAGCTTAAAACTAGCATATCTAAGAGAATATTAAGTTTGCCACGAAGTTTGTGACATTCAATAGGAGACACTGGTAAAATATATATACAAATAGTCAGCGTGACGAACTGATTGGATTTATCCAAGTCCATCTGTCAATATGGCTGTATATACGCGAATTAGTTCTTCAGTTTTATAGATATGGCTCTAAAATTTTGCACACGTACTTTTCTCCTTAAGGAGCTGCTCATATGTCGGAATCACCGTTATCAGACCACTATATCATATAGCTGCCATACAAACTGAACAATCGGAATCAAGTGCTTGTATGGAAAACTTTTTTATTTGAAGCGACAAATTCACAAAATTTAGCATGAATTAATATCTGAGGCAGGGTTGCAATCTCCGAATAAATTCTTCAGATCGGACCATTATAGCATATAGCCACCATACAAGCTGAACGCCCAAAATCAACTTTTTGTATGGAAAACTTTTTTATTTGCGATTTATATATAGCTTCAGCGCTGTCGAAGTTCACGTCTTCGCTTTTTTAACTCATACACTTCCTAATGCAACCCTGCTGCTCTTGGGTGTTTTCGCTGCTTAACTTTGCCATTTTTCGCAGCCGATAATTGCAATGCTTACCTTCACTTAATTATTTCAAAGCCACTTAATTATTTTTTTTCTTCGCCTAATCCCATCTTGCACACAAATTTCACTTTTCTCATTATCGTGGCATTGCACTTCGCATTTGTCCACTCACCGCTCCAGCGCGGCTTGCCACTTTGACGCTCTTTTTTCGCGCATTCATTTGCAAAATAATTATTTAATTAGAGAGTCATGCATTCTTCAGCAAAAATGTTATTCGCAAATAATTTCGCAACATCTTTCACTTTTAATTTGCAACAACAACAACAGTCTCGCACTTTTTGCTATGCATTTTTTGCACCACTTTACCGCTTGCTCCGCCTATACGCTTTTCAGGCGGCGACAGGCAATGAAAGTCAACTAAAGTGTCATCAAGTAAACAAACTTCATCAAATGGAGATAAAAACAACAACCAACAACAAAAACAATTTGCGCAGCCACATTGTGTACGCGCCGCTGACAGTCGCATTTAGACGTCCGTCGGCGGCAGCCAACAGCAGCGCTGACAAGTCCGCTAGCTACAGTAGCGACGTGTTGTACTGCAATGACAACAATAACAAGTACAACAAAAGGTACAATAATAATAACAATTGTTTGTTGTTGTTGCTGTTGTTGGCTGCCGCAACTGTCACATCATTGCTGACAGATGAGCAGAGTAATATGCGATTAGATAATAAAGTCACGTAATGTGACACTAACACATGCGCAGCACGCATGTAGAAGCGCACGCACACACACTCACATATTTTACTGTATACTCGTGGGCACATGTGGCTGCTGGGCACAATGCCACTAAAAGTACAACAATAATAACTTGTCATACCTTGTCAACCGCAGCGCAGTTGTTATATTTTTCAACTAACTGTACCTATGTAAGTACTTTTGTGTTGGTGTGTGTGCAGTTTTGTCGTTTTTGCTACAGTTTCAAGTCTCAGCTCGGCAGCAGTGCGATCTGCTTATTGTTTGTTTGCGCTGAATTGAAACTTTTTACAATTTTTTTTATAAAAATATAATAACTTGTGGCTTTGTACACACACATGTGTATATGTATACACACACTCATACCGAGGAATATGAATTTTTTATCAAAACACTTTCTAAGCGTTGTATTAAGCGCATTTATTCAATTTTCTTTTACGCTTCTATATATACATACATACATACAAATATATAGGGTATGTTGTACATATTTTTTTGTGTTTTTGTTGTTTTTATTTTTTGCAAACTTCATGCCCAGCCACTAATTTTTGGCTTCAATTTTTTTTTTTTTGTTTTCGCTGGCATCTTAACTTTTTGCTCATCATCTTGTGGCGAAAGTGAGGCTTAAAATGTGGTTTTTTGTCGAGTAATATTTTTAGGCTGTTACGTAATTCAAATTCACAACATAAAGCGCCCAAATAAGTGGAAATAGTTTGAAAATTAAAAAAAATAATTTCAAGACATTGTTTGTTAAACAAAACAATTGATTCGATTTAAATTTTTATATATGTATGTAAAATTTTTGAAAAAATATTCATATGAAAAGTAAAAAAATGCGTGAAAAATATTTGCACGTATTTTTGATAATTTTAATAAATACATTTTTTAAATTTTTTTTTTTTTGAACCTACAAGTATAAAAAAAAAAAATTGTAAAGTATATTTTCATGTATTTCTGATATTTTTAATAAATAATTTTCTTTTTTGAACCTTCAAGCAAAAATATTGTTCCTTATTATTTTGAAAAAAATAAAAATTCATAAAAAAATAAAAAAAAATTGTGAAAAATATTTTCATGTATTTCTGATATTTTTAATAAATCAATTTTTTTTTTTTAATTTTTTTTTTTTAGAACCTTCAAGCAAAAATATTGTTCCTTATTATTTTGAAAAAAAATAAAAATTCACATAAAAGATAAAAAAAAATTGTGAAAAATATTTGCATTTATTTCTGATATTTTTAATAATCAAAATTTGTATTATAATTTTTTTTTATTTTTTTTTTTTTTTAATTTATTGATTATAAAAGCTTTTCTTATGATATCTTTCATAATTACAATTTTTTCTCCTTATTTTATTATTTTTTTCGAAAATTTGTTTAATACAAAAACAAAAAATTTTTATCTGCAGATTTTTTATTATATGTATATATTTTTTATATTTTTTCCAAAATTTTCTTTTTATTAGAAGCTCAAATGGATTCGATTTAAAGTTTTATGTATACAAATATCTCGAAAAAAAATATTGAGTAGTCGAAAAACTATTTTCGTATTTTGTCAATAGATGTGGTTGCAGTCGTATATCTCCAGCGCTACCAATCACATTATATCATACCATATAGTGTTGGAAAGGAAATATAAAAAATAAATAAGTTGAAGTTTGATTAAAAATACGAAAAGACTTTCAATAGACCGCCATTTCAAAAACTGAGGGTGTAGTTAGCGTATCTACAGGGCTAAATTGACAGGTTGTCACTATGGTCGATTATGTAAATATTTTTTAGGCTCTCCTACGTTCCCTTACGGGTGTTACAAACTCCATGGGAAACTCAATTTACCCTCTTCAGGGCATACAAATTAGTTGGCATTAACTTTTGAATAATAAAAAATGTAAAACATTGAAAAACAAACATTTTGCTCCGCCGAGCAATGAAGTATTCAACCCCATAGGTCAATAATTTTAGAAATAAATTATCCCAAAGTCTATGAATAGTTAATAGAGGAACGCAGTACTCGCTCTCATGCTCGAGGAAGTTGAGTGCCAAGCCTGTTTTCAGCCAATTATGGCTATAAAGCACTATTCTACACCTCTGTTCTCGCCTAATTCCTAAAAATAACTGTCACAGAGACCGTGTTTGTTGCGGCATCCAGCACTTCAGCGCTATTAACGCAACAACTATACGCTTGCAACATCAAATTTTCCACATTGTGGTAGGCCCTTGTTGACACCAAACTAATGCTGGCACCTCATCTCAGTTTGAGCGCATCAATTTATTTTGATGACTCGACGAATTGGTAACACCAAGCCTATACAACAGACGTCAAATGTTAACTGACTGCGCGCAATAACAGGCTCTGCGTTGGAGCCAAGCGCTGCCGTACCGCCACTTCCGTCCGCGATTTGGCTGTTGCACGAACAAGGCGTTGGCGCAATTTGCGGCAATGCAACGCTGTCAGTCAATGTTTTTGAATCACGTGGGTTGTTGTTGTTGCAGCTATTGTTATTGCTGTCGTCAGCGCAACAAATATTGCCGACATTTTATGACAAAAGCGCGGCGTTTAGTTGCGTCGAATGCGTTGCAAATTGATACATGCAATTAACTGTAATTACTTGTGCGCTCTTCCTCCGCTTCTTCCTCTTCTTCTGCGCGTTAACCACTTTAGTTACATTTAATTAAACGTTTACAGGCGGAAACGTAATTTTTCAAGGTTCCTTTGTTGTTGCGCATGCGCGCCGTCGTCGCTTTTGTGAACACGCGCTTTCAGCGTAGAAATAATCGGGCGACAAAGTGCAAATGATTTCTGTTAATTGCGCCATTTATCGCCTATTATTTTGTTACAACAATTTTCTTCGCTTTCAACCTTGCGCCTTTGCAACGCACGCGCAGCGCCGCCAAACGCTTTGCGAGCGACGCCTTTTGCCAACGTCAGGTGACATAATCGACGGCGCGTTGACAGCGCCGACAGCAACAGTTTAGATAAATATTTTCACAATCAACGCAACAACAACAACACTAGTTATGAATGCAATTAAGTGTTGTGGAAAATTTGCGCGAGTCACGGCGCGGCGATGAAATCGTCAAAAAGCTGCGTGAAAGTTACGCAAGCGAAATGCAGCCGATAAAGCTAACTGCTACACATTGCCATATTAAATATTTTACGGCAATTAAATTAATTTTGTGAATTGAAAAACTATTTGAAATTTTCAATTTAGTGCAACTTTCAACACTTGTTGTGCGGTTAGTGTTCGAAAGATCAGGTGAAGGTCGCAGCTTTGTGGAAGATTTGATTTAATGAGAAGAAATAGTTGAGTGCAGAGATACGCATGCCTTTGTATATTGCTACTTGAAAAATATTTGTGAAATTTTTGACACTTGAAAACACTATAGCATTCGCTATTCAGAATAATCGGCGATTTCAGACCACGTCTGCATATGATATACTTGTATGTAGCTGCCACACAAATCAATCAATCAAATTCAAGTCCTTGTAAGGACAACTTTTTTATTTGACAAGATATTTTCACGAAATTTGGCATTGATTTTTGCCCAGAACAGTGCTACAAGTTCCGAGAAAACTGTTCAGATCAGACTATTATAGCATATAGCTACCATACAAACTGATCGATCAAAATAAAATGTTTGTATGGAAAACTTTTTTATTTGACAAGCTATCTGCATGAAATTTCGACCAGATTATTATCGAAAGGAATAGTACAAACTCCAAAAATTTTGTTGAGATCGAAGCACTATAGCATATAGCTGCCATACAAACTGAAGGAACAAAATCAAAACAAAGATTGAGGTTATACCCCCTTATGCTATAAGAAATGCACGTTTTTAACGTTTTTTATTTTTCATAAATATATGTATATACATCTATGTACATATACATATATGTATGTATGTGGTATTCATGGTAATGACACAATGATTTGCCAAATGATTATTTTTTTTGCGCTGAAAGTCAACAAACTGCACTTCATTCTCGTCATTCACTTGATTACACCACACAGTGCTTTGCTTATTGTTGTTATTGTTGTTGTTTATATTAAAAAGCGACTGTCAGAATGTCAATATGTTGCGCATGACTCTGCGCTGAGCTGGTGAAAAAGCACACGAATGAGCGCATACATAACTTTAAGTATAAGTGTGTGCGTTTGTGTGCATGTGGCAACACCAATTCAATTGGTTCGCCGAAGTCAACGCCATCGCCAACAAATTCCATGGACTCACACGCTTACTCACCCACACCCACACGCCGATCTATGGTGTGCTTTGGTGTTAATTGAGTTGTGTCGTTTTGTGGCGTTGACGCTTTTGTAACTGTCTCTGTGTGTGTGTGGCTGTATATGGCACCGTTATTTTTTCGTTTTAATCATTTTATATTTATTTTTCAACAAATGTGTGGAACTTGCTTTATATGTATGTATATGTGCAGGAAGTAAAGCAAGTGCTGTGAAACAGCGCTAATTGTGAATCCCGAAATTTCGGGATTTTAAAATAGCAATTTAGAAAAATTCACTTGCTTCGATTATAGCTACACATAGAAAATTAATGCAATTTAGAAAAATCGATTTTTTTTATCCCGAAATCACAGTCCCGAAATTTCGGGATCAGGACAACAACTTTTTTATATTTAAATTTAGATTCATTAAATTAAATTAAAATTTAAAGCTTCCATAGTCCTATAATCCCGAAACCGCAGTCCCGAAATTTCGGGATCAGAAACCACAAATATTTTTTGTATTTATATTTATTGGCATTAAATAAAAATAAATATTAAACTGAATTTCATAATCCCGAAATTTCGGTACTGCTTGGCACTCGACACTAAATATTTTTTCTTACATTCTTATTTATATACATACATGCATATGGGCGTTTTGTTGTTGACGCATAGCGGAACTGATGTGCTGCAAATGTAAATTAAACTGCATTCGCATTTCGATTGCTCACTCGCGCTCGTCCCACACTCATGCACACACATTCACACACATGCCTAGACGTCAACTAATTGAGTAAATAAATGGAATTTTGTGTGTTGCAGCGCTGAAAAGAAATTAACTGCTGCAAATTAACACCGCGCAAAATACATAACCGCACACACACACATACACACACTTGTAAGCCGTGCGATTTCATGCGCGCGCTTAATTAAAATGTGACATGTGGCAGTAGATTTCAGAGCGGAAGAAAGTTAATTAACAGCGCAAAAAATTAAATTTTCAACAATTTTCATACGCGTACAAATCGCAATTTTGCGCTCCACAAAAATTTAAAAAGCAATTTAAATGTTTCGCCAAACTTTTCAAACGCTTTCGAATAGTGCGAAGAAACTAGCGCCAGCGCCGCCATAATGAACCGCATAAACGTTTGTGAAACCCAGAAAATTGCAATAAATACGCGAAATCATTAATCATTTTATTGCCTTGTGTTTAACGGTAATTTGCGGTCACGCGCTGGCCACATTTCAGCGTCAGTCAGCGCATGCGCGCAGTCCAAGCAGCCGCGCTCAAGTGCTGCCACCAACTCAAACACACACGAATTCACATATAGTATATTTACTCAAAAGCGCAATGGTGTCTGCTATTTCTTTTGGCTTTTTGTCCACTCTTTGTCCAGTGCGACAGAGTTAAGTAAAAAACACTCGAACGTGTGCCCGCACGCATGCGCCGCATGCTAGTGGAGCAAGTTCAAGATTAATAGCGTGCGCTAAAGAAATAAAGTGAAGTGTTGGTAAAGTGGCCCGTTGCAATAAAAGGCATAAATCATAAATGTTGCGGCGTGTGCAAAAAAGTTTAATTGCAAAAATTGCGAATTTTAGAGACCAAAATAATAAAGAAATAAAAAAAAATTATGCGCAATAAACCAGTATAATTTTTCAGACAAAAAATAAAAACAAAATTAAAATTAAAAATTAATTAAAAATTTTGTGATAAAAAAAACTTAAAAATGTGAATTTAGAAATATATAAAAAAAATAAAAAAAAAAATATGTGAAATAATACAATACAATAATTCAGAAAAAAATTAAATTTTTTTTATAAAATTATCTTCAAAGAATCTACAGACAAAACTTAATAACAAATGTAAGAATTTTATAAAATTATTCAATAGTGAAAACTCTTCTAGTTTCTCGGCAAAAAACTGCGACAAGTAATTTTCACAGGCTTCTTTTGAAGCCAAGCCAACGTTACTCCATTAAGGGAATTCTGCATGAAACTAATGGTAATCCGATGGTGCAAAGTCAGGGCTATGTGGTGGATGCATCAAAATTTCCCAGCCGAGCTCTCCTAGTTTTTGCCGAGTCATCAAAGATGTGTGTAGTCTAGCGTTGTTCTGATGGAAGATCGAAGCCCTTTCTGTTGTCAGTTCTGGCCGTTTTTTCGATTGCTTGCTTCAATCTCAACAGTTGTTGACAACAAAATGTTGAATCAATCAATCTTCAGCTTATAGTGGATGATTCCTTTCCAATTCCACCAAACACTCAGCATAACCTTTCGAGGCGTCAATCCTGGCTTTGTGACCATTTGTTGAGCTTCACCACGCTTTGACTATGATCTTTTTCGCACATTATTGTCCTATTTGATCCACTTTTCGTCTCCTGTTACCACTCGCTTCAGAAATGGTTCGATTTGAGCAAAGAATCGCAGATGTTAATTCAGTCCATTAAATTTTTCACAGACAATTCATGTAGTACCCAAACATCGAGCTTCTTTTTGTAGCCAGCCTTTCTTAAATGGTTCAAAACCGTTTGATGATGAGTGTTGAGTTCCTTAGCGATGTCATGGCTGCTTATGTGACGGTCCTGGTCGATCTTTCCCATAATTTCATCGACTTTTTCAACGATAGGTCGACCAGAGCGAGGTGCATCTTTCACGTCCAAATTTCCAGAACGATTGTTGTGCTACACGAACTGATACAGCATCGTTTACCGTAAACTACAAATTTCATTGGTGGTTTCCGTGGGATTCTTCCCTTTTTCATACAAATATTCCAAAATATAGCTAATGTCTTCATTACTTTCACTCATTTTTGAACAACTGTAACTTGTTTCAACTTCCGTGAATTCAATTTTTTTGGTTAAATGAAGCTTAAAATCTCGCCTTTCCAACACTATATGGTTTGACACAAAGTGATTGGTAGCACTGGAGATATACATACGAGATCTATTGACAAAATACGAAAAGACTTTTTCGACTACCCAATAACCAGAACGAAAGCTCCAAAGCAAACTGTTCCATTGCCTCAGATGGCATACTATTCACTTAGGTCTCCAATCCTCTCCGCGTCACCTCGAGTCTGCTGGTACCTCCTGCATGCCCGCGTTCGTGCCAACGCTTCATTTTATCACATTGTTTCTGCAGTTTGTGTTTTGTGTCGTTACTTGTTGCACATTTGCCGCACATATAAACATGCCTGCATCTAACATTTCAACTTTTCTTGAGCAGCGGCAACACGTCAAGCCGGTTTCTGTGGCTGCCACAGCTTCTAATGCACTCCAGCTCGTGTTTAAATTTTCAGCGATGTTTTTTAATGCCACAAGCAGCCTACATACGGGCCAATAAACGAGTATATGAGCGCTAAGTAGCAGCAGCCTGTTTGCGGTCTAGCCATAAGCGCTGTAAATGTGCGCTTGTCGCCACCAGCTTCTGGTAAACGCGCCATATTTTTTCTATTTTTTTTTTGTATTTGACGCGAAGCTGTAAAACTAGAAATTCCGTGGCACACCTCAAACGTATGCCAATTAGCCGTTGATTTGTGCGGTGCTCCCATTGCGATCTGCAAATCCACTCTTTCTACAGCCTGCGCCTGGTCGTTGGCATTTCCACCGCTGCTACGGCTCCTGCTGCTGTTGCCAGCGCTGTCATTTCGCTATTATAATCACATAAATATTACGCTCACACTCCTCAAACTCCATACGGCAGCCACGAATTAAACGTCTCACATTTTTCCCCTAAAAAACGGCCGCTTTAAAGTCGAAATTACAGCTGCTACCGCAAATTTGCGCATATCGTTGCGTATTACCGCAATTATGGACCAATTAAAGCGGCAACGCGCGCGGCGCACAGCTGCGCTATTAATCTTTGCAACGCTCCGCTGTCATTCATTACTGCCGTCGAGGTCAATAGCATCTCACGCGCAACTTTCTAGCGCCAACAGGCAGGCTACATTCCGGATGGCCCCCCGCGCCGCCTGTACGCGTCTCACTTTGCTCACTTGTGCGTTCATGCGATTTTCATTCAGCCTTTGAGTGAGCGTACGGCCCAGTCGGTCAGTTGGCTCGGCGGGTTTTGTCGATACGCATATAAAAATTATGACAAATTGCAAGGAGATTGCGCTGGGCTTGCAGTGGCTGCGCGCCACATCGCCGTCCAACAGGTAGAACATCCGCTGTAGATTAACTTAGATTTAGTTTGCGCGCAATTCTGAAAGGAAATTGTAATTAAGTAATTAATGTGAGGGGAGTCGAAAGAGCTGGCGTGGGAAGTTCATGTGTTTACGTGTCGGTCGACAACGCGGCCTTACACTTGCCCAGTGAATCAGCGAATGATTGACGATCTTGCGCTTAACAGCTTTGCTTTTATGCCGCTTTTCGCGCTTGTTCTCTTCCTTTTGGGTGCGCCAGCGCGTATTCGTATACCTAGATCTGCGGCGGCTAATGGAGCTGTCATAGAGTGCCTGCAAGAAGACGGTTTGGGGTTAATGGAGAATAATAAAGTGTAGATAATGAAGTAGGGTAATGACTGTCGGTCGTCACTTCGGATTAACCTGTTGCGACGTGTAAAGAATTTAGGGGAAGTAACGGATTAAGAACAGACTGAAAAATTTTACTGACTTTAGTGCAAGAAATTTTGGCTATAAAGTTGAGGTCGTAATTATGTACTCTTCCAGCGCCTTGGTCTATCTCCAACAGTCTGTGTCTGATGTAATAGCTTAAGAGTAGCTGCTTTTGAGCTTGGGACGACACGGACACCTTAGAAACTTGCTTTTCGTCTTATTTGTAGGCTATTAGTTTCTTAAGCCATCAAAACTTGAAAGAAATTTGGAAGAAAGCCAGCTTGTAGTATACGCACTTCGGGCAAAGTCCTTAAAAGCTCAAATGCCAATTTATTCACAACGATGGGAGGGTTTGAGCTGTAAGAGCTCCGGAATTCAAGTTAAGGTCAGACACTGATACAATCAAAGATTCGTTTCTACGAAAGTCTAACCATATGTAAATCGAATAGGCGCGGTATAACCGGTTAGAGACCGTAGCTTCTCTGATATCCGTGAGACCGTCATATAAACTTGATGGATTGGATTACTATAATTTTTAGGAAGGAAGTTAGACAGCGTGACTGAATTCGAAGGCGTTCTAAGAGCTGTGATTTCAAGCGTTTCGAACAGAGGACACTGAATAATTTGCTTATCCGCAGTTTTACTCTTCTAGAAACACTGTCCTTCAGCCGTCGAAAACGGCTTAACCTAAATTGGGCAGCTTCTTATTCAGAGCTTATTCTTTTTCAGGGCTTCTTCATCAGTTCGTCCTTGCCTTAAACCTCTAGTTTACTACCCTCACCCGTCCATTCAAACACATTGACCTCCATGCCGCAATCTCTAACATCACTTCATCCACAATTTAAAGTTATTGCATCCATTTAAAGTGTTTAAGATCCCATGAGTGCTCTTTACCCAAATACTAAGCATCTTAAAGCGATTTATTGCCACACGCGCGCCGAAAAAAGTGGTCAATAAATTTTCAAGTTCAAAAGCACACACAATCGCCCAAAGTGTTATGGCACCTTGTACAAACATTTACAACACTAATTGCAATAACAATAACAAGTAACAGCTGCGCACAATTACGCACTCGAACAGCGCCAAGCACACAGAAGCCAACGAGGTGAGGCAAAAAACGCCAGCGACGTAAACAAACAAAAACAAAACCAAAAATTGCCTTGCAACAGCTGACGCGGCGAGCGACCACAAAGTCAAAGTCGCCATAAAGCGCACTTGAGCAGCGCCTAAGTCAAGGTTAGACACGGTTCAATTACCTCTTCAGCAGTCAGAAGCCAACGCTGCTGATGATTACGGATAAGCTGATGATGTTAGCGCCGTGTGAGCGGAGTTTGATGATGAGGTATACGCTGCTGTTAATGATGATTAACGCATGAGGTTAACGAGTAACGCTGTTCGCAGCGCCTCCGCCAGCGCGCTAGCCAGCCATGCGTAGACGCTTCATTTGTTTATTATTTTTATTTGCATTAATTACACTAAAAGCCGCGCGGCAACATAGAAAAATTGTTTTGTGCGCGACGCCACTCAAGCGCTCCTCTAGTTTGGCGACGGCGCCTGCTGTTAGTGCAAAATTACAAACAAAAAAATATGAAAAAGTGCGCGCTACCGCTTGGCAACAAGTGTTTGTAAGTCTGTGTCTGCGAGACGTGCTTTGACGCGCGCTGGCGTTTGCTCGCATCACAGCAAGCCGCGCCATAACTTACAATATATTTGGGCAGCTCGCAGCGGCCGCGCCATAATACGCGCAATGTTGGAACTTGATATGCAGAGTGTCAAGCGCGTCGAGTGCGCGACACAGTCAACTTTTCGGGTTGCCAAGCAGCGCGCCAGAAGGACGGCGGCATTTTTTCTAATGCTCATCTAAAATAATAAAATTGTAATGAGAAATGTAATCGAGGGCAGCAGCAATCCCTTTTACGACTCGCGACGAGAGCGACGCCTTTTTATGTTGTGCAAATATCTAAGTTTATTGTTATTTTTCTAATAAATTTTTAAGTGTTTTAGACGCTGGCATTTTCTGATTTTTTTCTTTACTTTATTACTCATTAGTATTTATGTATGAAGTTTGTTATACTCAGAAGTAAGCGTCGGAGAGCATATGAAGTCCCGTCCGACTGAATTTCTTAGTTTTTGAGATATCTATCTGAAATTTTGCAGCAGTCCTTTCCTCACCAAGAAGCTGCTTATTTGTTGAAACGGCCGATATCGGGCCACTATATCTTATAGTTGTCATGCAATCTGACCTATCCCAATCAAGTTATTTTGTAGAAAATTGGTCAAAAAAGTCGAAATTGAGTTTTTTATTGCTTCCAATTCACTACATCAGATTACATACATACTTATGTACAATTATGTAGCATAAAATTTCAGATATAACCTATATATAACCAATTTATAACCAATATATAAGCAATTTATATCCAATTTATAACCAATACATAACCAATTTATAACCAAAACTCAAATTTTGTTTCAATGTGAGTGGTTTCTATTATATCGTTTTTGCGTCACCTATAAACTTAATTTTTGTTACGTTATTTAGCATTTTAGGTGACGATATGCACCTACGCATATATATAAGTACCGCATAAGTACATATATGCAACTTAAGTTCGTAAGTACTTAAGTTTATAAGCAATAAGTGTGACGTTACCTTGTCTTGTAGGCCTTTAGGTATCTACCATAAGTAAGCAGCTAAGTGCAAAAGCATGTAAGTACGTAAGTACGTACATAAGTATGTAAGCACTCAAGTTCGTGCTTTGGCAAGTTTACAGCATTAGCCGATGTTATTAACTGTTTTGCAACGCTTTGTCCGGCTAATTTCATAAATCACAAACCACTTTCGGCTTAATCAGGCTGCGCCGTTGTCACTAATGCATAAATGAAAGTGGTTTAATGTGGCAATTGCCGCCGTTTGTGGCAGCTGTTGCTGTGGCGCGCTGCCTGCCAATAGAAAACGAGTTTGTTTTTACTTTTTCGTGCAGCCGTTTTTCGCCGGTTTCTATTTAATTTTATTTTTTATTTTTATTTTTTGTTTTTGTTATTTTGGCAGCTGTCATTTATGCGCCTGCCGTGGAAACTTTCGCTATCATTGCTTTTGCATTATCTTGTTTATCTACTGTTGTTGTTTGGATTTTGTGCTTTTCCACTCTGAATTTGTTATTATCTGTCACGAAACTCATTCATACATGGAAAGTTCATAAACATTTTATTACGGTTTAACGCACTCGCTCGGTTTCTTCAAACTTGTTTATGCTTTAACGCCGACAAGGCAAACAATTTCAAACTGAGCGGCCGAAAAAAACAACCTTGCTATAGATTAAGACATTTCAAGTAGTTTTATGTTGATAAAAGACATAAAAGTAATCTCTTCTTTTTCTCTACCATTGCAGATTCTGCGGAAGAACATCAACTACAGCCTTTTTAAGGGGTAAGTGTCGATCTACTTTGTTTATAATCTGTTTACTAGCACAAAATCTTAATTAATATTATCTCTTCAAAGTCTAAACGCGAGAAAATTTTCCTAGATATGGACTTAAGCTTTAACAAATAAAATTCTTAGACAGAAAACAAAATATAACCTCGAAGTGTCAAGCTATCTGGGGTACTAGGTGTATTTCGAGGCCATAACTAGATGGTGTCGTAATATATACACTTCTCATAAAATATATAGGTGTTGCATAGTCTGACAAAATATTTCAAAATACGAGCTTCTAATCTCACAAAAGATTTCCAAATATGAGCTTCGAGTTCGAATTCTATATAATTGCTTAGTTTAAATCTTTCTCTCCAAAAATGATCTTCCGATTATAGCGCAATATCCGCCGATAGTCGAATGAGCCTCGCAGATATTTATTATGAATATCAAGTTCCAGGGGTTCGATTCAACGAGTTTCTCTGTCCGTGAGGAAGCCTTTTTTAATTTACTCAGCAATTGTTTGCTTTTTTGATTAGAAATTCGAAGAATCTCTGAACAGAAGTGCTCTTTTTCCAAAGATTGGAATGCCGTCGAGTTGCTAGTCCTTGGCCAGATAAAAATTGTTCCGGTTACGTAGATCGGACTGTCGTGGGAACGGCAGTCTAGCCAAGCCTCATATATCGATTCAGTTCTTGATCTTAACCGACCACTTTTCGGTGAATGAAATATTAAACACTTCTAGTTTTCTCTTTCGGTTTTAATAGTGCTAAGAAAGAGATTTTAAGAAGAGGTTTCGTCGCTCTATAACCCTCAAAACATTAGAGCTTTTGTTCAGATTTTTAATTATGTGACACTCTAGCTTCCTTAAGTTTCTCTTCAGAAATCTTTCTTCACTAATACGAATCTTAAGAAGAGCTAGGGTCGCACATACACACTCATGTTCAATCTACGCATTCAAATACATTTTGACACAGAAAAGACTTCTTACTTTATTGTTTTAGATGGTATTCCAAGAGCTTCTAGTTCGACAATATCTTTTCGATTTGCTCCTTCGGTTTTATGAGTCCAAAAGACTATGAAACAGGTTTCAACACTTCGTTGTTCTAGAACACTCAAAATATTAGCGCTTGTTTTTAGGAATTTTAGTCACGTTAGGCTTTTGAACTCTTAAGTTTCTTCTCACAAATCTTTCTTCACAAGAAAGAAGCGAAAGAAGTTTTAATGCTATCCTTACACGCTCATGTTGACTATGAGACCACAATGTTAAGTACTTTAGCAAAGTCTCTGAACTCTACACTAGACATTCTGAGAAGGAAATGCATACCAATTAAAGCTTAAAGCCTAGCCAGAGCGTGTAAAACCATCCAATCCTGCGTAAAACCATTACTTTGCCACCAAGCCCTACAGATTAGGCTTGAGTAAATTACAGTTTGATTTTGTTTAATTCTTGCACAACTTTCTGGCATTCCAAAAATTCAAAAACTTTGCACTCGCACACAACCACACACATTCCCGTTATGCTTTATGCAATTAAATCTGCATCAAGCAAAGTTATTGCCTCACTTTAGTTGTGTTGTGTGCTGGAAGTTTTTGTGCGCAGTTCTTGCGCTTTCTTTGTCGGCGTCATTTATCTTCAACTGTTCTCCAGACTTTTGCTTTTGACATACATTTACAGTTATGCATTAGCACGAAACTTATGCCTTTCTTGCTGGCTTGCTGGTGTCTCATCACTCTTGCATTTTTGTGTCGGAAACAATGTTGCATTTATGCACATGTTTTGCACTTGCTATTGTTGTTGTTGTTGTGCAAATTTGTTGAAATGCCAACAAGTAAAAGTTCTGTGTAAAATTATTTTATGATTCGTTGTTTGACTTGGTAAACATGTCGGAGCATGAGTCAGGGCGCCGAAGTGCGAGCGCCTGAAATGAAGAGTGCAAGCGAGTGCGAGATATACTCGAAGACAGCGGGTGGTGGCATGAAGTTAGAATAGAATATATGTAGAATAGAAATTAACTGTTGAAAAGAGCAATCAAATACTTTTATAATATCTTTAAGGAAGAAATGATACTGATACGAAGAAAATGAGTTCTGAAACTCCTGCTGTTAACGTTTGATTGGTGGCAGGTTTGCATTTTGAAAACTTTGGTCACTAACTTCACTGACACTGTCATTTCGGCGTTTTTTCGCGCTCTCTCTGAATCCCGCCACGAAATGGCCGCAATTAGTTGCGCTCCACACACTTCCTTGTATATAAAAATATTTTTTAGAACTTGTTGCGAATTTGAGCCTCTAATTTTTTGATGAAAGAAATATTTTACTGAATTTGCACCATTTGCATCACATCGTTGCACTTTCTGATATATAAAGTTATTTTTATAAACCAGTTGAGAATTTCAGTCGCATTTTTTTGGTTTGAAAGAAATATATAGCGCTTTTTCCAATACACCAATGACTCTCTACTTTATTCTCTATCCGTTAACGTTCCAGTTTAGCCCCGTATATCAAACCACTGCGCTCATAATTTATTTCAAAACACACTAACGGTATTTCAAAACTTCTTCACCGCCACTAAATCAAAAATAAAAACGCGCTACTGCAAAACAACAGCAATAACAAAAACATGAAATAAAAAGCGTGCTGCTCGTGTCAATAAAGTTTGAGCGTGTTATCTACAACGTATAGGCGCAGCAACTTTTGCACTCAGCCGCATGCAACACAAATACAAAATACTGTATAACATGCCACAAATAATAATTTTCAACAGCGTGCATGTATTGGCTGGAGGACTGCGCACCAGACACGTATGCCGCTAAAGTTGTCCAGCCGCCAGCCGCACCGAAACCTCGCTTAGCATGTTCTAGCGGCGAGGACGACACGCTTTGTTTAGTGGCTCTGCTTCCGCGCTGTGTTGCCAAGCTGGTCAGTAGCTTATGTGCAGTTCACCTATTTTTTTTTTTTTTTATTTTTATTTTTTTTTATTTATTTTTTTTTTATTTATTTTTTTATTTACTCCATTTATTTTCGCTTTTTACTCGCTTTCAGTTATTTGTGTCTTTGTTCGCCAGTCAATCCTCTCTGTATGCCTGCCTTTGCCTCACCCGCTTTACCGCTGGCGTTCAGCTTCTAAGCGCCTGTCGATTGCTAGTTTACCATTGCCACAATGCCTGCCTTTTTATCTGCTTGCAGACAGCAGCGGTGAGCTGTGCCACATTCTAGTTGCTGCAGTGCTCTTCCTTTGCTTCTTCGCTTATCGAAAGTGGGTTGCTTTCCCAGCTGTGCTCCATTTTTGTTGTTTGCTTTATTCTATGCAGTTTTTTTATGCATTTTTTCACAATTTTTTTTTCTATTTATTTTATTTTCGACTTCACGGAAGTTGCTTTTCGACTCTATTGAAAACTTTATACCATTATCCTATTCACATCCTGTCGCTCGTTGGTCTGCATGCAGTTGGAACGTCGTGCAAAGCCACCATTGCAAACGCGTTCGCTTCGTTGTGGATGCGAGTGTGCTTAGTGGAAAGTGCGAGTTTATTTAAATGCACAGCAAGCCGTGGCAAGCGGCAATTGGCGAGGAAACGGCGGAAATGGCGGTAATGCTGGAAAGTTAAGGCTTTGCGAATTCGAACTGAAATGAAAGCGAAGGTTATTAGGTTTAAAGAAAATGTGAAAAACAAGTTCGAAATAAAGTTTAGAAGTTGCCAAAATTGGCGTGTTATAATTGAGTGTCCATTTGGGCAACTTGGGCACCGAGTGTGGCAATTGTTTAGTATTGAAATTTGCAAAACGAAGTCGTATTGTGACTGGTGATGAAAATCGGAAGCACATATTGAAGCCTAGCCAACCAGCCCAAACAACGAGCACGATCTGTATTGGTTAGGATCCAAAGCGAGTGTTGTATTTTTTTTTTGAGCTTCTAAAGCCGAAAGCACTTCTAATACCGCTTAGAAACATTATTAGAGAACACTGTCGACAACAGCTCATCAAATTGAAGCCTGAGATTATAGGAAAACCTCTGAAATCTGCAACTAGGCACGAGGCAATAATTTGCCATCAAGACAGAGCTCCACCTCATGGTGTAAGACCGGATAAAAACTATTTGGAAAACAGCGGCTTACAAATTTGACTCACTTGCCTTATAGCCCAGATCTTACCCTTTCTGACTACCCTTTGTTCCGGTCGATGCAGAAAACTCGTCCTGTAATACGGTTCACATCAAAACAGGACCTCAAAAATTGGCTTGATTCTCGGCTGCCCGACCGGCACAGTTCTTTTGGAATGAAATCCGTAAACCCTCGGAAAAATGCGAAAAATGTTATAGCTTCAGTCATTCATATTATGAACAAGAAAAAACAGGACGTATCTAGTTATAGATCAATACTTTCGGCAGCTGTCGGGAACAAAGCATAGAACATCTATATAAAACTTGAGTTTATAGCTAAAGTTGCTTTGCAGCGCCATCTGGCAGTTGTGCCAGCAAGTACTGGCACTTCAACGCCTTCCGTTGACCCAGAAATCGCCGTAACTGGCCTCCGCATTGCCACCACCACCGCCGCGTGAAAATCAATTTATTGCGCCGCAAACTTGTATGCCAAATTCGCCGGCCAAGAAAGTCCAGAAACATGCACAATTTAAACACACTTGAAAGAATCTTCTGATTCTCCTCTAATACTTTTTTACAACACCGAATTTGTTGTTGCAAAATCAAGCAGTTTGTGCGAGTTGGCGAAAACTTTGTCGGCCCAGCAATCGAGTCAAGCAGCTGTATTATACACGTCGCAAGTGCCACAGCCAAAGTACTCGAAGGCAACAAACACCACTTGAAACGTAAAACCCAGTGTTGCACTCGGGCAAGTGGCCGCTATGCAGCTGTGTATTTGTTGGGCCAACCGACGAATTATAAAGTATTTAAAATGGCATTTGAAATTGCCAACTTTTTGGACCGAAGACCGTAGCCACCCACGCCACCCGCCGAAACGGGGCACACTCAGCACGCCGGCATGCGGCCTCATCAGTCGTGCAACCGCAAATTCATGGGCCCTGCCAACTCCACCCACGCAGCGGCGAGACATTGAAAGCAACAACAACGCCAACAAATCCAAAGCGCACAACTTGCAAAAGTTTTTATGCTGTTGTTGACTCGCAAATAATTGTTGCATGGCATTTGTGGCAACATTAAAGGCACTCAACACAAAGTAAAGTGCCCGTACGACGGCGCTGCTTGGACTCTGTCCGAGGTTACGTCGAGAAATAGATATGCTGCAGCCGCAGCTGGAAGTTCAGTTGCCACAAATGGCAATGGTGCAACTTTTCGACCAGCACGCAGCACGCTTGACCGCATGCAAAGTGTCTCATTGATGCGCCAACGCACTAGCTTTGGTTAGGAGAAGCCAGTGTTTTGGAAGTTGCGCAAAATTTAAGAATTTGAGCCGTAAAGGAGAACTGTGGAAGCGTCAATAACAGCATCTTAAAGATACAGACTAGTAAAAACTATGTAGACGAAAGCATTAAAGGACTTGGAAAGGCTCTGAAATGCCTTTAATGCTCTATTTTAAATGTATGGGACCGAAACTATATGCTGAGCAAACTTTTCAATCTCTGTCAAATCCGAACTCTATTGTTTTTACATCTGGCAGTAAAAAAGCACCCTTAACCAAATCCCATTAGGATTGGAACGAGAAGGTATTCCTTAGATCTATGGACCTCGCGTGAGCTCAGAAAGCGTTGGTCAGCACAAAGCACTTTTGAAGTTTTGAAAGCCTCTTCGCCCAGAGAGGAACGTAGAAATTTCATGGAACTACTAGCTCTGAACAAGGTTCACATTGCTGCAATGATAGGTGTCCTAACTGGACACTATTCCATTGGAAATCGCTTAGAGAGCCTAAAGATCTTGGAGGACGCAACTTGTCGAAATTCCAGGGAGGAATACAACTGTCCAGCTTTCGACAGACTATGATTGATTTCTACTAACCCAGCGAATTTATTGGAGCAGATTTCAGCCAGCTGAATAAATTGCATCTGGCTACATTGTAGCTATACGAAGGTCTTTGTGATCCATGCCTCGGCGTTCTGGCTATCTCAATGGTCAAGCGTCGCTAGCAGTCCAGCCTAACCTAACTTAAATCTGCCAACAACTCGAGCAACCAAACTGAGTCAGTTCTTTGCTCTTTAACATAATTAAGCGAACAAGAAAAGCGCACACCGGTCACTGCTTTCTCACACGATCCGTCGCGTTTAGCCACAACAAGGAAGGCATAAATCAATCTACGAACACAAAAAACGGACTAACCCACGCGAAGTATGCGCTTAGAACAAGTCTATAAGCGCATAAGAGCCGCACCCACATCAGTTCTCCTGGTTGACACAACTGACAGTTGCTTGGCGCTGGCGCGGGTGGGAGCTCGCAGCGCACCCTCAAACACACCAATGCAAGTTTTTCTAAGATTTAAAACTGTCGCAGTGACATTTTGAAATCGTAGACGCAGATAAAGCGGCGGTAATGGAGACAATGCGCGCTGGGTAAGCAGAACTTCAAATTAAAGTCATTAATCAAAATGAAAAACTTAATCCCGTGAACATACAGCGCGCAACAGTGTGAACAAAGGGCGACAGCGGAGAATGTGAGGCGTGTGGGTGCAGAGTGTAAGCAACAATGAGAGCATATAACATTTCGAAATCTAGTCTAACGGTGAGTAAACTAAACTTTCTACTAAAGAAGAAATCAGAAGCGTTTGAGTGACATCATAAATGGAACTGATAACAAAGGAAGCGATATTGTGGAGTATAAAAGTAATGAAAAGAAAATGGTGGTGGGTTTAAAATCGGTATTGAAGTAAAAGTAAAACAAAAAA
Organism: Bactrocera zonata; assembly: GCA_037783105.1. Lineage (NCBI taxonomy): Eukaryota > Metazoa > Arthropoda > Insecta > Diptera > Tephritidae > Bactrocera > Bactrocera zonata. The sequence goes on along the minus strand of JBAWJQ010001070.1, from coordinate 590,210 downwards.
GTTGTAGGAGGAAAGAATTGGATGAGAGCTGTGGCCCATAGCTGTGGGCGGTTCGAAGGAATACGAGAGACTTGATCAGTACGAGACGTGGACTTCATACGGATCCATACCGAATTTTATGTGATGAATTATTTGATCAGACGCTCCATTAGAGGTCCACGGAACCTTACGCCACAGCTCTAGTAATTGCCGACTACAGTATTCTCGCCAGAGAGCTTGAAGTGCTCTTTTCGGAAGGATAATATTCCACACTGGCATAGAATCCGTGCGAAAATTAAACACAGTGCGTCTATAAAGAAGGTTAAACCAACACAGTCTCTTGTTTCAGACACTTTTTACTTACACAAGAGATGCGAGACTGCTTCTCAACCGTTATAAGCAATAAAGAAGAGTTGAGCAAATAAACTTCACTGCGCTTGCGGTTAGAGTGCTATAAAGTAAACTCAAATATTGCAGCGGCCACTTCACCGCCAACGTGCAAATGACTAAAGTGCCGGCAACTCGCACATTATTGCAAAAACAACCAGCAAGCCGGCCATTGAGCCGACATTCTGACAACTGACAACTTACAAGCGAATTCAATTCAATTGCGCACAACGCTCCGAGCTCCGAGCCCGTTGCTGCCAAACTGCGAACAACTAGTTAGATAGTTAATAGTGCAACAACACTAAAACTGCTGTACTTGAACACTAAGCTCGGCCCAGCTTTGGAGAGTGCGGCCTCGCGCTCGTTGCACGTCCGTCCAACATTGACCATTCGCACACAGCATTCGGTCAGCGCTGTCAATAGTTTAAGTACGAGCATACAATGAGACCACAGGCATACTTCACTCACTCCAACACAGCGGCATACAACTAAGTAAGCAATGCAGTCCAAGTTTATGGACACTTAAGTGGCCCGCTGCCTCGGATAATACACTTGAAAATCGTATCAATAGTCGTGGCGAAGTAGCAATTCAATGCCGTACACCGGCAAAGTGGAAGCGCGCGCAGAGTTGTGCAGGGACGCGGCGCAAGCAGCGAGTGAAGAGCTGCGTCAGTGGTGCAGTTAAAAGGTGAAATTTTCAATGATCTTTTATGTGCCAATTGCATGTGAAAAGTGTGTAAAATAAAAGGAGCAAAGCGCGGACAGAAGACGGAAATGCGCAGCAATCAGTTTTTCTCGAATGACGGGTTTTGCGCGTAATTGAAAGAAGCTCATTGCGTTGGTTGGACAGAATGCTGCAGGAAGATTCCCATGAAGTGCATGGACGACGGAAAATCGTAAGATGGATAGCGCAGGACAATAAAGAAGAAGAATGACGGCAATGCATGCAATGAAAGTGGTTAATTTAGGAGCTGAAAACAAGCTCCAGCGGAAAATGAAATGAGCTCGAAGTGCGAACAGGACCGTTTGGGTTTTGTTGGAATCAATCGTTACAGAACGACGGCGTCAAGATTTCTATAAAAGCACAAAGTGAAGATTGGTAAGTGGCGGAAAATTCTGAGTTCCAGACATGCGAACAATAAACGAAATATTTCTGGAAAAAGAAGAATAAATTTATTCGGCCGATACAGAGCCCACATCCGACCCACAGCTCAATTTTGAACATTATTTTGCTCTGGCTGTTAGGCAACCTTGATCCAGTTCGTGATCGCAGTTCAAATTTGATTATATGCTATCCAGAGTCGCAGCCCGTTTTGAAAGAAATAGGATGAGGTTTAAGGAAAACTTTTGAAAAGTTTCTATTAAGCTCCAATTAATATTTTTGAAGATTTATTTATACGTCCAGTGGTTGGAAAATTTAGTTGTCGCTGTTGTAGCGCCAGAAAACATCCTTGAAGTAATTTAGAAGAATGTTTTCGAGTTAACGGACCTTCGATGGATCAAAATCCGGCTCCGTTCCGGTTACGTAGACCCGATCGTCTTGGGAACGGTGGCAAATTTTGTGATATCTCGCGATTACTGTTTGGAGAAAACTCTGGTCTGGGTGACATTGACAAACTTTACTTCAGATTATCTTTCGTTTTGACTTCGCCGACAAATAACTCGTAAGTCGTAAGGTGTAGTTAAAGACCGCTTCTATCCGGTCTACAAATTAAAATTCGTAGCCCTTGAGTATAAGACCAAAGTGAGGAGCATACGACCACCCAGTTTACAAAAGAAAACTCGCAGTCTTTGAGAATAGCACTCAAGTAAGGTTCCTAAGATGGATTACAAATTAAAATTCGCAGTCCTTCAGTATAGGACCCAAATAAGGTTCGTAACTCTCGAAGGCCTTCAGTACATAACCCATGTAAGGTTGGACCCATTTTGAAAACTGTTTTACTAAATAATAGCATGATTCCGTTAGGTTCCTCAAATAGTTGAAGAATTCTTCTTTAAAGATACCCCTTCTGTTTATTCTTGCCATCTTTCTTGCTTGTGAGTGATCTAAAAATATTCTTTGTCATCTTCTGCTTGCTTTAAATTATGAATTATTACCTTAAACCCTGCCGCACATTAATATCTACTAAGCTTCCACCAGCAGCCACCATAATCCACCGCCAACACTTTGACTGTGACAAATCTGCTTCGCTCACTCTCCAGCAGCAGCGCCGGCAAAAGCAAAACTAGCATGGCATCAGCTGCCAACGCTATATAGAAGCTAGCTCTGACTGTCTGTCGCTCCGTTCGTCATATGCCACATTCAGCGCACACACAAAGCACCGCAACCACAAAAGACAGACAAGTACGAGTGAAATATTAATGAAAGTATACCATAGCGAGGTATTTAACTGTCATTAGGTGGGGTTTTGGGGGGTAAGTTGCAAATATATGTATACCGAGAGGGAGCTAGCGAAAGGGATGATGAGCAAAAAATTAGACAAAATAATTACAAATGCAATTATGTTAAGCATTAAAATTACATGTTGTTGTCCATATGCTGCACGTACAGCGTTGCATGTAATGCAAAGCGTATTTGTGTTGCACGCAGCCGCCGCCATCGCCACCGCAGCAGCTTTCCAATCTAATCATTCAGCTTGTCATGCAGTCGCCCACTCTTCCCTGTGTCATTAGTCGCACAACCATACAGACAAACACACACACGCAGCGGGCAAACAACTATTCATGGTTGCTCAGGCAATATTGCTGCTGTCATCGTCATCAGCCGCAGTCGGAGTGGAGGAAGCACACGTAGACGGAGCACAACGTTCCCTTATTCTTATATACCATAGTTGGGTATTTGCGTACACTGGGCGGCATTGCTGGAGGCGCAAGTCGAAATTAAAGAGAAGTTGACCAACGTCGTTCGGAGATCTTAGATCTGAAAGCGAGCTTCGAATTTGGAGATCGAAAAAGTTTGGAGAGAACTTTTTCTTGCAAAGCTGAGACTGAAATATGAAGTATACATGCTGCTTGCTTACCAGTGACATCGCTCCTTTCTATAATCCTATATAAATTGAGAGTGGACAGCTGCTTTTCTTGAAGTTTGGTTGTGAAGCCGACTGTTTAGTCTTGTTTTCCATAACTTTGGGAGCTCTGGTTTCAGCTGCGGTATGTCTCACGTCCTCTTTTGAATAGCTTGAATATATTTCTTCTTCCTCCTCAGCACATTCGGTAATTTTCTACCTCCGTGGACTCACATTTTCATGCCAAAAATTGTATTCTCCGTCGATCCTCTGCTCCTTTCGCCGAGTATTCGCCAGCCCCACAAGGTACTTAGCCCATTATGCGTTTGCTTTTGCTTCTGCTTCTCCCACTTCCACATGCGCTCGCTCCTTCTACGCTTTCTTATGCGCATTTACTTTCTTGTGTGTTGCTTGCAACAAAATGACGTTGATAATAGTTCTTTTGGCTGTAAGTGCCACTACAAGTTGTAGTTGAATGAGCTGCAGTGTGTGGTTGGGCGCTTGTTGCATGGCTTGTGTGGCAGAGTGTAAGTTTTTCTTCCACTTGCTGCCTGCCGTGGACACTCACAGCAACGTTGTCGCACGTTCAGCTGTCTTCCGCATTGCAAGCAAGCACTAAAGAGGAAAAAATTGGAAGAAACTTCTTTGCCAGCTGCATGTGTGTGTATGTGCGTTCTTTCTCTATTCATTAGGCGCCTTTTCTGTGGTTTTTTCATGTTCATAGAAATATTTTTTTGCCAGTTTCTTTCAGTAGCGCTCCAGAATTCCATTCATTGAGTGTGCTTGCAGCTTCATGTTGCTCGCTGCCTCGGTAACTGCCACTTCTTGTTCGTCAATTTCCTTATTCTGCCTTTCACTTAAATTTTTTCTGCCTGGCTTCCAACACAGAGACGGCTTTATTGAAATAAGGAAACAAATTCAGAATTCCATTTTTTAATTTGTTAAATTTATTGTAAATTATTAACAAATTAATTTAGCTAAAATTAAATATAAATTATTTTACTTGATTATTTTTATAATTAAATTAGTTATTTTTTAAAATATATTATTCACTCCAAAAAATTATTTTAATTAAATGTATTCAAAAATTATCAAAATTAATGAATTAATCTTTTGTAATAATTATTTAATTTATTATTTTTCTTAATAAATTTTTGTTAAATTTTTAAATATTTATTTTTAATTTTTTTTATTAATTTTTAAAATTAGTTAGTTATTTTTTTAATTATCAAAATTAATTAACTAATTTTTCGTTATAATTTGGTAATTAATTTTGTCTTAATTAATTTTTGTAAAATTTCTAAAATTTTTTTATTAAGTTTTTTCTTAAATTTAAAAAAAAAATTCCACTTGGCAAAATGGTGGAAATATATATTTTTTTTAACTTATAAATTTATTTTTTATACTTAATATAATATTAAATAATTTACTTAATTACATTACGCAGTTAGTTAACTACATTACTCATAAAAATTAATTCAATTAAATATAATAAATAATTATCAAAATTAATTAGTTAAATTTAAATTATCAAAATTAAAGAACTATTTTTTTTTTTGTAATACCAAAATTATTAAATTAATTATTTTAATTTTTTAATAATTTATTTTAATTTTTTTTAATTAATCATTATTTTTTTAATTAAATTATAAATTTTTTTAATTATATTTCTTAACTTATATTTTGCTAAATTTTTGAGTATTTATTCTAAAATTTTCATTAATTTTTTCTTAAATTTTATAAAAAATTTTCACTGCCCAAAATGGCTCCTCATAATGCGCTTCAGCTCTTACAGCTGCTGCATAATCTTTTTTCTTGCCTACTCCCACATCTACGACATGTATTCTTAACTCCAGACATACACATGTACATAATATTCCGAGTAGCCCATATCTATCAGTTCGCCTACCGTCAGACGTCGCCGCATGCTGCACACAAAAGCGCTTTGTCAGCTCTTTTCAAATTATGAAAATATTTATTTACAAGCACATAAATATAAACGCCGTTCTGTGCTGTACTGTGCTATGTGCGTAAGTCTGTCGGTGGCTGTGTGTCACCCTCGCAGAGAACTGCACACAATTGCATTGAAAAGTTTTAACGATTTTTGGCATTTCACAATTGCTGGCAGTTTGCGAAAAAACGATGAAAAAGATAAATAAATTTAAAATTTTTTGTCGCTTAAACGAAAAGTACTGGCAACGCCGTAGAAAGGATGTGGCACTTGTGAAGTGAAATTAAAGCAAGCCGTCAGCAATTTTTAAATAAGCTCTTGAAGAGAAAAAGTTTCAGAATGTTGAAGGGAAGATAGGGTTGTAAAGAAGGAATTGGTGAAAGAAAGTGAAGAAAGACTATAAAAAAAAGATATTTGGATGGTTGAGAGCACTTTAGGAACACGCAACACCAACAAAGCTTTTATAATATGTTTTCCTATAAAAAGTTCACTTGAGCCTTTTGTGAGCTTAATTTAAATTCGAATCACACACCAACAAGTTTTAGTGTTTTTGGAAAGAAGATTACTTCAAAACGATATTAAAGACTTTTATCTAAAACTGAAAAGCTCTAAACAGCTAGGAACTTACGTTTCACAATAGAGCTTTCACAAATATTAAAAGCTTTCACTTAACACTAAAAAGCTCTTAAAAGCTTGAAACCTAGCTTTTCCTTTCTGATCACTTTAATCAGTTTTGCCGAGAGCTAGTTCAATTAGACGAAAAGATTAATACACCTCGACTATAGTATTGGACTCCACGGAGTTCCAAAAAAGAGCCAGACTTAGCAGTAACGCTTTAAAAAAGTTTAATTCAAATTTTACTGCTTGCAAACATGGCTCCGTTTAGACCCAAAATACCCCAAATCTAGTAGGAATGAAAAAGATGACCTTCCATGACAACGGGTTAGAACACTAGAAGCTTTTATCAACAGGACCCAGTAAAGATTGCATTTTCCATTCTATATCTTGCTTCTTCTGCCTGCATTTTGACTTTGGAAACAGTGCTTTACTAATTCTCTCCCGTTTTTGCGCCAATTCTCTGTCTTTGTGGCATAAGCTCGCCTCCTCTTTCACTTTCGTTTTCTCACTTTTCTCTCCTCTTTAATGTATCCATCAGCAGCAGTCCATATACTCACCTTACCTTAGTAATGACGTAATTTGTCTAGCATCAGCGCCAAAATACGCTATCAGCAATTCAATTATAAGCATGAAATATTTCACTTTTGCTCGCGTTGATGATGAAAACGATGATCATCCTGCAACTCAACGCGATTTTTTACCGAAACAAAATCATGACACAACTCGAACTGTTTTTCAAACACAGCCCACTTTCACTGTCACTTTGCCGCCAACTGTTCTAACGCGATATTTGAAAAAAAAAGCGAAACCGTTAGAATGTCAACAACGCTATCAAATTAATTCCAGCATTTTCACGTCCATTTTTTCGTCAACTTGTTGGGCAGACTGCTGCAGCGCCGACAACAGACTGTGACAAACAAACGACTTCTAGAGCGCGAGGCTTGAAGGAGCACGGTGGAGTGGACGCGGACAAGGTATGCACTTGATTTGTTTGAATTACTCGGCGTCTGTATTCCGCGGTGGGGTAGGGCGTATTTCATGTCTGCTCGGACGACAAGCGCCTGTCGCTGCGCGCTCTATCTATCAGCTTGTCTGTCTGTCTGTTTCCACTTGTCTAACTGACAGCTGGACAGCCAACGCGTCAATGCTCCCCGCGCGCTCACAGCAAAGTCCACGTCCACGTTATGCGCATTTAAATTAAAAGTAAATATGGCGACACTGGACAGCCGAAAAAAATGCCAGAGACCACCTTACTTACCCGACGACAAAAGCTGACAACCTCCGCTACCAGCATGCAAACAGCAGTGTTGCATTACCACACAGCGTTGCATGCCGGTTGAGCGGTGGTGTACACGTCGGCAGCATTTGGTGGGCGCGCATAAAAAGAGTCTAAGCAGCTTGCAACTTTTCGACTTGCTGCTGAGCCGCACAAACAGCGAACGCAGTGTTGTCACCCGCACAAGCCCGCTTGTGCCTCATCTCGCGTTCCTTTCAGCATTTTCCCACTCACTCTCTTTTCATGCTGGTTTGCGTTTAGTTTGTTTTCGCGTGGCGTGGCCTTCTTGCCAGCGCGTCCTGCCACGAACAGACCACTGCCTAACCTAGAACTGCATTTCTACGCGTTCGCTTTTGTGTCTGTGTGTGTGTGTGCGTGAATCTAATTTACTTATGGTAATGAAATAAAAACTCAATTGTGTGCAAGTGCTTTGTGCTGTGTTGAGCAAAAAATAAAGCGGGTCAGCAGGACTTAGCAGCGCGTTCGGAAAAGTCAGCGGCAGCAAGAACAAAGTATTCGCACGAAGCTTTTCCCTAACTTTCCTATTTATCTAACAGTTTTTATTGCACCGTTATAACGCATAGTTAAAAGTGGCGAAAGTGGAAATGTCCTTCCACAGGCTAATCCGTTGAGCGAGTGAGCGAGGCGATTGCTCTGCAGAGAAACGGACCAACGATGGGTATTAGAACCAACGACGAAAAAATAGATTATTTATTGAAGCTTATTTTCCGAAAAGCTGAAACTAAAAGATAAAAGGTGCACGCAAAATCCTCCATTTGTATCAGTATAAGCTTTTTTTCTAAGTTTCGATAAGGTGAACGAGGCCCCGTTTAATCTATATTGTAGACTGTTAAGATACTTCCACGAAGGGAAATCAAGGAAGTTGTTCCATCCTTCGAGAAAATTTGTTACAATTTTTATATCGTTGCGTTAATATCTTCGATTCAGCATCGAAACCTGGTCCCTTTATTCAAAATGATCACCTCAAGTTAGTTCGGGACTAATATCTCGGTGTTTTCATCGAGCTTTAGCTCATTAAGGCATAGATCTTCAGTAATTCAAGCAGTGATTCGCTCTGAATATACTGAAAAGAAATTTAAAATATTTTATTAGACATTTATAAGAATTGTCGAAAACCCCATTTCTTATTCCGGTTGAAAGCAGGGAAAGTTCACTGAATATTACATTGAGAACTGATAGTCAAAAGTATTGTTTTCGAAGCTCTTTGGTTGAAAGTACAGAAATAATTAGAAGCTAAGTACGTTTGACTTAGTTTTCGAACAACAAACTTTATGTGAAATGTTCGAAATATTTTCGAAATTAAGTTCTGAACCGTCGAGTCTATCATAGACGAAAGGGACAGGTAGCTTCTGTAGACAAGACTTACATGAATTACAAGGTTATTCGCTTTTTGAAACTATTTCTAGGTACAGAGTTGCCACAGATTGCTTCGCTTAAAGACATTGAAAATGTAGAGTTGCCATACTTTTATTTTCCAATGCAGTGTTTACTTTATAAGTCGCTTAATAGTGTTACTTAGCGTTTATTGCTATAATATTTTTGAAAAGATTCTTTATTTGTTCTAACATGGCCACTCTGACCCCTTTATCGACTTTCTTCATTTTTTTTTTTTTTTTTTGAAAAATTATTTATATTTTATAACATGGCAAGGCTGAGCCCTTATTGACTTTCATGGCTTAGTTTTTTCCAAAAAATTCTTCATGTCACACAACATGGCAACCCTCGCCTTTTATTTAATTGCATTCTAGTTTATATTTACAAATTCTGTGCGGATTTTACATGCAAAATTAGCATTTTATTGTATTTACCAAGCAAATTTTGCCTTTTGTCTCGGTTTGTAAACACAGCCGGGTCGAAAAGTTATGGACACGTCAGCAGGGTTGTATTTGCACACAGCGTGTGTGCGCTTCTACATTATTGTCCGTTTTTCTGACAATTTGGCACCGGCTTTTGTGGCAGCCTTTCAGCTAACTGTTGTCACAGCACACACACACAGACGCACACAACTGCAAATGTGGACACACACCTTGTTTACCAAATGCATTCCTGGTTTTTATTTGTATATGCATTAATAAAACTGTGGTAAATATAACAGCACGTTTTGCTATGCTTTTATATTCATAACTGTTCATTCATTTTCTCCGCTCTTAGTATTTCTATTTTTCGCCTTTGGCTTTTGTTGTTGTTCTGGTTACTGGTTACTTGCAATAAATTTCGAAATTGCAAATTTACTATGCTCAACCGCATTTTTATAGCAGATTTCTGTTTTGGACACTAAGCTGGCGTCAAGTCATAAATTTGCTGAGGTTTCAAGCTAGAAATTCATTCACCGCTTTTTCGTTCCCAGCTGTTTTGTGCAAGAACAGTCGCCAGCTGATTTCGTATTAATGTCATTTTTAGTGCACAAGACATTCGATTTCAGCACTAATTTTTTAATGGAATTTCCCAAACCGTTTAGCAATTTTATTAGAAAATTAAACGGAACATTTTTCAGCTTTGTCGGTGCAGATTTTATGGTGAATTTATTATTTTCTGTTAATATGAAGTATTATGGGTTTCGAAAGCAATTTTAAGACGCTTTTAAAATTTTCAAGAATTAAATTTTTAACTTTTCTTACAAACATAATTCACTTATTTTTATTTATAAAATTTTCAAAAAAATTTTGAAAAATTTTTGAATTTTTTTATAAAAATTTCAAGATGTTTTAATGTGTTTAAGATTAACATTTTGAAATTTTTATTTCAAAATTGTTTCAAAAAATTGTTATTTTGTTCAATATTTTTTTCGAAAAAATTTCAATACTTTTTTTTAAACATTTCAATACTTTTTTTTTCAAAAAAATTCAATAAATGTTTTTCGGAAAATTTTCTGTACTTTTTTTTCCAAAAAATTTTCAATTTCAATAATTTTTTCGAAAAATTTTCAAATCCTCTTTTTTCAAAAAAAGTTCAATATTTGTTTTCAAGTGTCAATAATTTTTTTCCAAATTTTTTTAATATTTTTTATAAAAAAATGTCAATATTTTTTTGAAAAATTTTCAATACTCTTTTTCGAAGAATTTTCAATTCCTTCTTTGAAAATTTTGTAAAAATTTTTGTTTAAAGTTTACTTTTAACTGCAGCTGCATTTCAAGCTCTTTATTTTTCAATTAATTTTTTTATTAATTAGTGTTTTTCTTTTATATGTTATGCCACATAAACACAAACAAATATTTCTCGGTTTTCTCACGTTGCATAAAAGATTTGTATATTACATCAGCCGCTTGTTTGCTTCAGAAATGTGGCAATTATGCATTTTCGCGCGTCAATTCAAAGCAATTCACTTTAATATAATAGCAAACAGCAGAAATTTGAGATAGAAAAAATTAATAAAAAATTAAATAAAAAAATTTCACTTTCGCTTTGACCAACATTTCCGGCGTCACGACACACAAAGCAGAGATCAAATTGGCAAAAAAGGAAATGGAAAGCAATACCAAGATTGTGCATGAAAAAATTGCAAAAAATGTTGAAATGCAAGCAAAAATTAAAAGCAAACAAATACATAACCCCGACAGAGGTCACAAGCGATTTGCCCCGCATTGCCGGCAAACAAACAGCATTCACTATTTTGTGGCATGAAAAAGTAAAAAATTTAAATAAAAAAATTAAAAAAAAGATTTAAAAAAAATTGGAAAAAATTAAAATTCATGGCAGTTTTAAATTATGCCATTTTCCGCCTTTGTTTGTTGCCATAGTTTTCGGCAATATGTATATTTCTATATACATTTATGTGCGTGTGTATTTGTGTGCGCAAAACGCTCGATTTCATTAGTTTTTATTGGTTTGTTGCTGCGCATTGCCTTTTCGCTTCTTTTTTGTGGCGTCTTTTATGTGCTTTTTGTGCCATCGATGGCAGTTTTGGGCATATCGGACACACACACACAATCGCACACGCGTGTAAACAATCCCTGTCGCTTGCAACAATGCGCCAATAAAGCAACAACAAGTCATTTTTAACTGCCTTCACTTTTGCGGCTGTGTAACGGTATTTTATTACAGACAAAATCGACGCTGCAGTGTGTGCCATTGTCTGCTGCTGTGCTGCTGCCACAGTTTCATTATTTGCTTTTTCGTTTTTCGGCAATATGCTCGCCAAATATGCGCACTCGGTTTAATAAGCAGAAATAGTTCTTGCGTGGATTTTAAGATCGACTCAAATATTATATAAACAGAAAATAATAATAAATTTAGAAAAAAAAACTGCAATATAAAAATCTTATATTTAAATTTAATTTTGGAACATTTTCCAAAATGTTTATATTATTTTTATTATAAAATGTTTATTTAAAATGATTCAAAAATAAATAAAATCGGGTTAATGCCAACCCTATCTCCCATACTTAGCTTTTTCTTACTGGTTTTATTTATGAAGGATTTTTATTATTTTTTTTTACTTTTTGTTCATTTAACTATTTTTTATTTTTAGCTCTCATATTAATTCTTATTATTTTGACTTCTAATTAAAATTTTATTTTGAATATAATTTAACTTTGTATCTCTGTTTAATTTTTGATTTATTAATATATTTTTTGACTATTATTTCTTTTATTAATTAATTTTTTTATTTTTTAATTTAATTTTTTTGTTAATTTTTATTTTCATTAATATTTTATTTCGTTTTTATATATATTTTTATTTATTTTTTTCAATTTATTTGCAATATATTTTTTGTTCATATGTATATTTTGTCACTATTATTTCACTTATTAATAAACATTTTGTTATTTTAATTAAATTTTTTTTTATAAATTTTTATTTTTAATATGTATTTAATTTTTATTATTATTTTTATTAATTTTTTTTAATTAATTTATTTTTTGTTTTTTTTTAGTTTTGTGATATTCAATATTTTTATCCTTGTTTTATTTAATTTTATAATTTTTTGATATAAGATATTTATATATATACATATATATTTATTTTATTTTAAAACTTTTTAAAAATATTTAATTTATTGTTTTCTTATTTTTATGTTTAATTTTAATATAATTTCTTATTATTTTAATTTTTATATAATTTATTTTTTATTTATTTGAAAAAGTTAAGAACATATATTTTTTTGATTCTTTGATTGACACAAAGTTTTTTATTTTTTTCCATTTTGGCATTTAAACTTACTTTTAAAAAATTTAAAACTGAATTTTTATCTTATTTTTTACATTTTATTATTTTTTATTTAATATAATTTATTTTGTATTTTTTTCGATTTTGACTTTTTAAACTTATTTTTTTAAAATGTAAAATTTCTTTATTTGTCTTTTTATAAATTTTTTACATTTTATTATTTTTTATTTATTATATATTTTTTTTAATTTTTATTTGCATTTTTTTTTCATTATTATTTTTGCCGCATTTCATTGCAGCATCCACTCTCAATTTATTCCGCATTATATTTTATTTCGCGCTTGCGCTATTATTTTTTCTTTTGTCGCAGTTTTTTGAGGTTAGTGTCACAACTGTCACTTTCAGGCATTCGCAGTGGAACAATGACGTTGCACGAAAAAAAACTGTGTGGCTATTATAAAACACTTCGAATGCAAATTTTCGCTTATAAAATGCATATGTGCGCAATAATAATGAATAAATTAAGTGAAGTGCAAGAGAGTTTTATTGAAAAGTTTTTGTGGCGTTGCCATATTTGTCAAAAAAGGAAATAAATGAATTGAAAATGCGGAAATTGATGCATGAAAAGTTGCTTAAATGAAATTTGGGAAGATAAAAAATTATTTCTTTTATCAAAACTGCAAGCCTTGCAAAAATTTTTTTAACTGAAAATTGAGAAATAATTTATAGTTTTAATTGCTCAAACAAATATTTGGCTAAACTTAAAGAATTTTAAGTGAATTGTGTTTTTTTTTTTTTGCATTATTACTAATTTTTTATGGTTTTAATTAATTAATTTAATTTAGTAATAATTAATATAATTTAATTATAATTAATTTAATTAATTAAATTTAATTAATTAATTATTATTATTTTTAATTTTGTTAATTAATCTAAATTTAAAATTTCTCAGTTATAATTTTCAATATTTAACTTTACAATTTATTTATTAGTTTTCCTCTTTTGACTTATGCGCTTTTTTGCTCTTTTTTTACCTCACTGAGTCAGCACCCGATTTTTATGAAGCATTCTCTTTCGCTTTTTTCACCTACTAAATAAGCTCATAAATGCTTATAGCCAACAGCCACTCACTTTTTTCTTCACACACAAATTCGGATATTTTTTTGTAGCGCCATTAAATTTATAAAGCTCTAATTGCCGCTAAATTTGTGAACTGCTCGTGAATATTTAGCGTGAAAATGTTACTTTTGCTTCAATTTTGTTTTTATGCGCGTTCATTATAATAATTATATAACCATTTGGGTGTTTGGGTGTTATAACATTTTCGCAAGCGTCTAAAAAGTTAGGTAAAAACGAAGCTAATTTGTGAAGTAATTTTGTTTTTTAATATTTTTGTGCATGATATAATATTTAAACGCAAAAAATTACAGATAATAAAATATATATATTATTTTTATTTAAATTTACTGTCAATCATTTTTAAACACGGTAGTTAATTCAATTATTATTGAAAGCAAAAAACTGTGATTATTTAGTGTAATCCGCCTTTGTTAATATATTTTTAAAAAGTCATTGAAGCCACAAATCAGTTTGCTGAGTTTTCATGAGAATGTGTGCAATTAACTTCAATTAATATATATAATGTATATAATTTTTTATGATATTTCCTTTTTATTGAGTCGAAAAAGTTTTTTCGTATTTTCAATGAAACTTCAACTAACATTTTGGTCGACCACTTTTTGCCTTTCCGCCTGTGGTGGAAGCAACAAAACTTCCCAGCCAAGCTCTCCTAGTTTTTGCGGAGTCATCAAAGCTGTGTGTGATCTAGCGTTATCCTGATGGAAGACAAAGCCCTATCTGTTGATAAACAGAACGTTTTTTCGATTGCTTGCTTCAGTCTCATCAGTGGTGGACAGTAAAATTTAGAATCAATCGTTCGACCAGGCTGGAGCAGCTCATAGTGGATGATTCCTTTCCAATTCCACCACACACTCAGCAAAACATTTCAAGGCGTCAATCCTGGCTTTGAGGCCATTTGCTAAGCTTCACCACGCTTGGACCACGATCCTTTTCTCACATTATTGTCGTGTTTCATCCACTTTTCGTCTCCTGTTACCATTCGCTTCAGTAATGGTTCGATTTCATTTCGTTTCAGCAAAGACTTTTTCGACTATCCTATATACAATACAAACACAAATTCTACACAATTCAATTCTTGGGCATCTGTGTGTGTGTTTGTCAATAACCACAAGCCGATCAATTACTATATGCATTTAAATTTGATAACCATTGTAGACCACAAAAATTAAAAGTATCTAATTTGGTTAGTAAATATGTATATATTTGTGCATATAATACCCATTGAAATATAATAATAATTTTTTGTTGTTTTACAACTCTAAGCTGGTTAAAATGAGCTGGAGCAAATGATGTGCCATAAATAATGAAAATAATATTAATATACTAAAAAAATATATATTATATAACATATGTATATGTGATTGCATCAACCTACTTTTCGTAAACTTGCGGCAAGCAGCGCCACAAAGCCCACATAACCCTAAGCAAAGACACCCACTCAATCAACTAACACCCCGCCGCACTGCAACATTTTTCAGTCGCACTACAACAACAACCATTTGCATTGCAGTCTCACATTTAACTTTGACCGATCGGCGCGTGTCGCATGTCGCGTGTCAGCTGTCAGCGTTAGAGCGTGACAGTATCGGCGTGGCGACACAATTCGCAGCTATTATTGCACTTTTTGCACGATTTTCCTTGCAATACTCGATTTTTTCGCTCTGCTCGCCTTTTCCTCTCGCTACAACACCTCGTTCTAAATAAATAAAAAATAATGTTTGTTATGTAACCTCTGCACATTTGCTTTAAATATGCAAATAACACTCACACAGTCAAAGCCGCGACATTTGCCTGCGCACACTTGCACTTTTATTTTGTTATGAGCATTTGCATTTTTTATGCCTCGCATTTTTTAATGCAATTTTTTCCATTATAATTCCAACTACACTTTTTCACTTTCATTTTCTGCCAATGGGCGTTGGAAAACCTTGAGCCAATTTGCGCACTCTTGTTTTTGCCAGGTTCTAACACGTAAACCACTGTCACAGCCATATAACGAAAGAAGCCCTGTAGGAAAAAATTACAAAATTGGAAAAAAATTTTAAGATGAAAAGTCAAAAAAGTCTGCTATGAAATATAGTAAGTATAGTACTAAGTAAACGTTGAACCAAAATTAGTCAAGAGATAGTACTAAAAATTAGCTATGCGAATTCGCTTTAGGAGTGCCATAAAATATGTTTCAAAATTTTAAGTTTCAGCTGTTTTCTCTGCAAATATTTGGAAAAGTACTAAAAATATAAACATAAAACCAAAAAATCTAGTAGTAGTGCTAAAAAGTGTACTAAAAGTTAATGAAATTAGGCAGGTAAAATTATTTTGCACAGAATCCTGCAAATTATTCAAATTTGTGACCGCATTGATTATCATACTGGAAAAATTTTAAATTGAGTGTAGTGGTACTAAAAAATTAGTACTAAAAACTGTACTGGAGTACTAATAAACATTATAATCGCAGGTCAATGCTTATATCGGCATGTGAAATGTTTAAAAGGTTAAAAAAAATTGTACTCAAATTGTACTAAAAAGTACTAAATTAATTCTTATCGCTTGCCAGTGCTTAAGAGGTTCGAAAATTTGTACTATAAATTACTAAAAAAAATATTTTAGCTTGGCAAAGCTTATGTCAATATAAAAAGGTTGGAAAGTGTGTTCTAAAAATGTACTAAAAAGTACTAAAAAAATAGTTAAGCTTGTCAATGCTGATTTCATTATATCAAGGGTTTAAAAGATTACAAATTTGTACAAAAATTGTACTAAAAGTATTATTCCCGCTTGCCGTTGCTTAAAAGCTTCATAAATGTGTACTAAAATTGTACCAAAACGCACTAAAACAAATATTTTAGCTTAACAAAGCTTATATCAATAAAAAACGTTTTGAAGAGGTTGGAAAATGTGTACTGAAAATATACTAAAAAGTACTAAAACAATAATTTGAGCTTGTCAATACTGATTTCATTATATCAAGGGCTTAAAAGGTTCAAAAATTCGTACCACAAAAAGTACTAAAAAAATTTTAGCTTGGCAATTCTTATGTCAATACATCAGAGGTTTTAAATAGTCAATAATTGGTACTAAAATTGTGGCAAAAAGTACTAAAAAATTTTTTTAGTTTGTACATATACTTATGTATATCAATGGTAAAATAGTCAAAAATAAGTACTAAAAGTCTACTAAAAAGTACTAAAAATTTCTTTAGCTTTAACAATGCTTATGTCAACAAATCAATAATTTAAAAATTTCAAAAATGTTCATAAATTGTTCTAAAATATGTATTAAATAGTAAAAAGTCTTAAAACTTTACATTTTTTATAATTGTGTTACATCGCATAGTTAAAATTCAGAGAAACATGTGAGCTCACAAATTTATACCTACGCCTTGCAAAAGTCCTACTCACATATACTACATACAGCAATACCGCTGCTTTCGTTAGTATTAAGTAAAATTTCCTACAGGGCTACCTGCCAGTACTTAGTGTGCCAGCCAGCAGTCCCGTTTGCCAACAATGCGGTTGACTTTTGCGCCAACTGCTGCAAATTTAAAATTTCTGTCATTTTGCACTTTTCATGCCGTTTATGCTCTACTTTATTTTATTTCTATTTGGTTTTCTGTTCTTTTTCTATTTAACTACATTTCTGCATATAAATAATGCCACTCAAATTGGCATAATACATACTTACATGCTTGACTTTGTGCAGCCTTGCTCATTCTGCTCTTTTGCAAAACAAAACTTTTCCAACTTTTTGAAACTTTTCAAAACCGAACAACTCTTTTTCAAAGCCAGTTTCAAAATGTTGCTAGTTGCACTATTATTTTATTATTAACCTATTTTTTGTTTGACTTTTTAATTTTTATATTTTATTGCAAAAAAATTGAGCTTTACTATTTTTTATTATTCTTTGCAATTAAAATGAACTGGCATAAATTTAAAGCGACAGTTGCTGATAGTAGATAGACAAAAAATATCGCGTTATATGAAATTATGTAGGTTTTTATGGGTTTATACGAGTATGTACATATGTGCCATACATATAATATTAATGGATGCATGGTAAATCTGGGCATAAAAGCGAAATAAAGGTTTCAGAGTTGCTTGGCTTGGAAGTTTTGCACTTAAATTTTTTATTTATTTTTTTTTTTTAATTGTCTAACTTTCATTTTTATTGAAAAAAAAATCTTTTAAAATTATTAAAAATCAAAAATTTAATTATTTTGAAAAACAACCCTCATCTTTTATAAATTTTCATTTTTATTTTAATTTTCACTAGATTTTTATTAAACAAAAAAAAATAAAAATTAAGTAAAAAAAATTAATTTTTTCAGAAATTAAAAAAAAATATTCATACAATTTTTTTTTTGTCAAACAAAAGTTCTAACAACTGAAGAAATACACAGTACATATTTTCCTATCAAAAGTTTAATTTTTTTGAGCTAACAAAACTTCATTTGATTTATATTTTCTCCGCTTCCTGCTAACTTTAACTTTGTTCGTCTTCGTCAAGGCTGTGAGTTGCTTCTAATTTTCATATATGCATTTATTGTTGTACTATCTATTCATAACCCAAGCTCACTATTCCTTTCTCTTTCCCCTCTTTCCATCCCGCATGAACCCATTAAGGCGCCAAATCGACCTAATTTGCAGCATCCTCAATGAATTCCACTCAGCCGTAGCCATTTAAATGCAACTCTGTGTGTGTGTATGCGCATCCATACTCAATTACACTGCAATTTAACAAATTTAGTGCCGTTGAAATTACAAATTAAAAATTAATATCTATAAAGCTCTCAACAGCCCACCTGCAATCGCCACTGATAGCTGCCGCTTGGCTTGCTTTGCTGTGGCTCTGAGCAGTCCGCTGCACTGTGTACTTGTAGTTGGCAATTTCGGCAAGGAAATTGGAAATTCTTTTTAATAGTCAAACATATCTACTATGCACGAGCATAGTATTTTAACGCGCCATTGCACTAAATCAACGACTTCAACTATGATTTGCTAAACTCGATTGCCGAGGCATTGCGGCAGCTGCAGTGGTAGTAGTCGGCAACAAATGCAATATGCCGTTATATTTAGGCCAGAAGATCATGTACTGCAACATTTTGCGCAAAAAGCGATTTCGGAACTGATGAATAGTTGTAACGGGATCCCGAAATATTTCGGGATTTATCAATAATTATTTTTATTTCGATTGTAGTCCTATTAAATATTATTGCAATATTTTGCGCTTAACGCGTTTTTGGGACTGCTGATTATTTGTAACGGAATCCCGAAATTTTTCGGGATTTATCAAGAATTATTTTTATTTTGATTATAGTCGTATTACATATTATTGCAACATTTTGCGCAAAACACGGCTTCGGGACTGATGAAAGAATGTAACGGGATCCCGAAAATTTTCGGCATTCATTAATAATTTGCTTTATGTCGATTATAATCATATTAAAATTTACTTTGTTCTTTATCACGCGGAAATACCGCATTTCGGGATTCCAAAACTCTAGTTCGGACCTTATTCAACAGTTGCTTTGTGCTTTTCTTATATTTTCCCTAGCTATCTACGCTCTTGCAAAGCCGAAGTCTGGCCTGATGTCAGTCAATCTCCAATCATTGACTGCATCAGCTTCTTCCGCTTCTGCATCGCTCGCTCAGCAGCCACTAAATACGAATATTAAATTTTATTCATTTCATCTTTTGCCGTTCAAATGCATTTTGCATGCAAGATGACATTCCCACTGAACGAGCGTATGCAAGTAGCGCAACATGGCTCATAAGGCGAGAGGCAGGCAGGCTCGGTGGCATAAGCAGTCAGGCCTCTGGCAGCCGCTGTACCTACAGCATTCTTGATTGCATTCAGCTTCAAAGTCAATCGTCGTGATATGCTGCTGGAGCAACAGCAACCAGCAATTGTCTGTAGACTTCGAAAACCCTTCAGCAGAACCCTTCGAACGTCTTGCTACCCACCCCACACCAACCGCCTTGCTTTGACTGCAAATGGGCAGAAGATCGCCAAGTCACTCCATTCGCTCATTACAGTTCGAAGCTTTGTGGCCACGTTTGTCCCACAGCGAGTTGGACTGCTGCTCCTTCGCTGCTTGCCACAGCTACAACCGTCTTCAGCTACTCCTCCTGGCTGCCGACTGCTTGTAAGCCAACACTGTCGTCAGCACCGTCGGCGCGTACGACGACATTGACAACGTGACAAGAAAATCAAATTCGCAAATTCTGTACAAACCAGCGAGTGACACAAGCCAATCGAAATTGCTGTTAGGCAGTCAAATATGCGAAGGAGCAGAGGGTGAGTAGAGTAGCAGTGAATAAGGGAAGAAGAGCGGAGAGGTAAGAGGTGAGCAGGACGAGTGCGACGATGAAGCGGCAAACACGCCAACAGTTTGCTGTGCAATAACAATAATAACAAGCACACTTGTAGAGTGAAGGACAACAAAAAACCGGAAATCCAACAACAACAACAACAAAAGTAAAGCAACAACATCGGCAGACATCAGCAGCAGGCAGCAGCAATATTGGTGTTGTCGCCGCCAATAGAAATTTGCTTTGATCGACATTGATTGGAGTGCCAGCGTTAGGTTTTGGCTTTGGAATTGAGCACCGAGCATTGAAGGGAGTATGCAGTGCTGCGGCGGGGTGAAGGGCTAGCGCGGAGCTGCTGTGTAGCGCCGTAAGTGGCGGCAGTGTGGCACGTAACAGCAGTAATTTTGTGTGGCTGTGGCAAGCATATGAGTGCTGTTTGGAGCTGGAAATTGCTTGGCGCCGGCAAGCATATGTGTAAATAAATGAAAATGAGTATTGCGGTGATGGTAATCGCCTAAAAGTATGCTTGCTCCATTTCAACGAATGGGAAATTTGGCGAGTTTAAACTTTTTATGCAACTTTTGGTGCAGATTGAGTTTGATTTTGCATAAAAACAGTATAACCAGATTTTATGTAGTGATTTAATGTCCTTTCTATTTCTTTTTTATAGTACGCTGGAAAGATTTTAACTAATATTTATACTGGGTTTTCCTGAGTACAAAACTTACCACAAATTTTCTGCATACTCTACATTTATGAAAAAGTTAATTAATTAATAATTTCCTACTTAAAATATTATAAAAAAATGCATAGTTTGAAAGATAATTCTTAAAATTAAAAAATTATTTATTATTTTTTTTAATTAAATAATTATTTAATATTTTTTGTAAAATAATTTTTTCTTATACTTATTTGAAAAAAATTATATACATATATCTGGTAAATGTGACCAAAGCTTTTTTTTAATTATTTTAAAATATTTTTACAAAAAGATGTACGAGTATGCCAAAAAATTCAAATATTTTCTTCCGCCACATCGGCTGTTTTCCGAATTATTTTTTATTTCAATTTTTTTCGTTTTTTATATCATCGGCAACGTATTTTTAATTTGACACTTTAAATAGATATTTCATTTCGGGATTGGAGCTTTCATTTTCGGGATCCCGAAATATTTCGTCATCTTGATCAGAAACTTTTATCAGAAATTTTATTTATTGCTGTATTAGTTTCCATTTTCGGAATTCCAAAATATTTGGGGACTAGTCGGGATAACTTTAGTATTGTTCGCCTGATAGATGTGATAAAATATGATAATTCCATTTTATTTCTTTCGGGATTTTAGAAAAAATTTTATTTGAAATTTTGTTTATTTCGAGACTAAAGTTTTTATATTCGGGATTACATATTTCGGGATTGGAGTTTTATTTTCGGGATTCCCAAACATTACGTCATCTTGATCAAAAACTTTTGTTAGAAATTTTGGTTATTTCGAGACTAGAATTTTTATATTCGGGATTAGAATTTTAATTTTCGGGATCCCGAAATATATTGTCATCTTGATCAGAAACTTTTGTTGGAAATTTTATTTATTTCAAGACTAGAGCTTTTTTATTCGGGATCCCGAAGTATTTCGGCACTATTCGAGATATTCACTTTAGTATTGTTAGCTTGTTAAATATACTAAAAATGACAATTTCGGAAATTTTGAATATATGCAATTACTCCGCTAGATTCATGTTATTTACTGAAAAGTAATGGCTACAGCAGATTACTGAGCGTGCGAATTTTCGGGATGAAGTGTTGTACAGAAGATAGAATATTACTGTCGGCAGATTTGCTAAAAGCTTCTATTGCCACAATATTTAATTTTTGTCTTTATACTACCCATCATTCTAGCCTAAAAGTACACATCACTGTCTGTTTATTTCTCATAAAGGCGTAATTGAAATTCTAAAATTCATAATAGACAAGCACTCGCGACGTGTTGCTAAGCGAAATATTTTTTTATGTTAAAATTTAACGAGCACATACGCCATTTCTACCTAGCTAACCTAGCCTGTCTATGCAAAGTATGTAGAAAAGAAAATACCCAACCGACGACAATCAAACCAATCAAGCGACGAACGCGAGGCAATGTACACGCGAGCGCTTGCAGAAGTACATTTTCACTCACAAATGTATTTAGGCACTCATATGCGCCCATCGCACTGTTGCTCAATACGCGCGCTTATCCGCAGGGCCTTTTAACGGCATACGTGTCTACATACTTTTCATAAGTACTGTCGTGTACGCTCAGCGCTCGTATGAAAGTTGAATGTACTCAGCGCTTCGCAAATTCTAATTTCCTTGTTGCTTCTCGCGGCGATGAATCTTAGCTGCAACGCGTCTCTAAATATTCTGCACCAGCCAAGACATAGACACGCTGTTGTGTGGCGCTGCTCCTCATTTTGCCTACTTCATACTTTTTGTGGCCCATTAAGTGGCCCGCTCTTGTGTTAAGTACAGCCGCGCGCACTTACGTGCCCACTTCTAGACTTATGTGTTCGTTTATGGCGCATCGTAAAGCTGCTGTCTCGCCAGGTTGGCCGTGTCGGTCGGCGTCACCGTCGCCGCCGCAGTCACAGCCAAAGTTATTGAAGTCGGTGTCCGCCTGCTGTCGCCGCGAGTTTGTTTTAGTACGTGCAACATTTTCTTTAATTGACAAGTGTGATTATTTTTAATGAAGTGTCAATGCTGGCGGAACACCTACCGGCGATTGTATACAAGTGTCTAGCCGTGTCACAATAACCGGCAATGACAGAGACGTGTGTATTTCCCCGCCTTACGTACAAATGTTTTTTTTCATTAATTTAGTTAACAGTTAATCCGTAAAGTGAGCACTTAATTATAGAGAAAAGTAGTTAAAGTTGTGATAAATTAAATTAGACAGCATTAGGCCAGTGATTAATATATAGACTTTGAGTCTGGACAGCTTACCGATATATTTACGACTTGTTAAAGCTCACTGAAGGCCTTCACAACAAGTGTTAAGTGAAGAGAGTATGAAGAGCCAAATAAGAAACTCAGCTTAGGCAACATACTCACTCACGATTCTTTGATTTCAATTAAACTTTCATACTTACCGTTTTGTTATTGCAGTAGGTTTTTTGGTTTCTGTACAGACTTTTCTCAAGTCAAACTCGTGAGAAAGTGAATGTGGATCAACATTCTTCTCTACTTAGATTTTCTTGATGATGAAAAATAACGGAAGACCCTATGCGAATGCGTCTGGTTAACTTTGGTCTTCCATGCTTTATTCTACCGGTCTTCAGAGGCAAATGAATCTTCTAAGGCATGTTATACAAATGCTTCTGGTTTGCTCCGGTCTTTTATGCTTTATTCCATGCTCTTCAAAGCAAAACGGAAGACCAGTCAATTGGTGACAAACTGAAGACTCTTCTTGTCCAACGTGTTCGGTTCAAAGACTTAACACTCGTGGGTCCCAAGGATATTCTTCCTCTTATTGTACAAAATAGACAATTTAATCTCAAATTCCCTGGCTTTTTACAGAGCTAAGGATTGGATCCAGAACCTCTCTTTTCGAAATTGAAGTTTAAAGAAGCGCTTTTACTCTCTATACTCTAGTTACAGAAGCTGGGACTCGAGTATTTTTTTAAAATTTTCAATTAAATTGGCATCCTCTCTACTGAGAGCTTACAACTGTACTCTTGAATCTTCAACAGAAACCTCCATACGTAGCCCTGCACTTC
This sequence comes from Bactrocera zonata, assembly GCA_037783105.1. NCBI lineage: Eukaryota > Metazoa > Arthropoda > Insecta > Diptera > Tephritidae > Bactrocera > Bactrocera zonata. Next base: position 566,673 of record JBAWJQ010001070.1, on the reverse strand, counting down.
TCTTTTTAATTCCGCAATCATTTCCCTGTCCTTAATGGAGTCCAGTACCCCAGCTTTCCTTGCGTTGCAGCTCATTATTGCCGGCAACGGAAAGAAACCATAACGACCAGCCGACTTTGAAGAAAAATTAGATACGTTCGCCGCAACAATGGCAACAACCACAAGCAAAGCAAGAGCAGGGGTAGCATTAGCAGTTACACAGCAACAGTTGGCCATGGTCACTGCATGGAGCTTATATGGGCATTGCCAAGCCGACGGACAGACGGACTGGTACGAGTGGCAACCGCAAATCCAATTAGGCCAAGTGTCAAAGGGCAAATTGGAAATTTTTCAGTTGAGACAAGTACAAGTGCAGCGAGCAAATGAGTGAGCCGAATGTGAGTGTGAGTGCGCGCATGTGTTTGTGTGTGTGTGTTGTAGGCCGCTCGGTCGGCTGTTCAGTTTTGTTGCCTCTGACGCTAATTAAACTTACTGGCTTAATGTGCTGCTTAACAGTAGCCTACAAAGAAGACGAGGAAAAACATGCAACCGCAACAACAACAGGGAAGTGCGGTGGATCAGTTGATTGCTGTTGGTTTTGCTTTAAGAAGCCGACGGAAGAAAAAATGCAGGAAAATGGCCTTTGTGAAAATAGGCCGCACACACTTAAGCCCGTTTGATTTGCGGTTTACTGCAGCAGCGCTTGAAAGGTAGCCAAAGCTGGCTGTTGTGGCTACGAAGACGCGCTCGCATGGCAGGCTAAGGCGCGGTTGTCAGCCAACGTAAAATCCGCTGGATTTAATGCGTTGGCAGCGCAAGGCGGTTAATTATGTAATTGTGTGGTGAATTTTTGTTGGTTTTTTCCCCAAAGAAATTTGAAAACCAAAAATATTTTTCTTTCATTCCTTTTCCAAGTCGAAAAATATAAAAATTTTGTCAAAATGGCGGCGTTTTATGAAAAACGTTGAATTTTACTTAAAATTTTGTCGATTTTTGGCCTGCTAAAATGATTTGCGGGATCCTACTTCGACAGCTTAAAACGCCTGTCCGTTCTGTTAGCGGAAACTACTAAATAATTATCATAAGATCCTTACAAATCGACGAGCGCTTTCATCCCAGCACTAATTTGTTGAGACTGCAAATGTCAGTTTCGGCTATGTCTCTCGGTTCGCCAAAAGTAAAATTGTTGTAGGAAAAAGTGCCAGTGTCTGCATATTTTCACCTCCCCTTCCTCCATACAACTTTGGCAACTTGCGTCCTTCAAGATTTATAGCCTTACCGCATGAAAGCCTATAAGACAATGTGCAATAAGAGCCCCTACTATTGCAGCAAAATGAACTTTGCTAACGGCAATTAGTTCAGAAGATCCCTGCGATCTTTTCTAGGCCAAAATTGCATAGGTGCAGGTCGTCGACTAAGCACACCCAAAGGTCAATTGCGTTTCCGATGTGAGCAGGGCAAGGGCGCCCCACTGGCTGGCACATCGGCTTTGCAGTTGCCAGCGTTTCCACAAAAAACTCACCATCTCTTTCCAGCGACTCCTCCCCATCCACATATCGCTCATCGGTATGTGAGCAGAGAAAAAGGTGCCACGAGTAATCCATACGACGCAGTTATCAAAGTTTTCAGGAATGTAGTTGAAGGAGTATAGATTTTTGGCGAGTCCGTGTTCCGAAATACCCTTTCCTGAACCTTAAAGCGCACTTCGCACCACCTATGTTTAAAAAGGTATTAAATGCTATTGTTGGTGTAGGCCGCAGTGCACCAGCGATGCCAATTAGAGCCGCTCTGTGGACACATACAAGCTTCTTACCAAGTGTAGCGTTTACGAGCTCCCTCCACCCTCTATGCAAGCTAGTCCCTCACTTTTTGACTCACTAAGACGCTGTTCATTTGTCGGAACCACCAAAATTGGATCACTATTGCATATAGCTGCCATATAAACTGAACGATCGAAATCAATTCGATCAATTGGATATGGAAAACCTTTTGAATTGATGAGGTATCTTCACGAAATTTGGCATGGATTATTTTTTAAGGCAATAATGCAATATCCCAAGAAATTGTTCAGATCGGAACACTGTAACAAATAGCTGTCGTATAAATTGAACAATCGAAATCAAGTTATTATATGGAGACCTTTCTTATTTGAAGAGATATCTTCTCAAAATTTAGCATGGATTATTATTCAAATCAATACTACAATCACTATTTATAGTGTTCAGATCGGAACACTATAATACATATATAGCTGCCATACAAACCAAACGAACAAAATAAACTTTTTGTATAGAAACTGTTTTATTAGTGAGAATTATTCTAGCTTGGGTGCAACTGAAGATAACGTTTTTTCTTGCTTTTCATAGATTTCTGATTTAAAAAATTCTTAAAAATTATTTTCAATACTTAAAAATATAAATTTTCAAAAAAAAAGTTAAATTGAAAATTGTTTATTATTATGGATTTTATTATGTCTATGTTATATTATATTACATTATTATAAAATAAAACATATTTATTTATTTTTTATTTTAATTTTATGATTATTTATAATGAAAAGTTTTAAGTTTTTTATTACAAAATTCTCAAAAAAAAATTTTTTTTTGATGTTTTGTAAAATTCACACATTATTATAAATTTTTTTCATAAGAAATTCTGCTTACAAATTTTAACCAAATTTTGTTTTTCTATTTTCAGCGAAATCATCAATTAAAGTAAGTAAATTTCCAAGAATTATTAATTACCTTTTGTATATGAGTATTTTTCCGAAATATTTTTGAATATGCATAATTAGCTACTCACCTCAAATAACTGTACTGCGGCCTGTAAATCGCGCTCGAATGCTGCAAAGTGCATATTTCACTTGCAATTATCATTTGAACTTTTAATTTTCGCAAATTAATTTCCACTGCAATGTGCATAATTATGCATTAACTATTTACACGCACCGTTATGTATGTAATTCCAAAAATTTTAATGCATTTCTGGCTGCAATTGCGAACTTTTGCATTGTTGCAAGCGCCGCCGTCCATTATTCATGGCGATTTCGTGCAACAGTCGAAAAAATTTCATTGACGTGTTACGTGAAAGTTGTTGTTGCTGTTGTTATTGTTGCAGTTGTCATGCCTAAGCGCGAAATTTGAAATTAAAAATTCATTTTAGATTTATTTTCGAATTCCAGCTTGGACATTTCATATTCGATTCGAGTTTTTTCTGTTTTTGTTGTGGAAAGAAATATTTTTTACAAAAACAAGGCAAATAAATAAAGCGCACACAAAATAAAAAGTCAAATAGACGGAACAATTTTTATTTGCAACACAACTATGCAACACGCGCGGCAAGCGGATGTGCGCTGCTATGCGCGCAAACTTTTGCACACGAGTGTGCGTATGTGTGTGCTTTTTATTTATATTTGCATACTTGTTTGCATGCATGTATGTGTGTGTGTGTGCGAAAAACGCATTTATGCAGTGTTGCATTTATATTAGATTTTCACTTGGCCTGCGGCCGCCGCGCTGCGCTGCTGCGCCGCTGACCTGCTGCCTGCTTCCTCGTTGATTTCGCGCTGCACTATTTTTTGCTCCGCGTTTTCGTTTGTTTGCTGCTTTTACAAGTATTTATAAATATTTTTATTGCAACTTTTTTCGCTTTTCGCAAACAGCGTTGCATATTTTTCGCCGTTTCGTTAGTTTGCCGCGAGCGTTGGGCGCATACATATGCCAGCAATGACTCGAAATGCTGGAAAAAATGCAAATTGGATTTCGATGTGTATGCGCGCGCATGTGTGTGTGTGTGTGCTGTTGCAATGCTCTGCACTTCCCGTGAAATTACATGCTCAGTGGCAGCGATAGCGGAAGAAAAACGCTTGGCAGCCGCGATATGGGAGCGTTTTAATGGGGCGCGCAGCAATGACAGCAGCGACTAAATAAAGCAACAACAACAACAATTAAAAGTAATGCAGTTGAAACTTAACTGTCTGTTTTTCACAAGCCAGCGGCTCACCGTTATCAGCGACCGCAACCAACGCAGCCAGCGTTATCGACCACAAGCGCTTCGTGCGCTCAGGTTCAGGTTCAAAACGAGTTTAAATCACGCAAATATTATTTATATTTTATTGAATTTGCATATCTCTCGCGGTTGTTGTTGTTGCAGCTTTATTATTTAATAAATTCCAGTCACACAAATACGCAAGCAAACCACTGTCAGTGCCACAAAAACAACAAATGTGTTGCATGCGTGCACCGGAAGTTGTAAATTTTAATCGCGAATTCGCGCTGCTCGCGCTCGCCGCCGCCGCCACATATTGATACGCCATATTTGTTGTATCGCCGGTACGTTGGTTGTTTGTTTTTGCTTTTCAACAAATGACATTGACATAATAATTATGCAATTAAGTGGACAAAGCACTTGCTGCAAGTATTTGTTTATATTATATACATAGCGCATACATATGTATATGCATACATTTATATACCTGTACATATAGTTATTTATGTATGTTTGTGTGCCGTAAACTAATATTTGCGTAGCATGTTAATTAAATGGTAATATGAATGGAGGAAAAAGAGCATAAATTTCACGTTTGAGTGACACCGCATCAAAAATAAAAATTAATAAAATTATAAAAAAAAACTAAAATGTGGCATAAAATTGAAAAATATTATTATATAATAAACAAAAATTTTAAATTTGAAAAATAAAAATTAAAGTTAATATAATTAAAAAAAACTGGTATAAATTACAAAAATATGAAATATTTTTATACAAAAATTGTAAAATTTAAAAAGATAAACTAATTTTCTTTTTCAAAATTTGACAATTTTTAACAAATGAAATAAACTTGAAAATTGTCAAACTTTTTTATTTTTTTATCAAAAATTCTAGAAATTAAAAAAATATAAATTAATTTATAGAATTTTCTTAAATTTAATTATTATTATTATTTTTTAATAAAATTAATTAAATTATTTTTTTTATCTAATTAGATTAATTTTCTTTTTCAAAATTTTTTACATCTGGAATAAATTTGAAAAATTTTTAAATATTTATGAGTAAATACATATTGTAAAAATTAAATTAAAATGGATTATTTTTGTATTTTTTGATACAAACATTCCATTATAATTGTTTTTATTAATTTTAAGACTTATTGTCTTATTAAAATATTTTAAGGTTTTAACAAATGACAATTTTATTATAAATTAAATTAATTTATAGTATTTTATATTTAGATCAGTACTATTTAATCCATTAATTTTTAATTCTTTATTTAAAAATTTTAAGCTTTTTAAAAAAATTAAACTATTTTTTTTTTAATTTTTCTTAGTTATTTTCCTTTTCAAAATTTTGCAAATTTAACAAATGAAATAAATTTGAAAATTATAAAACTTTTTTATTTACTTCTTCAAAAAAATTGTTAAACTGAAAAACCAATTATTACTGATTTCTATTTGATTAATTATTATTATATATTTTTATTAAATTTAGTTATTGATATTTTTTAAATTGAATTAAATATATTCTATTTTATTTTTTGATCAAATTTTATTTTTCAAAATTTTAAAATTTTCAACTTATGATAATAAATTTGGAAAATATTAAATATTTGCTAATCAAATGTTGTAAAAATAGAAGAAATTTAATTAGACTGTTCTGTTATCCAATAGAACAATCCAAATTATTTTTTATATTGCATTGTCTCTTATCAAGAATTATAGACATATTGCGTTAACAAATGCCAACTTCACTTAGCTAACCACTAAATTAATTGTTTATTTGGAGTTTCTGGTTAGAGCAAATGTAACCACTTAATATTTATATTACCCATTATTTCGTACTGAAAATTTTGATTTGTAGTTAACAATTTAGATTGAGAGCTACCTTCTGTGTATAGAATAAGTTATAATTAAAAGATCATGTTCTGATCAAACTTTTACCCATTAAAGAAACATCAATATTCAATAGTAGATTAATTGCAATTATTATTGTCAATCACAGATTTAATGAAATTATTTCATTCTTACTTGATAATTGATTGAAAATGTTATCAATTAATTTCTAAATGAATCTACTTTTTCGTCGACTGAAATTATGTTTATTTCATTAAATCAATGTTTTCTGTTAATATTGTAGACAAATTTTATTTGTCAGAACTCTTCACCAATAATGTATTTCTTTATAACATACTTATGACTATTTCTAATTTTTATGTTAAAAAATTTACAAACTTGCAACGAAATTTAATCAAAAAAATTTTTATTTTCAAAATATTAATGAAATTCATAAAAAAGTATTTCTCCAAACTTTTTTGGATGCGCAACAGTTCCAAACCTTTATGCCAATAAGCATTTTATCACCACAATTGGTGGAGAAATTCTGAAGACAACCACAATTGGGCTGAGTTCAACAAACAATCAATCAAAAAACCACCAGCCAAAACCAATTTGTTTGAGCCAAACCGCAAATAAGGAAATGCTAAAGCCTACAAAGCAAAAAACGGTCAAAAATAAAAATAAAACCAAACAAGTTGCTTCCAATTGACTCAGCATTGTTTGCTGATCAACTGATCGCGTCAAATTCGATCCGCCGCGAAGCTTCAGAGCCCGCAAAAATATCTGCGGAAAGATGATCGATAAAGGCACGATCAGTGAACAAATAAAAAAGAATCAAGCGGGCTAAAAATAAGCAAAGCGAAAGATGAAGAAATTCCCGAAACACAGCTGAATAATACTTTTCAACAAGGTGATCGTGCAATTTACGCCACACACACACACAAAGGAAGTATAACTCAGCACTATGGAGGCTGTGTAAACAAAGAAATTTTAAAGGAAAAAACCAAAGATATTTGTAAACGAGACGAACACAAATACACGCTTTGAAAAACTAACAGTCGGCAAACGTGATCATGACTCAGTGCTCGTGTTGCGTCGATCGATATGAATGCGCCGAAAACCCAAAAAATTAATTTTTATAAGCGTGAAACTTAGTCAGCCTTTTTTCTTCATTTATACACTGCAACGCGTTTAATTTTTTCCCGCAACCGCTCACTTAATTGCGAAGATGCAGCAGCGCTGATCGTGCAGCTGTGCAAATAAAGTAAATATCACAGGCCTGCAAATTACAGTGTGCATAACGAGCGCTTGCCTTCCCACAGCCGTGTGGCCTGCAAGACGCATTTTAGAGTGACTCGTCTGTTACGCCGCAATGAGCAGGCAAATCAAGTGATCCTTGCATGCGATCTTGTCAGCAAATTACGCGTATTGCGTTTAGTGGCAAGCCAAATTGCGCCAAGCCGTTTTTACAAACCCCGCATTATGCTTTTTTATTTGTTTTGCAAGCAAAAGAGTTGGCTGATAACCAATAATTACAGTCAACTTTTGATTGGGTTGATTGCCTGCCTTCACTCTGACGACTAGCTGCGAATTATGCACGATCAGTGCGACGGGCAGCAGGCAACCGAGCGGAAAGTGTAGCGGCAGTGCCCCTAAGTCCATAATATTGGCGAAGAAAATGAGTATCAGACGAACTGTAGGCTTGAATTCACCAACCAATTCGCACAGCTGGTCCTCAGTACCCTTTAAATTCAGAGATCACTCGCGATCAGTTCAAGAGTTTAGCTTATGAATTTTTTTCATAAGAATGACACAGCGCTAATCGGGCATTTATTTTTGACTGTTAGCTGAGGACATATGTCTTCACTTGCCTTCTTTCTATGAATTCTTTTAATAATGCCATTTCAAGACCACTTGAGGATCAGTTGTTCAGCAGTGCGCTTTTGGCAGAATATGCAGCTTATTGGCTTGTCTTCACCATTTGTCTTAATTCATTAAAAACTGTATTTTATGACTGCTATCATCTACTGGGTGTACGCATTTTTAATGATCCTCACATAAACTCGCAAGATAATTTTCTTCGTTTCGCAAGTCAAAGTAGCGATCGCTATCATACGGTTTTGGCTTCTCCACAATCGAAAGGCCAACAACTTCCTCACTTCCATGGTCACGGCATCTACAATGTATCTACTCACATCTGTAGATCGCACTGTGATCAATGATCCCTCAGCCAGCATGCGATTCCTGCAGACCAGCAAGCTTGTATCACATTTCTTCGAGACGCAATTTTATTCTTTCATTTTGCAATACGTTTCTACTCATCTTTTTCACGTTGCATGTTGCACGATCGTCGCCGTTTGCGCATTTATGGCATGCTATATCGTGTACGAGTATAAAAAGCGCAAAACGAAGTGGGGAAGAAATCAAACATTGCCGCCACAGCCGATCATGCAACACTGCCACAGCCAGCAGGAACCAGCGCAGACACAATTCACTTACGGCCAGGCCACACTGCGACCGCCTGCACCCTTGCCAGCCCGACTAGCTGCACAATTGCGGCGACTGATCGTGTCAAAACTGACATGCCATGGATCATATTGCAAATATGGCGGCGATCGTGCATGGCGAACGCGCGTAGCGTCTGGAGCCGGCACCCAGTGACTTTCAAGCATAGAAAATGTGCAATTAAAAGCGGCAGTAGTTGGCATAATTCGCAGAATTCAAATTTCATATACATTGACTCGCCTTTTTTATTTGCAATTCGTTGATTACGCGCCATAAAATGCCGGCAGATCGAGGCTGCTCATGCGACAAACGCTTTGAACTCGGTTGCGTCGCATGCGTTGACTCGCTTATCGCACAAATTTATTTGGAATTCTCGGTGTTTACGACCACATTCGCGCAAGTAAATTACAAAACGGTTAAATTGTAATTAAACCCACACGTATGCTGATATGTTGGAGCCGATGATGCACCGTTAGGCGCACTTAGAACGGTAGCTGTGGCACTTGAAGTTGAGTGGGGGAAAAATACACAAATTCGAAAGTAAACAGTTAACGCTTCCTGTCGATAATAACGGACCACGCGCAACTGGGAAAGGCAATCGGCAAACCAAGAAAGCCGCTAAACGCTTAAACCGGGCTCTTGTGCGCAAGATCACTCGCCAGATCAGCTGTAGATCAGCTTACCAAACTGACTTTAAACCAAAAATCAACGAGAATTGAACCATTTAATCGCGTAAACACGTTTCGTCCGCACATGCATACATACAGACGCCGGCTATGGCGATCCAGCGCAGACGTATGCTCTTTCAAATAAAAACACGGTGAGCTCCGCTTCATATGATCTTGCAGTAAAAAAAGTTGAACTTTTAACTACACAAAACAGTTTGTCGCGGTGCGTGCGCGCTGACGCAGCCGAAGCTGCGGGGTTTACGGCTCACGCGTAGTTGTTTGTGCTTTTTGGTCTGCGCGCCACGTTAAAGATCAATGATCTGAACTGGTTCTCGTGCTCGTTCTCTAGTTCTGTGTTTCCTTGCTGCTGCTTGTTTTTTCTCGCGGTCAGGCGAATAGTCAAACTCGCTTGCTAATTTGTACCGCTGCCAATCGTTAACGGCACGAGTCGGCCAAACAGTTGGTTTAGTCGCTGGTGGAGATTTAGCGAAAGGTGCGAGTGTGTGCTTCAGTGATCAGACATAATTCTGCAAACTTGTTCGGTTTGCTCGAAAAGTGTTTATAACTTGAGAAATAACGGTGTGAATATTAGCAAAGCAATAAAAATAATGTTAAAGTGAGTGTTTTCGAAATACAGTAAATATACTGCTTAAAAATATTACAAATTAGAAAAAAAATATGTCGAATTGTGTTGCAGCAACTGAAAATATTTTTGAGTCATGCCTCAGTCAAAAATCTTAATTTTTGAATTTTGAAAGTAAGCATCAGTGAAAACCTTATTTGAAAAGCTTTTAAGGCGCTTAGTGCATGACGAGCTTGTTTGCCTACTTTCAGGCGCTACACAGTAAGTGCTTTACATTTCATTCAATCAGCTGTTTGTGTCTAACTTCTCATATGGCTTATGAAATAATTGTTTTGCCATAAAAATATATATATTAGGCATTCAACATTTGAAAAAAGTACTAGGTTATTGTAAACATGCATACTATTGTTATTTCAGTGACTAATTTGCTACTAAGTACTAAGTTAGTTTGTTTTAACGGTCTTTGAAGCAGCTTCATATAAAGATTAGGGTTCGGAAAAAGTTAGTATTTCCTAGAAGCTATTTCTGCACGGTACTTATAATGTTGCTTTTCTGCCAAAAATATTTGTACTTACTACTTTAGTTCTACATACTATCTGAAGCGTGGTTCAAAACTCGTAATTTTGAAATCAAAAAATCAATCAATCAAGGCAATCCCGATAGTGCTGTAATTTTGGGCTTTTGAAAATGAAGAGAGCGTCATTCGCACTGCTCAGCATACTCATTAATCCTCCCGATGTGGTTTAACCATCAATTCCTCTGCTGCTTTCACAAATATTCAAAGTAAAGTATACAATTTAATTAAGAAATTCTCCTGTTAATCAAAAATTAATCGCCAAGTAGATCACTTATGGCTTCATTTGCGCTTTTTCCTTGTTCTTTCGCCGTCATATTCTCACACCTCATTTTCAATTACTTTTATCGCCACTCAATTTGTACAGCGCATAACCGCAGCTAACGGTGCTTTAATGAGTGGTCTTCAATCGTGATTTGTGCCGCAACTGCTGTGACCGACTTCGCAGTAGAACAATAAAAGATTTCGCGCAAAAAGTGTAGGCAAATAATGCGCATGATTGATGCAAAGCGCCTGCGGTTGTCGAAAAATGAGATGCGAGTGCTGGCGCAAAAAGCTTTTTCGTGTTCGAAAAAAGTTTTTGAGGGTTTCAAGATTTTTTGTTGAATTATTTTTACTGTTATTCATTTTATTTTGCGAAAATTTAAATTCTTTTATACATCTTTTTTTATTTGTATATATCTTACTTTTTCATACTCTTTTTGTATATTTTTTGTTTATAATTTGGTTTTTGTTTGTTTTGTTTTTAAAATGGTTTTTTCAATTTTCCTAAACTTTTTATATGTATGCATTATTAATTTTTTAGTTAATATTTTTAATTTAATATAATATAATTTAATTTTTTAGAAATACTTTTCTAATTGTTATTAATTTCTTATAATCTAATTTTTTGTTTTTATTTAAATCCTTCGATTTCTTTGTTTTATTGTTTAAAATTTTAAATAATTAAATCAAAATAAATTAACTCAACAGAAATATTAAAAAATAAATTAATTTTATTTTATATTTTTATGTAATTATTATAATAATTATTATTATAATTTATTATTATTATTATTATTATTAATTTATTATATTTTCAATTTTGTTTTTAATTTATATTTTTTCTATTTAATATTTTTTTTTTTAATTTTATTATTATTATTTTTTATTAACATTTTTTTTTTTGGTATTAAATTTTTTTAAATTAACATTTTTTATAATTAATTTTTTTTTAATTTTGTTCTTTCAAAATTTTTTTATTTTTATTTATTTATCAAAATGTTATCTTTGTTATTATTTTTTTTTCAGTTTTTTATGAGTGGTTTTTTGTTATCATCATCTCTTTTTTAACTTTATTGTAACCTAAGTCTTCCACAGCAACTTTCTTCGCTGTGCTTACCAATGTGCTATTTGCACATGCGTAGAGTTTGTCTTCCAGGCATTTCCAATATTTTTTTGTGCCAAATACACCACACCCTCTACACACTCTACTCACCTTACATACAGATATTTCACTCATTACCAGCACTTAACTAATTTCATAAACATGAGCTGCGTTCTAGTTCTGCCCAAGTGCGCTTTTGTTTATAAATTTCTTGTGGTTTTTCGAAATTTCGCACTTACATACAAACATTTTTATTTTTATGTATTTTTAATATATTTTTAATGTTGTCACGCCAATTTCGCACGTTCACGCGTCCGTGGTAACTTTTACAGCCTGTTGCTGATTTTGTTTTTATTTAGACTTTTTCACAATTTTTTTTATTTCTTATGGTTTTACGGTGTTTGTTGTTGCTTTGTTTGTGTCCAGTGCTTAGATTTCTCAAATTTAGGTCAGTTCGTTATTTTTTCTACATTTGCTTTATTTATCCTATATTTCAATATATATTTGTTGTTATTGTTTTTGGCTATTTGTCTCCAGCGTCTCTCATACATATTTACGAGCGGCGCTCATTCACATTCTAACCTGCGCGCGCATGCTCGGTCAGACCAGTTTTTATGCCCGTCGCTTCAGCGCATGCGCCACTTTCTGCCACACCACAGCGTCGTCGTATGCTAATCATTACAACAGTAACAGCAACAACTCACACTAGGTGTATTGCTTAATTCAGCGCGACGTGTTCGAGCGTCTTTCACCGATATTTCGTTTAGATATTCTTATGTACGTAGATACCGTTTACAGTTGATCGGCGTTCCCCCTGTGTTTCTTGAAAGCTCGTAGCAACAATTCTTGATTCCCAGCAACGCCTTTGCGTTGTCAAAGCGTTAGAAAAACAGGTCTCCGCCGCCTCTAATTTATGCAGCTATTTGTACACGCTACTCACATGCAGCCACACAACATTCCACGGGCTCCTTTCGCAGCCGCCAGTTGATCTGCGCCGCCTTATTTAGTGCGCTGATGTCGTGCTGTCGGCCTGTCGGGTTTTTGCCCAAATTTAGAAAATTTAAAATTCATTAATATTGCTTGCGCCCATTTCCGCAAAGCTGCTTACTGCTTTCCGAACACGCTCCCAATTGTTCTGGGCGTCAGCCGCTGCCTCTGCCTCCGCCGCTGGCATGTGACGCTTGCCGACTGTGACCGAAGTGACAGCTTGATGAATTGCCTCTGCGCTATTGATGTCAGGCATGCATTTGAAAGTGGTTCTTTTGACATTTTTTCTCTAAATTGTGCCACTTCTATTGAAATATTGTACAAAAAGAAATTTACAAAATTCAAAATAAATAAATAATAATAATTTAAGTAAAACAATAACACACAAAACAAAATTTCTAAATTATGAAATATTGCTTTATAAACGAATGTGAAAAGTATTCAAGCGAGATATTTGCCAAAGGCGCAAGCAAGTAAATAAAATTGTGGTAAACAGATATTTGGGTCACCGCAAAGAAATTATTATTAATTAGTTTTTAATTTCTTACGGTTTCGCAAATGGTGTCGCGGCGTCTGCGCGCTCCAAATATTGAAATTATTTGCGAAATAAAAATCTGCGCCGCTAATAAAGTGAAAATTAAGCCTCTAAATGGTCGTCAATCGAATAATAAATTGCGGCATTAAAATCATAATAATCGATGAAATGCAGAAGTGAAGTAAAATTGGCGGAAAAATGTAAAAAATATGAAATAATTTGGAAATAACTGATTATTGTTTAAGTTAACAAAATTTTGAAGGAAAGGGGTACTTCTTTACCGAAAGAAGAAATTCTTTTTAAGAATTAAAATTTTTTGATATAATTTTGAAAAAATAATTTATTTTCGAAAATTTTGTTTTCTGGAAAATTATGAAAAACTAAAGGTAATTTTTTGTGCCGAGAGATAAGATCTTTGTGATTTTTTTTTCAAAAACTATATTTCGAGAAATTATGAAAAAATTATTTTCTTTTCTGCTAGTTTTTATTAATTTAAAAAAATTCGGAGAATTTTTGGAAAAATTTTTCGAAAAATTATAAAAAATTTCTTTTCTTTTCTGCTAGTTTTTATTAACTTAAAAAAGATCGTAAAATTTTGAAAATCCCTTTATATATTTTTAATAAAATTTAAAATATGCCAAAGGCGTCAAGAAAAAAGTACTCAAAATAAATTTAAACAAAATTTTACTAAAAATAATTAAAAATTTTGATCATCAATAATTTATTTAAAATATAGACGCGAAGAGAAAAATAAAATTTATAAACGCAAATATTTTACAAATCTATACTTTTAATTTTGAAAAATTTATTTTTTAATTTTGAATTTTTAAATTTTTAATTTAGTTTATATTATTATTTTATTTTATTTATTTATATAATATACAATATATTTACAAATCAATACTTTTTCAGATGTTTAAAAAGTATTTTGTTTAATGTTTTTTCTTTAATTTTCAAAAATTTATTTTCTTAATTTTGAAAGTTTTTTACATTTTTTTTAAGAAAATTGCCAAATTACCGGAAACTAAAACATAAAAATTTTAATATTTTCGAATAATAAATTAAAAATAATAAAAATTTACAATTAGTGTCAGAAATATGAATAGCGTGAAGAAAAAATACACTTTCAAATAGGAAAATATTAAAAATAATTTATGTGAATTTTTTTCATACATAAATACGGTTTTCAATTTTTTTTTTATTATATATATTTTATTTCTGTATGATTTGTTAAAAAAAAAATTTCGATACATTTTTTAAGAACCCATATTTTACATCATTTTAAAAAGATATTTGAATAATTCTAAATTTCTCGATTTTTTTTTTTTTTTGTTGAAAACGAAACTTAAAAATTATTATTTTATTATTAATACATTTATTCATAATCATTTTTTATGAAAGTTTTTCGTTTAACATATAGTATTTTAAAGCAATTGTTTTTAAATAAAATTAAATTTTTAAATATTTTGTTTCAGTCCTTTTTTCTTAAATAATTCTTTTTTATTATTTCAAAAAGATGCATATTTAAAATTGTTTTAGTTTTTTCAAAAAATATTTTTTTTAGAATTTTTTTTTGTATACTATTTTCATAAATATTTTTTTTTTTTTAATAATTATGTTTAAATATTTTTTTTTATTCCTTCAAAAAGATGCATATTTTAAATTGGTTTAGTTTTTTCAGAAAATATTTTTCAAATTTCATATTTTTTTAATTATTTATAAATGGTTAAAATTTTTATAAAGTTTTTAATTCCTTATACACTCTCCTCTGACAAGCGACTAAGACCACAAATATTTGTGCCGAAATAGCACATATCAATAAGCCAAACAAAATGTGTTTATTAATATAATAATATCACATATTCTTAATAAAGATTTATTTATTTTTTGTGGCTTCTAAATAAAACCACAATATTGGCTCAATTATCTGCATTTAATTACATTTTTTGGTAAACCAAGCGAGCTGCTGACGGCCTGTTGCACGATTACGAGCTTTAGATATTTACATAAAAAGGCTTAGGGTTGCCAGCGTGTGTGAAAATATAAAAAATATTTTTTAACTGTTTATATCTACGAAGCTTTTGCTTCAAAAATTTGCGAATTAATCTTAAAAAATTAGTAATAATTTGCTCAGCGAGGAGCATGGCAACTCTGTTGACCGCCAAACACCGCAAAAAGTCATTTCACGCCGCCTATCGCATTTCGGCGCGCAACAGTGCCTTACCACAGCGCAACAGTGTTAGGCCGTGTTTATTATTTATTTATTAGTGCATGAAGTTTGTAAATATTAATGAATTATTTGAAAATGAAAATGCGAAATTAATGAAATTTGTAACTTCAGGCATTGTCGTTTGCATTTCAACGGCATTAGCTGCGGTGTTTTTAACCAATAATATTTCTGGTTGATATGCGGGCATATATACATGAATTATATATGTATGTATATAATATAAATGCATGTAAATATGCATGTTAACGAAGTTTTAGCACAAAAATGCTGGCCATATTGAGCACATCTCGTTGTAATATAATTTAGTAGTTGCACTATTGCCTTGGTTCGATTTCAAATGTGAACTGGTATGCGTGCATGTGCGCTGTATATATGCAAATTTTGTATATATGAGTATATATGTTCATATAAATATATTTCATGCATTGCTTTTGACATTTTTTACGTTGGTAATCGGTATTTTTGTGGCTTCATATAGCATTCATGGCATTTTTAAGTGATTGTGTATGCGTGTGTGTGTTTGTTTGTTACATATTTGAGTATTTGATTTTGTGGCATGTTAAGTTCATAACTTAACCGCACTTTAGTCGAATATGCAGAATTAAAAATTTAAACAAATAATTTTTAGTGCAAGGCTGTAGAGAGAATTTCATGTGGTATTATGTGTGAAAAGTATGTGTGTGTGTGTGTGTGACAATTTAGAAATATTGTTAATGAAAAAGCAAGAAAACACGTTAAATTTGTTTGCAAGTGAATACAATACAAAAATATTCACAAATCAAACAGTTTTTCATACGAGAACTTAATTTTATTCATTCGATTTGTATGGCAGCTATATGCTATAGTCATCCGATGTGAACAATTTGTTCAGATATAGTATTGTATGTTTGTACAATAATCGGTGCGAAATTTCGTGAAGATAGCTGGTCAAATAAAAAAGTTTTCCATACAAAGACTTGGTTTTGATCAGTCAGCTTGTATGACAGCTATATGCTATAGTGTTCCGATCTAAACAATTTCTTCGGAGATTAACGCGATTTTTTGGACAATAATCCATGCCAAATTTTGTAGAGATATCTGAACATTTAAAAAAGTTTTCCATACGAGAACTTGATTTTGTCCGATCAGAATGTATGGCAAACCTTTTCACTATATTCTATAGTGCTCCAATCTGTAGAATATATTCAGAGATTGTAGCGCATCTTTGGATAATAATCCGTGCCAAATTTCGTGAAGATATCTTTTTAAATAAAAAAGTTTTCCATACAAGAACTTGATTTCGATCGACCAGTTTGTACGCCAGCTATATCATATAGTGCTCCGATATCGGCAGTTCCAGACAAACGAGCAGCTTCTTGGAGATAAAAGCACGTGTGCAAGATTTCAGATCGATGTCTGAAACACTGAAGGATTAGTAAGCGTTCATTCTTACGAATATGGCTAAATCGACTCAGCTCTTCATGCTGATCATTTATACAGTACATATGTACAAAACAAATCCCCAACTCTTCAAAAAAATGTAAAAAATAAAAAAGCAAAACATTTCGAATTCAAATCAGTGAACGATGCAGAAAAATCAAGCGAAATTGCCATTTGTAATATTGCAAGCAATTCTCTGTTTTGCTCCCTGTGGATTGCTTTGCTGCATTGCCATAACAATTTGTTGTTGCTGTTGTTATTGTTATGCTTGTTGTAGCTTGCCACTTCATTAACAAATGAATAAGAAATGCAAACATATCAAGTCAACAAAGCCGTCGCGCTGCATGGAAGACAGAGCTGTTATTAAACGCTGCGACATGCAGCAGCGCCATGCGACAGCAACATATTGCGCGCGCGTTTTTTCCACTCTTCGCTTCTTTTTGCACTGGTTTCGTGCACTTTTTGTGCGCTTCTTGCAGAAGCATTGCAGTGTTTGTTAATTTATGCGCATCATTTAAATACCATCAGCGGCGCATTAAACGACAAACACACACAGACGGGTGAATGTGCATACGTGTGTGCGCGCATACGACAAAATACTTAAGTGCCAGCGCCACCGGATGGCTCACTCTCTCGTACTCATGACGTGGCAGCCTCTCTAGCGCAGCGCATGTAACGTATGTGTCAGCAACTTCATTAAAATGATAACAATTTTTACAGACAGTCAACAGCAGCGCTCGACTCCGCTTGAGCTGTGAGAGTAGAATTGTAAAAAAAATGCATGCTGAAGTCAGCAAGAGTGAAGCTGGCAGCCAGGCAGGCGGTTTTCCGACAGCAGGGTTGGGAATAATTATAAAATATTGAAATTTGCTTTTTTAGTTGAAAATCCGCTTATGCCTAGCAGGAAACGTGACAAATATGCTTTATGCTTTCATTATAAGCAATGTTGCGCAACAATGTTTGGAAATATTTGTAACTACGTAACGAATTAAAAATTCTTTATATTTGTTGAATTTACGCTTCAGACCATTTCAATGCTGCTGCAGCATGTTGCACAACATTGTTCAGACACATTTGATTATAAATATTCGTAACTTCTTTGCAAATTCTTTATATTTATCTAAATCCAGCAATTTTTATTAGTTTGAAGTTTTTCAATGCTGCGGCAACATGTTGCGCAACATTGCTTAGATACATGCGATTGCAAATATTTGTAACTACGTAACGAATTAAAAATTCTTTATATTTGTTGAATTTACGCTTGCAGACCATTTCAGTGCTGCTGCAGCATGTTGCACAACATTTTCAGACACATTTGATCATAAATATTCGTAACTTCTTTACAAGTTTTTTATATTTATATAAATCCAGCAATTTTAATTGGTTTGAATTTTTTTCAATGCTGCTGCAACATGTTGCACAACATTGTTTAGATACATTTGTTGGGAAATCTTTTTAATTGCGTTAAGAATTCTTTTTATTTGTATAAGTTCAGCGATTTTAGTTACTTTTAAGCTTTTTTTTTAACAGAACTGCGTCATGTTGCACAACATTGTTTAGACACATTTTGTACAAAAAATTGGAATCAAGTTAGTTTGCGTATATTTTAGTTAGCTCCGGTTTTATATAATTTTTGGTCCTTTTTTTTGTAATGAATCTGCAACATTTCTTGTCAACATTTTAGTTTCGAAAGCTGTAAAATTTTGTATTTCTATAGTGTTTTCCATATTTTATTTGTGTTTATGCATATGTATAAAGCTTATTATATTTTGTGGTTATCAAGCAACATATTGCACAACATGTGTGCAAGAATTTGCAACATGTTTGGCAACAATTTTGGAAGGTTGCTACATTTTTTTTTTTAATTCCAAAATTTAGCTTCGCTTTATGGCTCTAATTTGTTAAGAAACATTTTTACAAGCATAACTGTTTGTGTTAAAAATTGTATCTGCTCTCTGTAAGTCTGGAGTCCAGCAAAATTTTTGCCTCAAACAAAAATTGCTGGTGCATTTTCCAACTTTCTACAGAGATAAACTTATAAAAAATAAATTAATTCAAATTAAAATGCTTCATCCCGCACATCAGCTGCAGTCCTGTACACTGCTGAACCCTTAACAGTAATTTTCGCATTTCATTATCTTCTCTGCACTTCTCAAGTTGTTTACCTGGACAACAGATGTAAGTATGTAAAGTGAGGGCATACAGGCAAGAGGAGCGAAGGCGCAAAAATCAAGTGCGAGTGCGTTTTAATGACTGACTCCGTGAATTGCGAGCGTCCGCTTGTGCTCGCGTACCGCTCGTCACTTTGGCCTCGCATGAGTCATGTGCGCCGTTGACAATCAACAGTCGTTGTGTCGTTCTGAAGCTCTTTTTTCTTCTTTTTTGTTGCTCCCACTTGTTCACACACTTTATGAGTTTTGTCCCTTGACATTTGCGCAAATGTCGCTGACTGACTGACTGTTGCGTAAAACATACATACATATTGTACATAGAATTGCACGCCGCGCTAAGTCTCCCCTCGCAACGTAACAGTTTCGCACACATTTCCCGCTGCTTTGCTGTGTTCCCTGCTTGTTGGCGCAGCACTTCAGCTTTCCTGCCGAGTGTCCGCTGGCACTTGTCTCTGACATTTGTAGGTTTTCCAAGGTGCAAGCTACAAGACATTTGTCACCTTTTTTTGCTGCTGGCTTCGTTTAGACTGACTTTGAATGCTTTATTGATATTTCTCTCCACTTTTTGCACCGTTCACCTTTCTTTTCTTGCTTTACCGCAACGCGACGTGGGAAAGGGGGAAGCTGCAAAAATGCTTTGAAGGGTTGCAGTTGCAAGGTTTCGCAACAAAATAAATTACGTTAATGGATTTGGGGTATTTCGTTTTGCAGCAGGTAAAAGCAACTCGTTAAATTCCGTTCGTTTTGTACGCTTCGTGCTTTGTTCGTTGATTAAAAGTTTCTCGAAAATCATTTGTTATTGCAAATTACAGCAACTGCCTTTTTAAATTAGCTTTTAATATTCTTAAATCGACAACATTTATCGCCGACCATTCGCGGAAAAGATATTCTGCATTTATCCATAAAAAATCTTCAAGTTTTAACCATCAAATTTCCATTTTCAAATTCCTTTTGTATTCAGTGCTGCTTGGTTTTCACCAGCAGTACAGTTCCAATCTTATTTGCAACAAATGGCCTTGGTTATCATTGAAATTAAACAAGTTTCAATTAGATTTGATTGGTTAACTTCTCTTAGAAACAGCAAGAGCTTTTTTGCCTTTATATTTTGCATAACCTCTTCCGCTACCTAAAAACTAAGCCGACTGTTATCTAGGCACAACGACTTTTGTGTCCATCTGAAATGCTCGGCCGATCAGACAGAAGACCTAAGACGTCAGTCCTAATCGGCTTCGACAAGAGAAGAGTTCTAAACCTTCCAAGTCTTCACCGGTTGTGTTCGTATTCGATCTATGTAACTCTTCAAACTACACAGAGTTCAACATGTTTTGGTAGCGAGGTTCCC
The DNA here is from genome assembly GCA_037783105.1 of Bactrocera zonata. Lineage (NCBI taxonomy): Eukaryota > Metazoa > Arthropoda > Insecta > Diptera > Tephritidae > Bactrocera > Bactrocera zonata. The sequence continues at coordinate 546,483 of JBAWJQ010001070.1, read as the reverse complement.
TAAAAAACTTCGAAAACCAAAAGCCGATAATGTGATCCCAGCTCAAAGTCGTTTCAAGGCAATAATCACCAGCTGAAATTCTATCGTAATTCCACCGCGATATTCTTCTTCTTTGTGTCGCACGACAGGAAGTCGTCTTGTCTGAAACCTCGTTTGGTATCGAACGGCTCGGAAAGGTCCTTCCCGATCCTGACGGAGCTAGTATTGCTCAACGTCAGTTCACACACCGCGATATACATACCGCAATAACCAAGAGTTAAATGTGAAAGATTTTTCGTAATTACCTCTAAAACTATTTTGGCGATTTTTTCCAGTCCAGCATGTCATACCAGTCACTCGGCGTTTCGAAACCTGAAGTGGAGCCAAGCTCTATTCATTCCTCAATTGAGGTTTCCCTCTTTCTCTGTTATCAGCAGCTGTTAGCTCAGTAAATACTTTCGAAGTTGGTGTGTCTGAACCCATTCCGTCCATTAGTTCCACTACCCCCATTGTTTTCTCCAAAACTATGCTGAGGAAATCACCAATCAAAGTTACTTTTCCTCTATCCTGTTTTTATATGCCCTCTCACTTGGTATACCCATCCACTTATCCTCTAATGCATTCATTCTCTGCTTGTGTCTCCTAAATCATTCCCATTTAATCACACTTTTACTGCTTTTCCGCATTCCAATTGCACCACATAAAATAATCGGTTCCTTCAAGATTTATAGCAATGCCAATAAACTCGATGTGACAAATATTCTGACGTAGTTTTTTGAGCAGCTCAAATTTGATGGCCACTTAGTGGATTACTAGCCATACGGCGTCGATTTTCATCACCTTGCCGTTCCGGAAAAAATCATGGCACACAACAAGCTAGTGATTTACGACGTCTCACTTTCGTTTTCGTTCTTTTTTCCACCCAAGAAGGCATAGACTCGGGAAAAATAAAAAGCGAGCAACGTTTAAGTCTCAATAAATCTTCTGAGTGAGGTAGCCAAAGACAGGCAGCATGCATGTGTATGTAAGGACATTCATATATACCGCTGCTTGTGGCATGCGCAGCATCCCTGTGTCTCGTCTACAATGTCAGCGTCAATTATGCTTAACAAATTCATTCATTCTAAGCTTAATATATATGCTCATTCATGTCTTTCCACCGTGTGTCCTTTTTATTGTCCTTGTTGCTGCTGTTGTTGTATTTTTGTCTTTCTCACTTTCGTTGCTTTCTGTGCGCCATTCATATGTTCATTCCCGCACTCATTTATGCATGCATGGCATTCATGGCATTCACGGTATTCAGCTTCAAGGACCCGAGCTTACTTCAAGCACCGCATAGAGAGCACACAGAGAGTGTCCTTTCCGGTGTGTGGCGCTAAAATTTTGCGCTGCTCTAAAAGGCTACTTCCTTATGGCTCTTGCTGGCACTTAAAGCAGTGTGTGTGACATAACGGCAGTATAGGCGTAGATTTTCTGCTGACGCTGCGCTTGCCAAGTGGCACAGTCAAGCAGCTTGCTGCCGCTCCACTTCCACTTGATGTATCCTTACCTTCTTGCCTCTCCTGCCCAACCAGCGTAGCCACAGTTATTTTTATCACTCTACAACACACACACACTAGAGCGTGCCACAGCCAACCGCACCTGCCACAAATGTCACTTGCCACCCACACAAAGCGGGCGGCAGGCGCACGTGCTTTACTTTTATCAGCCAAACCCAGTTGCACCTCATGCTCGTCCTCAAGTTATCATCATCGTCATCTACATCAGCATTACTTGAGGGGACACTTATCGTCTGTTTAGCGCTATCTGCCGCTACATCCTGTTGGCCTGTCGGCCTCGCAGCCTATCAGTCTGTCTGCCTGTCTTCTATTCTACCTCGAACTGCCTTTACCTCAAATAGCTGCGGTGTTTTTAGTAATTCTTTATTTTCTTTTTATTTTAAAGCTCACTGTCTTCCTAAGCTCTTATATTGATATGTCTGCTGGCGCTCACCGCCCATCTGCTGGAACAAATTACGTGTATTCTGCTAGTTGACAGCCAGCCGGCTGGTCATGCCTGTCTGCTCTGCGGCCAGGAAGTAGACGGGTTTGTAATGGGAGGAAGTCAAGGCGGAAAGCGTGTCCGTCCGTGCAGCCGTTGTTTGTTTGGCACACTGTTGCTGCTTGCTGCGCTCTTTGCTTCCACTTGCCGTCTCTCCGTTGTGGCCATATTAAGCCCACTGCGGCGCTGTGAGTCGTTTGGAGTTACAGCGGCATTGTCTATTGTGCTTTCCTTTATTGTCGAGACACATACAAACAATGTTACAGATTGGAAGTCTTCAAAAACTAGCGTGGGTGGGTGTCAACTGTGGCCACTCAATGGGGACGCGGACAGTGTGCGTATTTCGCAAGAAAAACAGTTAAATTAGAGAAGGTCGATACAAATGATAATCCAGTATATTGTGTCTAAGCGATTTTCGCTTTCCCGACGAAGAGAGATCGATTCCAGGGCAATTTCCACAGTGTGTAAGTCTCCATATAAATATAACAGAAGGGACTTATGTCTTGATGGCTTGAACCCTCGCTTGAGTACCGAACTCGCTTACATAACCAACCATTTTGGCCTTAATACTCGGATCGAAGGACCTAAAGCTCATTTAAATAAAATATTGAATACAAGTTCGGAACACCCGAAAATATGACAGAACTTTACTGTGGCTGGACGTGAGCAAGCCAAATCGTTCCTTCATCCCAAATCGGTACTTTCACAGGCTCTGCCGTCTCATTTGAGTTTTATCGTCTCCATAAAAGCCGAACAGACACCACTGTGCAATAGAACGTGCCACCAGACAAATCAACAGTGTGCGCTAACTAACCAAACAGCCGGCCATTCAGCCACTGAGCCACTCAGCCAACTCATTGAGCCAACAAAAGCTCAGACTGAAATGACGCGGCCAGACAAAAGGCTAATAAAAAAGCAAAACTTCGTGTCGTTTACAAGTTAACAACCAAAGCAGCGACAAATAATTGTGCAAGCGAACAAGCAACAACAATAAAAGTAAAATTCTATCATTGTGGCAATAATAAGTAAGCACTAGACGAGACATACACTTGTCTACGCTACAGGAGCTCGCCGGCCACAAAACAATGTTGTGACAGCAACAACACTGAAAGCGCCGCAGACATATCGGAAACGACGAACATTTCATTAGTGGCAATAATTTGCGAAAATTGCAAATAAAGACGCCGACGTGCCTACAAATGATAGGCATAAGCTTGCGAACGCGCTCTGGCTCTGACCGCTCGGTGCGCGGTACGCGGTCTCTCTCTTACAGCGTCTTCAACGAAATGCGAATTTTATGCATTGTCGTAATGACTTGCATTATTTATTGATGCGGCAATTACAACAAACGCAACAACAATGCCGTAAGTTACGCCTTAACCACTGGCCACGTCCAGTCGGTAGCAGGCAGGCCGCAAGAAAGCGCGCAGTGACAACTTTCGCGTCCATTCAAGCGCCGTTATGACTTTATTTTGTTTCGCCGCCGTTTTGAGTGTTTGAATGTCACTTCGGCGAATCGTAAGTGCGTTTTGTTGTCGCATTCGCAACGCTTTACCTACGGAGATTTACTGCGGGCTTTTGTAGCGTTTTGCTTCGTCGCCAACTCTGCGCTCATTTTCATATTCAATCATAATTTGTTGGCAAACATTGTTATTTTGAGCTATAAAAACAAGAAAATTTGTCGACAACAACAATGGCAATTACAACAAAGCCGCAAGTAATATAAAATGTGGCAATTATTTTAAATGTTTTATGCGCTTTGTCTCGTCAATGCAATGGCTCGTCTGCTAGACGGCCGAACTTACGCGATTATAGCCATTCAGCATTTCACTAGGGACTCCCCACCCTCTCTCTCGCTCCCTTTCGCCCAAATAATTATATAAATTTGATATTTTACTTACGCTCCAAATGCTTTGTTGTCTCGTTTCAGTTGTTCGAAGTTTTAATGGAATTTTCGTGTGCCGCAGAGACTCTCCGACATTCATCAAAGAGGCACCGCGACGCGCCACAACAATAACAGCAATAATACGACGTGAACTGGTGAAAACACGTGCTTACAGCTGAAGCAAGCACAAACACAACAACAACAATAACTTAGACTTAACTTCTCCAACAACAATCATTACTTTTAAGCAACAAACACAGCAAAATGGCCAGTTCCAAGATTATCTTGAAAGTTTTGCTCTCACTTTGCGTGTGGTCCTTCGTCATAATCGGTCTCTTCAAAATGCACGGCACCAATATTGTCTCGCAGGAGTACAGCGCCGTGCCGTTGAGCGGCCGCATTTTGCTGCAGAAGGACATATTGCGTTATGCGGAGACTACGTCGACCACAACGGATCGTTTTGATCCTTCGGAGATCTTGGTGGACAACCGAACAGGTGAGTGAGCGCTAGCGAAAGTCTATATTAAGTTCTTAAGTGGCCCATATGACTGCATACACCTAGGTTGGATAAGACACTCAATCCATACTGAGATAAAAGTTGTCCCAATATTGTTACGAACCAAGGATGACACGTCTCTTTCCCAACGGTCCGACAATAAATAGAGGCGAGCCAAAATTCGTGGGATGCATCCAAACGAGTCTTAAATTTGAGAAGATCAACAGATCTTATCTAAATTTTGAGTGTAAAGTAGACCAGTAGTAGTTTAGCCTTTAGGCTATTAGAAACGCTTGAAGAATATACTCAGTTACCTCAGTCTTCATTGATTTTATTTACCCGCGAGTCGGTAGTTTACTTAATTTAGTATTAGACCTCATTTGCCCTCTAAATTTCTATCTCTTACTAATTCGTTCACTTTCTTCTTGTCTCCTTTCCGCCTCGCTTCTAGCCATGGATGATGATCAGCTGGTGCGCGATGTCGAGTCTCGCATCCCTTCGCTCCCCATCGCCTATTGGAGCAAGAACAAGAACTTTCGCCAGCAAAAGTCCAATACTTGCGCCAAATATCCATCCATCTTCGAGTTGGAGTTCAATAATATCTACTGGCAGACTATGCGCACATCTAACGGCACCTTTCAGCTGTTCGGCGCATACTATGACATACGTAAGACCTCGCGTATCGGTCCCACGGTACGTATACTCGGCATGATCGATCGCATACAGCCGACAGTGAAAACGTACTGTCAGTTCTGGTTCGATGGCCAGAAGGAACCGTTCATTGTTAAGACCTTCGAATACAAATATATCTGGTACAATAAGTGGGGTAACTACAAGCAGGGCATTTATCAGCCTTACCTGATAGCATGTCAAATACCGAAACCCTTCCACGGCGTCGTGCCCAGCTCGGTATCGATGGTGGAGAAGGAATGCGATACGGCGACAAATAACTTGCGCGTCATCTATAATCGGCCACCAGATGATCAGAAGAAAGGTTTCGCCGTTTGCGTAAAGGGTTTGGACTTCCTCTACGATGATCTCTCGGTGCGTTTGATTGAGTGGATCGAGATGTTGAATATTTTGGGCGCCGATAAAATCTACTTCTACAATCTGCAAGTACATCCGAATATCACAAAAGTGCTCAGCCACTACGAGCAAGAGGGCAAAGTGCAAGTCATACCGCTGACGCTACCGGGCGGACAACCGAATGTGCCCGGTTTCCAGCATCTCTACCTCACGAAAAAGACGAATCACAAGCGTCAGAATGAGGTTATACCCTACAATGACTGTCTCTACAAGAATCTCTACTTATACAAATACATTGCGCTACTCGATATCGACGAAGTGATCATGCCGAAGGGCAACTTCGTGCTCTGGTCGGAGCTAATGGAGAAGGTAGTGCCCGAATCGCTGAAGATCAAACCCGAAGGCTACAACAGCTACAATTTCCGCAATGTCTACTTCCTGGACGACCAACAGCACGAGCATGGCTGGCATAAGGACATACCCAAGTACATGCACATGTTGCAACACGTGCACCGCGCCAAGAACTACACCAAACCCAATCAGTACGTGAAGTGCTTCCACGACCCGGAGCGCGTGCTCACTCTGCACAATCACTTTCCGCTCGCCTGCCTCGGTGGCGTCTGTAAGTCCTACCCGGTGAACACCACCGACGCACAGCTGCAACATTATCGCGCCGACTGCGTTAATACGCTGAAGAAGAGCTGTGAGGAGTACCGCGAGAACTCGGTCGAAGACAAAACGATCTGGAAGTACAAAGACGAGCTAATACGACGCACCTTCCGCACACTCGACACGCTGGGCTTCTTCAAGCGGCCCATCGGTAATGGTGGCGGCATTGGCTCGACCACACACGCGAGTGAGCGGTGATTTCTGGGCAGTTGGTGGGCGGGCGGCAGCAATAGCTGGATGGGCGGCAGAGTGGGGGAGAGCAGTAGCGGTAGCGGCGCAGGCAATGCGGCAGATTACTATGAGCGTTGGCGAGAGGGTGCGGCGGGCAGCAACGAATTTTTCTGATAATTCTGAGCGGAATTTTAAACTGGCTGAAGGCAAACAAAACAGTGGGTGTTAGGTGGTATGAAGAAAGAGGCTGTAATAAGTTTTTATATCAAGAAATTGAAAGTTCGTGAAAGCTCCGAGCAACTTGTGGAAGTTCTGTAAAACGCGCGCTTGTGAGAACACTTGGTAACTACTAAAAGTTCTTCGAAATGTAAGGAAGCTCTTCACAACTTGTGAAAGTTCTTGAAAGCTCATGAAAGCGCGCTGTCACTAAAGAACATCGAGGATCTGAAACGCGGTCTACTTGCGAAGTATCGGTTTGCGTCTTCACTAGAAAACAAACAGGTGAACCAAACATATGTCGCCACCGACCTGTCTGCTACAAAGTTTCATCTAAAATCATCTCACTCCAGCGTAACACTCCTAACTGTCTTCTACCTTGACGCCGTTACCTAAAAAGTAAGTTAAAATTCCTCGTCAGAAAAATAACGAAAATTGTGTGGTACTTAACGAAGACAATTTCTTCGCTGTATTTTACAAAAACGAACGAAAGATTTTTTGTTATTGAAAGAAATGAGAAATTGTTACTTCGAAACAGTGTTAAAGCGATAGTGTTCCCGAGCATTGGACAGAAATGCTTGTAAATTTTATCTATCGAAAACAAAAAAATCTCATACATTACAAAAACATTTTTTTTTAAATACAGACTCCTTAAAAAGCTGTCTTGATTTGTAGAACAAAAAATTGTAAATTCTAGTGAATAAATCTTGTTACTATGCTCTTTATATTTACACTTGAAAAAAAGAGAACAAAAATGTCAAATGTGCCTTCATGTTAAAAAGTGTACGATCTTGAAAAAAAAACATAAACAATAATACTTCGTTTTTGTATATAATTAAATTTTAAATTAATATTGCCGTGTAAATAATTTGAAAGTGCCAAAAGCTAAGCTAAAATTTTTGGAAATTTTAAATGTGGAAACTTGAATAAGAGAACGAAAAGGTTAAAGTTAAAAGCTGAATATAATATTTTCAAAGTGTTGCCAGCTTAAAATATTCAAGATTTGTGTTAAAAAAAATTCGAATAAAAACTTTGAAGTTTTGAAATTTTTTAAATTTGAAAAAATTTGAAAATGTCAAACAGTGAATATAATATTTTTTAAAATATTCCATTTCTATTAAAAAAATTATTAATTATTTGAAAAATCTGAAAAATTGAATATTTAAAGCTGAATGAATTATTTTCAAAGTGTTGACAGACTATTAAAAAAATATCCGATCAAAATTTTGAAATTTCGATATTTTTTTTTAATTTCAAAAAATCTGAAAAATGAAAAATGAAATGTGAAAAGTTGAATATTATCTTTTTAAATTATTTTTAAAATTTTTAAATTTAAAAAATTTTGAAAATTTAAATGTTAAACGCTGAATATAATATTTTCAAAGTGTTGTCAGATTAAAATAGTCAACATTCCGATAAAATCCGATAAAAATTTTGAAATTTAAAATTTTTTAAATTTGAAAAAAAAATTCAAAAATAAACTATTAAAAGTTGAAAATAATCTTTTTAAAATGTTGCCAGTTTTAAAAAGCTGACATTTCTTTATTAAAAAATTCCTTTGGCACCAAAATCAAATTTTTTTTGCATTTAATTTTTATCTATAAATTTCAAAACAAGGCTTTTGGCACCAGAAATGATAATTTTTTTATTTTTATTTCCTATATTTTTTTATTACTTTGCTGTAATTTACCATATCTACAAGCGAACAGAACAAATGCAAATGTCACAAATATTATTAAATAATTGCAAGCAAAAATTTACTAACTAAGTAATTAGTGAAATTTAAGTTTTGTAAATTATTTAGTTTTATTTTTTGATTTTTGGTATTATTTTTATTTTTGAAAATTTCTTAAGTAATATAATTTTTTAAATTTTCGACTTTTCATAATATTTGCCTTATTTTGATTTTTAAAAACTAATTTTTATAATTTTTTTAAATTTAAAAATTTCTTTAGTTTTTATATTTTTTTAATTTTAACATAATTTTTAACTTTTGACATATGTACATATATTTTAACTTTGGATTTTTTTTGAACTTTTTGGTAATGTTTATGATTTTTGATTCTTTTTTAATTAATTTTTTGTAATATTTTTATTTCTAAATTTTTAAAATTTGGATTATTTTTGATTTTTATAATTCTCAAGTTTTTATTTTTGACTTTTTAACTTTTGACATATGAACATATTTTTTAACTTTGGATTTTTTTATTTTTGGTACTTTTTAATTTTAATTTTTGTAATATTTTTATTTTTGAATTTTTTGATTTTGTTTTTAATTTTTTATTTTATTTTTATTTGCTATTTGTTATTTTTGACTTTTATTTTTTATAATTTTTTTATAATTTTGTCATACATATTTTTTAATTTTTTGATTTTCCTTGCAATTTTTGAAAAATTTTAATTTTGAAAATTTTTTAATTTTGATTTTTACTTTTTAAATTTAAATTTTTTTTTTTAATTTATAACTTTATTATTATTATTTTTTTTTTAATATTTTAAATATTTTCTTAAAAGCATTACTACTTCTCCTTACGCAACTTCACATTTTTATTTGAAAATTTCGAAAAAATAATATTTCCGAACCTAAAATCACCTCTAAAAGCATTTTTCAATTTCACTAAATAAATAAAAGAAAATAATTAGTTTTAAGCAAGTACACAATTTAATCCCTAAGTTAAAGACTGATGGCGTTGTAAAGACGATTAAAGCGATTTATATATGTATATGTATGTGTAAAAAAGTAAATTTAAAATGTGAACTCACTTAAATCGTAACTGTAAGCCGAAGCTGCGACAAAAGCAGCAAAAACTGCATAAAAGAAAAATGTGAAAAAAACTGTAAAATTTTCACACAAATTAGCGAAAATTCCATAGTGGTTATTAGAAAATTATAATTGGCAACTCTGCCAATCAAGCAAATTTACAAGCAACTTATTAAGCAATGTCGGTGAGAAAACGAGCAAAGCGAGAAATATCATTAAATTTAAGTTTCTACCGAGTAAAAACAATATGTTAATTGTATAATTAAAGATGTAAGAAAAAATCGTAAAAATTGGGACGCAGAATTCGTAGAAGAAATACACACACACACACGTGTGAATGTGTATGTGTAACTAGTACTTAACGGTACTTGATGTGAATACGTTAATTACAAACTTAAGACAACTAGTATAACTAATGAGCATTAGGAGTAAGTGAACACACACACCACACATGTAAATATGTAACGGTAATACTATTTTATTATTATTTTTTTTAATATTTTTAATAAGCTGCAAGCAAATGTATTTTGTATTGTAATATTCATATGTAGGCCTGACGTTGCTGTAGGCACATATGCATGCTCTATAAGAAACCTACAAGAACCGATTGAAGCGCGAACAAAGAATATTAATTTGCGATGGCGCAAGAATTAAGTGATGAAAAAGTAGGCAAAACTTTTATGTTCAAGCGACAAAAATATAGTTCATATGTATGTATATGTGAGGAATTATACGACAAAATTGTACAGAGAGAGCACATAAAGCGCTGCAGAGCTTGCAAAAAGCGAAAAACTTGTAAAAGACAGCATAAAAAGCTTTAGAGCTAGATGAAAGCGCTACATTTTTCAGAAAAAAAAGCATACAAAGCGATCTAGAGCTTGCAAAAAGCATTTTGCCGACTTTTTATTTTTGAAAGCTTTCGAAAGCTTTCGCTTGAAACTGTGTACTTTGAATTTTTTTCAGTGCTTTCACAATAAACTATGTTTTTCATTAAGATTTCTGACTTTTTTGAAGCTTTAGCAGCCGCTGAAGAGCTTTTAAAAGCTTACAAATAGATTCGCGTTAATTCCTTTTTATTTTCTTCTTCATTCAAATAACTTTCCATTTTTTGAGCTTTCGAATGCTTTCATTTTTAATGTGTGCTTTCACAATTTTCCAGAGCTTTCAGAGCCTTCACGCTCAACTATACACTTCAGTGTTGCGATTTCTGAGTTTTGAGCAACTTTCGTACACATTCAAGAGCTTTCGCACCAGTTGAAGAGCTTTCGAAAGCTTCAAAACCGATTTTCCGTGCCTACTTTTGCCATCTACTTAATTTTTGCGCCATCGTTTGTCGCTGCCACTACACACCTTATATTATTTTTGTAAATATTGTATTATTATATAAGTTATTGAAATAGTTTGCAAAAAAGCGCTAAGGCACAGTCGTAAGTATGTATGAAATTCTGAAAAAGTTTGTAGAAAAAAATTATTTCGAAAACTACAAAAAATTAATTGTGAAAATGTCAAAAAAGTTTAAGCTTGTTCGCTAACAGCTAACAGCTGCATTACTGATTACTAAAAAAGCTTCGCAACTACAACAACTTTATTTCACTTTTAACTATTGCATATTAGTTTTTATAAATATCTAAAATTTATGACTCACATTTTGTAAATAGAATTTTTTAGCAACTAAACAGTCTAGTTAAGCCCTAGAGTTTGTAAGAAAATATTTTGAAATTTAAGTTGTGGCAAATATTTTTTATGAATTTTATAAAAAAAAACTCGTTTTAAGTTATGCCTATTTTATTTTTAAGTTAACAAAATATTTGCTTAATATAAATTTACAGTTATTATATAGTATTGCACTTCTGTAAACACACATACATACATATCTACTTTGTTTATTGAAAAGTCTTACTCAAATTGCGAGAAAAGCGCAGAAAAATTGTAAAATAATTTTTTGGTTTGCGATTGCTTTGTGGAAAATTCAATGTATTATTTTTTTGTATTTTATTTTATTTTTAATTGTCATATTTTATTATTAATCCATTAATTAAAAACAAAACAGAATGACATAATCATAAAAAATAATGAAATTTACAAATGTTAGGCAAATACGAAGGTCACTCAAACAGAAAGGACCAGCAAAGCACTCAACTCGCAAGTGTCAGTTAGCTATAATATACCTACATGCATACATACCTAATAATACACACACACACACACTTAGATATGTAATGTTAGCGCATATATTTATAAAGTGGTGAAGTATCAGAATTTATGCAAATTAACGCAATTGCAAAATATTAAAAAGAAAAATAAACTGAAGTGATTTACATGTAAATGAGCAAATATGAAATAAATGAGAAAATTCTAAAAAAAAAACAATAAAAACATGTGTTTTTCTGTTTCTATAATTTAGCGGAAGTTAAGCAATGTCACAAACCTAATTTCATATAACACCCTGTTGTTAGTCCGTACACACACCAGCAAAGTCACAAACCCAATTCACGTTCCACAAGTTAGTCCACACACCACCCACCACAACTCACCACTTAGCCAAGACACATAGCCAAGTTCCCAACCACCACATGCATATGCTACAGTGGCGGCCAAACTGTAGCAGCCGCATTTTTCATTTCACAAAATCCTGGGAATTGCACCAGGCGACCAGGAGCGAGCAGTAGGTAGCCGCGAAACACAAAAACGCGAATAACTCCTAAACTACTGGACCGATTTTGATTCTGTAAATTTTGTATTTTGTAGAATCGCATGGGCTACAAGTCTATTGGAAAAAATTAGAAATTGCGATTACGTAACATTTTTTAGAATTAAAAATGTAACTCCAATCGACGGTTTTCACGAAAAAAAGCGCTCAAACGTAGGATTTTTTTTAGTTAGTTTATGTAAACAGAAAGTAGACTTGATTCCACACTATATCGGTGCATAAAACTCCCCAAAATCTTTCGGGAAAATACAAAAAAATAGTTTTCAAAAATTGCAATTACTATGTAAGAATTTCGCAAAATTTTCCTATAACAAAGAATAAATTATTACAAAGAATTCAAAAATATAAATTAAACAAAAATGAAGCACAGAAATACATAGCATACAAGAAAACATTCATAAATAATCTATACCATATTATTCGCAATAAATTATGCAATATAGCGCAAACATAGAAATTTAAATGAAAAATGTTGTTTTATTAAACAATCGCGGCATGCAATTGCCGCTTCATTGCACAGCGTAAGTATTCCTCAACGCAAATTTAAGAAAAGCAAGCATTTTGTGGTGAAATTTCGTGAAAACCGGCGATTTGCAACACATTTTTAATTCCCAAAAATTGTGGGTGAGTGCAAATGTAAATTTTCTAATGCAGGATTGTAGCGCATGCGATTCTGCAAATTTCCACATTTTTAGTTTTTCTCTACGACCTCTGGTTCAAAAGTTATAAGCGTTTTTCTTCTTACCATTTTCGGCGGCTGCTTGCTGCATGCTCCTGGTCGCCTGGTAGAAATCCAGGATTTTTGCTACCAAATTGAATGCAATTTTTCTGCAGCCGGCAGCGACGGCGGCAGCGAATGCACAACTTGCTGGGCCATTGCATATGCAAAGGGGCAAAAATGGACCAGCGGAAGCGGACAAGCTATGGGGCAGGATATGGGGCGGGGACCGGAAACCGGAAATGAAAATAACGGTATCGCATATCCGGTTTCAAACTTTTCCGGAAGTGGGCAACCGGAACCGGAAATATGAAACCGGAAGTGAGGTTCGACAAGGCACTTCCGGTTCCGGCCCTCCACTTCCGGAAATTTTTGGAACCGGAAATATGGTACCGTTATTTTCATTTCCGGTTTCCGGTCCCCACCCCATATCCTGCCCCATAGTTTGTCCGCTTCCGCTGGTCCATTTTTGCCCCTTTGCATATGCAACAGCACCAGCAGGTTTTTCGGTGGCTTCGCTGCCGCCGCCGCTGCCGGCTGCAGAAAAATTGCATTCAATTTGGCAGCAAAAATCCTGGATTTCTACCAGGCGACCAGGAGTGAGCAGTAGGTAGCCGCGAAACACAAAAACGCGAATAACTCCTAAACTACTGGACCGATTTTGGTTCTGTAAATTTTGTATTTTGTAGAATCGCATGGGCTACAAGTCCATTGAAAAAAATTAGAATATTGCGATTACGTAATATTTTTTAGAATTAAAAATGTAACTCCAATCGACGGTTTTCACGGAAAACAGCACCCAAACGTAAAATTTTTCTTAGTTGGTTTATGTAAACAGAAAGTAGACTTGATTCCACACTATATCGGTGCATAAAACTCTGCAAAATATTTCCTGAAAACACAAAAAAATAGTTTTCAAAAATTGCAGTCACTGTGTAGGAATTTCGCAAAAATTTCCTATAACAAAACATTATTTGGCGCCAGTGTTCAAAGCAATTGATAGTCTAGGCATTATTCTCGCCGTACTGCAAAAAATTTCGTTACTTTTCTTTAAAATTCCAATTTTTGCGAATTTTTATTAAAAATGGTCAGTTTATGCACTTGCAAGCACTTTAACAGCGCCGTAAACATTACAGCAGCTCACTTGAACAGCACTGTCACGCTGTTCTTAGCAGAGACACTGTTGTTAGCAGGGACACTATTCTACTACAGAGGGCGCTAAGCAGCCGAAATGTTGCGCGACAAAGCAATCAGAATTTCACAAAATCCTGGGAATTGCACCAGGCGACCAGGAGTGAGCAGTAGGTAGCCGCGAAACACAAAAACGCAAATAACTCCTAAACTACTGGACCGATTTTGATTCTGTAAATTTTGTATTTTGTAGAATCGCTTGGGCTACAAGTCTATTGGAAAAAATTAGAAATTGCAATTACGTAACATTTTTTAGAATTAAAAATGTAACTCCAATCGACGGTTTTCACGGGAAAAGTCGCTAAAACATGGAAATTTCTTGGGTTAGTATTAGCAAATAATGCTGGTATGTAACGGCAGTGCCTGCCAGATAGTTTTCTATAAAAATAAATTATATTTTAAACGATTTTTTAGCATTTTTTTGCTAAAATACTTTGGGAGTTTTCAATGCACTTTCAGCGCAATTTTGTAGTTATTTTGATTCAAAAAATGAAACCAAAAACAATTTTAAAACAATATTTATTTATTTAAAAGCATTTTACAACAATTTTCACTTAAAACTAACAAATTTCGCTAGGCGTTTATATTAAAAATCGCTTATAACACGCTGCTTATATAAATTTTAATTTCTTTGTTCAATAAAGTTGCCAAATTTACAAACAGTTCAAGCAGTTTTTTGACACATAAATTATTTGTTTATACGGTAAAAGTTAAAAATATTTCCCATTAATAGCTTATGTATATAAAAAATACATATTTACATAATTACAAAACTATTTTTTTACACTAGTGTAATATGTATGGATAATACTTGAAAGATCACAACATACGTTGGCTTAGCGCAACAAGTTACTATAAAACTTTTTGATTTTTTAATAAAAATGTGGAGAGGTCCAGCTTGCCGCTCTCTTTTTGCAATTTAAAATATATGATATCTTAATATGAAATTCGGAAACTCTCTTTGGCTTCTTTTAAATTAATTTTTTTTTCTATTTTGTAAAAAATTATACTTCTTTCGAACTTGAGGCTTATTGCCAACTTGCGCCTTAAACAACTAACTCGTTAATATTTTTTTGTAAACATAGAAATGAAGGAATTTCGCTGCTAAAACTAAAGTAAAACTAAGAAGACAGTCTCATTCCAGAGTCTCTATCGGCTCAGCAGTCCGTTGCATGCGTGTGGTTCTGCCTCCAACGCTCTGCATTCAGCTCGTCACCCGTCTCGCTGCAGCGCTGGCATCACACATAGCTGAGGCGTCTATTCTGCGAGCGCTTTTTGCTCGAAGAGCGGCTGTAATTGTGGCTGTGATTCGTGCGTATGCTGCTGAAGTGGCCCAAACTCATGCTGAGGTTCGAATCGAAGGCGGTTTGCGTCTGCGAGCGCGGATCGGTCATCAGTGAGCAGGAGGTGGGCACCGCTTGGCAATAGCGCAGCAGCTGCTGCTTGAACGCCGCAGTGGTGAGTGTGTAGAGCACCGGATTCAAGGCTGAGTTCACCGGCAGCACGAGCACTGCGAGCCAGGCGTAGAGCGAGGGTGAGATGGCGCAGCCCGAGAGCGCTGCCACTTTGACGACAATTATCGGCAGCCAGCAGGCGCAGTCAGTTGTAACGATTATCGCAAAACTGTACGAAAAAAGAAAGATAAATGTGATGCATTATAAAAAATAGTGGGGTTGACAACTGATTAAACACAGAGTAGAGTTAAGCCTGCATAAAAACCAACTGTCTTAAACTTCATAAGACTTCCGGGGTAATCAAGTGCTTATTTTTTTATCCCCTCTACAAATCTGACAAATGCTTTCTTTTTCCTCTGTTCAACCTTTTCTAAAGTTCTTCTAAACAGATGACTTAGCCAGCATAAACCCGGTTCATTAGCTTCACTTGGAATTATTTTAGAATTTTTCTAAACAATTTCAACTTTTAAGCACCAAAAGCTCTAAATGTTGTCAAATTATTTGATAAATAAGCCAATTGAAACTAGAAAAGTACTTTTTTGAGAATGTGTTAGATTTCAGCAAGGTACCTTCTTACCCCAATATGCTTCTAAGTTTCTGACTTAGTCCGAGAAGTTAATTTGTAAGGTATTTTTCGGCACTCGAGTCATATACTATAGACCAAATTTTGATTGACAAGTTATCCTAACAACTGCGACTCGCACCGAAGCTTCGAGTATCAATTATAGTCGGTTTCACTTAGAGAAAATTTGCTGAATTTATGTACCACTTTAACTGTTTCAGCGGACTGGTCTAATCTCAATACGCTGGGCATTCAACTGTCTATTCAGCTAACGCTTTTCTTCAGCTGAAAAAGTGTCAAAAAGCCTGAGAGGCCAGTTATGTACAACCATCAGCGCTTTTGCCTACCTTTAAAGCGCTTACGCATTCAACTGTCCATTCAGCTAACTGAATAAGTGACAAAAGCAAATTATAGGCTGCAATTAGCCTTCCTTTCACTGTTTCAAGCTGGAGTAGAATGTTGTAGAGTCAAAAGGTATTAATTTCAGAATCGAAAACAAATCGAAGCGCTTGCTCATTTGCTCCTGCTTCCTTTGGGCGTGTAACTAATACCCAAAAGCATTTCATCAATCGCTGGCCATCAAATTTAATGCCTTTTCTACCATTTCTCATTAGTTTTTTGGTTTTTCACGCTCCCCGCATACATTGGCCGCTTTGGCCCGTACAAACAAGTAAAATAAACACAGCAAGCGACAGGAAAACAAATAGAGATCACTTACCGCGTAGCCACGACATTCTCACGTCCACTCAGCGTGCTCCGCATGCCGCCGCCCGAGTCGCGTATCGCCTGCAGCATGCGTATGTACGAGTTCGAAATGAAAATCAGCGAGACGGTGTTGATGAGTATGAACAGCAGCGCGGAGTACTCCCAGCCCTGCGAACGAGCAGAAGTAGAAATCAAAAGAAACAAATTTATGGCGTAATAATTGAATGATGAGGGACTTAGAAATAATATGGAAGGGTGCATGTAAATAAGTAGCGACGCATAAAAGCGCTATTTTTGAAAAAATCTCCATTTTTTCGCAGAAGAGTAAAAATAAATCGAAATGTAATTTACATTGCGCGACAAAAGTGGCGAAATGCGTAAACAAAGTGGCTGCGACGCCTGCTTACGCTTCACCAAATGCAAAAAAAAATATGTGAAGCTGTTTGTAATATATTTAACCAGTAAACCAAGCTTACCGAAATGTCAAAAATCATAACTTTTTCCATATAAAATTATATAAATAAATAAATGTTGTCTACAATTAGGCGCAGAACCAAATAGTGTTGATTTAGTAAAGTCAGACACCCTATACTAAAGAGCCTTTAAAATAGACACCTGCAAAGTGATATGAATAACGTTACTTTAGCCAAGTTCCACATCCTAAACTAAAGACCACTCAAAATAAAAAGCTTAAAAGTGAATTGAAATTGTACAAAATTGTAAAAGAAAGACCCTCAAAGGATTATTTTTTCATTATTCGATTATTTAGATAATCAAAAATAGCTCCCGAAAAGGATTTTTTCAAATTCAAATTATTTCCGAAGTTAAACGCTCAAAATTCGGGCCTCTAGACGAGAGTACCTCCTGAAGTGAGCTCTTACACAAAATATGTATATAAAATGCTACGATTAAATATAAAATAGATTACTTTTAAGCATATTTCAAATAGCGTTAAAATACATTCATTTTAGCCGAGACACGTACCTCACTCTAGTATAGCCCCAATATATACAATACGCTCTTGAAAATAATTAGAAATAAGTTTAGTATGCTCAAGAAAGAACAAAATATAGTAAAATTATCCGAGGAAAAATTCTTAAAAACGTTTTAAACCACCAGCGATTCTAATCTAGGAAGAATTTTAAAAAATTTGGCAAATAATATTCAAAGGTAGTTCAATCAAGCCTCAACGTCCATCTAAATCATTTAGTTCTGAAGTATTTAGACACAATCCTTTTATATGAAAGTTAATGGGTTGAAATTTTCTTCAATATAACTAGTAAGTTGAAAAGTTCATAGGCTGAGACAAAGATGGTACTTCTAATATTAAATCCATATGATTTTTAGTCAGTCCCTGCCCTGAAAATATATGTACGTATACAAATTTGACAGCTGATGAACTATTAGTTGATGAAATATAGCTTTTTGGGTAAAGAAACCTCTGTTAGTTTACAAAAAATGGATCAAAAGGATCTTCATATGTTAATAAAGCATTACTTTTTTGGGCAAAAATACTATTGAAGCCAGGCTTTGGATTGATCAACATTATTTCAACTCTGGACCAGGAAAATCAACCGCAGAAAAGTGGTTTGCTAACTTTGTACAAGATGGAATGAGCAGCGAGGACGATGAAGGCAGGGAATGGACGCCCAAAAGAGGCCGTTACCCACGAACGAAAACATTAAGAAAAGTGCCTAAAATAATTTCGGCTGCAAATATGTGAAGTAGCTCGACAGAGCCGAGACGATAAAGATATCAAGGGAACGTATTGGATATATTGTGAACAAATATTTGGGCATGCGAAAGCTGTACGAACTCAAAACCTATCAAATGTAAAAACGATTTTCTTTAATCGTAATAAAACCGAATTTTCGCGTCGATATGTGATAATGGATTTTACACCGGAGTCCAATCGACTGTCAGCCAATTGAACCGACCACAAAGCCTGCAAAAACGCAAAAGTCGGCTGGTAAGGTTATGACATCGGTATTTTGAGATGCCCGTGGTATAATATTCATCGACTATCTTCAAAAGGTCAGATCTCAATAAATCCGATTCGATTCATGAATGATTTGACCCCAAATGAATGTGTTCCTGTTCTCAGAGCTCAGAAAAAGCACGCTGGAAATTTGGCAGCAATGCAGAGGTAATCGCGGAAACTGAAGCTTATTTGAGCCTTCAAACAAAATTATGTTACCGCTATTATCATTGTATAACCCTAGATGATAGCTACATTTAATAATAAAATCAAATTTTATCAAAACAAAAATATTTTCTATGATAGCTTACAAACTTATCAGTCCACCCATTATTTCTAATAATATATAGATTACTCTACAACTAGGCTAATAGTTCACAGCATATTTTTCGGACTTTCCACAAGTTTTGGTTTACTGGGTATTTACTCATTTTTTGCTAGATATATATTCTACAATTTACACTCACTCACCTTTGCAAATGGATCGTGTATGTGCAGTGACAGACAAACACCGTTAGTGCCATAGAAATGACCACCGAAATATTTTATCGGCAGAAAAGGCAAAGCGGCAAGCACGAAGGACATACCCCACAGTAGACCAAGGCGAAAAACGATACTGTAAATAGAAAAATAAAACTTATAAGTAAAAAAACGAATAAAAAGTTGATTGAAGGAAAGAGAAATGAAAGCAAATTGAGAAATGGACAAATAGATTTATCTGCATAATGGAAATAAATTAAAAAAAACCTTTATGACCTGCGGAAGTGAGAGCAAGGAGTCAAAGCAAGTGGATTGTTAAAAAAATGTAGGCATTAAGGAGGGATTTTCGTGGTTTTAAAAAGATCTATTGACAAAATGTCACACCAATAACTTAAAAAAAGTCCTCCGTTGCTGTGGTTCATAGACATAGATTTGTTTTTGGAAAAATATGGTATTTTCGGTCACGTTTAGTCATTACAAGAACTTCAATGCGGTTTGAGGCTTTCACCTAACGAGACACAGACATTTTTCAAATTGTCAGAAGTGCAGAAGTGGAAGCTGAAGGACCTTCATAACATTCCCACAACACCATACAGCACACAGAGCATTTCCTTCTTTGTAAATTGAGCCTACCGACTTGATACCAAAAATATTACAGAATATCGCTTTATCAAAAACGCCTAGTCGCCTTATTGTGATGTCGTGGGTTATGACATTTTAAGGCAACTTCCAACCAAAACTCTTCTCACGTTCTACTGCTAACAGCCAAGAAACCAATCCAATTCTAATGTGTGTTAAGCTCTTGAAAATGCTGGCCAGGCGACGTAAAAAATGTATCTTTTAATGTATCGGAAAAATAGAAGGCAAATCAAGACTAGCCAAGAGTGAGAGTAATAAAAATAAAAAAAAACGTATGCAGTTATAAAAAATTGCACTAAATTGAGTCACCAGCGCTTCGCAGTCTAAGTGTTCGCGTCGTAAAAGCTCGAATTTTATAAGCAAGCAACAACACTTGCGGGCGGTGTACCAGACAGCAAGGAACCCAAGCAATCCGACACGTAATCAGACGTTCATCCAGCTGTTTTGCAATAAAGTCACACTCCGCACTGGGAGGGTCACTGCACAGAAAGCGGGTGACCAGCAGAACTCGAGTCACACGAGCTCGCCATGTCGCCTCACACCTCAGTTGCCATAAGTCACGTTTTATTTATGCAAAGCGCACAGAACGCTGGCCGTGAGTATATGAGAATGTATGTGGTCTGTAGAGTTATTCCTTGGTTTAAGGCTGTGGCTTCGAACCTTGTGCAAACAATAACAAATAAATATGAGGGATATGCATAAGCTGCTAGAAATTGCTTCGAGCTGTTAAAGGAGTTGACAGAAAACATGCCTGCACGATTAGAAAGTAAAATTTAATTGAAAATGTTACAGAAGAGCTTGTTGAGTGCAAGGCAATGGCAAATCTACGTTTTACCCAAAGAAAGGCATAACCTCCTCACTTTTTTTGAGAAAACATCGCTTGTGTTCACTCTTCGCAAACATGCGTTAACAGAAAAATCTCGAGTAGAATTACCTTTCGAAGATCTCAAGGGCTTTGCGACCTGATCTCATGAAGCTACATAGTTCTGAACTATAGGAGTGTCGGAAGACAGATCTGAGGAAAGCCTTTCCTAACCACAGTGGCTTAGAATTATGACTGTCCATAGAGTCTCTCCATAGGAATTCAAGTGTACGAGTAGAACGAAACTGAATGTTAAACTTGTCTTAGCTAATTCATAACCGATTTTTCATAAGTCAGTTCAAAACGGTACAAGCGAACTCTAGATCTCCGAAATAACAACCCTTGGCCGGATAAAATGGGGATCAATTCCGGTGCTTAGAACCGGCTGTGGTGAGAACCCACACAGCGACCATATTTGCGATGGCGTCAAGATTAAGGCGGTCAATAATACTAAAATTTCAGGTCTGACTTATAGCAATCTGGGCTTCTTCATTCCTCATACGACTGCGATTATCGCCAAAGTACAGAACCGCAAGAAAATCTTCAAGTCGCTAGCCGGCAGCAAATGTAACTTACAAGGCAATCGGCCGGCCGGTCCTTAACAACGCCGTGCCAATATGGTCGCCTGGATGCAATGAAATGTAGACGAGGAAGCTCCAGACTACGACAGGATGCCTCTTGCCAACTCCTATCGAACACCGGCATAGTAAGGCCCGTATACTCCCAGTTAAGGAGCATAATGAACTCCTTTCTAAACAGTTTCTGCTGGCGTGCTTTCGCAGAAATCAATCTTACAGTCACCTGCTTGGAGCAGACTTGGCCTCCTAGGAACATCAAGCGGTCATTCCTCAACTACGTCGATGACATACAGACAATACGCCGACCAGACTTCGGACGCAACTCACTTCCGACAAGCACTGACCGCCATTTACAGAAGAGTTATCAACACCGTCACCGACGTCCTTTCAGTGAATGGCGTACTTGAAGTCAAATCATCACTCATTGCGGACGTAGAGCTCGAGTTGCCGCGAGAAACGAGAGTGACCCTTGCGCAGCTTCTTTCTGAATATTGTAGCAGGTTGAACTCCTACTTATTCAGAATAGACCCCGACATATCTAATTTATGTCCTGCGTATAATGAGTCCACCTCTTTGCATGCCCCACCAACCCTACTACATCTGTCACCCCTCTCCCTTTGGCCCGACCACGTCGAAACAGCACGTTTCTTGGGCCCTCCGTTGGATGACGCCGACGCCAACTTAGCTTCTTTATGTGAAGGGTATTATAGCTTCAGCGCAGCCGAAGTTTATGTTTTTTCTTGCTGTTTTTGTTTTATTTTTACATTTTAGCAACAGCTTTTCGCATCAAGAAGTGTCAAGTTGCCAAAATAGAGTTTAAGAACTTTAAAATATTTCCCAGTATAACTTTAATTGAATTTCTTAACAAGTTTTCGGAGCTTTTTTTGAAATACTTATGACTTTTTGTGACTGAAAATTGTCATCAATACACAAATGACTAACATAACTTGTTGCCTTTAATACGCAGGGGCAATTTGCACTTAGACACACGGCCTACATACAATTTATCATTTCTCACTTCTTCTCAGGGGAGAAGAATCACTCTGTAGTACTGATTTATTGTTTACTTACCGCGTTTTACCGCTATCGCGCGGCTTTAGAGGACGTGTCACGGACATCAGGCGATCCCATGTAACCAATGTTAGCAGCAAAGTCGATGATTGACAGCTGAATGTGCTGAGGAAGCCTGGAAAGGGCATATAAAAACAGCAAAATGTAAACAGCAATGACAAAAATAAGGCGAATCACGTAAATGCAAACAATGGGCGGACAAAATTGTGCACGAAATTTCAATAAATATTTGATGGCCTTTCACAGCGAGTTTACACTGTATTTGCGCATGTAATTGTGAGTGATAGATGAGGATAATGATAATTTTTCACTTTTTGGCTTAAATTTATTTTTTTTTTTAGTTTTTTGAATATTATTAAGATTTAAGGTTTTAATTTTTTTCTTAATTTTTTTAATTTTTTTCTTCATTTTTTTAATTTTTTCTTAATTTTTTTAATTTTTTTCTTCAGAGAAATTTTTTTAAATTTTTTTCTTAATTTTTTCTTAATTTTTTTAATTTTTTCTTAATTTTTTCTTAATTTTTTTCTTAAGACAAATTTTTTTAAATTTTTTTTCTCCTAATTTTTTTTTTCAATTTTTTTTACAATTTCGCATTTTATTATTTATTGCCCTTTGCTTCTTTCTTCTAAAACTCGCCACCACGCACTCAGCACACTTCGTATACTCACCCGAGAAATCACACCAAACACTTTGTCGCCATAACTCATCGTAGTAAATGTATTTGCCGCGAAATTTAATATCCGCACAAGCAATTATCGTTAAGTAGATGCCCATGAGGAAGTCGCTGGCGGCCAAGTGACGCAGATACAATGAGTGCTCCACATTGCTGCGCGATTTGTAAAAGTAGCGGCCGAGCAGCACGAGTAGGTTGCCGACGGTGGCGACAAAGGCCATTACCCACACACTGTCAACGCACAAAGCAGATAAAAAGTTAATAAATCGCAAGTGCTAATGTCTATATTTTATATTAAATATTTATTGCATAGACTAGCGACTAGTGACCAAACTTCGCCTTGAGGCACCCTTTATAATGGAAAGGCCTTAACATTTAATACAATTTCAGTTACTGAACTTAAAGTGCGCTAACTTTCACTTTTCCGGGCGTCAGCTGCGCCCCGCATAAACTTTTCATGCAGCAAGTCAGCAAATAATAACAAAAAAAAATATAAAAACAAAAAAACTGTGTAAATTTTTCATTTTTTCTAAGTAAAGCTTTTTGCTGCGCTGAAAATTTACAACTCGTCCGCGAAACTTTTAGTTTGAAAACACAATTTTTCGCTTGTTGCCTGGTGTCCCGCTTATTTGTTTTGCGCTTTGGCAGTCAACAGCTGGCAAATAGATCCAGCACGTGCTAGAGGCTGGAGTTGTTTGTTATTGTGCCACCAACTAACTGCTTAGCGTTCCGTTACATTTAGTTCATATTTGCCTTTTGTTGTGCGAACGTGTTTGGCGGAGATATTTCTTTTGAAGTAACTTAGCGCTTGTTACCTTTTTAAGCTTCACTCTTTGGAGGAAAAGTGGGTGGGAGTGAGGATAGGAAAAAATGCCGGAAATACTTTCATTAGCTAATTTGCATGCTGAGAGCGTCAGGTGCTCTTTTAAGTTGAAGGAAAAAGATAATCAGTAAAATATTTGTTTTGGCTGTCATGGCGTATAAGTAACCTTCAAGTAGTTTACTTCAGTTTGCTTGGCAGCAGCGAAAGCAAAGCAAATTTGGAGCACAGTGGTACTATATACACTTATAAATACATATGTGTGAATGTGCATAAAAATATCAATTTGGTAAACTCAAAGCTTCGAATTCTAAATGTGATTGCTTTGGCTTTATACCAAATTCCACTTTTATTTGCTATAACTACAACTCAAAAGTCAATGGGATTTTACGTTAATGGAAGAAGATAAAATGTCATTAATGCTATCTAATAAGCAAAACAGTTTATACGAAGATTAGAATACCCTTCATAGGTTTAAATTTTTTATGACTTGATTCTGAACGTTCAATTTGTATGGCAGCTATATATGCTATAGTCGACCGGTGTGGAAGATTTATTGAGATATTATAGTATTTCCTTAGACAATAATGCTTGCGAAATTTCTTGAGGCTATCTTGTCAACTAAAAAAGTCTTCCTAACAAGAACTTGATTTTAGTCGATCAGTTTGTATGGCGGCTATATGCTGTAGTCGTCTAATATGAATAATTTATACAGAGTTTGTATCATTGCCTTAGGCAATAACTCACACCAAATTTCGTAGAGATATCTCGTCATATGAATAAGTTTCAAGAAGAACTTGATGCCGATCGTTCAGTTTGTATGGCAGCCATATGCTATAGTGGTCAAATATCAGCGGTTCCGACCAATGAGCAGCTTCTTGGAGAAAAAAGGGTATGTGCAAAATTTCAAAGCGATAGCTCAAAAACTGAAGGACCTGCTCACGTACGGTTAGGAAGACAATTTAAACAAAGGGACACGCCTGTAGTTTTATTATACTTATCTAAAGGTATCTACCAATATATTAACAGAGATTATACTGAATCTACCTTTCTTCAGCTACTGTCTATAGCAGGAAATCCAAACTTCTTCACAACAAAATCTCCGCATATTCAAAAGGGGAAAAATAGTAACCCCAAAAAATTATTGCAATACAGTCTCTAGTAGAAATGAGCTTGTTAATGTGCAGAAGAAAGCGGTTGCAGGGGCAGGTAAATTTAAATTCACCACTATCGTATTAAAAGACGCACTTTAGGTTGCCCACAAAACGCATCAAAGACTATCTAACGCAACCTCCTTTCTTGAAGTGCCTCAACTCTTGTCCCACCCACTTCTTCTCTATGCATTTTCAATTACTCAATATATGCTTAAAATAACCGTAAATATGCACCCTTTAGCCACGCTTGCACTTACCTGCCGCGCAATATTTGATTATCCAACAAGTGATAAGTGCTGCTAATGCCGTCGCCACGCGGCTCGCAGACGCGCACATGCATCGCGGCACGACACAAATGGAACCACGAGAAGTAGCTGCAACAAAGTAAACAGAGATATCGATGAAGGAAGAAGAAAAAAGAAAACTGTCTGCCGTTTGCTGTGGCATTGAGAAATGAAACCGTGTAAGAAGTCAACATTTGCACAGCGGCAGGGCGTGTGGCGCATGCAGTGAATGCCTCAGCAGCTTGGCAAGGCATATAAACTGCTAAGGCGTTGCACTTGCGCACACACACACGCAGCTACTCTACATATGCATACCCTGTATTATATATTGCACTACTCACATATAATTCAAATTGGTTAGATTCTGCAAGACACGCGGATCCAATGTCTTGAATTCATTGCCCGTCAGCAGCAGCGATGTGAGATTCTGCATACAA
The DNA here is from genome assembly GCA_037783105.1 of Bactrocera zonata. NCBI lineage: Eukaryota > Metazoa > Arthropoda > Insecta > Diptera > Tephritidae > Bactrocera > Bactrocera zonata. The sequence goes on along the minus strand of JBAWJQ010001070.1, from coordinate 520,924 downwards.
TCGAAGGCGTGCAACTCGAAGTGCGCCAAGCGGTTGTCGTTCAGGTGCCTGGTGGAAAAGAGGGCGTTGAAAAAGTAAAGAAAATGTAGATTATGCAGGCAAAGCAGAAATAGCTGGAAATGAAAATCATTGGACTAAAGCCACAAGCTATCAGACACAAGCCACCGTTAGCCGTCTAGTTTATGCATATGAATACAAATACGTATACGAATTTAAGCTAGTATATAGTCATGCATGACTTTCAACGCCACAAGCAGCAAGCTGTTTCAAACAGAGTAAATTTCACATGAAAGAAAATTTTTAAAAATAAAGAAATACGCAGCGGAGAAAAGTCATAAGGAGCAATGTGACAGGACTGACCCTTTTGTATATATATATATATATGGATGTATCTGTGCAGCTTATTATAGTATCGATTGAAAAATGTTGTAAAGAACGTGGCTAGCATGCGCTTATTGGAAAAGGAAGTGGACTGAAAGAAAATATTGAAGGTTAATCTTCCAAATACTAGCTTCTGAGAATTTTTAATACTTTTAGTGAAAAATTAAGGTAAATAAAAACATGAAAGCATTAATTTCTGCGGCACGGAGGCTATAGGATCCTTCACAATGCATTACTTATATATATAAAATAAAAAGGTATTCGCGAAATGTTAAGAAAATGTACCCCAAAAGCCATTCAAAGCTTCCAAATGAATAAAGCCGATTCCGAAGATGTTTACAGCTCAATGAATTTAAGCCGCTTTGAAGCAAACATAAACAAGCTTGAAGCAAACATAAACAAAAAACTGGCAAAAAATTTCAAATTTTGTAACACATAGCACTGTTTTTAAACCAAATCAACCACAAGCTTGTTTATATAACTAAAAAAATCCACAATATTTCATGATTTCCTGCCAACATGTTTAACGCCTTACTTATGTTTGGTTTAGGTAAGCAGGTATTTGTATTTTATTTACTTCAATTTTACGCCCTCTTGCCTACGCCTTGGCCGCTGAATGTAATCTACGAAATCCAATTTGCTATTGATTGCCTATTATCGGCATGATTGCCAAAAGAAAAGCGGAAAAATCTAGTCAAAAGGGACTCACCCACATAAAACTAATATAGGCTATGATAGCACCGAGTAAATACACGCGGCAACAGCTTATCAATCTGCAGCAGCTGCCCCAACCAAAGCGAGCCCACAAATAGATAAGCATTGAGAAAAAAGTGGCGAGGCTCGAAGAAATAGCTGACAAATAAACATTTGCTAACCTATAAGTCGTTCATGTGACCTTCAGCAGCTGATCTGTAGCTTTTCATCAAATATACTTTTCGCATTATTTTTCTTTATCCTTTAACGACCACGCAACCTGTAGCCAAAAAGCGTAACCTGTTTATTTATTTTCTTTTATCTTCACCCCAATATTTTCATAGTAATGGCCTATGGCAAAGCATTGGCCATGTGTTTTTCCATTGGTATTGACATTGACGGGCAGTCAGCGTTGATCTGCATGACACACACACACTACAACAGCGACCTTACGAATCCCTGCTTTAATTTTCTTTGAACTTAATGTCTCGCCAAGTGGCCTTGAATATGCGTATTATTACTAAACAAGAAATGTGCACTTGACGTTTAAGAAATTTGGCGTCAGTTCGCCTAAATACAACGCATATATGGAATAATGCGCCTGAAACTATGCTTTAAGGCTGACGCTAACACTAAAGAATTTCAAAGTACGTACGCCACACAATTCTTCGATTGCTTTAGTCGGCTTCGCTTTGGCATTTGCTGGTGACTACATATATTTGTATCCACAGCAATGGATATGTGCCAACTCGTAGGTTGCGTATACGCCTCAGTGGCTTTGAATAATCGTGCATTTCTTGTATGGGAAGTGCGGAAACACATGCATACAGATATAAAATTTAATAAAATTAAATATGTATAGAATATTGAAAAACTCCACTATTTTTTCTCCCCAAATTTTTTGTACATTTTCTTCTTATTAAATTTGAAAGACGGTGGACGTTTAAACAGAAATGTGAAATTTAAGCTTCCACTTCGAAATTGTTTTGTTAATCAAATTGCCGCTATCAGATTTCGTCACTAATGTCCTGCAACTAAATGCCGAGAAAACTTAACACATTTCAGACTAAAATTGTCGTTTACACTCATTGACTAAAAATAAAGCATTACAATAAAACTAGAACATTAACTGAATGAAAATTGCTCAAATTGAATTTCAACTTTATCCAAGTACCTGCAGGCATCTAACACGTCTGCATGGCTTAAATGTATATGCACACATATGCACATACATAAATGGATATCAATTTCATTTCCTAATGGACAACAAACAAAGCATTACGCTGATTGAAGAACTTGTCACTTTATCGAACTTGAAATTCCACAACCAAATCTCAACAAAATCAACAAGTCTATTTTTAAAGTTGCCTCTTATTCAACAACTATTGTTGCTATGGAACGGATTCTTTCTTCTTTAAGTATTCAGAAATCTTCGATTTTTTTTCTACTGTTTAGTTGACGTTTAACGTGAATTTCAACCTCGATTTCTACCGTAAACTCAACCTCAGCATCAACATCTACCGAAACATCAAAATCACCTTCGTCCTAAACAACAACATCATCCGGAATTTCAATTACTACCTCTACTCAACTTCGATTTCAACTTAAATTTCAACTACCACCTCAACTCAACTTTAGTTTCAACTTAAATTTCAACCTCAACGAAAATCTTAACCTCCTTCTGACCTCAACATGTTACGTCATTCTTTTTATGCTTCATGCAGGTTAATTTCTGTCATCAATATATGCGGAAGAAGCATTAGCTGAAGCCATAAATCACGCTCAGGAGCAAAAACACTTGATACTGAGTACTCTGTGCTCAAACTGTAACACAATTTCTGTGCAAATGACTAGGTAATTATACAAAAGTACTTCAAATGTATACTCACAGTCCTTGCAGCAGCCGAAGTGGGCAAAAAGTGCGTGCTCGCAGCACTGACAGTCGATTACCGGCTAAAAATCTGCAGAGAAAATAATGGAACAAAAGAAAATGTGTAAAAATAACAATAGATTTTATGGAATGAACATTTTATGTAAGATAAAATATAAACAAAATATGCTTGCAAACAATGAAAATGGGCATTCGCGCAGACAAAGAAATCTAAATTTATTAGAAATTATATTTGAGACAATAAACTGTCGAAATTGGAGGTTATTAAGGGGCTCTTCTTTTGAACGAGTTCGATGCGCTGCCAACTTGTTAGCAGCAGGATGAGATATGTGTGCATACCGTTACGTTTCTAAGCGCTTTTGTTGTGTTTACGAATGCTTCAACGCACGCACAACAACAACTGTATTGAAATATTTGACAATATTTGCCGAATGCCACGCTTCCGTTTGGCGCGCATAAATTCTTGAGCATTTGTGTGTGAATTTCCGCTAACTGTTCGCATAAATGTTTCTCTGTGTGTGTTTGTGTACGCGCTTATTCGCCAAGCATTTCGCGAGGGGTGCGCTATCAAGCAAATAAAGTTGAAATATGCGCAAGAGCACATGGTTAAGCTATTTCTAAGTGCAAGTGCACCGCCATATGCCGGCATATCTCAAAGAGGGTCATGTGTGTACGGAAAAATATTTTGGGAGCTAAAATCTGCATTTGCATATGTGTCGGAACGTAAGCATAAGCGCTCACACAGCTACTACTGTAATGCTTGTAATAATACGCGTACACAAATTTGGAGCTTTGTGTACTTAAGTGAGCTATTTCGCTCTAATCCCCTTTCAGTCGCCCCTAACTACACACGCATCCGCGCTCCCACTCGCCCACACACACCCACACGATATCTAGCGTAACTTTCACCCGGCGCTGTTAAATAATATTTATGCAAACTCAAACACACACATACTTACAAATGCAATAACCGCGGGAATGTAAACGAGTTCCGTTCGATGTCGGCGATGCGATTGTGCGCCAGCGATAAAGTGTGCAGCATTGTGAGCACCGGGAACATACCCGGACGGATCTGATGGATGTGATTCTCATTGAGGTAACTGTAAAATGGAAAAATATGTGAAACTGATAAGTGCATTACTGAAAAGTTAAACAAATGTGTGTGTACTTAGTTTACAAAATAAGACAAATGAAGTATTAAGCACCAAAAAGCTTTTACTATATAAAAAAATGACTACTAAAAGTATAAGAAATTTTTACCCATATGTATATGACCTAATTACGAACATAACTTTAAACTAAACTTAACTTTAAACTTATCTTTATATTAAACTTAACGCAAACTAAGCAAACGTTTTTTTTCTAAATAAAAAAATGTTCAGCTTTACCTTAACAATTCAGCTTTACCTTAAGAATAATTTGAGATATCAATCTGAAATTTGGTATACATGCTTTTCTTTCTAAGGAGCTGCTCATTTGTCGGAACTGACGATATCGGAGCACTATAGCATATAGCTGCCATACAAACTAACCCATTAAACATAAACATGACTGTATGGAAAAGTTTTTTATTTGACAAGATCTCTTCAAGAAATTTGGCAGAAATTATTGAACAAGTTAGCCCCATAATTTCCGCGAAAATTATTTAGATCGGATCACTATAGCATATAGCTGTCATACAAACTGATCGTTCCAAATTTAGTCCTTGTAGGGAAAACTTCTTTATTTGACGAGATATCTTCACGAAATTTGACATAAATTATTGCCAAAGTCCACGGTATAATATCAGCAAATATGGTTCTGATCGGTTCACTATAGCATATAGCTGTCATACAAACTGAAGTATCAAAACCAAGAAAATGCTCTTCTTATACACTTGTATGCCATAAAAATATCACTTGGGAATCGTCGCAACCCAATTTCACATTTTTTTTTTGTTTCACTTATTAACTTCTAATCCTATTGTTTTTTTTTTTTTTTTTTTGTTTACGATATTATTCACATTTAATTTTTAATCCGCTTACTTCAATTTACTTCAATAAAATATGATAAAGGAAGATTAAGCTAAATTTAAATACCTGGCAACGCTGTATTAGGATATAAAAAATATTAAATAGCAAAAAACTTTACCCCCTCTTCTTTTCGGCTTTCAAATATATCACAATGTTCTCGGCTATTTCCCCTACCACACATTTTTACATTGCAGGAAGTTTTTGAATTTCGTTAAACTAAATAAAAATAATAATTTTAAAAGACAAATTTCGCTTGCGTATGAACGCAATTAATCGTTTGTGCAAATAAATGACTATTTTCAAATTATGCATAAGCACAGCCTGCCATGTTGTGTATACGCCGTGTAGGCCAATGACGCACCTACTCGCACGCACGTCCTTGGCGCTTAAATACCGAACATTTAACAATCAATATTTAAATTTTTGTGCGTCACTAACGGTAATTTAGTAGCGACATTCAATTATGTTGGCGTTTATTTGACTGGGAAAGGTCACGTTTGCGTTGAAAATCGTAGACACTAAGTGCATAAAATAAAAAAGGTAAAAAATTTATTAATTTACTCTTTTCAGCGCTTAAATGTGACGGACACTTTATGAAACATATTATTGAGTTTGTATTCTATTTTTGCAATTTTTTTCCGCCTTACAAAAGTCAGCAATATTTCGCGTTTTGATTTTTGCATTTTCATACATTTTGTTACGCCTGAAAGCAGGCAAGCGGTTGTTGGTAAAGCTTTCACTTTTACTTATCATCAATCAATCAAAAATAAATACAAGCCATTAGCGCTTCATAAATTGATTCTTTTATTATTATATTGGTCGAGTTGTTTGTTGACGTAATTGGATAAAAGCAAAGCTCTTCAAATATGGTGACAAATATTTGTCAACATTTTTTGATAGATATGGTTTTAAAAAAAAAAAACTCATACAAATAATATATAAAAAAATATTATAATTAAAAATATATATAAATACTTTTTTATTTAGGTATTTTAGTTAAGCCAAGCATTTTATTTGTATTAAAATAATATGTATATATATTTTTAATTACAATAATGTTTTGTATATTATTTTTATGAACTTTTTCTTTGATATTGATTGAATTAAATTTTAGTTTAAATAAAAAAAATACGTGAATTAAAAAAATATAAAAATAGTATAAACTATAAAAACTATAATTTTAATAAGAGAAGAAAAGGAAGAGGATAACTCAACCAAAAAAAAGAGTTTGCATAAAACTATTTTTCTTTTGCAATAATAAGAAAAAAATAATTTTTGTTCAAAAAAAATTATATCGACATAAAATTCTAAATACATTTTTATAATTATTTTTTTTTGAAAAATTAATTAAAAAAAGTTTAAAAAAATTAAAAAAAAGAATAAAAAAATAATTAAAAAATTTATTTCTTTAAAAATTGTTTTATTTATTCAAAAAAGATTCTAAACAATTTTCATCAAAATAAAAAAGTATTCAGCTCAACTACAACAGATCCAAATAATTGTTTTTCTATATAGTATAATTAAAAAAAAAATTGTAATTGATTTTTTAATTTTTTCACAAAAGGTCTTTCAGTTAAAATATAAAAAGTTAGTGAAATTAAAAAAAAAACTGTTTATAAAAAAACAATATAATTAAATAATTAGTTATTATATAATTTAAATACAATTTTTAAACAAAAAACCAAATTTTTAAACAAAAAACCAAATTTTTTTGATCAAAATTATTAAAAAAAATTTTTTTTGATAAAATAATAAAAATAATTTTTTTTTTTTTCAAAATTATGTTTAAATACAAACAAAATATTTCAATTTTTTCAGGCTTTATAAAAAAGAGGCTTGAAACTTTTTGTTGTTGATAAAAATTATTTAAAATTTTATAATAAATTTTATTGTTATCATATTTTTTATTAAAGTTATTTAAAATTTTATTAAAGATTAGAATAAAGAATAATAACTTTAAAAAATTATAATAAATTTGTAAATAATTTTTATAAAAAAAACATTTTTTTTAATATTTTCTAACAAATAATAAAAATTTTGCAAAAAAAATTAAATAAAAAAATGCCTAACTACATACATATTCCTCTGCTTACCGCCGAAACTGCCTACCTAAATAGTCGTAATATGTCAAATACTGATTACTTATTTACTTGCTAGAAATCGCATTTCCCCTATTTATTGTCCCGCCCCCACTCTTTAATCTAAAATTTTTGTTATTTATCTGGTAATCCCCTCTTACTTACAGCACTTCCAGACTCTGCAGCATGCCAAATACATCCGCTTCAAAGGTTTCAATACGATTGCCGCGCAGGTCTCTGCAAACAAACAACGACAAATAAAAAGTTAAGTCAAAGGAACTTGCGATTCTTTCAAATTCTGTAAGCCAACATAAGTGCTCATGTATGTGTGTATATATACGTATGTATATGTAGTTGTAAGTATGCCTATTAAGAGCCTACAGTACTTCAATGTAAGTATATCGAAAGAATATGATTTATGGCAATTTTATAACTTGTCTTCAAGAGAATCATCTTGAGCTAAAATGTTTGCCTTAATGGTTGTGGATGTGCTGCTGTGTATAATTTTATGCACAGTTACTTAAATATTCTGTGAGTATTTGAAAAATATGCAAAAGCCTTTGGTTGTTCATGAATGGCTTTAATTTACATTGGTGACATTTTGGTCTCTCTGTGAGTAGCTTCTTTTAAGGAAGTCTCTGAATATAATTCTACATGTATGAACGTACACCGTGTTGGCGATAACATATACTCACAATTCAGTCAAACGCTCCAAATGTTGAAAATCGTAGTTATGCAGTTCTTTAATGCGGTTTCCCGAAAGGATGCTGGAACGGAAAAAACATGTATTACTCAAATTTTCATATTGTTTGAAATAAATTAAAATAAAGTAAAAATAAATTAATGCAATTTTTATGAAACAGGTGGCAACACTAACAACACTTATTTATTATACAACCTGTTTTGTTTGATGTCTATTTTTTTATTTTTGAAACTAATTAAAAATTAAATTATAAATAAATAAATGGTAACATTTAAAAAAAATACTTTCAACCAAAAGTGAGTTTCTAAAAACATTTATATTTTAATTTAAATTTTTATAATCAAAAATAAATATAACCATTTTTGAAAAACTAAGAAAAACAAGATTAAAATATTTTTAGATAATTTTGTGCTATAAAAATACCCCTGAGAAGGGTTTTGGAGCTTCGGTGCAACTAAAGCCAACGTTTTTTCAATTTTTATTTTTTCAAAGCACTTTCGATTATTAATTTAAAAAAACACGTTTTTTGTTTGTAAACTGGTAGCAAGCCTCACTTTAAGCATTTTCCTCTACATCAATACGTTAATTGAATTATGCAACCAAATTAACGGAAATTAAAAAGTTAGCCAACAGTGTCAGCGTAAAGTTATTTGCACCAAGTTTGGGAACCACAACAACAAAACGCAGCAAGTTTGTGCCAAAAAATATGCGCCATTCCACTCGCTTGCAGATAAGTGCAGCTTGGCGTTGCAAGTTCATAAACTAAACCGCACAACAATTGCGCGCCAAACAATGGCACGAGCTGCTTGTGGCCGAAGAACCGCCCAGTGCCAACCGCCGAACAAATGCGCCCCAAACTTTTGCTTCCCCGGCCACTTTGGACCACGCGCAACACGAAATCGGTGCAAACAAATGACGCTGCCGACACCATTTTCCCCAAAATTAAGTTCCAAACTGCAAGCACAACAACAAATTTGTAAAATCTCCAGCTTTGTTGAGGCAATTTTATTGTAGTCAAGCGAGTTGACTAGCAAATTACAAGTATGACAGGTCATTATAATTATGATTTAGGCAAATTGTGTGTCCTTTGTGCAGGAATCCGTAAAGTAAAGGTTGTTATTTACTCGTCACGCCCAGCGATACAACGGCGGCACTTGCGTATGCGTGTGTGTCGTTGTGTAGCTGACGACTCCAGTTACAAAAGGGACACTCAGTTTCTATGCTTTTCGCTTTTTATATTGCATATCTTGAGACACGTGCAATTTGTACGAGCATGTAAGAATGGTGCACCGGTGCGTATGAGTAACACACATGCAATTTGCGTGACAAAATATTGTCATATATATTAGGTGGGGAAGTTAATTACTTCTCCAAGTAATAATGACATTTTTATTAGCATTTATGAAAAGTTTTTCCTTCATGATTATGTTAATTTGTGCGCTGCTAAATAAAAGTTGGCGCTCATAGAAATTAAAAGCAAAGTCACATGAGATTTCCTGGTAAAATTTAGAAGTAGTATCACGTGCTCTACCAACGGAACAGAATCCGCTTTGTTTTACTGTGTATTTGTAGAGCTAAAGTTTTAACATAAATTATTAGGTTGTTGGCACAAATTCTGCATTTTTATGCTAGTTGAGAAAGCACAAGGACTGAGACACATAGAAAAATTTCTTAGAACTGAAATTATTTTAATATCGAAGTATATATAAGTATGAAATCATTTATTTTAACTTGTATGACAGAAATTATTGGCAGCAGAGAAAATATCTAAAAAAAGTTGAAATTATAACAGCGCTTTAACAGACTTTTAGGAAAATCTGAGTAAAAAAATCTTTGAAAAATGCTGGCTGAAACGCGGCCACCACAATTTTTGAACTATTATTTTCTAAAAAGAATAATATTTTCATTGTCTTAAGGAAAAAAAGAACAAATATTTATTTCCGCTGCATCGAAGCTATCACATCAATAAAAGAAATTTCGATACAAGGACTTGATTTCGAACGTTCACTTTATATGGCAGCTCTACGCTATAGATGTCTGATATCGCCGTTTTTTACAAATTAGCGACTTTTCGGGGTAAAAAGGATTTATGCAAAATTTCATATCGATATCTCAAACATTGAGAGAGTACTTCAGCCATATAAAGACAAAGAAAGAGTCAGATCATCACAGTGAATATTTACGCTATTATGAGCAAAAAATAGTAAGACCTTGTTCATAATTTTAAAATTCTTGATTTATTCTGCCTTCTGGGTATTAAAAACTTTCTGAAAAACTTTATATAACCTGTTTAGGATATAAAAATGAGCAGAGTTCAACAAATTTTTGACAAAAACTCTCAAGAAGGTCAATTTTTGCAGCATTTTCTGCTCAATTTCGCAACATTCGTAAATTTTCGTGATATTTAAAGCAATATTTCGTAATAATATACATATGTAATATAATAAATATTCAATAGAATACAAAATTGAATTTCAGCTCATAATTAATAATCAAAATTGAGTCACAACTGCAAGTCGAGGTCTCAGAATGACTGAATTCCAAAATAATTGATTATTTTGGATTCATCAAACGAAATGTTTGCTAGAAGCTGCGATGAAATAAAATATTTGTGCTTCCGTTTGAATAAGCCTTTTTAATAAATACAGCAAATTTGAAAAAAAACGAAAAACAAGAGTTTAATTTTCTTAAGTAAGCCGCATTAGCAAAAATGCAAATTATCTGCATATGCTAAACATTTGCAAGCCAATAAAGCGCAAGAATATGTAGAAATCAACGCCAAACATACGCTAAGAGAAAAAATACAGAAAAGCAAGGAAAAATGCAAATGGAAGAAATACTTTTGTACAACAGAGAACACAAGTTGCTGGGAAATGATATCTTCATGACTACGATAGGTTTGTGTCTGACATTTATGACTACGAAAATGACCGACAAAACACAGCAGCAACAACTAAAGACCTGTGCGTGTGTGCGCAATTGAAATTGCAGGCGTAGTTGCAGAGCTTAAGTAATGCAAAGGCGGTCTATAAAAGACAGGCGACACCACGTAGACGGAAACAAGCGAGCAATTTATACCGAACAGGCATATTATTGCATACAGAAATGCAGCGCAAGATGAAACCAGGCATAGCAATGTCCGACCACATTTATGTGCAGAGAATTTAAGTTAGTAAGCATTTTAGTGCCGGCTAGTGTGTTTAGTTGGCGCTTAAATGGCTTATAACGGACATTTATATGCAAAACACTGTCGCCGTTTATGCAATTTCACAAAAATACAACACCAACCTAGGTATAGCACACGATATTGCTGTGTATATTTCATGTCACGTGTAGTTTTTTCAATGAAAACTGCAGAAATACACGCTCGCCTTGCACTCATTTCACTTAAATGGCACACATTTGCTGCAACTTAAGTCATAAACGCCGTAATTTGATAGTGTTATCTGTGAAATGTCACATTTGCTGCAGCGCGCACATACGCTTTCTTGTATTTTACTAGCGCCATGCGCCATGCCGTATACGTAACTTTCCACTAATTAAGCGATTTCACCACAACAACAGCGGCAACAACGCTTCGTGGCACACTTTTTATTAATTAAACATAAATATTGTACAACAACAATATGATTGACACAACAACAGAGCCAGTGCCGGTGTTTGCCGCGCTTGTTAAAGTGAGAAATCAAGTATCGCGTGCGACGTGGCGTATACGTAACATGCACAGCGCTGGCGTACATTTGATATATAAACCGCAAACTTGTACGCGTGTAGTTGTGTAGGTGTCTGATAGAGCGTGCGCCGTTGTAAATGCCAAAAGGACACATATTTTACCATAATTACCACTTACGGTGCGCTCTGGTGTCTGTGTGTGTGTGGGCGCTTGTGTTTCATTACGTATGACAAGCGTACAAAATGAAAGGCACCACTTGTAAAAGCAAAGAAATGATTAATAGAGTGTATGCAAAGGCACGATTTTACGGTTAGTTGAAGCTCATTTACTTTTCATATGAATGCCACTTGAGCAAACACTTGTGACTAATGAGGCAAGCAAAATGTGTACGCAACTAATATTAATTATTTGCGAAGCAGGCATATTTATGCAAATTTAATGATAATGTTGGATGCACTAAAGTGCATATTTTTTCATTTAAAATTAAAATATTATCTTTGTACGTTTTTGAATAATTAAAAAATATTGTAATTTCTGACAAAAATGCTTAATATAAATAAATAAAAAAATATATATAAAATTGTTTTTTAATTAAATTTATAAAAAAATGATTTTTTAGCAAAACTTTTAGAAATTTATGTAAACAATTAAAAAAAGTATAAATTTTACTACAAAAAAGTTAACAAAAATGTTTGCATATAAGCATTAAAAAAAGAAAAAAAAATTGTAAAAAAAAAATATTTTTATAAAGTTCGATTAAATTTACGTAAAATATAAATTGAATATAATGAAATTAAATTTTTAAATGTTTTTTTTTTGGTTTCCGAATTAATTTAACATTTAAATTACAGAATTTATTGAAAGGTTATGAATATTGCAAAAGTTGCGATAAGCAAAACATTTTTTTTAATACTCACAGCGTTTTTAGGGAATTTTCCGACGGAAATAAATTTTCCGATAAGCTGGTGATTTTATTCTCATCCAAATAGCTTAAAAAAGGGAGACATGAATTGAAAAAATATGCGTTAATTTATATGTAATTAAATAATAGAAATACTATAAGTCAACATGGTTAAAAATATTTTATTAAAAAAATAATAATAAATTAAATTCAAAAAAAAAATTATAAAAAATAAAAAGATAATTTTTTCCCTAACTTTAATAATTTTGTTTATGTTTTTTTTTTTTGTATTTAATTTTTTTTCATTTAAATTTTTATTTTTTAGTTTTTTTATAATTTATTCAGAAAATCTTTCACAGATCCTACCGGGTGCCGGCTGAGCAATGGACGTCGCTGCTGGCCACCATCGAAATTTGGCAACTGAGCTTGTTTCTAGAGCAGGTCTTGGTGATGTGAGCAGGCGGCGCCTAGCTAAAGCCGTACATACATATATATGTATACACTCTCCTCTTCCTGATAACATGCTTTGCATATAATACTGGAGGAGGAGGTGTATATCTACTTCTACTAATGAGCTACCAGGCGGTAGGTATAGAATACTAGGGACAGAGGTCCCCGAAAAACCAACGTCGAAGGGAGAAGTGGCGGCCATACCTCTGCTGGGAAGAGAGCAGTTCACGGTAGTTGCAGTGCTACTGCGAAACACGCTTTGCAACGTAGTGTAGATTTTCTGTCTGCGAAGCCTCGGACCTCCAAACCGTTAAAACCGTTTTGCTACGCTTTCCGGGAGATGCCAAAGGTGTATGCGGCGATAAGACTAGGCAAGAGCGAAATTTGTATGAAGGGGTTGAAAGCGAATTTTGTTGAATTTTTATGGAATTCTACTTTTTTTTGATTTTTTCACATATTTTATTCGAACCAAAAATTGTCCTAACCTCACATATTTTTAAGTTTTCCTAGTCTACCTTATGGCTATTGTTTTTTAATTTTTTTTTTCAGAAATATCAGTAAAAGTTATACTTACAGCGTTTTCAATGGTATCTCAGAGAGCCTTCGGAATGCGTATGGTGCGAGCTGCTCGATTGAACAAAACTTTAGAACACTGAAAAAAGAAGAAATTATTTTTGATGAGAGTAAATGCAACATAACTGCTTCTATATAAGTATAAGACTATAAGGTATGAATAATATTGAAAAAATATATAATAATATAAAAAAATAATTAAATATATTATTATATATATATTTATATAATAAAATATATATTTTACAACCCAAAAACAAAAATGAAAAAAAATATTAGTTTTTTAACAAAGTGGCACAAACATACCTACATTTTATTATTATTATTATTTTTTTTTCTTAATTTACATATAATATGTTGAATTTTAATATTTACATATACATACATAGTATATATATACAAGTGTGCATGTATACTTATATAAACATGTTAACACGCACTTTTCTGAACATTTTCCACACGTTTGCTTTGTTGCCATAGTTTGGCTTTTGTGGTTTGAGGGTTTCGTGATCGGAATTTACAATGCAAGCGAATAAAACTAATTTAATTTTAAATTTTACATTTTGGAGCATGTGGAAAGAGTACAGTATGAGGAAGTGATAAATGATGTGCGCATTGTCGGGAATATAGTTTTTACAGTAACTTAACCAAAATTTAAAAAAAAAATTAGAAAAAAACACTTAAAAAAATTTAAAACTAAATTATAGAAAATTCTGTATTATAACTATTATTTCAAAATTAATTGCGAAAGATAAAAAAAAAAAAAATATAAAATGTGAAATAATAAAAAAACATGTAGTAATAAAAAACTGAATTAAAAAAAAATTTTAAAACTAAATTAAAAAATAATATTGTTCCCTGTCAACTGTCTATTAAAAATCATATCCTGTTTTTCTTTTCATATCATTTTAATATTAATCGAAAAAAAGTATAAAAAAATAAAAAATTCTTAAACTTTTTTATTGTTGTGTCAATCGGAACATAATTAAAAATTAAATAAATAACAATAAAAAAATAAATAAAGAGTATTAATTAAAAAATAATTAATAAAATAAAGAAATAAAATTAAATAAAAAAAATAAATAAAAAAAATGTAAATTAAATAAAAATGTTAATTAAACAAAATCTTATTGTTTTAATATTAATAAAAAAAAAAATATATAAGAAATTTAAATTTTTATACTTTTTTGAAGAACGATAAACGAAAAAGAAATGATTAAAAATATCAAAATTTTTTTTATTATATATTACATTATACATATTTTAAAAATAATGCTAATTTAATAAATACTGCTCGCAATAATAGTTTTGTTAATAACTGTTAATTTTCTACTGCGAATAACATAATTTTAATAATTTATTGCATACTTACAGGCTCTCAACCACTGGCAGCTGTGCAAAAAAATGTTCGTCAATGTTTGGGAAATTATTTCCGGTTAAATCACTGCAACGAGGAAGCATAAATATTTTCTTAGTAAATATTAATTGATATAGGCAATTTAATATGACAGTTAATGTGTTAATTAATTTTAATATCAATAAAAGCGTGCTACAACAAAAATAACAGGGATATAAAATTTAATATGCTTCAGCAGAAAACAAAAGAAAAAAAATCACAAAATTATGACAAGCGAATATTTCACATGAGCGAGCATTGCCTGGCTGCGTAGTGACAGGAATCAAAAGTTTCAAAAGTTATTTAATAAAGAAAAACTTAATTATTCGACGTTAGTAGAGTATTTTTTCGTTAGTGGCAAGTGGCAAGTGGCATTATGCGCATGATAGGCAATTTGTGATGCTCATCCCGCATTAAGAGTGTCACAAGCTCACGCGCGTGAGTAAAGATGTATTGTATGTATGTAGAAGTGTGTGCCTCACGGCTGTGGCTGACACTTTGAATTTGTACATAAATATTTATAAATGTAAGCGTGTATATATGTATGAATTTATATACATATAGGTGTATATTTACATTGGTGAGGTATACTTACAGCATTGCCAGCTCCGTGGCGGGCAGATTGGCGGGCATTGCCGTTAGCTGCTGGAAGCGACATAAAATTTCATCACCGCGACAAAGGCAGCTGAAATTGGTGCTGTTGAGCCAATCTGCGAATGAGAAATGTGAAAATGAGTAAGGAATTAATGAAGAAGCAACGAAGGGAATACTTGTAGTAATTAAGGCTAAAGAGAAATAAGAAAAACAAGAAAAAACGTAAAAAATATTACTTAACAGAAGTATTTCAAAATTGCTTTTGATCGAACAGTTTGTATGGCAGCCATATGCTATAGTAGCCCGATCTGAACAATTTTTTCAGGGATTATGTCGTTATTTTGGACAATCATTCGCGCCATATTTTATGAAAATATCTCGTAAAATAAAAAAGCTTTCCATACCAGGGCTTGATTTTGGTCGGCCAGTTCCTATGGCAGCTATATGCTATAGCAGTCCGATATCGGGATTACGACAAAAGAGAAGCCTCTTGAGAAGAAAAGAACATGTGCAAAATTTTGGATCGATAACCCAAAATCTGAAGGACTAATTTGCGTGTCTACAGCCCATGATGCTTCTGGATATTACAAACTTTGTGGCAAACTTAATATACCATATTTAGGGTATTATGAATGGCACTTCAGCAACCTGCGGCAACAACAAAGTATCACACGTTTCCCACAGCAATTCCGAAAAATAAATGAGTGAAAATATAAAGCGGAAAGTGTGAGACTACTTTTGCTAAGCCACTTAATTAGTGACAAACTATCACTTAGCGCCAGCGCCAATTGTCTCCATGGCGTTGCATGTGGCAAGGCAATTAGTGCCAATAACTGTTAATTTAAGTGTCACTCATACGACTTGCCAAACAGCACACACACTCCCAAAAGCACAAACATACATACATACATAAATATACACACATATAAAACTATAATCGTACAGCTAGACCACGGCACTTACAGCACGTCTCCACCGGCACGTCGTCGTGCCGCCCATATGGCTGCTTACGAAAGAAATGATCCCAAAATTTCGCGTCCACATCATTGACGCAGTTCCACTCATCCGAGGCATCATCACAGTCCGCCTTGTCATCACAGTTCAGCCGCTGCGGCACGCATTGCGCCGAAATATTGCAATGGAAGTAACCCATTGGACATTGGTCCATTACATCGGGCGCTATAATCGCGTCGGCTGGCTCATTGACCGCCGCCGCCGCCAGGCCAGTGCTCACTGTCACTGCTGCTGTTGTTGTTGTGGTCGTGGGCAGCGTTAGCGGTAGGAATGTTGTGGCGGGTGTGGGCAGCAAGCAAACTGTGAAAGAAAATGAGTTGGAAAATCATTAATATATATTTTTGAAGTGCAAGAGGCGTTATTAATGTTGAGGGAACAGGATGGCATGGTGCTTGGATATAATTTTCGTTAAATATTAACTGCAATTTTCATCAGTTCAACAGTTTGACCGTTTTAAATACGGATAATATGTAAAATGTTAGTACCTGTGCAGATTTAAACTGTTTATAAGTAAACTATTTTTGAAGTTTCTAATAAAATTAACGTTCTTCAAACTATGGGCTCATTATTTTTACATTTAATGCATGTAGCAATACCATTGGAAAACTCAGCACAAAAACTGTTTCCCTTACCGTATAAAGTCTTTTCGTTTTCTACTCTAAACTAATCATTTTTAAATCCTCCCGGTTCATATATGTATGTATATTTTGTTATTTGGCAAATAAACTGTTCTCACTTTATAATTTCTGTTTTTACCGCAAAATTGCAAATAGGCTGGTTAAAAGCAAAGCATAGTGGATATTTATTAATATTGTTGAAACAAAAACTGTTCTCATTTAAACTGTTCCCATTTTATAAAATCATCTACACAATAATTTCACAATTATAATATATCTTACGATTAAGTACATTATTTCTCGCAAATAATTTGTGATATAAACTGTTCTCACCTTATAAGTTTTGTATTTATAACGAAATTGAAGCTGGATTTGTTAATAGCAAAGAGCAATGGTTACTTATTTACATCATAGACACGAAAAATTGTCCGCACTAAAACTATTCCCATTCTATAAATTCGTGCACACAATATTTTGATAATTATAGTTTCTCTTTTACTTAACAACATTACTTCGCGTAGGTAATGTGTCATATAAACTGCTCTCATTTTATAATTTCATTAGTAACAATGTCAAAGTGGGTTACGTTGACTGAAATATGTACCTTTTCTAAAACAGTAACAAAAATAAACATATCTCTAGCCGTTTAGAGGCAAACGAAAATACATTCTATAACTCTCTCTTCCGGAAAAATAAGAGTCACCAAATATGTAGCCCATCCACTCAAAGCGCTATTGGGCTAACTCGCAAAATGGAAGCTTTTCCGGTTTTCAACTAAAAGTTACCCACTAAAAACTAGCAACTTCCCACTATCAATTCCTATTACTCAGACTTTCAACAACAACACACACAGTGGCGCGTTTCAATAACTAGTCGCTGTGAGTAAACAGCATTGACAAATGTCGGCGCCCCCATGTCAAGTGACCACGCATCCACATGGAAGTGTCGCATCCATCACACGCATGGCAGACGGCCAAACGCAAGTTCCAGACGACAGTGCGACGCTGAGCGCTACGAACTCAGGCACTACTCGCCCACTACGAACGAGCGTATGCAATTGAATTTCTCAGATGTGGTGGCTTGAGGCCACAAGCTTTTAATATTTCAAAATTTATTGTTGTAGTAATGTGTGTTGTAGTTGTAGAGTAGCTGCCTGGGTTGATACACAATCGTTTGCTGCACTTTCACCCGCCTGACGATACATTTCGAGTGCGATGACGTTGCCACGCACTTGGATAATTCTTTGTTACCACAAGACAGTGGACATTAGCTGCTTGCTAACCGTCTATTCTTGTGGTTGTTGTCACTATTTGCGATTTTGCATTTGCCGCTATTTGACACTCCCCTCACATATTGCCGGGGCCGGTGCCGCTCGTGCGCTGAATGTTAACCGACACGTGTAACGCCATTTCGCTTGACTTTTATTGGTCGCATTGCTTCTGTCGGTCTACGGTGTTTGCTTTTTGTGCTTCTCCTAATGCGTTTCTTCTTTCATTCTTAGGTTTACTTGCGGATTTCTTGATAACAAGCTACATTCTGCTGCAACCTTTTTTTATAGTTTTGTTTCAATGTATTTTGTTTATATTTTTCCTCTATGACCTATTCAATCCCGAAACATTTACAATATTGACAGTATGATTTTTGAAATCGGGATTTTGATATTTCGTGATTATATCGAAATCTGGCTTTTACTTTTCAGCAATTCAGAATTTCAATATTTTTGGATTCCAATGTTTCGGAATTATGTCGAAATCGGGATTTTGATATTTCTGGATTTCAATAATTCGAAATTTTGATATATCGGGATTTCGATATTTTGGGATTCCGATATTTCGGGATTATATCGAAATCGGGAATTTGTAATTTCGAAATTATAACAAAATCGGAAGTTCAATAATTGGGATCGGAATTTAAATACTTCGGGATTTCAGTAATTTGGGATTTCGATATTTTGGGATTTCAGTATTTCGGGATTTTATCGAAATCGAGAATTTGAAATTTCGGGATTATAACGAAATCGGGATTTCAATAATTTGGGGATTCAGGTTTTTCTGGATTTCGATATTTCGGAATTTAGACACTTTGGGTTTTCAGTAATTCGGAGTTTCGATATTTTGGGGTTCCAATATTTCGAAATTATATCGAAATCGGGATTTTAATATTTTGGGATTTCAAACTATGTCATAAAAAGTTTTATTTTAAAACACAGAGTTTTTCGGAACCGTGACCCTTGGATTCGGTATTTCCTACACTGTTACAAATGAGACACATTTGCCACTCACGCACATCCGCGCACTCAAGTCGCCCGCAGTGGCATTTCTTCGGCTTTTATCGCGTTCTGCTTTATTGCTGCAGCACTCGCCGCTTCGAATAATCATGAAATATGTGCAATTTGCCTGTTTCGTGTTGTTGTCGCCATTTCTTGCGCACTGCTCCCTTTACACGTTGCTAGGTACATTTCTCTCACTGTAATACCTCGCAGACGTTTACTTCGCCAATTTTTACTTTTTTCTTTTACGGCTACGTTTTTATTGTTATCTGCACTTTATTTACTTTTCCTGCATCGTTAGCAATCCCCGCCTTGTTGTTGTAGCTGGTATTTTTTGCATTTCGCTTGTTATTTTTGTTGGTTCTTTACTATTTCCGTGCGCGTTGCTTATATTTTTGCACTTTTTTATATTGTTGCTGTTTTTACACTTTACTTTTATATTTTTTACCTTACCGATTCCGACGCAAATATCTTGTTTTGCCCATAAATGACCAAGGTCACGGTGTTTGGTCGTCTGATTTTCATTTCAACATTTTCCCTTTGCCATTCAGATTCGCTTGCTTTATTTATGCATTGAAATTGACTTACAACACAATTATGTCCACAAAAAATAACAAAAACAAAGGAAAATTGGCATAAACGTGTGCGCAATAAATGCCGTTGCAGGTGAGCTCGTAAAAGTATCGACGATTTTAATGACCTGACTCTGCATTGAGATGCTCGTTGTCTTTGAAAATGAATTAAGACGATTGGCTGTGCAGGCACAGTGTTGGAAATGGGCATAAATTTTCATCAAGGTGCTTATTGAGGATGTACAATAGAAATGCGCATATTTATAACAGTAAAAGTAAACTTTAGAAATACACAGGCCTAATTGAATAATATTGCGCCACAACAAGGTCTGCAACGAAAACGGTGAAGCGTTAAATTCTTTTTCTTGACCGTTTTTCTCTTTTTGAATATGTGCACTTCAATAAGTAATCAAATTCACAGTGAAAAAAATTTCGAAAAAACGTAAAAATCCAAAAAGTTGTTATGATGTGCAATATCCTAGGGTCTCATGTCACACACAATCCAAGCCTAGGCATTTCAATTGAAAGTAGAAACGAATCTGAACAAGTTTGCAGCGCCAAAATAAAGGCATTCACTGAGTGGCAGACCTAGAAGTATTTTTTATTATTTTTAAGACTACGAAATTACAATGCCTTCTACTGAAATTGTTCTGACTACACCCTGTACTTTAATCTTCAAATATTTGACCTCTAATGGCTAAAGACCTGTTTCCTAAAGTACTGCTTTAAGAGACATTTGTTCCCACGACAATTGGTTCCATGTAACCGACCCAGACTTTTACAACGTCGAGGTTTGTTAACAAGGCTTAGCAAGCCCATATATAATAACACAAGGAGCAAGTTTAAGACGAGGGCGTTGCACCGCACATCTTTAAGTGAAATCCTATATCTCAGGAACTACCCGAATAATTCAAATTCAATCTGATTTTTTCACTTTCCAGTATACAAATTAAACATCAATGAAGTTATCAGAATAAAATTTTGCACAAATAGAGTCCTCAAATTATTTCATCTTACGCCCAAAAATCAAAATCAAACTATAACTTTTGCCAACACTTTCCTTAGCCCCCATATATCTAACGTAAGTATTGTCGAACTCCCGGTTCATTTTATAGCGCATTTATCTTTCAGTATATAATAAATCTTACAGTAATTCACAAATAATATCTTAATAATAAACTGAAGGAGTTTTCTAAGCTCTGATCTTCAGTTACAAACGAACTTAGCCCTTCCTTACTCGTTTAATTAAATTTAAGTCGAAATCACTGACGTGGCAAATCTCTAAGGAAAAACACCTTTGGAAAATAAATTTCATAAAAACCGCTTAAAAAATGTGACCTCAAAAGTATACTAAATAATAGCTTCAACGAAAAAATAGTGTTGGAAACTGCTATTTTTTCCATTACCTTCGGTTACAATGGCGCTCAAGGAAACGTAACATGTGATCGCAAATATATTGAAGGCAATGTGTAAAAAATTAATCACTTTTAGCTATTTACAAACATTTAAAAGGAAACAACTTGTGAAAAGGCATAAAATTGTGCGCGGCAATAAATGAATTAACCCGTGTCAATAACACGGTGGGGAAGTAGATTTTACTGCTTGAGCAATCGCCCACCTAACGCCCCTCTTCACGAGGTATGTGGCATTAGTAATGTAATCACAACCTCTGCCGACCGCTGTTGCCCACGCTGGCGACCACAAAAACAAAAATAAACTTGCGTTTGTGCATCACGTTTTATGAGCTGTAAATAATTTGTTTCTGTTGTTTTTGTTTTTGTTATTGTTTCATTCATCGTTAATAACAGTGATAAACAAAAACATCCATGTTGCTGTCGTCAAAACAACAATTGCAGCAAGCGTGTTGACAGCGGCTGTCAGCGGCGGTGGCAGTCACAGGGTCATTAAGAACCGAGCAAAAAAATAAATAAAAAAATTCAAAATATACAAAATAACTGTTTGTATTTATGTGTGTTTGCGCGTGATTGCTTCATTTTCTTATCGGCAGGTAATAAAATATATTTTTAGACAATTATAAAGAAGTTGTGAATTATATTTTATGAAAAAAAAAATTATTTAATTTTGTGCTCAACATTTTCCTGATTTTGTTGCTTACTTTTTGCTTTTGGACATTTCGCGCACAACAATTCCCCAGCTGCCCTCCTCCGCGCTCCGTCGGCTCATTAAATTTATATTAATCGATTTTCGTTGCGCATCGTAATGCGAAAATATGCGAATTATTCGCAGTCCATAAATTTCGCATTGGATTTTCGCAGGCTTACATTGCACTCGTTGAGTAAATCCAAAAAAAAAATAATAATAATAAATAAATTATGTATTGGAAAGGATATGAAGTCATAAATTACTTATTTCGTTAAGAAGAAAAGCAAACAAAAAAGGTGGTGCGCGATTTACACTTGTATTTTCCGCCGCCACGACTTTTGTGCAAAAAAGGAACAAAAAAATCAAATATGTAATAAATTATGTTTAAAGTTTAAATAAATGAACAATTTTAATGCCGAATACCATTGAAAATCAATTACAATCAATGAACTTTGAATCTGTAGCATACATTTAAGAGCACAAGAATATGGTTCTTTGTTTGTAACAAGGCAGGAAACACCGGAAACCGTATATATAAGTGATCAGTATGCCGAGCTGATTCGATTAAGCCACGTCCGCTCAAGCGTTGACCATAAAAATTCACTAAAATATTTAGAAAATAAGTTACGGTGCCTAAAAGTATACAACAAAACAAGAATTTGATTGGTATGAGGAAAAGAGCGCCAACTTCAAGTGCTTAAGTAAGTCACCGCTTAAATAACGGCTTGTTGACTCAAAGCCAACTGACAAAGGAAAGCCAGAGAGGTAGCATTACTTCCGTTGGCTTCAAAAGTACATGCCCACTGACTTGCCAAAGCCGCCTGTGCCGAGCGCCAAACGTAAACTTGAATTTGCGATTTGATAACCGCAGACAATGTCAGTTAACTGCGGCATGTCAGGTGCCACCAAACGTAAATACACATATACTGCTTCTCGCAACGTGATACTCTTCATTAAACTTTTGGCAGAGTGTAGCAACGGCAGTCGTGGCTTCGTTGAAACCGATCGTTGGATCAAGTTCAACTAGTTGAAGACGTGCGGGTGGCCATGAACTTCGAATAAACAAAGCAAGGGGAATTTATTTTAGTAGTAACTTTTCGCTAATTTTCAATGAGATGGTCAATGGTCGTATATTTGAATTTCGAAATATATTAATTCCATTTTTTGAGTATTTTCATTTAATTTTGCAAGGAAAAGAACAATATTAGCTGTAATCACAACGTGTCCGACTGCTTGGTTAAACAAAGTTGAAACAATAGTTCATGTATGTATGTATGTATGTATATGTTAACCATTATTTCAAAGAATAACGGTATTTTAGCAAGCTTTTTCAGTTACCACGCCAGCATAAATCCAGTCCTTACACATAATACAATGTACGTTTGTATGTATTTCAGGTGAAATTGCATTGTGCGCAACTTAATGAAAATGCCATGGCCGAAAAAAAGTTGAAATAATTTATGCAGCCGACTGTGGGCGTCTACGATATTAAATGTCATGCTAAAAGGGATTAAAATAGAAGCGCACAATAAAAACTCAACCCAAAAATGTAATTAAAATGTTAATGGAAAAGCTAGCAAAAATACATACACACATACTCAGGTCACAAGTATGTGTCTATGTGTGTATGCGCGTGTGGAAAAAGCATTCTCAAATTCTTACAACTAATACTGAACACAATTTACCGTTATTCAACATGTTTAATTACATTTTTTAAACAGAAAATTACTGCAAACAAGTCGGTAAGTCCGCTTATTGAAAAGGGAGACAGACACGCACACACACCCATAAAAGCGCAACTCTTACAAGTACTTAAAAATTAACTGTGAAGCCATCAAAGCACGAATAAAAATTCTTTCGGCGACATTTAAAGCAGAGAAGAGCTTAGAAATTTATGCAAATTTACTTCATTTCACTAATTGACGTTTGACGTGTTAGAATGTTGGGAGCGAAATTGCTTTAAAGATTTTTATTAAATATTATAAATTTGTGTGTACTAATAAAAAAGGAAAAAAATTTCACTTACCAATTGCCAGCGCCACATAAACGAAGCGAGTGCTATGTTTCATCACAGAAATAATTGTTAGGGACATCATTAAAACGTTTCAGATGTGTTTGCTCAGAGAGGCGAATGTGCGAAATCCAAGCTCAGGCAATGCAACACATTTTGCAGAGGATTTTTTTTCATTCACTTTAGTACTTCAACTCACTGAAAGTAGAAGAAAGTAAAATTTAATTTTAATGAAGTTAAAAAAGTCGTAAATTTTTTAGAGTATAATTAAAAAAAATTTAAAATTGTTAAAAAAATGTGAAAAATATTTTCTTATTTTTTTTTTAATTTTTTTTAGCAATTATAGATATTTTATTATTTAGAACTAAAAAAATAATAAAATATATTTATTTACATAATATATTTGATTTAAAAAAATATAAAAATAATAGTTCGTAATTTAATGTTTTAATTTCATTGAATATAAAAATTTAATTTAACTTAATGAAACGGAAAAATTTTCGATTAGCGATTAAAAAATTTAGAAAAAATAAAATAAAAAATATATTATTACTTTAGAGTAAGTTTTTAGCAAATCTAGTATTTTATTTAGAACCATAAAAAATATAAAATATAGTTATATAATTTATTTAAGTAAGAAACAAATTATATTTCGTAATTTTAATATTACCTTTTTGCACTAAAGTAAGTTTTTTTTATTATTTAGAATTATTAAACTGATTAAATATGCAATATACATATAATTTCTTTGAATTTCAAAATTGTATTTGTAAAATAAGGAAAAACTTTCGACTAATATTTAAAAATATTTTTTATATAATATATTTAACTATTTACAAAAAAATATTTTTTATATAATTTATTTAATTAATTACAAAAAAAATAAATAAAAATATTTCGTAATTTCAATTTTTTTTTAATATTTAGAAAAAAAATTACATAATTTATTTAATTAATTGCAAAAAAAATTTAAAAACATATTTCGTAATTTTAATTTTTTTTTTAATATTTAGAATTATTAAAATGATTAAATATGCAATATATATATAATTTCTTTAAATTTCAAAAATTTTACTAATATTTAAAAACTATTTTTAATTTACTTAATTAATTACAAAAAAGATATATATTTAATTTTAATATTGCTCTTTTTCACTAAAATATTTTTTTTAATCTTTAGAACTATCAAAATATTTAAATATACAATATTTTTTAAATTTATTTGATTTTGAAAATTTATTTTTTCTAATTAATATAAACATTTTTGAATAATAATTATGCAAATAGAAAGAAAAAAAGAAAAAAATATTTCTTAATTTTAGATTTGGCTTTGTAGCTAATATAGGATGGTTTTATTCTTTGAAACTATAAAGAAATTTTTTTTAATTTATACAATTATTTGATTAAAAAATTTTTTAGTAAAATTTAGTATTTCTAGTCGCTTTTTTCTTAACTAAAATAAGTTTTTTTATATTTAGAATCATGATTTTAAGAAAATTAAATAAAATATTTAATTTAAAAAAATTAATATAATTTAATTAATTATAATGTAATTAATAATACTTTAATTAGAAAATCTGTCTAAAATAAGAGTTTTTACATTTAGATCATTGGAATGATATTAAGAAAATTAAATAATATATTTAATTAAAAAAATTAAAATAATTTAATTAATAATACTTTAATTAGCAAAATAAAGATAACCCAAAAAATTAATTATAGTTTAATCAATTATAATTTTCTTAATAATATTTAAATGAATTATGTTTTTTTAGTATAAGTTAATTAAATTCCTTTCTCTATTTTCTATATTTTTTTCTTTTTGCATGAATGTTCATAACTACGCAAGCAAAAATGTTTTCAAAAATATTCTTAATTTTATTTTTTCGTTTCTATTAAATTTGTGGATTTTTATTAACTTCCGCTTTAAATTATGTTTTTGTAAACACAACAACATTTAGTCTAAAATTTTTTCACAAATTGTATCAACGGTAATAATAATAAAAAAATCAAGGTCAATTACTTTCCAAAATTCGTTTACCGTCCATTATATGCTCTATTCACGAATGCTACTAATTGTTAATTATTTCATAGCCTTTGCCAAGTTAGCCAAAAATATACATCCATGCATATATTCAAGTAATAGAAGTTAGATAAAATATAAAAATTTTCTTCCGCACAAATATTGGCAAAGTATTCGCACTTCTGCCGACGCACACACACACACATGCACTTACATTTCGAAATTACTGCCCAATTTTAATGATTCTTTATTGGCACACACATACGAGTACACTCGGGCAGCCACAGACAACGCAATTGACGGCAACAATGTCTAATATTACTATAAATTGAATGAAATTCGATGTACGCACACACACACAAACACAAACAACAATTTTCTATATATATTTTTATTGATCAGCAAATATGCAAGCGTATTCTATAATTATTTCCTTAAATTTAAAGCTTCTCTAGTGACTAGAAAGGTCGATTTGCACACAAAATTGCAGTGCAACAATTTCGCCGCATTTCGCTTGCTTCAGCGGCCGCCGGGAAATACGCGCACACATACACACACCCACTAAAACACAATTAAAACAAACGCACAGCGTCGCCCGCTGTACTCGCCACTCCCTCAGCACGAAAAGTAAACATGGAAACTATGCCACCGGAACACTGTGAACTACTAACACACACACACACTTATGTATATGAGCGGCGCAGCGGTAAAGCAATTGTTTATGTATTTACTGCGAAGTGGTCGCTGCGCCGCTGCTTGCCGACTCATCTGCAAGATATCGCATTTGTTGCCAGCAAATAATCACATCAACGGCAACATTTTATAAACTACAGTGTGCCACATAAACACACAAACGCCACACATACACACACATACGCATACATGCAAATGATGTTTTGCACGCACAAATCGCTGGGGTTTTTCTTAGATTTTTTTGGACTGCGCTATTTTTAACAATTTATAAAGCATTTTTGTTTAGAATAATTTTTCTCAACTATTTTTATTGTTGTTCTTGTTGCAATAATCATTTCTACTTATTATGCAAAGCAATTATATTTACTTGTAGTCTGTTTTTAAGCATTTCAGCGCAACCATTGGTTGCTATTTTTTATTTTAATTTTTTATTTGTTTATAATCTGTTTTTCTTGTTGTTGCTCAAATTTTGTACTTTTTACGTTTTTTGAATTTTTGAGCTTTATTTTTAATTTAGTTTTATTGTCTCGTATTTTTTGTAATTTTTTGCAATTAACTTTCTGTTTCCGTTTTTTGATTTTGTTTATATTTTCTATGTAGTTTAAAGTGTTTTTATTACATTTGTTTTTTTTAGCTTCGCATTAACCTTCACAAGTGAGTGTTTGTATAAATTAAATGTTGAAAATAAAATTTGTAAACAATTTGTTGAAAATACTTAATTTAGCAGAATAACACATGAAGGCGTAAAAATTGGAAGTCGAAAAAGTCTTTTCGTATTTTGTCAATAGATGTCGTTGCAGTCGCATATCTCCAGTGCTACCAATTACTTTGTGTCATACCATATAGTGTTCGAAAGGTGAAATTTTAAGCTTCATTTAACCAAAAAATAATAAATTCGGAAAGTTGAAAAAAAGTCACAGCTGTTCAAAAATGAGTGAAAATAATGAAGAAATTCGCCATTTTTGGAAATTTTTGTATAAAAAAGGGAAGAATGCCACGCAAGCGACCATTGCTCTTTGAAACTAATCCTACATGCTCGGAAATATTAGGGTAAGTCTTATGTATACAATTTTTTCTCTCAAAAATACGCCTACAAACAAAAAAATGTGTCTTATAGTGGAATCTCAAGAAAGTTAGAGAATAAAAGAAATCTCGAAGATTGACAAATCCTAGCAGAAACTTGCTGAAAGTCCCTCAACTGAGAGCAGCTTCCATATTTTTTATATATCCTGCTGAAAAAACATCGCTCTGCGAGAGAGAGCGACATTTCAGCCTTTTGCAGGCACAATCTCCTAGAGTAGTAGACGTGAATGTCCCCTTAAGCCTCTTCAATCAATATCAAGCAACTTGTAAACATACATATATAAACATTAGTTTGCTAACGCTATTCCCGAAAATCAGATTGACAGTTTGACATGGAGTTTCCAGCCCGCATGACCACTAGTAGAGAAAGTTCGAGCAGCAGTGCTGATGAACGCTTCAAGCAACCCAGCAAACACTAGTGATGAAAAGCGGAAGCTTCGCAAAATATTTGAAGAATGTGACCAAAATAGTTTAATCTTTCGAAAATCGGGTAAACACAACATTTTACTTAATATCTAAACAAGCAATTGTTTACATTTCAAAAAGTGAATGATTCGCCAACAAACATATTTCAATAATTAACGGTTGTTCTGTGGGTATTTAAGAATGATTGAATACTGAAAAGAAAGTGTGCAGGAGGTACGCACTTTGACTGGTAAAATTCAATGAAATTATTTAATCTAAAAAAGTACAAATACAATAACTTTACAACAGGTGTTGCCACCTAATATTTTATTTAAATATTTGCAGGTTTTAGAACTTGTGGTTTATAAAAAAATAATAATAAATATAAAAAAATATTAAAAAATTATAACTCTTTTTAATTTTTGGAGTTGCCACTTATGCATTTTTGTAATTTAAAATCGAAAGTTAAAAGGAATAAGCTACTGTGGCAATCTATATACACATATGTACATATTCACACAAAAGTTTTAAAAATTGAGTTTACAGCTATATGACAAACCAGGGTTGCCACATAACTTTTTTCAATAAAATTATTATTCATTTTGGAGTTACTAAACAAAAAGGTGCATAAAAATAAAAACTATTTTCTAATTATACATATTTTAAAGCAGGGTTGCCACTAAATTCATTTTTTTAATAAAATTATTATTAATTTTTGGAGTTACTAGGCAAAGAGGTGCATAAAAATAAAAATTATTTTCAAAAGTTTTCAAAAATTATTTTTCAGTTATGTAAATTTTAAAGCAGGGTTGCTACTAAACTTTTCTCAATCAAATTATTATTCACTCTTGGAGTTACTAGGCGAAAAGCTGGATGAAAAAAAAAAAAATTTAAATGGATTTTACAGTTGTATTTTAGAGCAGAATTGCGACTTATCTAAATTTTTTCAATAACATTAACAATAAATTTTATAAAAAAAATTGCAAATTGTTTGTTAGTTTGGTCAACCGCCGACTGTTTGAGTGTTACAAATTAGTTAATAGTCCAAATATTTTCTCTACTCTCTAGTATCAGCCTCCAGGCTAATAAATGCCCGTCACCCAAAAACTCACATCCCAAATAGTATATGGTTGGCAACTGTATGGGATTTTTATTGTTATTCTCTTGTACATTGCGTTTCTTTATTATTGCTAACAAATGCTTAATTGATCTGTTCGCTCTTAGGCAATAAAACAATAAACAATTGATTGAATATTTGGGTGCCATTGATTGATTGAATTATTTATGGCGAAATTTGAAAGAAATAAACTAACAGTGTTCAGTCAGCATAAGATATGTGCTCTACATACGATTTTCGGGCAGCTTAATTACTAATTCTAGAAAAAGAAGAGAGAGGCGAGCATGGCAATTGGAAGCGGCGCAGCAGGAGCGCAATTTGTCTAATTGTGGCTTTTGTGATTGTGTAAGGAGCGCGTTGAACTGAAACAAGCACTCACATAAGCAATACAACTTCAGCTTCGTCGCTTTTCTTTTCTAATGTATGCTGCTTCATGCTCTTCTTGACTACAACTAAATAATAGACACACATTTCTAATGAGGAAACACGCAGCGCTCATCAGAGCTTATAAATAATGTTTAGCAGACCACTTCTTCTAACTATCGGCCTGCTGCAGGCGAACGCTTGAAAGATTAAGAGGTTAGTCGTCAGCTACACGTGCTTGCGCCTACACAGTATTCGCGGTCAACGTTCTTGCTTTCGACTGATATGTTGACAGAAGCACCGTGTTCTTTTAAGCAGTTACACAAACACCCGTGTCCACAAGCACTTCAGAGTTTATTAAGTATGGCAATTACTTTAGCAGAATGACCTAATAAAAATTAATATTAGCATAGTCTCCTGGCAGCCAGTTTGACAAAGTGACACTTATTTCTTAGCTATTGTTATAATTTGGCGGAAGCTGACATACAGTTAGTTATTATAGTCTACAAACACAGTGAAAACTTCGTTGTTAGTCACAGTAGCTACTCAAGTAACAACAAAAAAGCCGTATATCCTTCACAGCTGCATTTCTTATACTATAAAAATATCATTATTTTGATCAATCAGTTTGTATGGCAGCTATACAAGGTGCGTTCCAAAGTAAAGAGGATGACCCCTGGTGGCGCCATCTATATGTCGACTGGTGCGTTAGAATCTATATATGCTATCTTTATCGATTGTCCAGTGAGAATTTCATGACATTTCATTGATTGGAAGTGAAGTTATTGCGTTTTAAGTTTCAGTATGTTTGTGTTATCGGTGCGAAAATGAGCTTCAAACAAAGAGCCAACATTAAATTTGGCTTTAAAATTGGTAAAACTTTTACCGAAATGTTTCAATTGATGAAACAAGTTTATGGCGATGATTGCCTATCCCGTAGCAGAGTGTACGAGTGGTTTCAACGTTTTCAAAGTGATCGTGAGGACATAAATGACGATCAACATGTGGGCCAATCGAAATCCGTGATCACCGGAAATTCCGCGATTCCGGAATTCCGGAACTGTGCGTGAATTCATCAAAAATCAGCCGAAATCATAATGCCATACACGGCAACCAATTTCTTCCTGAATCTTTCATCGATATTGGGTTTCCACGAGGGCTTCCTGTTTAAAATGAGGCCTAGTTACATAACTTTGACAGCAGACTGAAAACGCGTTACTGCCATTGATGGTAGATCCGCCTCTTCGTACTGCTTAACTAATATTAATCGGTCTTGCTAGGATTTGTGGGGAGGCCGTTTTCAGCAGCTGTTGCTGACGATGCTAAGGTACCTCTGAATTAGCTCATACACGGTATTCAGAAATTTTCCCTCGAAATGTGGAGATAAAATTTCATATCGATAACCCAAAAACTGAGGAAACAGTAGTTGTATATACAGACGGACAGACGAACGGATTGAAAATACGAAAAGATTTTTTCGACTACCCTATTATATAACAATTGAGTGCATATATCTTTACCACGATTTTTGTTTGGAGCAATATTATTCACACACACATGTACACAATGTATATACACACTCCAACAAACTGTTTGTGTTAATTTATATGGCCCGCTGTTAAGTGTGTTTTTATAAGCAAAACGACAGCAACACGTACGTCAAAAATATAAAACAGCTCCCCAGCGAAGCTGAAGCTGAACAAACACCTGAGTTCTCTATTTCCCTTGCTAGCAGCACAGTGCCGCTCGGCTAACACAACGCGGCAGCTCAAATTTTCACACACACACATGTGTATATGTATGTATGCCAGGTCGCCCACTTCGCGCAGTAAACGATGTTAAAGTGTTTTCGCCGCTTCGCCGACCGGTATTTACATATCTGCCTGCTCTGCCTGGACTTCATTAATGATTAGGAATTCCTATTTTAAATTGCGAATCTGCATTCCAGCGCTATCTGCTGAGCTGTCTGTCTGCGTCTCTCACCGCTAATCCACATTCGCTTGGCCTTTGCGGCTACGTAAGTTGTTATTTTTGGTTAAGACTTAATCGTCGAAAACAACAGCGAATCACACAGAAACTCACATATTTGGTGTGTTTGTCGCTTTATCTATGTACGTGTGTGCGTGTCTTCATTTGTATGGTATGTAAACAAAATTTATTTAACAAAGTATTTAACTTGCGCTGTCGACGTCACGAAATAACGAAAAAATTAACAAGCCTATTTAAATGATTTCTTTCAAATTATTTGCTGAATGGTTGTTGAAGTTAATTTAAGTATTTTAGGTGTGAAAGTGGCCTTCCGATGGTATACTATTTTTATGAAATTAGATAATTTTTCCAAATATTTTTAGAATTTGCCAAGTCATCAACAAATTTAAGGTGCTTCTTTCAATATCATCTTAAATGTAGGCAATGTTTTTTCTTGCCAGCCCAGAAAGAAATTAAAAATGTGGCCTACATTTAGGCTTATACTTTAGCAAACACATACACCCAACACGACGAAATTCGAAGTAAATAGTATTGAAGAAAGCACAGAACTAAAGAAAAATGAACTTTTGGATAATTTTCACAAGTTGTCGAAAGTTTTGACATTTTTAAGCAGAATTTTCGTCGAAGGTTATTAAAGAAAATACTCACAGACAATTTTCGTTCAACATACTCTTCTTTAACTACTTGAAAACTAGGACTAAAGCTTCTAAAAAAAGATTTAATATTATTAATCCTTTTTATAATACTGCTTATGTCGCAAACTTTACAAATAGTAATTTATTACTCTTCAAAACAACCTTAAAGTCATTAAAAAGACACTTGTTGACTACATTAAAGGCTCGAAAATGCTTCGGAATGAAATTGAACTGACAAATGATGCATAAACACCGGATCTTCACTAAATTATATGTGCATACATAAACATAAGTATAGGTAGACAGGATAGACAGCATTGAATGTGTTGAGAGCGTATAAAAAGGATTGTGAAGGCGCTTCAGTGTTGACACAGACACACGCTTTAGTGACTGGTAAGAATAGCCAACTATTTTGTGATTTTCATAAGTGACTTTGGAGGGGAGTAAGAAAGATTTGCGCACTTGAACAAATTTGTATTGATTTCGCATAGCAAAAATGTTCAGCAATAAGGAGAGAAATGCAAAAGATTTTCCAAACAAAAGCATTGAACCTTTTTTTTTTGATAGCTCAAGCTGTCACTGCAATAAAAAGGGTTTAAGAGAGTCATTAATAAGTGTCGATGGGTGCATTTGGGCGACATATCAAAGGTCAAATAGACAAATTTCCATAAACAAAGGAGTTCAAGAATTTCTAAGCTATTTACACAAACATTTTTGCTTGTTTTATTGCATAGTTTGCGGCTTTCCTGCAAAGTTTGGGAGTTTCTGTAAATCTAGATTGTGATTATGTAACGTTTGTGTGTGGCGGCATGTTTTCCAGCACATGTGAGGTTATACATATTAACGACTTGTTGATAAGTACACTTTTTATTTTTTCATTTTGGAAAATTTCTGGAAACATATCATTAATCGGTATGGAGCAAGAGGCATTTAGGGGGGTTATCTGGTTTAGAAGCCCGAATTTTAGGTATTTTTTGACGCGATAAAAAAGATCAAAAATTATTTTGACTATGTGATACTCTAAGAATACAAAACATAAATAATATAAGAAAAAAAATTAAATTTAAAAAAACTGCAGGTCGGCGAAGTAGAGACTGATGAAACAATGGTTAGTCCTGGTGTGCAGGATATAAATCCTTTCCGTGACCTAAAATGAAAATTTATGCGAAATCCGTGAAGATTAAAAGTGTAGCTAACGTTTTTGAAAAAAAAAAAATTTTATAAAATGGTGGAGGTCTGAAAAAAGTTTCGTATTTTCCCTGTTTTTTGTGGTTCGGAATTTTTTAAAAATAAAAAAAAATCTTTCAAAAGCTCTTCGTAGTGCGATACTTGAAGGGTTATACTATAAAAATGTGCAAAAAACCGAATTATTCGAATTTCTAAACCAGAACACCCTCTTCAGTGTGAGCAACAAGAAAAGGAGTTGAGGAAGATTCATAGATTCCAATTCGAAATAAAACTTAAAAAAAGTAATGCAGCCATTTTTTATATGTAATAAAATGTTTAACTAAAATAAATTTGCTTACAAAAATTGTTTCAAAAGTCTAAAATTTCATTTTATCCCTTTTAGTTGCTGTTTTTACGCATGAAATTTTTTTGAATATACACAAAATTTACTAAGCAATCGAATTGCTATTAATGTCAGTGTGTCTTATTATCCTTTAAAGATACTTATGACACCATTAGCATGCTTTTAGGCAACCAACCGAAATTTTATTAGCACACTTTAGGCACGAATGCGGCGCTTCAAAGGCAATTGTCTGCGCGCCAACGCATAATTTTTAACTGTGCATTATTAATAATCTTTTAAAATGAAATTTTTGCTATAAAGCGTGATAAATCGGAATTTCTTTCCGTTTTTTCGGCATTAGTTATTAATTTTGTGCAATTTTTGTGTTTAAAAATTATGTTGGCATACAAAGTAAATACATAATTTTATAATTTTACTAAAATAATGTCGATTATTTAATCTAAAACAACATATTTGGTGAATACCGCCTAAATGTAGGCACCATTTTTTCATTGCCTACATTTAGGCGCAAAAATGACTTAAAATTTTACTGAAATAATGTCTCACATTAAAGCTAAATTAATATATTGGTGAATATCGCCTAAATGTAGGCAATATTTTTTCGTTGTCTAAAATTAGGCGCAAACGCCTGCATTAACACTTAACTAGCGCATATGAGTACTCTAAATAAGGGAAAACATATCAACAAAAACTAAAAAATTACCAGAAGACCCAAAATAGTAATATTATAGGAGCCCCATTCGACTTTAAGACAGTTTTAAAACTATAAAGCAAAGAGTAAAGAAACCCCGTAAGAGAAAATGTAAATCTGCAATAAAATTCTTCTTTTTTCCCTTCACTATTACCGCAATTGTAGAAATGGGTCATATATTTTAAGAATCTTGCCTCAATCATCTCCCTTATAAGTAAAGCGCAGATTTTCAGCTTCTTTGTGACTCGCAAAAAACTATTGCAACAAATTGTAGTTTTGCTTACATAACTGTATACAATTTCAGCTAAAAATAGTTCGAGGCGCAAACAGCTCTTTCTTTTCTACGAGTGAAGCCCTGCACTGCCACTCAACTACAGTTCTCCAGCGCACTTACGGTGGCTCTGTAATTACATGCTCTGCCATGGGAACTCTACCAACCAAAACCACTTTTTCTTTATTTACTCAGACTCTTTTAGATTTTCATTGCTGGTGTCGGTTGCTATTTTGTACTGTTTCTGTTTGCTTTGAAGCTCCACAATAGCGACAATTGCAAGCTATTAATTTAGCTATTTTATGCGTGTGGATATGAGTGGCAAATAAAGCCAGCAACAAATACTAGTGTAAGTATGAGCGTGGTCTAAATATTCAATATGTGGCGAGTTGACTAGAGGATTAAAGGATTCATGAGTGTATAAAGTTCAATTGGGAAGCGGTGTAAAAAGGACGAAAGCTAATAACTACTGAAAATTAAAAGCACTGAATACAGCGATGCTGGGCGTACTCACTTTCTACCTTCTAAGGTTTCAATACAGTAGGCGCTCTCTATAACATTGAATTCTCATAGATTCAATACAAATACGTGGTCTGAAGAAATTTTGGAAGTATACTGAGTCGATGGCGACTATTGGTCTCAGAATTGTTTTGTTAAGAAACTAAAAGCTGTATTTGCTTGCTAAAAAGGTCTCCAAAAAACTGTCGCCAGATGGCGTACCAATCGTAAACTTCTCTTTTCCTTAGTAACCGCCGTTTGAATTTATTAAAACTTATAGCATTTCAAATACCTGCCGATGATGCCTTTTAGCTTCTCAGCTCTTAAAACTCAGATTTGACCGATGACAACAAAGTCCTATGAAAAGTCGAGCTTGAAAGCTTTAAGTTCAAAAGTTTAGACATTGATATTGTGTATTCACAGATGTGACGTTCGAAATATCTAGTGGGGATGCTTAGATAATAGAAAATAGAAACTAAATCTAGAATAAAAATTTAAACTTTACAACCCTTACGAATCTGGAATACAACGGATCTAGTATTTTAAGCAACCAACCTTATAGAAGCAGCTTTTGCTTGAAATTTGAACCTATCCCTCTATGCATGTTAGTCACGTGCTTTCTAAACATAAAACTTTCGATCATCGTGTTCACAGAAGCTTATCACGTCATAAAAATCCAGTAGCTAAAGAAAAAGTACAGTTACATATGTATGCACATGTCTACAAAATAGAGTATGGTCACAGGCATCAAAAAATCGTTCGGTATGTATGCGATCGGATTTCGCTTTATGGCTGCAATCAAATGCTGCCCGGTACCAATGAGGGAATTTGACTCTAACGCTGATAATTTTAGTGGTTCAAATGTTCATGGCAGATGGAATAGAAGTTATAAAATTATGGTTGGTATGATGCCATTTTATTTTCTGTGCTTTTAAGAATATACAGCTTTTATAACGGTTTTAGTTGGAAAATTTAAAAAAAATATATATTATATGAAGAAGAAACAAGTTTTTGGGTGAGTTGAAATTAAGTGAGGAAAAGTGTTTATGTATTCTGTCATATACAATATTTCAATATATAATGAAGTATATACTATATACATATACGAACATATATTAACTTTTTGCATGATTTCAAGCCGCCACAGTGTTGCACGAAAACCACCGAAATACGTGTAAACCAGCTTAGAAGTAGACAAATACCTTGAAATGTGTAGTAAACTTTGTCAAAATGGAATAATATATATTTACTACAAGCTACTAAGCCACCTCCGCAAGAGTAGATTGAAGGTAGGTGTCCGCAGTAAGCTCCGAAGGCAGTGTAGGCATATAAAATGCTAATGTGCCTAAATGTATGTTAAATATATTCACTCAATTCTATACGCGAACGAATTGTAGCAAATAAATGAGGTGTTTGTGTATGTGTGTGTGTGTGAGTAAGAAATGAAGCCGTCGAAGGGCCTAGCATTAAGATTCACAAAGCGTAACGACAAACCAATTGTGAGAAAAAGAGTCAATCGTAAGCATATTATTATTTGCACTCGTGCAATTAATCAAGCAAATAGACTTATATGGTTTGATTTCAATTTTAATAGCAATTGTAATGAGGAAAAGGCATGTCTGGTGCGTTTTTGAGCACAAAAAATGGTTTGTGGTGGCAAAGATTAATGAAAGCCAGTGTAACACTTTCAATTCAATATAACTTAACACATTTCAGTAAATTTTAATTTGCTTGCTATAAAGTTACCTGCTCTTTTTTGCATTGAAACATTTTTTATTGGATGGAAAACAGAGCTAGAATCATTATTTCGCAAAATTTTTTGAAAAGTCAAAAAAAGCGCCATAAAAGCTTAAAATAAAGCTCCCATTAATAAGTAATAAAATTGTGAAATTATTTTTCAAAAAAAATTTTAAGAATTAAATAAATTTTAAAAAAAGTTTTAGAAAAATAAAAAATATATAGAAAAATTTAAAAATAAAAAATAAAAGATTTTGAAAAATAAAACATTTTGAAAACAAAAATTTTGAAAATAAAAAATTTTGAAAAATAAAAAACAAACAAGTTTACAAATATTAAATTTTTTAGTATTAGAATAATTTTTTATTAAAACAAATTAAGCTTTTTGAAAAATTAAAAAAATATTTAAATAAGTTTTAGAAAAATTAAAAATATATAAAATATTGTAAAAATAAAAAATTAAAAAAACGGAATTTTTAAAATAAAACATTTTGAATCAAAAAATTTTAAAAATAAAAAAGTTTTGAAAAATTAAAAAATTTTAAAATTTTAAAAATTAAAAATTTAGAAAAATAAAATATTTTGAAAAACAAAAATAAATATTTTTAAACAAAAAACTAAAAATGTAAAAAAAACTATTTGTGAAACAAATAAACTGGAAAATTTTAATTTTTGTTAAGGAGAATAATTTTTATAATTTATTTTTGTTAAACATGCAAAATGCAAAATTTAACTACAAATTAATAAAATATTGTTAAACAAAATAAAAACTTTTGAAAACTAGAAGTATCAAATTTTTGAAAAATAGAAAAATCTGAAATGAAAAATTTTGATAAATAATATATAAAAAAATTTTTAATTAAAAAATAAACAATTTTAAAAACAAATTTTTGACGATTTAAATTTTTGTAAAATAAATATAATTGAAAACTTAATGTTTTGTGAAAATGAAATTGAAATTTTAAATTTTTGTGACACGAACAATATGGAAAATTTAAGTAGAAATTAGGAAAATAATATTTTTCGAAAACAAACATAATTTTAATAAAATAATACATATGTACATTTTTTTAGAAAAATAAAAATATAAAACGTTTTGAAAAAAAGAAAATAATTAAAAAACAAACAAATTTTTGAATTAAACAAAAAAAATGTGAATACTTAAAAATTTAAAAAATTTTGAAAACTTAAAAATTAAAAAAAAAAACAATTTTAATTAAAAAATTAAAAATAAATTAAGCAAGCAAAAATTATTGAAAATTTAAAACTTAAAAATTTTTTTAAATAAAAAAATATAAAACTATGAAAAGTACATAGCATAAGACACAAAAATGGAAATTTAAAAAAAACTTTAGAACTTAAAAGAAAATATATAAAACTTTGAAAAATACGTAACATTAGACAAAAAATGATAATTTACATACCAATTAATTAAATAAATATTTCAAAATACGTTAGAAACATAAACTTTATATTATCTACAACTTTTTATTAAAATTTTTTTCAGTTATATGTCAACTAATTCTTACTTTGTAGCCATTAATATTTTTAGCAACAAAAGACTTTGTTTTCCCAAATATGCTTTGATCTTAAAACAATATTTTGCTATTTAGGTTTTAATTTTTTTTACTTTGATAACTCAGCAAACCATTTCCGCACGTTTTTCAAATAAACTTCAATGGAAATATTTGCTTATGCATTAAGACAAATATCCGAGCAATGTATCATAACATCAAGTTTTTCTTTAGCGGCCGGCAATTCGCTGGAAATTTATGGTTGACAGTAATACTTTAAATTGAGTGATGAGTGCAAATACAAGACCAAAGAAAACAACAACGAAATAAGCATATGAAGATGTGAGGAATATTAAAATGTAGAGAAATCTAAATGTTTAGCATTCGGCCGCGGTGGTTCGGTTAAATTAGCGCATTAATTTGGAGAGTTAAACACCTTATGTAAGCAAAAAATTTTCGAAGGTAAACAAATCAACGCCCACATTTTTTTTCTGCACACGCAAGTCGCTTCGATTTTCGTTAGAGAATTTTAATTATATGCATTTTTTTAATTTTGTTTGATTTTGTTTATCCACCGAAAATCTGCTGAATCACTTGTCAATTTGCGTGCGGTTCAAGGCCGCTGCAGTTGACCTTTCGGTAACTGTCAATGTTTACCGTTATGTTTATGTGTCAATTGGGGTCGACATTGGCATTAAATGCTACGTACGCCGCGATGCTTATCACCGAAAGCCACACGCCGCATGACGCGAAGCTTAATTATTGGTAATGCTCATGGAATATTATTAATTTTTTGTTTTGGAATTATGGGAACAAAACTATTTACCAGTAGCGTCGGTGAGACGGTGCACATTTGAGGTCAATTAAACACTATTCGGCAAGCTGCCTTTAAATACTAGACTTATTGGCAATATGGACTTTTTCCAATGAATTACAGAAACTTGGATTGAATTCGAATATCTTCACACTTTTATTTAAATTGTATTATCTTTTAGCATTTAAGAATTTTTATTTCGTTTTTTAGAACATTTTTTAAATTTTTTTCTAAATATTTTTTCATTCACCGCACAAACTTAAAATCGTTCTTATTCTCGGCGCTTCTTTTGAATTTAAATTTTTAAATTTCATCCGCAAGTTTTCGAATTGTCTATCTTCGCGGCACTTCTAAACGCGTCCGCTTGCCGCTATCAACTGAAGAACCGATGAAGCGCACAACCAACAGCAGCCAGCAACCAAGCGTCCGTCGCGTCTGGTCGTCCACAGAGGCGCAGCGTTTAGCTGCGTGCTTGCAACAATTGACAGAGCATAAAGACGGCAAAGGCACGATATAAAAACGAACGCATAGACGACAACCGCAAACACACGAGGTTCGAAGCGTTGGCGGCGGCTGCAGCAGAGCGTTAGCATTATGGCGGCAAAGCAAAATAGTTCCGGCAATAGCGGAATCAGTCTGAATAAATAAAATAGCGGCACAACACAAATTTATGAATGAAAAAGCGGCGTGGCAGATTGCACTTGGATGAATGGGAGTGTTGGGGTGCAGCTGTAGCGCATGCGAGAGGGTTGTTTCAGTAAAAGAAAAGCTCGCATGCTCAGCGCTTTCACGCGTTGAGAGCTTTTAGACGTTGAGATTTTGGAGCTTTTAGACGTTAAATAAACTTTGGCATTAAATTCGAAATTAATAATATAATTTAGTGGAATCCAAATGACGAACATATCAATGAAGTAAAGCTTCGAAGACCACAAAATTAGAAAGTTCTGACTTTTATTTCAAATCTTATACAGCTTTAGCTATTTTTATGAAGCTAATTGAGACAGGAATAGATAAAGAAAGCATCATAGCCCTAGAAATTTGCCATGCACCTGCTCGGTTTAGTCTAAGCCTGGATAACAAGCGTAGAATGACTTTTGCCAACAGGTGCTACTTTAGGATCGGTATGCAAATGAGAAGCAGATTCATCTCTCGACGAACAAAAATTACGCTCTATAAGTCTCTCATTATTCCCGCCTTATTATACGGCGCAGAAACATGGACTATGACTATGTTCTTTGCAAGACCTTTGGAGATGAATATCGAAGAAGATGGTTGGATATACCATATAAAGCACACAAAAACCCAAGGAATATGCGAGTTAGGCCATGACGTTCGCATGGAACATTGTAACTGGCGAAGTTTTGTGTTCTCTGCCCAACCCGATCATCAGTTGTAGTACCAAAGAAGAAGAAGAGATATTCTCGGTTTCATTGTTTAAGAAACATTGGGGTCTCAGTTCATACTTTGGTCTCTATACTGAGCTGGCCCTTACCATATATGAATCCCGAAATCCCCAACATTCGATATTGTACGTTGTAGATATTGAATTTAAACAAAGACGACTTTCTTTTATAATTTCCACTTACAATTTTATTTCTGTAAATAAATAATTGAATAACTTAAGTAAGAACTTAAATTAAAAGCTGACGCAGCGCACGAAGCATCATGGATCTCCTCTTATCTACTTCGAAGATTACAACAAACTCTCCCTATTCGAAATCTCCGCTCCAAACCTTTGCAATACTTGAGTAGAATTCACACACTAACACTTATCTAAATTAAAAGCTAAAGTTTGCTACCTCCCTTCACCTAATAGTGAGAGAAAGTGCGGTGGTGTTGATGTTGCGGCGCATGCTTTGCTGCTAAATTGGCCGCCTGTGCGAATATTTGTTCGATTTCCGAATCCGATAGGTTATCGAAAAGTCCAGCCTGCTGTTGCTGCTGCTGATATTGCTGTTGTTGCGCCGAAGCGACTGGTGGCAAGTAAGCTGTGAGAGAAAAAATAGTAAAACATAGTCCATCTAAGTCCTTAATAGTGGCTTCGTGTTTTTTTCTTACCCTCTCCCGGCGAGCTGCCATAGGGCGGCAATAGAGTTAACGCTGGTCGGTTAACACTGGGTGGTCCGTAGGAAAGTATTGGTTTCCAGGGCTCCTCGGCTCCTTGTACAGCGGGCAATTCAGGCTCCGGCTGTGGTGCAGCAATTGGCTGAATGCTGGGGATTTGCGGTGCTGCCTCGGCGCTACCACCCTCCGGTCTTTGCGAACCGGGCAACGGTACAAGTGGTGGAAACTGAGCCTCCGGTTGCACTGGTATACTTACGAAGGTGGGTGATTGCTCGGGGCGACGGGGTGGTTGAACACCGATAGGAAAAACGGGGTTGGGGTTCAAAGCCGTGGGACGTACCGTTGGTATGCTCACTGTAGGCGTGGTTGGCACAGCTGGCGTGGTGGGAACTGCAGGCACTGCGGGTATGCTAGGAAAAGCTGGTGCTGAGGGGAATGTGGGAATTGCGGGCAAAGCGGGCGCTGGAGGAAAACTGGGCACGGCAGGGAAACTCGGTGAAACCGGTACGGCAGGAATGGCTGGTATTGCGGGCACAGGCGCGGCTGGCACAGTGACAGGGATACGTTGTGGCTGAACGAAACTCGTCTGGAAATAATGAGGATACTGATGTAACGGCTGTACAGATGTTAAAGGATGAGTCGTGTGTTGTACTTGCACAACAGAATGGACCGTTTGAACCGGATGTACTGGCGCTAAAGCCGGCACTGG
Source organism: Bactrocera zonata (assembly GCA_037783105.1). Classification (NCBI taxonomy): domain Eukaryota; kingdom Metazoa; phylum Arthropoda; class Insecta; order Diptera; family Tephritidae; genus Bactrocera; species Bactrocera zonata. The sequence goes on along the minus strand of JBAWJQ010001070.1, from coordinate 478,856 downwards.
TTGAAGCGGTTGTACTGGTTGTAATGGCTGTACTGGTTGCAACGGCTGTATCGGTTGTAACGGCTGTACCGGTTGTAACGGCTGCACTGGTTGCAAGGGCTGTACGGGTTGTAAAGGTTGTACTGGTTGCACTGGGTGCACATGAGCCAGCGGTTGAACGGGGGTAAGATTCGGCACAGCTACCACTGGTTTTTGGGGGAAACGAGGATAGTTTACGCTGTAGGAAGAAACGACAGCGCCACCAGGACGCAAAACGAATGGCGAAACAGGAGCAGCAGTCGCGACGGCAGGCGCTGCAGGTGCCACGGCGGGTGCAACAGCGGGCGCAAACGGAGTCACATGCAAATGCGGTAACGGCTGCACAGCGGGAGGTGCAACAGCAGGTACAGCAGCTGCAGTACCAAAACTAATGGCGGTGTTACCTAATCCAATGTTAGAACCAGCATATGAGGCGATAGGAAACGCGGCGGGACCAGCGGCAAACTGTTTAATATGATAGCCTCCAGCGCTTGGATACTTCAATATTGTGGGCGCGTGAGCATGTGCGGCGTAAACGGGTCCGTGAGCGTAGGCAGGTGCTTGAGCGAAAGCTGGAGTAGTCGCGTATACGGGTGTATGAGCGTGGGCGTGCGCATGTGCGGCTACATTGGAAAAGGCAGAGGCGCCTGGCAAGTTCAAACTATATCCATAATGTGCGGCGTAAGATTTAGGCCAGTATGCGGCTTGGGCAGCATGTGCACCATAGCCTAGGCCGCCATTGTAGTAGATGCCACGTTTGTGCACATCCTTGCCAACATCTTCCTTGCGCTGCAGCACAGCTGGCGCCGATGACGGTGATGAGGACTCTGACTGTTTGTCTGATTTCTCTTCAATTGGCGCGTCCTCAGTTTTCTCCGCTACTAACTGTATATCCTTCTTCTGTTCACTTTCCACAGCACGCTTCTGACCGTATCTACCAAGAGGACGAACTTTCACGGCGTTGCTAGCAGCAATAACTGCCAATAGCGTGAAGGCTATTAATAAATTCACTTTCATCGTTGCTTAACACAATTTTTCGCTATTATATAACACTTATAGTAGCGTTTAGTTGAAGTTTATTCCACAAGTCTCACGTCTGTTGTGAAGTAACGTACGCACTCTAAACCACGACGCGTACGCGTCTGCCTTTCGTTTAACAATAAAATGGACTTCCTACGCAGATGGTGTATTTATAAAGCGGATGTGCAACTGCTGAACGTTGGGTGGTTGAGCGGCCTGCACACGCCTATTGCATGCGTCGAAGTGGCATTTAAACGTACATATATAAAAATAGCTCTCCGACCACTGTCAGCCAGCGAGCAACGCTTCTTCACGGCGCTCTGCACCAGCCCGATTTTGCAATCGACGTCCAATCGAAGACGTACGTGCTCAATCGCTTATGTATGCCTGCCTTTAATTTGAATTTTTTGGCCAGAAAACTATGTAATACTAGTTAAATTCCACCTGTTGTACCCCGGAACGTCTCAATCATACGGCTCAAACAGGTAATACCCCTGACAGCAGCTAATCAAGTAGCTGGTCAATCAGCCAATACGCTAATCAGTTTAAGTTGCGCATTGTCCAACAAATAATACATGCTTCACACGTACTTGCGGTTACTCACTTATAAATATTTCGACGCTGTTAGGCCGTTGGTCTCCTGGGTCTGCATTAATGTTAATTTTTTTCTTTTTATTGTTTTTATTTCACTTACACTTCCACTAAGTCTACATATTTCACTGCCTATTTTTCACTTAGTAGTCATCGATCGGCACTGACTTGACAACTTCGGTCGACGCATTGCCCTTGATTGGCATTCTCCGCGCGAAATCGAAAGTGAGCGAATTTATTTGATATTATTGACCACTTCACGAAATGTTATACGTACGCAATTTCTGTACCTCGACAAGAATTATAAATGCGGATTTCTCACGCACCTATTTTGTTCATATATACTTAATATAGATTTTTAAACGCAAATGGATATACTTCTTTATAAGGAAATTATTTTTTCAGAGAAAAACTTCACACTTTTAGCAACAGAAGAAATTGAGCAAGTAGAAGAGACCGAATTTATAACCAAAATTTTTTAATGTACCAATTTTTGGTAATTTCAAACAACCATTTAACTTCCTCTTTTTCATGGACTGGTTGAGGAATTTGATCTTGAAATTTGTAAGGAAATACCAAACAAATTTCGCGAATTCCTCAAAACCCTATTTTATCTACTGAAGATCTCCTCGTAGATCTACCTTTAAGCATACGAAATAAAAACGAAGTCAAAACCATTAAAAGCAAAATGATGTCAACTTGCGTCAGTTGACCAAAGACGAGATCTAGGGCAATCAGCACAACGACTTGCTTGCCAAATAGCCAAACCAACAACTGTGCTCCAGTTCGGTGAATTATATCAGCAGCCAAGACACTTGGTATCTCAATGTACTGTAAACAAATTACAACATACTCGTATAATAGACACGAATAAAAACTATTTACTGAGCAGATCATACACGCTAAAAGTGAAGCAGCACAAAGTCAAAGCTAGCAACAAAAACTAAATAGCAGAAGACACAAAATACTGAGCAAACAACGCCTGCAACTTCCACTGTTTATAGGCGGCATTGTTTAAAATTCTAAGCACATTCGTGCACGACGCAAAAGTCGGCATACTGAACAGTACGCGTGCGCGCACGCTTAGCTACGCCCAAAAGCTAACAGCAGCAATAAAGGCAACAAGTGTTAAATGCGCCAGCAATAACAAATTTGTTTAGTTAGCACTAAGCCGTTGTTTTTTTTTTAGTAAATGTATGCAATTCGATTTGACGAAATTTGACTTTTTTAATTATGCAGTTTGAGCGTAACAAGGCAGGGAGAGCGCGGAGACGGTAGTGAGGTAAATATTTGTGTGACAGCAGTGAAAGCTTAAAATTCCTACGACCCTCGATAATTTAGGATTATAATTGCATTTTAAAGCGTTTGAATTTTTTGCGAATTTGGATTGTTGGAAATTTGCTTAGAGTTGCCGGCAAACACAAATATACATGTGCATTCTAATGTAAAATATTTTAAAATTAAATTTGTATGAAAAACGGTGTACTTTCTAATGTTAGAGTATTCAATTTAAGTATATCTTCAAAATGTCTGTTTAATCCTTCTACACTAACAATTTACACATAACCTTAAATCTGATGACTTTGCAACTATGTGCAGATAACTCTCTTGCACTTAATGTACCGCCGGAAGAGTATCTTCAAGTAATTCTATAATCACTAATGCCAAATATAACTAATAAACACTGAACGCACCTGCACGAATCCTTTGCTTGTTGTTTAAAAGCGCATTTGCCCGCGGGAGCACCTTCGACAATATATGCTCTTTGCGCTTCATTTTGCAACACACTTTTACTCTTAATTTACACTTTATGAATGCACAACGACAATCACTAACAAGCATACACATTTCAACACAAAAACACTTAATAACGTACACAATATACGCGCACAAATTAACTTTTCACTTTAAAAAGAACGGAACTGAAAAAATACTAAAACAGCTGACAGTCACAATAGCATGGATGCTGCGCAAAGCACAGGGTGCGTCAGATGCTGATGTTAATGATAACAAGTAAAATTTACTCATAAAGAAAAAAATAAATATTTTTGAAACCTATTTTGTTCGTTTTAAAGGAGTTAATATAAAAAGTAGTTAATAATATTATATTAATAATAAATTTAATCATTAGAATAAATAAAGTTTATATTAATAGGTATGCAGATGAATTTAAATTGCATATTATAGCTATAACATGATACATTTATACCAAATTTTAAAGAAATGGTAACTCTCATTTAAAAATAACGGCCTCCTAATAATTTATTTAAAAACCAATGGCACATATTAAGTCTGCCAAAAAAGTATACGATGTTATTATATAACTTTTGCATCAAATACTAAAGCTTATTTGAAAATAATATGTCCATCTATTTTTGACGTTATCGTCGTTTTCAAATTGTTATTGCCGCAAGACTAAATTTGTGCATGTGTTGATTTGTTGTTGTTTTTGTGGTATTAACTTCTTTCTTTTTTTGTTATATTTGAGTAAGTGTATTCGTTTTTATTTCAGTGAGACAAGTGCTTGCATATACATACATATCAAATATTACGACAGCGCCCATAAAAGCTATGCTATGCGACTAAAATTTCACCTTTATTTGGGTGTGTGCTACAAGAAATTATATCATACATATGTACAGTACATGCTTGGGTGGCATTTGTCATTTTAAACACGAATCAAATGTATACAAACACTCACATATAAAAAGCACATAAGTTTATAATCTTTTAATAATATTTACAAAAAATTTCAGAGTATCACACTGTGTCAGCAATGCATGGCGTATAAGTAACATGATTTGTAAATAAATAAAACAAAATTGACAGTTAGAAAATTAATGTTATCATATTTCTGGTTAATATTTACATAAGTATGTGTGTCGTAGAAAACTAAAGAAACATTCTTTTCGAAAATATTGATTTGGCTTCAGTATGTAGAAGTCTTCCACAGTGGCTTTGTTTTGATGCTACTATAAAGGCTCTTTGCTCCCTTATATAGGGACATACAAACGGAAGGAAACATAATGTCTACTACAAGCCTCAAACAGATTTTTATGGCTATTATTACTGCTAATTTTATAAATTTGAGAGCTTTGAAATATTACATTTGAAAAAAATTTCATAAAAATTGCAAATTAACGGAGATTTTTCTCTTTGTTCAAGTCCACGACATATTTGAGCCTGTTTAAAAGTAATATACTACATATTCCAACACATAATTGTCCGTCCATAAATATTACTTCTTCAAATTTTATAAATTTATGCACAAGCATTAAATTAGCGCTCGTATAAACAATTAGTCTACGTGTACTGATTTTAAATACTTATTTTTGAATAATTTTTTTTTTTTTGTGTATTTTCATGTGTATGAGTATGTCAAAAAGTTTAATAAAATTTTTGAGGTTTAGAAATTGCGAAATATATATTAACCTGCATGAAAATGCCAACGCAAACTGTATTTATTAGTTTTTGTGTTCGTATTCAGGTACACTGGTGATTTGTAAAGCAAATAGCAATTGGATTTAGTTTTATTAGCATTTGTATAAAATAAAGTACGTGGGAAAGTTAAAGCAACAAGGTCGCGCGACTTTGCCAAGCTTATTTTGTTTAAGCGGCCAAAACTTTAACACTTAATTTGTTGTAATATAACAGAAAAATAAAATCACGGTATACAATATAAATTTACGAATTACTTTATTTTGTTATATGCGTAGTTAAAAAAGTTTAGAAATAAATAAAATTTTCGTAGGAAAATATTTAAACTTTAAATAAAATAATTATGTAATTGTACGTTTCTAAAAGTACTCAAATTATAGCTTAAAACCTGAGTGTATGCTCACAATGCCAAAGGTCAAATTTTCATAATACACCAACTCGAAACCAGCGTCTTCAATCATCTTCTTGAACTCCTCTTGTTTGGGAAATTGTCTAATGCTCTCAACTAAATATTGATATGGCTGCCATTGTCCGGCCAAAATTTGTCCCATCGGCGGTATCACCTGAAATGAATATTGATCGTACATCCATTGCATTACACCATTCGTCAGATGGCTGAATTCCAAACACATAAATCGTCCACCTGGTTCCAAGACGCGGTAGGCTTCACGCAGTACCTACGAAAAAAGTATACAATTAAGAATTACACAATACATTTTGGTGTCACATCAAAAGCCAAATTTGCCGCATATCTTAAATACGTTTCAGCACATGCAAATAGCATACAAAAATGGCAACAATAAAAAAAACCTACCTTGTCAATATGCGTACAATTGCGTATGCCAAATGCGATAGTGTATGCATTAAAACTATCATTTTTGAATGGTAATTGCTCCGCATCGGCTTGTTGCCAATTGATGCTTATATCTGGCAGGTGTTCTTCGGTGAGCATTTGAAGTCTGGCACGCTCTCTGCCCACATCCAACATGTGTTGATTTATGTCAGAGATCGTTACATAGCTATGGCGTTGCAGTTTATTTTTTTTCGCGGCCAGTTGACGTATATAACGAAAAGCAATATCGCCCGTGCCACCTGCCATATCCAACAGACGTGTGCCATGCATAGGCGCCAAGCGATCCATGAACACATCCTTCCAAATGCGATGTATGCCAGCGGACATAACGTCATTCATTAGATCGTAGGAGCTGGCCACATCCTCAAATACCTTGTGAACTGCAAAGAAGTATATGGAAATTTGGAAAAGTTATACAGCCTCACATTTTTTTGGTGCTCACCTTTCTGATCCTTCTCACTTTCTTTCACCTTTTGAAAACCAAAATGCGTTGTGCGTTCCTCAGACGGCTCTTGCGGAGCGTCGATTTTGCCATCATCAACTGTGCCTGATCCAGCAGTTGCTTGCACACTTTTTCCACGCAACTGTGTTAATAATTTTGTGCAGCTTTCATTGATATTTCCATATTTCATGGTGTTTGTAATAAAACTCGATTTAAAGCTTCGCGCAAGATTCATTTTTGTAGAACTTGTACTTTTTACGTAAAAAACAATGTAACAAATGGCTGCCGTTTACCAGCTGTTTTCGCAGAACAGCTGAGTTGAAATGAACCCGAATAGTTATCGACGCGCACAGGGTGTTGCTGTTATCGTTTTCAAAAACTGTAGGTTTTGAATCTCACTTTTCAATTTCTACCAACAGATGGCGGAAATTCAATGCAGAAAAAATATTATTATAAACGAAAAAAAAAATGAAAAAACTAAAAAAAAATTTTAATAAATTAAAAAAGAAAATTAAATTAATTTAAAAATAAAACAAAATTATATTAATTAAAAAATCAATAAAAATAAGGTAATTAAAAAGAATTTAATAAAAGTAAAACAGAATTAAAACGTAAACTAAAAAAAAATAAATCAAACCAAAAAATAAATAAATAAAAAATTAAAATAAAAAGATTAAATCTAATATAAAATTGTTACGTCGCAGTTGAACGTTTTTTTGAACCTGCGTGAAGCCGCAAGGTCTGATATTTCCCCTTTGTACCCTCCTGCTGTCCAATACAAACACTGTGTCTATATATTTTCATATTATCCTCTGCATTTATTGATTTATATGATTTGTTTTATTATTTTTATTAGCAATAATTTCTGATATATGTATGCTTGTATTGTATGTGGTATGTATTTATAATAAATTGTAATGTTTAAGTTTAAAATTAAATACATATTACAAAAACAAAAAAAGTCCATTGATAAGCGTTTTCATTTATATGAATCATAGAATCATTTTTCTTTGCAAAAAACTTGGCATTTTAGCAAATTCATTTCCGCGAGGCAGTTGGACGAAATGAATTTGCCTTGTTTTAACATAAGGAATACTATTAATAGTATTAATACAAAATAACATTAGGTAACTATTTAAATACGAGACTACCAACTAATAAGGTGGCGCATGTGCACCCTTCGCAAGGATGCCACAATGCACGCGAAAAACACACATTTACATATGTATGTAGTAGTATACATTAGCGATTTGTAGCTGGATATGCACTGTTGCATATGCAGATTGATCCATATATATATATTCCATTTTTATATGTTTTTTTTTTTGTTTTTGTTTACTACGCATATAATATTAATAGATTTATGCTTTAGTTTGTATATATATTAACATTTACAGTGTAGAAGTAATGCCAAGTCACGCCAAATACATTTTTTATGTTGTATATGTATATGCATGTGTGACAGCTGGTTTCATAACTAATAACTAAGTGGCTGCTCGACCGTTGCGCAGGCGCACCACAGCATACAGCGACAATCTAATCACTACGCACTAAATGGTAAAGGGAACGTTAACATAAATTTGTAGTTTAACCAATCCGCTTCCATTTTTTACACATTTTACACGCTTTTTGGGTCGTGTTTGTGTATCCTTTGCCATACTCTTCTTGATATATTTTTACATTCTTCTTCTCACAGCTTCCGCTGCACCCCCATTGTCTTGTTGAAATTATTTCAATTTTATTCAAAATTAGAATTTCAGCTCCTCAATTCGCTCTGCATCGGACTTGAGATCTTGCAGCAGCAGTTCGTGGCAAGATTTCGGTATAAGCGTGCCGACAATCTTTTCACCTTCGGTGGTCTTCAAACGTATCACTTGCATTTTGTTGTTGGCGTTGCGCATAGCCAACACCTGCTCGACGCGCGTCCAAACGGAAAGCACGGAACCGGCCAGAACGTAGTATAGACGCTGGCGCAAGCCAACCTGTAAGAAAGAAAAGTGCATGAGCAAGTGAAATAGTTAGGAAATGTGTATATGCGTACCCAACAAGCAACAATGATTTCTTAATATTATTTTTTATGAATTTTCAGTTTTCAAACAAATCACAATCAAAAGAAAATTATAAAAATAAAAATGGCCGAAATGTGTTTGGGTAATTTTGCATAAATAAAACCTAATTCCTTTCCTTTTCCTTGTTGTTGTGCTGTGCTCTTCCTTAATACTACTTTTTTCAGTCACTCACCTCGCATTCATTGCCCAAATTGACATTGCGGCAGTTGCCGTTCCAGTAAGCGTGCGAACAGGTGTTCACCGAAGCGTCATACTGTTGCGTCCAGTGTGGTTCCGCCTCCTCGCTGGGCACCTTCTTGTACTTCTTCTCCAACTCTGCCAATGATTCGTGGCGTATTTGGAGTCCCGTGTTGGGTCGATATACTTGATACATTATGTCTTTCTTGTTGAGACTCTTCTCCTTTTTCTTGCTGTTGGATTGCTGTTGTGGCTGTGGCGTTTCAATTTCCACCGCAAGAATTGCCGTGCGCTTGCCATTGCGCACTTGATGCGAGACATAGAAGCCCTCAAATTCGCTTATCAAATCGGCGTATCTGTAAATGGTAAAGGCAATTAATGGCAGTGCAAAAATTGAGGTTATGTGGCGTTGATTTGTATCCTTTGCAGCTGTGGTGTCCGCGGACTCGTTGCTGCGTTGGCCGATATACGTTACTACTACTCACTTGTCAATAGCTTCCTGCCAGATCATGCCACGTTCCACACGTACCGTATGCAGTTCGGCGGGTGCTTTACCGGTGGCGTGTTTGCGTATGAAGCGAACGAGCTTGACGCGCGTTACATTTTCGCCGGCGGCGCCCAAATCTGCGAAAATGAGCAAGAAATCGAAAATTTAAACTTCCATAATGTGAAAATAGTTGCAAACTGCGTTGACCTACCCAAAATGCCCAAATCAAAGCGTCCACCGCGTTTCGCCTGATTGATGATGGCGTTCAGCGTGTCGGTGAAGTATTTGAAAAGTCTGTTCTGCAGCTCTACCGGCATGCCGAGTATGCGATTCAAGAACTTCGATATATTGTTGTACTCTTTGTCCAAACTCAAGACGCCCGGATTGGATTCGCTATTCACTATAATACCCACACCGACTAGTGCGCCAGCAATGTCTTTGAAGAAGTCACCCTTATAGTCATTGGGCGGCGGCACCAGTGGCGACTCATAGCCCATGATAGTCTTCATCACCGTCTCTAGGGCGGTGCGTCCATATTTGTTGTCTATATTGAATTGAGACAAGTCGCGCGTCTCGGTGGCACGACGATCGCCATGTGTCAGCGCACCGAGCGATTCCAAACGCTTCGCTACTGTCGAGGCGAAACGCCGCTCACCCGCCAAATCGGATATGAGAAATATGTACTCGGGCGCATTCACTTGATTGGAACGATGTGTACGTCCGAACTGTTGTATGGCACGATCAGCGGACCATGGCAGCTCCAGTGTGATGTGCACACGCCGACGTTGATTGCGCACGCGCCGATCGCTCTGTAACGAAATACCGCTGGAGGCCGCCTCTGAAATGATGGCCACATCTTTTTCGCCATCCATAAAACGTTGCTTCTCGGTGATGTTGAGCGTCTCTAATGGCACATCCTGTTCGGAACGCGACTCATACTGTATAGAACCGTCGTCCGATTGCACGACGCGTCCTTTGCGACCGGTCATTTCGGCCACATTGTCGGGGCCGCCGAGCTCGTCAATCAGCTGATCGAGCGTGTTCGGTGGCAAGCGATCGCCGAGTCTTTCAATTTTACGCAACAGTTCCTCTTTCATGCTGCAGGCACGCTCAATGGCGTCCTTCGGTGGTGGACCATAATTCAATTTGATGCCGTTAACACCAATTTGCGTTACGGTACCCTTCAGTTCTTGTTTCTTCTGCAGCAGGTCTTGTATGCGATCTTGTGTGGACACTGGCCCTAAGTGGTACATACGAAAATAAAAGTTAGGATGAAAATTTACAAAATCAAAACTACAAACCTTTGCGTTTTGGCACCAACGCATTGACAGTGGCTGCGCCGTTAGTGTTTGTGGCGCTAGCAGTAGGGACTGTTGCATTGGCGCTGTTATTGTTGTTACTATTGGCAGTTGTGTCCTTCGGTTTTGCCTTCTTCTTAGCCTTCTTCTTCGAGCGCGCCACCCACGGATCATTATCACTGTCGGAACCGCTGAAGAAGGGATTGAAGTCAGAGGACTCACAGCTGTCCGAGTGCGCGCCCACATCTGACTCCTCAGACTCTGAGTTGGACATTTTGCAATCACTGTCTTCCGATTCATTTTGTGAATCATCATCGGAATCATTCCACGAGTTTTTGCGCGCTTTCTTTGTACGTGCATCCTCTCGCCCCATCTTACGTTTGCTTCCCACAGTGCTGGATGACGAAGAGCAGGGCTCTTCTTTAATGCTCGCGGTCTCACGTTTGCTGGTCACCTCCTCAATTATGCTTTTAATGTTTGTCTTCACATCGGAATAACCACCCAAACCGAGTATGCGATTGATACGGTTGCGATCGGGTGCGGGGAAATGCTTCTCCACCAGTGATTGAAAAACACCCCTATGGGTTAAGAAAACACACATAACCGTTAGAAATGGCGCTGTTTATTTCATTTTCCGGTGCTTACTTTGCGGTGGACACGAAATCAGTCAGTTCTCCATCATCTCTCTCCAGTTGTTCGAGCGTGCGCGCTTCGCCCGTGGATTGCAGACCAATGACGACGCATTTGCCGTATTTAATCGCCTCGCGCGCCACCTGCACTGCGTGGTTCACCTTCGCCGCAATGCAGAGGTATTTGAAGAAACGTTGATGCGATGACCAAAACTGACCCCACATCGTTTTCTTCATGCGACTTTCGGCGTCTATGAGTTCAGCGGCTTCGGTGAATTTCTGCATGGCTTCGACCCACTGAAATGGAAGACAAATTATGCAATTGCTTTTCATTGCAGTTGAAAGCGTCACGCGCGCTTACCAGCTCCACAGACTGGTCGTAGACCTTGCGAAACTCTTTGGACAGCGCTACCTCCTCAATTTTGAATGTCACACCATGGAAGCTTAGCTGACGGGCTATATACATCCCACGCAATTTCATGTCCATAGCCACGATTTCCATAGCGCCAACGCCGCTGCAAATATGAAATGATTTTTCGGTAACTTTTGGAAGAAAAATTAAGGAATAAAACTGAGCTGGAGTCGGCTCAGCAGGCAGAAATTGGCTTTTAGAAGTACCATATATGAGCGGTAAACATAAATTCCATATTTATGATCTATCTTGCATTCCGCCACAAAAGCGTTACTATGAGCAAAAGCACAGAAACTTACCGTTTCTCCACCGCCATAATGAAGTCATTAAATGCCGGAAATGCAGTACCCTGTCCCCAGAGGCCCAAACGCACCATGTAAGCCATATTTTTGGGCTCTGAAGCGCCTGTAGCCGAAGCGTAGACAACTCGCGCTCTTGGCAATTTATTTTGTAGCTCCAATACCGTTTGGCCCGTCTTCGTGGGCTTACCTGAACCAACGGGACACAAATTCTTGGCCTTGTGACACTCGTCGAATATGATGAGGCCATCGAAATCTTCGCCGCACCACTGTAATAACTGCTTTAAGCGTGATTTGTATTTGCCAGTCTTGTTATTGGATTCTCCAATGAGCGCTGAATATGTGCTGAATATAACGCCGCGCTTGCAATTGTTATTCACATCTGAAGATATTTTGGCGTATTTGAACTAAGCGGCGAGTAGAAATATGAGTGTTTAATGTAGTCGATATTTGAAAACTTGTTTCAGATAATAATTACTAACCTTATTCAGCGCATGAACTTCGATTTTGCTCGCGCCAATGTCCAGCAAATCGCGCTCGGCATCATACTTCAGATCATTGGATACCGAAATCCAGAGCGCCTTTTTGCGCCCCTTCAGATAGTTTTCATATATTATGCCGGCGATAGTGCGACCTTTGCCCACACCGGCGCCATCACCTGCAGGCAGAAACACACAATTCAAATTAATAATATTTGCAAGTGCGCATGCGCATTGCCACACACACTCACCAATTAAAAAGCCTGCGCGTGTGCCATCTGGCAACATGTGATCGTGCGCCTGCGAGGCGTACGTAATGGACTCCAACTGCAGCGCGCTCAAGTAACCGCTATTAATGGTGTCCGATGGAATGGAGAGTTTGTAGTAAACATCACAGGGTTCAACGGAAGAGAGCGAGGCGGTCTCCACCACTGGATCGGGATGCTTTTTGCCCAGTTTCACTAAATTTGCAAATAAAAAAGCGAAATATTTAGAAAAAAAAGTGATATTTTACTCTTTTGCGCGTGTGCAACTTACATTTAGCGGGCCAATACTCGGCGTAAGTCTCGGCAACACCCATTTCTTCATAGTCTACTTCCTCCTCCTCAGGTGCAGGCGCAGCAGTGACAGTAGCGGGCGCCATCTGAAAAACATTTTAAAATTAACTCTGCGCTAGCTTTATTATGGCGCTGCGTCTGGTTTACCTTCATCGGCTGCATGAAGAGCTGTGCCAGCACGTGATTCGGTATGCCGCTGGTAAGAAAGGATGGATTAGCCGCGACCAAGGCTTGTATTTTCTGCATTATCAAAGCGTTGGTCTTGGCTTGTGATGACGCCGCGGTAGCGGGCGGATTGGTATTAGCGGGCACGCTGGGCGCGGCAGTTGGCGCTGAGTCATAGCCGAGGCCCATGCTCACTATAAAAAGAGGGGATAAGAAGCAAATACGAAAATAGGTGAAAGACATGTGTGTTTGAGAGACGATAAGCAGTTTATTAAGCTATATGAATATCATAGATAATTGCTAATATAACGAGTTTTAGCAAAGCAAATCATAAACGTTTTTTAAAGAGAAGTTAAGCAAACAAAAAATGTAAAATTTTTTTTTTTAAATAATCCAAAATAAATTTATACAAAATAATACGCAAACGTCAAACTAATGTTTTTATAATTAGTAGGCTTTGTTGTTGGTATTTTTGGGTTAATTGTTATTGTTTTTTAATGTACACAGTGCAAGTGTTGAGTAAATGTTGGTAGTGTGCTGGCATATATAGTTTTCAGTATTTTCAGATATGTATTTAAAAAATCAGAAAATTCAAATTAACAAACGTATGCTTTGTTTTTGTTTTGTGAAGTAACTACCGCCAATACGCATAAAATCAGTTTGTTTAAAAAACTATTTTCCAATGTTATTTTTGTAAAAAGCACACAATCATTTTTTTAGGTTAGCAACATAACTATAGTTAATACTATTATAAGAATATTTTCAAAAATATTTTTAAACTTCTAGCGCTTAAATACTGGTATGTCGTTAGTGTAGAACATCTTAACTAGCGTTTGAGGAGGAAAAAACGTTGTTTGTTACCAACATTACTCGACTTACTCTGCGCCAATAAAGACGCTGCCATATTCAGATTCGAATTTGTTTGATAGTAATTGCCTGTGCCGCCCAACACGCCAGCGCCAGCACCAGCGACCGCCGCCAAGGCAGCCGCATTAGTGTTAGTGAGCGCGCCGATGTTGGGCAGTGCGTTGAGGCCGCCAGCCGCGCCGAGACCAGCTGCGAGCAGCGCGCTCAAGCCGGCCGCGCCGCCGGGTACATTGCCCGGACCAGCAACACCAGCGCCACTGGCTGCAGCATACGCGGCCATATTCATCAGCTGATTGGCGCTGAATGGCAGTGGCGTTGGTAGGCCGGTGTAGCCGGCGGCCGCAGCGGCGGCGGCTGCTGCTGCTGCTGCAGCGGAGCCCGAACTGCTCGGATAGTTGGACATTCCGATGGCTATGTTTATATATTGCAAATGCATTTGTCATTTTATTGGTTGATGGTGATTTAATTGATTGTGATTACATATTTAGTTAATTAGTCGGTTAGTTGTACGGTTGATTGGTTAGTTAATTGATTGCGGGCGTGTAAAAGAAACAAATAAAAAAGACGATACAAAATTTACATTATACACTAGTCATACAGAGAGCGGAGCATTTACTGTGCACAGTTTGAGGTTATGTAAATTTGCAATTCAATTCATTTAATTTTCTGAAAAAGTCAAATTATTGCTTTCAAGTCAACAGTTACAGCGTGTGTTGCCAGCCCACATTTTTGCAAAGAAAACACGGAATATTTGCAAATTTACAAACAAACTGTGTACACCTGCATTATAAAAACATATTTTTCAATTGCATGCTGTTCCTCAGCTAATAACTAGCTCTAGCGTAATTAGATTCGCATATGTTCCCATTATTATTGTTAGAGATTAGCGCGTTCGCTCGTTCGCTTGCTTACCTGCCGGTGCTGCTGCGCTTTTCTTCGGCATATTGTTGTTGTTCAGTAATGAAACACCGCCTGTTGTTGGTTTTGTTGTTATTATAGAATTATTTATACGCGGTTGATTAGTTGTTAATAGAGAGTTATTATTATTGCTAATATTTTTGTTGTTATTGCTGCTGGCGCTGTTTGGTTTGTGTCCGCTGTTTTTTGCATATATAACCGCGGTTTGTAGATCACGACCACCGCCTGGAAAAGAGTGCAGAAATGGAAGATTTAATAAAAAAAATACAAATAATATTCAAGCTTACATTTTTAGAATTTGAAAAAGTGTTTAGAGAAAAAGCAACAAACGGTAATTCAAGGCCAAAAAATTTTATTATATAACCTGAGCTGAGAACTTGACGGTTAATGGCAAAGATAAAAGTACTCCAGTTATATTACGGATATAAAAAAGACTCCTAAAATCTATGTAGCAATTCCGAGGGGTTAAGTTTATAGGACTCAACTTTTCTCTCTCAAAAACACTAAAACCATATTAAAAATGATTAGAAAAGTTAAACCGAATTAATTGGTCCCTCAGCTATCGTTATAAAGCAGCCACGCTGAAAGACATGAGTTCGATCTCAGAGTCCGACCAGCAGAAAAAACAATTCTAAAACTTTTGAATAAATTTTGACCATGACAAACCTTCTAGAAAAAATTCATCAGCTGTTCGGAGACGGCTCAAAACTTGTAGGACCCTCCATTTGTGAAACAATATCAGGAGGCACGCTAAAATTGGAAGGAAAGGCTGAGCCAAATATTTCAAAGAGTCTCTGGCCAAATAAAATCCTGGGGCTGTAGACTGTCCCGTATACAAATCCAGATCTCTACGGATGTATGTAGATTTGACTCCTCCAAAGAAACAGTGAGGCCAACGTTGTCCACATGGCAATTGTTGCCCGTATACAAATCCGGATCTGTACCGAGCACTTATGTAGATAGGACTGTCCCAAGTAGCAGGACGGCCAACGCTGTTCAGTTGGCAGTCGCTGACCGTATACAAATCCAGATCTCTACGGATGTTCCGACAGCCCCAAGGAACAGCACATCTATTATTTCTTTCCCCCCCAAAAAATCTTCAAAAAATCGATTTTTTGAAGCCTCTAAAGCAGGCTTGCCTTTAATTCAAATCATTGTGTTCAGGTCTCCTCCAAGTGTTGCCGTCAAAATAACACGTCTCTTCTGCCCCTCATCCATTGACCTAGATAAAAATATAACACTTTGCAACATTTAATTATTTGCTTTAAATGATCAATCAGCTGATTTGATATCAAAGTATCTAAAAAAAAACTCACAAAAATTACGAATTTTTTCGCTCTCTTTTCTCGTGTTTGTTTTCTCTCAACAAATCATATGATTGCCCCCATGGGACACAATGGTTATTTACATTTGCCGCGTCGCTGTCCGACATTTTTTTCTTTTTCACCGCTCCACGCTGCCAACGAAAACCAATACAAACAAAAAATGCCGGCATTTTTAGTTGCTTCTGCTCAAATCACATTGGCGCTCTCATTTATGTTGTCTGCTGCTCTTTTTTGTTTTGGACTTTTGGCTTTTTTACTTTGCCCAGTTTTTTCGCAGCGCTGTCTCACCGACAAAGCGCCTTTGTTGCGCTGCTGGTTGGCGGCATGGCTGGCTGGTTGGTCAGTGTTGTTGGCGGCGGCCGCGTGCGCGCCAGAAACGAAATAGAAATACAAACAAAACGACTGATAGCAAAGAGTTGTAGAGTTGCGCTGATAATGAGCGTGTTCTTTTCGTGTTGTACATGTGTTTTTGTGAGTTATAGGTGTATATGTATGTATATAAATAGTTTTTTTTTAGCGCGAGTGTACTTTGCATATTTCAGCAACAAGTTTCAAGCGCAAAAAAAGGTAAAAAAAAACTAAATTATATATGCCGTGTGTGTAAGTGTGAGGGCATAAAACTGTGTTACATTCTTTGTTACACATTTCGATTTCAAATGAGGGTTGGCCGAGTTCCATTTTTATTGAAACAGGCGTGTGTGTGTGCGTTAAAAGCTCAGTGCAACACACTGTTCACCGGTTTGTGGGAAAATAATTGAAAAATGTGGTTTCGATATGGATGTGCAATAAAATCGGAAAGTAATAAGGAAAAGTACGTTTTGATTGTATGGATGTATGTACATACATATGTGAATATGTATGAAAATATGCTTCTTATCATGGCAGGATTATTTCCGCATATTTTCTGCTTCGAACTTAATTATTTCACAATTACTCTTCAGAGGAATCTACTTCTCCAAGCGCATTCTTATATCGGCTCCTCAACGTCCACATTTCGGCGTCGTGTAATAGGAGGGAATAAGGAGATACTTATACAGAACTGATAGAGAGATCTGCTTCTCAATTGTCTACCAATCCCTAAGTAGCACCTAGTTTAGATTATTGGTGGAATTCATGTTGGTTCAAAGATATACAAAGCCCTTCTCAAGACCCGAGGAATCTTTGTGTGTGAGCTCCAAGTAGTTTGCCTTGTCCTCGTTCACCACAAGACCAACCTCTTTCGCTTCTTTTTCTGGAAAAGGTTGCGCTGACATGGAGACATAGCGTCGAGTAGGCAGCTCTTATACGTGCTGTCGAAAGCGGTTTTGAATACGACAAAAAGGTGATAGGTGTCAAACTGTTTGCCAAGGATCGATTCCTGGTTTTGGGACCAAAATTCGAGTTCGTGTTTACAGAAGCCGGCCCGACCTTGTAACCATTTTTATTAATATGAAATTTGCAATCACAACATTTCAAAACCCTTTGGTGCGTCCCTCAGCGTCTCTTACGGTTTAAACGAAAAACAGAGCTAACTAGAGGAAACATTCAGTATGTTATTAAGAACCTGACAGCTTCTTAGAAACTGAAAGTACGATTTTCTTGAAATCAAACTAATGGACGCGATGAGAAAGCAGGTTCCAACAGGCGCATGTAGGTTGCTATGCCTATACTCACTGACGGACATGAAGTAGCAAAACAGTAGGTACTCACGACGGGCTGAAGCTCATTATGACAGAGATCTTTCAAAATACATTATGGAACAAAAGTTAATGATGTCCAAAGTATTAGGCGACTGTAAAGACCGTAGCCACGTCAGTCGGATCCAGGTAAACGGAAGGCATCCGGATTTTTATACTGTCAACTCGGGAGTATTCCTCGAAATTACTCCGGAAATGTTTTCTACAACACCAACCGCAACCCCTTCAGCTCTTCGTCCGGAGTCGCGTTTACAAGCTCTACAAATACGAAATTTTTTGGAAGAATGGCAAATCTGAACTAAATTTATAGCAAAAATTCTCTGTAGAATATACTTGAACTGCTACAACAACAAATATAACAATCGTCAAGTATCCACGCTGGGATGACTCAACTGCTCTTCACATTTTCCGCACGCTACTGTAAAATAAATATGAAGGTACACATTGTACAGCCCTGACCCTGCCCACGACAAAAATTGCTTATGTTTGCTTTAAGCAATTGAAATTTCGGCAGAGATTTATTGCGTTTCTTGTAAGGCCGAAAAGATTTATATTAAAAAAAGTGTTAAAAATAGAAAACAAAAATATAAATTGAAATGAAAACTATTCGAACGCATAAAAACGTGCTCCAACAATTCTGTCCGCTTGGTGCCCATCACTTTCAAGCACATTTACAGCGCGGCAGCTGACCGCGTGCTGTCGTTGTGCTGAAGCGCGAGAGCGGCGTATTTCGACACTTTTGAGTTTATATAAAAATGACGTCATTAGCATTCCTCGTTGTTTTTGATTTTTAGTAATCCCCTCTTTTTAAGTATACATACATAGCTACACACATACATACGCAGATTTTTGTTAATGAAAGATGAGTAAATTTAAGCGCCTAGACAAGCACGTGGTCGCCCAACAGGTTTTCTCGCTTATTATCAATTTTATTTTGATTTTGATTTTCAGCGCGCCAGACGCCGCACCGCTCCGCACAACGCCTTTTATGCCACCCGGTCGTGTAAAATTACATGAGAACCGAAAATCAGAAGAAAAAACAATAAAAATACAAATTGACATTCTCAAACACGGCGCTTGGCCGCCAAGAGGTAAAGAGCAAAAAACCAATAAAACATTTTGTAACAATTTTCAAATCGTTCAAATGTTGCGGAGCTCGTGTTCGTGTGCGTAATGCCAAAGTGAGTGGTCAGCGGAAGTAAAAATCAAATCAGACGAGCGAGAAGGCGGCAAATGCTGGCGCTGCGGCTGATAAACCACACGCTTGAGCATGAGCGGCAGAGCGTAAAGGGGAAAACCTTACGACAACGTTAGTGAGTTCGTGCACGTGGTCGGCAAAAATAAACACTGGCGATTTGCCACTAAAAAAGATACTTTGTTTGCTGCTAACAGAAGGCTTAACAAAAATCGCAGAGTCTTCGGAAAAAATGAACAAAAATTACTGATTGGGTAATAAGCAATCGCTAAGAAAAATAATTTAAGAGAAAAAAAACAAATTTATGCTGTAAATCGAGCAATAATTTGCACAATAACAGATACAATTTTTCGAGTATAAAATAAAAAAATATATTAAATTGAAAAAAAAAAATTAATAAATTCCAAGGAAAATAGATTTTTAGACAGATTACGCATTTTAGTCAAGATCTTAAAATACAGCTTACAAATGAACTGAAGCCGCTCGCTAAGCGACTATCACTTCGCTCTACGGGCTCTTAAAAAGCTCCAAAAAAGATTCGACGTTTTCGAACCAAATTTTGTTCAACAAGGAGACCCATTTCTGGCTTAATGTAAACAAACAAAACAGCCGCATTCGAGACGAAGAGCAACCTGAACAGATTCAAGAGTTGCCATTTTATACAGTAAAAACAACGGTTTGGTGTGGTTTGTGGTCCGGTGGTCATCTGTTCATATTTCTTCAAAAATGATGCCGGTGAGAACGTAATCATCAATGGCAACAGTTCTCGCGACATGATAACCGACTATTTAATGCCTGAAATTGAAGCTCATGATCTCGGCGACATTTGGTTTCAACAAGACGGCGCCTCTTCCCACACAAAATCACACCAAACAATGGATTTATTGAGAGAACGCTTAGGTGAGCAGATAATTTCACGTTTTGGTCCGGTCGATCATGTGATATCACACCGTTAGACTTTTTCCTCTGAGGATAAGTAAAGTCTAAGTTCTATGCGGACAATTCCGCTTCGATTCAGGCCTTGGCGTAAAACATCACGCCTGTCATTCGACAGTTAGCAGTCGAAATGCTCGAACGAGTCATCGAAAAGTGGACGCAACGGATGGACTATATGAGACGTAGCCGCGGCGAACATTTTAAAGAAATAAAGTTCAAAACATAAATGCCAAAAAATGTTCTTTCGAATGATAATTTCCCATTAAATTTGAAGTTTCTGTGTTTTTTCTTAAAAAAAAAAAAATAAGAAACCACGAAATGGATCACCCTATTAATACACATATAAACATAATTCTGTATCTGTAGCTATAAATATGAAGCAAAGTCTTCCCAAACACTAATCTTCTGGCGTGCCCGCTTAACATTTGAAAAAAAGAAAATTCATAATTATCTTAAGAATAAGTGAAATTCATGAAAAATGACGTCAAAAGTATAAGCACACACTAGAAAAGAGAAACAAAAGAGTAAAAAATCAACTATAGTATGTGCACACTTAAAGGCGAGAGACTCATTAACTTATTGGGTTACGACACTACGACCTTTGCGCTATCATTATGTCTAGTATAAAAAGCAATAATAACTGTAAATGCATGTGTTAGAAGATTAATTGGAAGATTTACAGCTAAGTGAGTGCTCAAGCACATAAATGAATAAAGATTACCACTCAAGAAGCAAGCGATAACAAAGATATGACAAAGAAAAAATAACTGGAAGCCGAAGACCAACACGAGTCAATGAAAGCGTATAGGTGTTAGGTGACTCACTAACCTGCATTCATGGCTGGTTAAAGAATACCTAACCTCATTCTCAATAGCAGCGAACCGCTTTGTGATAAGACTAGTATGGATGGCAGGCCGCAGCGAAACTGCATTCAACTGTAAAAGCTGAAGAGCTAGCAGGAAAGGGTACCCTAGCTCCTCTAACAATAGAATTGGAACGGATCGGTGCCGCCTCTTCTCATGTGTTATACTACTGTATAGCTGGTATTCGCGGGAACTTAGCCGTTGGATTACCAAATGCTTCCTGCGCATTTGCAAGATCCTTTTGGCCCAAGACCTTATCGTAAGAGATTGAGCGAACGCTTTGCCCTCAATAAGGCTAGTCTCTCCCTAGTTATGGGGATTCTAATATGCCATTGCCCTGTAAGGTTGAGAATCATACCAGAAGCAGAAGCTGTATGGAAGTAGACGAGGTGGTATCATCTCAACACTTCCTTCTTATTTTTTTTTTCGATATCAAGGCTTAAACACTTGGGAACTCACACTTTCAGATGTCCCACCGAAATGGTGGGAATAGAAATTAAACGTCTACGCATATTTTTGAACACAAGACGCTTTGCTGACATATAGTAAGCAATTACAGGAGCTCTATTTTTATAGCATCTCAAAGAACTACATAAGTATATATGTAGTCTTTGGATTAGCCATCAAACCTAACTTTACCTAGGTTACATTTACAGCGGTTAGGAACTATGTAAAATATCTCTGAAGCTATCAGCGAATAGATACTCCAGTTTACGAATTTGGTATGCGGTCTCTATTTCATTTTAGACTCAGTCACATTCGGGCGGACAAAAAACTGTAAAACGGCTCGAACCCCCGGAATGAGCTTTCCGTTTTCGCAAATGTAGTATTTGAAAGATAAACACGATTTGTGGAAAATAATGTCAACAGTTTCTTGTCGACCAAATACAATTATAAGTTCCATTACGACGAAAGCACTTCAGTAAATCACCTCAAAAGGCAGTTAGTCATGGTTAAGTTAACCAAGACATCAGATCTGACTCTTTTGCGTTCTAGACAGTTCGGTCTATGTAAATGGAAGTTCTTGGATTTCTATCTGGTGAAGAATTAGCGACCCAAAAACAATTTTTAGAATGCTTTACGCCGCTAAAAGAACCACAGCATCAAACCGCTTTCAGGTTTCCAATGGGAGCAGTTCTTACTTTCTTCTCTCCCAGAAGTTTTTTAAGGTTATAAAACATATTTTCTTTTCCAACTCTATATACTTACGTATGTATGTATATATGTACGCCTTGACATCTGCTAAGAGCATTTCTCAAGCGCATAATCTACTAGTGTACCCTTGATTGAATCGAACTACCATTTCAATTAGTGCATTACAAGTTTCTCGAGGTCGGAGTTATGCTATATAATTATGCACACACACACAGCCACACGCCGTTCATGTCAATTATGCAGTTTCAAATATATGTACGCCGCGCGCTCACTCCAGCGCCATAACTCAACTTTGACCCAACCAATTGAGGGATTAAACTGGCGTTTCTTCGTAAGATGCGCAGACAAATATGCAGAATGCAACGCTGCTTGGTATATACGTATGTGTGTGTGTATAGTTATGTGCCCGACTGCATTAACAGTTATATACTTGCATTATTTATAATATAAATGCATATGCCGTTGGGCGCAAGTCACGCTGAGCGCAGAAAGGCTGTCTCGGAAATGTAAATAATTAGCAACTGTTTACCGTTAGCTTGCACATATTTAAGTATGTACATATGTATATACAACTATGTACGCTTATGTATAAGCAATATTTCGATAATAATTTAAACATGGCAGCGACCGACCTGTTTATCTTGATTATTAATTAGAAGACGAATTTTGGGTTTGCGACTTAGACATGCTGGGTTTGAGGTGTGGGTTGGGCGAAGACAAGCTGCGTTTGCAACAAGGATAAGCAGACACATAAACATATACACATCCAATTCAAGGATAAACAGACCGAACAACACGAGTTTAGCGGGCTTTAGCGGGGCAGGGACGCGCTAAGAAATCCAGAAACGCAGTGGTTGGGCGCGTGAGGGCTTATGAATAGCATAAGTGTTATTGCAACAGCGTGGTAGATATCATTTGTTTTGCTAAAACACACGGTGAAACACAAACAAAGGCGGCCGAAGGCATGGAGGGGGCACTGACGGCTGCTAAGAACTTTCTTTGCTGGGCGGTGCCGTCAACTGCTGGTGATTAGTCAAAGCACGTTGTGTAAATATTTGTGTTCACATAAGTTGCAAAGATTTGTCGCCAACAGCGTCCGAAGCGTGTTGAGACATTGCCTGTCTTCAAACAGAGTTTAACGAAAATGGACTTTCATTACCGCTGGTAGTTAACGTTTGAAGTGGACTGCAATTAAAACTAGCCGTGAGACAAGTGCTTTCTTGTATCAATAGCCGCTGCAGAAGTAGGGACATTTCATTCCTCAATCCTCCTGGCGCTAATAGAGTTTTTAGTCTTCGACATGGACTAAGGAGCACCAACGCTCTTTTATTTCATTTATGTGTTTCAAAGTATGCGTATAAGTTTTGCGAGTAATGGCTAACCTTTCCAAGAATTGTAAAAAAGTCTTACAAGCTCGACAAACAAAACTCTGTTCTGTCAGTCGGAAGAGCTTCTCTATACCTCTTTACTTCTAACTTATCAGACAAAATATTCAGTTCTCTGACGAAGCCATTGTTTTACCTAAGAACAAGGGTAAGCAAAGGTAAGGACTACGAACCAAAGTCAAAGACACAGAAACGCACATAGTGTATGACTTGGCTTAATCCCTGCACCAGTTTTCGGGTTTTTGGAGCTAACACCAATCTCAGCTCAATTAAAACTCTGAATCAGTGAATATAAATCAAGACTGAGGCACGCACTGTTAGACCTAGAAAATACGAAAAGTAGAGTAAGCACCTGTCATTCAGCTGCAAGATTTTCAATGACTATGAAGTACGACATAGACTTAACTGGGACACCATTGTCCAAACAATCTTTTGTAACAACTTTTTGTTCCTCCCACACTCTGGAACTTGCTGTCACTCCAAATGTCAGAAGCAGTTCTAAGAAACACATTTCTTCAAGACAAACCAGTTTTTGCACTGCGATAGCGACATGTAGTCTGAGCTTTCACTCAAATTCGACGTATTGCACTTCGTATAATTGGCAGCTTATTGCGCAAATTTGACGCGTTTAGTCCTGGGATTACAACATTTTGACAAACTAGCAAACGGACCTGTGAAGAGGCAAACAAGCCACGCCCTGACATCCACGCTTGTAAAACCCCGCCGCACCCGCTTGCTGCAACTAAAGCAATCACACATAAGCAAACAAGCTGCAGCAGCTTTACTGTGTACACACTCGAGTTATTGCAAATGCAAAACTTAAGAAAACACCCCCGAACCCCCACCACTCGGCCAACTGCAAGCAACCGCGCCGAGCATCGCTGCCATCTTCGAAGTAATTGCATTAGGTCTTTGTTATGCAATTAGCATAAGCATATGCGTTTGCTTCAGCACTTATGTACATGTAAGTTGCCGTTAAGTACACCTATACAAGCGGAAACTAACCAGCGGCCAGCGCTCAAAACGCACACACACGGAGCCAAGGTTAGCGCAGCAAACAATGTCCGAAATTTCAACAACCATCCACCCATCCACGGCCACTTCACTGGGCCTCACACCCACCGCGGCTCAGCTCAGCTCGACTTGGCTCATTTTCCGTTATCCTTGGCATCGCAATATCTGCGGCTGACGCAAATGCATTTGCTGCTGAAGACATTATAAACATAATTATAATTATTTGATAACGCCCATCCAACTGTACTTCCGACGCCTGCCTTCCCCACCCGTTCCGTCGCCGGCAGTCAGCAAATGTGAGTGGTCTCCATTGAATGTGGCATTTCGAATTCCATATTTGAGTTTCGGTTGTCATGCCGAAACTATGCAAGCGATGAATTATTGACGATTTTTAGTAACCAAATATTATTGGAATAAGACCTGTTTGACTGCAGCTGCTCTGGTATGGGTGCATTAATTTGCATTGCTGTTGTCGAACGGAGATATTGTGTGGTCAGCGGTCGGCATAGCACAGTGCTGCAATACAATACTAATAACTCTGCAAAGCAATCCCAAAGGAAGGCAGAACAGCTTTGAAATTACTAATTAAGATAATTATTTTAAGAGCTGAATGCTTCAACTGCACTTTTCCCTTCGAAGAATTGAGAAGTACAGCAGTACAGACAAGCTCATACATCTGCCGTGCTTTGCGTCCAGCACCCGGTTGCAATGCAACTCCACATTCAACTGACAAAGTGTCAGTTCTTCCCGCATTTGGTTTTTAACCACAACCACCACGATACTCTCCGAGGAGCCAATCCACATGAGCAGGTTGGAGCTAACTCCAAGGGCTCCTGCTCCCCGTGGTACCAGAATTAAGTCCCCGGTCAGACCGCGTAGCGAAGCTACTACCAGTTGAGTTCTCTCTGGACTGGTGGAGAGTGTTGCACCCATACACACATCACATACACACACTGCTCATACAAAAGCTAACCCTAATTCCAAGCTAAACGCCTTCGCCACTTAAACAACTCACGCGCAAACGGCCCAACTGTTCGGTATTCCGACTAGTGGAGATCACACCACTAACATCTAATCGTCCAAAATCCAGCTAATCTCCATACCACCCAGATCCCTAATGTCCGAGTACATCAGGCATTCTGCTAATATATGCACCCAATCCTCTAACCCCCGCCCCACAAAAACAAACCGGCCTAGCAGATGTGCCTCTGAAGCAAATCGACCATGCCCCGTCAACAGAAAACCCGAACTCAGACAAAATCTGAAATCTGTGTTAAACTCAACAAACTCAACGTCCCAAATGTACTCATAAGTCACTCAGCCGTTAGGACTATTGTCCCAACGTTCTTGGCACCTACACCTAATCCTATCATCTAGAACTTTCTATTTATGAAAGATGAAGTTATTCTAACTTGCCGATTCAAAATCCTTCTAGGATCTAAAGATCATAACTCTAAACCATAAGTAATCTAAAATACAGCCGGTCAATAAGAGTCAGAGATTAACAATAACTAGCGGCGTATTTTGTTGACGGTCAATAAGAGCCGAGAATGAGAAAAAAACTAGCCAAGAAATCCGTTCTCATGACAGTCGGGTCTAAGTAACCGAATTTTTATTCGACCAAGGCCAAGTTCAACACGACATCATTCATGGAAATTAGTTCAGGAATGTATTCTACCGCTTTTTCTCCATAAAGAAGCAAAATCTGGAGACCGGTTGCTTAATTCTCGTCTATAGTTACTTCAGGAAACCCTCAAGAACCCATATTAAGAAAACACGAAAGAGGCGTCAAGCGATGATTATATGACTGAGATCATTCATGTAGAAGCTACTGTTTTTTCCAAAAGATTATTTCGAGGGTTTTCTTGTCCTTTCCTCCAAACAAGTAAAACATGAGTCCCTACAGCAATACAAAACAAGCTTCAAAAGTACCATATTCTTGTTTTCTGAACACGCTGTGTCAGTCTCAAGTGAATTTTCCTACAGCAATTTGTTAAGAGTACAGCATAACCTATTAAATTCTTATGTAAGCTAAAATCTTAAAATCTTAAAGCGATTACGCACTTGAAATCGCAATTCACAATTTCCTCAAGTCCAAGCAGAACATTAAATCGACATTAAAGACACTCAAGACAACGAAGACGCAAGTCAGGCACACTGGACTACATTCTCAGCTAGCCGTGGAGAACTCATTGTTTTACCCAAGCAGTAGTCAAATTGGTAAACAGGATATTACACGCAGGACAACAGTGATTACGCAAACAAAACAGTGGTCAATATGTTGGTGAACAAGTGTAGCAAATTGAGATAAATTGGAAAACATTCCAAACAAGCGCTTGTGTGCCCAAAAAGTCATACACACACTGTACATATGTATGTAAGCCAGTGTGAAAGTGCGCCCAAGAAAAGGACGAAGGAAACGCACTAAATGCATGGATTACCAAGTCTAAGCAAGCAGTAGGCCATGCCTTAGCCAAATTAGAGGAGAAATCAGGAATGC
Source organism: Bactrocera zonata (assembly GCA_037783105.1). Taxonomy (NCBI): domain Eukaryota; kingdom Metazoa; phylum Arthropoda; class Insecta; order Diptera; family Tephritidae; genus Bactrocera; species Bactrocera zonata. Next base: position 452,088 of record JBAWJQ010001070.1, on the reverse strand, counting down.
AACTGGCAAGGACACGCAGGAAGCATACACGTACGCATGCAGCCGCAAGACAAGGCAATAAAGGCAGACAGGATGGAGCCAGGATGCATGTGTAAAACGGCTGACAGTTTAAGATATTGCTAAAATTTGCACATTTCGGCCAGATAACGGTCACTTAGGTCAGCTGACGAGCTCAAGTAATGCTCACAAGCAAGGCACGGCATGGCATGGCATGGCATGGCATCAACTTAGACACACACACAACCACATATTTTTTGCGGCCTAGAATTTACATTTTAAATGCCTACAAGTGTAAATTTATATTTACATTTCTTACAGTTGAGTGGCTTAAGTACATTTTGTGGCCAATTTGCTGAGACACACTCGGCAGCCTACGACCTCGTGTGTGCATGTATTTCACTTAAGCTAATGGTCATTGGAAGGAAGGAGCAGTTAATTGCTTTAGGAAAATATTCTTCTATGAAAACGAAAGTGTTTTTGCTTAAGAATGTAGTTGTTGTTGTATTTCCACACATTTCGTGATAAATTGTCGGGGTGGAGCGGGCGCGTGATGGACGGGCGTGGGAAAGTCGCTTAGAAAGTAAAAGTGTTCGTGCGGTTGGTAGGGTAATTATTGTGTTATATTTTTGTTGAAGGAATGTAAGGATTGCTAAGCGGATGGGGGATTGTAAGCTGTTAAATTTACTGGAAATTCGCAGAGGCAAAATTTAAAGTCAAACAGAAATATATGGATATGAAGCGAGGTTTGTGGGAAGTTATGAAGATGGACTTTACTACGACCGGTAGTAATGATAAATAAATCCAAAAGCGTAAGAACTATAAGTATTAAAGGCTATTCTCAACCACAGCTTCTGGAGCTGCTAAAAACTTCTCTGATACATCTTTGGGTTAACTTAAGCGACCAAAATTACCTACTTCTATGCAAAAGAGAGCTTAGTAACATTATATGGGGCACCTACCATTAAGATCCCACCTTCAGGAAGTGGGCAAAGTAGATTCGGCAGAATGCAGAGCATGCGTGACAATGCGCGTAGGATGATGAGACGCTGGAACATTATCAATGCGAATTCCCAACCTTCAACTGTATGAGAAGAAACATATTCCACCGCATCCAATACTCCAACTTAAGAGACACTGGGCAGCTCAGGTGAAAAATAATCAGGTTTTCTTTAACAAATCCAAAGACTTGCTGGATAACACATAAATTGGTTACCATCCGAGAGCACAATGGGGCTTATGATGACCTAAGTGCATTCATCTGCGGTCCGGCGGTTATGCGCCTCCGTTTTCAACCAACCAGCCTGAGTGACTTTCTAAACCTCGGCTTCAAACTCACTGCGGGCTCTACTATATATAGATATACTTCCTTATAACCCTTCTAGTTCATTTACTCTCAATACAAGGAAGTTAAAACCTGTGGACAAAGCATTCTATTTCGCAGGAACTGGCTCTTAGCTCCACATAACTGGCAAAACCCCACAACCTAAGTAATAAGATTTTCATAAAGGTAATTCTGGTACCACCTCTTCAACCGAAACTCCTATGAGCACGGAGGATGGAAGGACGGGCAGGTAGTGGAAAAATGCTGGGGAAGGGCGAACTTCAAGAGACTGTGGTATACTAAACTTTTGAGAACAAGTCACAACTGTAAGTGAAGCAAGGATGTGTGCGGGTTGCCAAGTTCTGCACTATAATTATAATCTATGTAAGTTGCTGAGTCCATCGAGGCGTTGGTTAAAGCAAACTAGCAGCAGGTGTGCAAATATATCGAATGACAAGCCTACCCACAAGCACACAGTGTTTCGAGTGTCTATGTGTAGCGGTCCAAGGCTTGAGTTATGTAATCATCAGTGGGGTACGAGTGTACAGCACCGAAATTCCACTAATTTTCAATAGTAAATGCAATCAAACCAATACATGTGCGCAAACACGCACACGCACGCATGGCATAAATTGCAAATGTATGGGTCGGCCGCACGGCCGACGAACAGTGCGTATTTCAGCCCAAAAGTTGTCAGAGCGAGGAGCCAACTGTGCGCAACACGTTCGCCCATTGGTGGAATGAGCAATGCCTTGGCCAATAACAACGTTTACAGCAGCAGCAACAAAGTCACTCGTCCTGGCATAACAACTCAATGGACAACTGCGTGAATGCAAAACAATGCATGCACGCATACACATGCATTATGAACACACACACGCGTGGAAGCCACCTACAGAACTGCAGCGTGTTTCGGGTATGAAGCACTACGCAAATTATTGAAGGAAGTCGGGAGGGATACCAAAGGAGTGAGTGAGAGAAGAATTACGAATTGGGAAGTTGTAGGTAACTGTAATTTAACTGCAGCGCGGATGGGAGCAGTATACACCTGAAGCCTACTGCAGGAAGGAAATAATTGATGAAAACTTATAACTGGTTATTGGGATTATGAATAATGAACGAAAACACAAATTTTAAATTTCAAAACTGTAGGAAAGTAATTTCCTACGATTGAAGAGGTATTCAGGGTGGAAAGGCCTATCCGAAAAGGAAACTGTAAACTGATATAAGCCATGTGTAAACGTAGATAAATCTTGATTATTCAAGGAATTGCCTCCAACCCACTTAAATAAGCTTCAAAAGGCTGAAAATTGTGATGGAAGACGTATCCAGCTACTTCAGAAGTCGACAGGTGCGAGATGTTGTTATAGGTTCCAATTTATAAATCTTACCGATGGTATAGGACTGAACACAGAAAGAACTTCAGAAACTTGCAGGATATATATAAAAAGTACACCGATTTGCCTGAAAACTTTCGAACTGGGATCTTCTTGTCCCAAGAAAGACAAACGAAACGACTATGCAACAGTTTTACCATTCCGACGTAGTAGATGCTCCGTAACATACAATAATCTCGCACAATTTTAGCCAAAATCCCTGCGGAGATTGTTTACCCGTTACCAATCTAGAGTTGGTAGTTACAGACCGCTAATTTGTCTAAAGTAATTCGGACGAGTGGTGCCGAGTTGACAGTCCTTGGCCGGATCAAATCCGGGTCCGTTCAGGTTACTTTTACCCGACTGTCGTGGAAACGGAGTTGTGTATATATAATATAAAACCGCCTTGTACATCTTCTATTTATCCCTAACTCGACAGCTACTTGAGTATCCCCTAGTTTAGAGCTCGTATGCTAGGTATTTAAGATGTTGTATGTTCTGGCTACAGCGACCTTTCAAAGCTCTCTTGTTTTGCATTGTATTATATAATGCGGCGCTGTTTAAAGCGACCCCGTGGTCTATCAACTGCGTGCCCGAGCTCTATACGATAGATTCAGAGACCAGTAAACTCAACTATCATTTCATAGGACTATGGAAAAATTTAGACGAAGAGCTCTACGTAAAACTGAGAAGAATGTAATAGTAATTAGCAAATAATAATACTTCGGCAAAGTTGACAACTGGAACAAAACAAATTTCTGCAAACTGACGCACTACGAAATTCGAAAAACCATTGTACACTGTGTAAACAACCCGGTTGTGGGGTCAGGAATGCACAATGTCAAACTATCACAAATTTCTAACGAAGTATGAATGCAAATATGAGCTGCAACAACGAACTGGCATACGTACAGGAGCTGAGGTTAGCCAGAAATACAAATAATGTGCATGGTTGCGTGATTGAGTGCGCCTAGGGAATGGGGGCATCGACTTTTTGTGCACAAAATTTTGACAACATGAAAACACAGATATAACGGAGGAGCGGAGCAAAAGAATGCGGAGAACGCGGCAGAGACACGAATAATGGAAGAACAAGAGAGCGAGGTATGGAGCAGTAAGTACACGCACGGACATTTTCAGTGTTGATTTTTGAAACAGTATAGACGTGGAAGGCACCAGCTCTACACAACAGTGCGTAACGACAAAAACCAGCCGCATGTGTGTGTGTGTGTGACGCTTAAAGGGCAAAGCAGCAAAACTTTCGACTTTGTAAGTTTTTGTATTTTGTCAGCAAGTTGAGCGCTGCCGGCCCAAAACTAACGATTGCAGCAAATATTCGACTGACGTAGCCAACACACAGCACACACTTCATGCCAACAGCCATTCCATCAGCAATTGTGACTCCCTGGCCAACTGCCTTCACGCACTCAGCCATTCAGCCTCGTGTACCATGCGTTCATTGCGCTTTGGTGCCCATCTTCACTTGAATGAAACTGTTGTGTGCTGTTTGTAAAGCTCTTTTTCGAAAACCCGAAAGCCTCTTGTCAGTGGTTGGGGAAACTTTGGACTATCCTAAAGGGTTGTTGGTGGTGTTGGCGTTTAAATTCGTGAATGTAGTTTGCATGAAAATTTTAAATAAAGCTCTGCGCCGGTTGTGTGTGGCGGGAGTCTTCGTTCTGCCACATATCCACAGTCCACAGTCTAATGTGTGTGAATGGGTGGTTGCTTGTTGGTTGGCATAAATAAGCTAACTGCTTGGGTTTTACAGATAAATATTTGGGTTGATATGCAAGTGAGCGTGGTCTTTGGGAGTAAGTGTGTGTATGCGAGGCGGCTGAGTCTTACTTTCGTGTATTTAAAGAATTTAATTTGGAAATGAATTGTAGCTGTGTCAGGGCATCAAATTTGTAGTAATGAAACGTAAAGACTCAACAAAGTGGTGGATGATGGTGTGGTAGAGTAAGGCAAAGGAAGATTTTACGAACTTTCAGAACTATGCAAAAGGAAAGAGCAGTTCGGGAGGAAATATTGCAGTATTAATTGTTGTAAAGGCAGAACTCGCTTTTAAACAGTATTTTCGATGGTATATCATTAGTTACGACGGGATTTGACTGTAAGTGTATATCCAAACTAAAGATATACTTCCTGCTGGTCGTAAAGAAGTTGAATTGAGAAGACCACTAAGATCGACAATTAAAAGTCTCCGTACCCATGACATTCGGGGGTAAGTGACCGGAAAGAATCCGGCTTTTATCCGGTCAAGGACCGTAAACTCGCCCAATTCCTCAACTTACTTCAGGAATGTTTTCTGCCGTTACAACAACAACAGTTTAACTTTTGCTAGGGACCTTAAAGTCTGCTGGATTTAGTAGAGGACGCAAACAACATGCTTGACAAAGTAGCTGAGGGCTCTACATTCATCAGACGCATTATTACTGGTGATGAGACGTAGGTTTATGAATATGAAGCCGAAACTCTCCAACAATCTTGAAAAAAAGAACCGAAACCGAAAAAAATCTGCTCAAGGCACGAGAGGCTAGTCTTATAACTAGTGTATGAACTCAGGCGCCTATTTTGAAGACGATAAATGGAGTTGAATACGTGAAAAGGTTTTATTTTGTTTATCAGGGTCAAATTTGATCAGATGTATAAACAAGAAATATTTTTTTTAATTTTCTAGAAAGTAAGCAGAGATTGCGATAGCAGTCTCTAAAGATACATTATTGAAGAAAATCTGACATTATACCACGAAGAAATAAATAAGGATCCTTGGTGGATTATGAACTTTACTAAATAGCTGTTTCAACAAAATAATTTAAATATTTTATACCAGTTGCCTAATCTCTAAACACAATTATACGAATTCAATTATACATAAAGCGGTCGAGAATTACAAACTCTCTTCCAAATCATCAAATCAACTCACCTGGCACTTCTATTTTATCTGGATCTTCATCATCATCGAAGTCAGAACAGGAATCATCATCATCATCTAAATCGTCTTTAAAATCAATGGACTTTTTCAAAGAAGCCTGAAAGTAAGAGAAAATTATAAAAAAGGGAAGTTAGTGACTTGTAAACCAGTTTGTAAGTAAGCTTTTCGAAATATGTAGAGAAACCGTTTACAGTGCCAAACCAATTGCAGAAGACAGATCGAACGATATATTGGCTTCAGGAGAGGAGGGTCCATAGAAAAAAGGACTAAACAGAACTTTTGCTATGAAAAAGCAAGAAAAAGTTAACTTCGACTGCACCGAAGCTATAACACCCTTCACATACAGTTTCCATACAGGGACTAGATATTGATCGGTGAAACAGATACATACATATGTGCTTTGTGGTCCGATCTAAACAGTTTGTTTGGAGATTATGGCATTATCTTGACTAATAATCCATGTGAAACTTTGTGAAGATATCTTGTCTTCCATACAAGGACTAGATTTCGAAGTGGGTTCGACAAATGAGCAGCTTCTTGGTGAAAAAAGGACGTGAGAAAATATTTCAGCTCAATATCTAAAAAACTGAACAACTGTTCGCGTATATACAGGCAGACAGACGGACACGGCTAATTCGAATCAGTTGATGATATTGTCTCCGACGTTTCCTTCTGGGTATTTTTTAAAAGAAAATATTATTATCTCATTGTCACCAAGCTCACTCAATTCATTAAAACTTTACTAACGGCTTTTATACAATAAAGAAGTCTTACTTATCGCATTTTGTTTGAACTTTTCGACATAAATTCCTTAAATTTTAATTTTATGGCCCAAACTAGCTTTTAGTGCATTTTCTTATCGCCTGAAACGAGAACGCCTTTGTTGTTTCCACACAAAACACGTCGAAAGAAGGCTGAGTCTACAACCCCAGACCCCTAGCAAAGTTACTGTCAAAGTTAACTCGTTTTAATAGCTGTATAAGCGATGTTGTGTATTCTCGAGCAAATGTTGCCACCTCAAAAATCGATAGCCATTCAGCGGCGTACACAAAATCGCCGAATTAAAGGTATTTGGGCGCGGAAGCGAGCTGCGAAGTAAAGCTAGAGATTTCAGGCACACTTATCGTTAAGTAACAAAAATCTAACTATTAAAAACTCACAAAATAACGGCCACTTCAGCAATTTAACACACTTTTTATTAACACCAAATGCAGGATGCACTCTTCACTACGCTGCCACACTGGTACTTTTGGGTTTTCCGTTTTGTTGGGAGCCGCAAAGTACTGACGTCTTCACAGCAACTAACGTACTCATCAACTGGCGCTGTGTCTATGGACGACCGGGTCACACACTCTCGACAAGCTTAACAAAATTTCATTTTGAAGCACACAATTCACTGCGCTGCTGTTGTTGGAAGTTATTGTTGTTGTAATTGCTGTGTGGCACAGGCACAACGGAGGATATCAACGCACACAGCAGCAGTGGCACAGGCGCGCAAAAGCAAGCCAGGAAAGAGTCGTCAAACGAGCGTAACAACCCTTTCGATAGGATATAATACTACAACAACACCAGCAACAACATCAAAGAGCCGTTGCACAAAAACAAAGCAAACATTGAAGCATACAGCACAACAGAGCGCAAGGCGGTGGGTGGCAAGTGGGCGGGAGGCAAGTCAGTGCCGGCTATAAAACACCTAGTTGGTATATAATGCGTGGAGAGGTGCTTGCCGTGCGGGCGGGCGGCGGCTGGTATAGATGAAATATTCACCGATGGTTGGATTTATTTCGGTTTGTGTCGTGTGTGTGTGTGTGGACAGTAGGCTTTTGAATGGCACAAAATAGTTGCAAGCAGCGACACGGCTACAACAACCACAAGTGGGGGCACAATTAGCGAGCAATACCCAATATGGGTACATGTATGAGCGTACAACGGCAAACTATGCTCAAAATACCACCACCGCCAACTGCAGGGGTACAAATAAATACACCCCAGCTGCCACAACCACTAACGGATGCGTTAACAACTGCCAACAGCCGCAATACAAACAATTATTGGCGCTCTGTCGCATTTTCTGAGGAGGTCGCACTGGACGCCGAGGCCTAGTACTCGATCGAAGTGCACACAGCTCCACAGGGAGCTTGTACAGCAGGGCGTGGACGTGGAAAGTTCTACATAAATGCACAACCGCACAAACTTGCACCTGCCATCAGCTCGGTAGCAGCCTTCACCACGTCCAGTGTAGTGCTTTCACACCTCAATGCACCGTATTTTGTAGGCTGAAAAACTATTGTTGGCAACTTTAGCTGCAGGCCTGAATTGCAACAAAATTTGCAAAGATATTAGCATCATAGTGAAGCGTTTGCAACTGCATTCGAACCGCCCTCTTATCAAATACCTAAAACTGAAATACAAACTGACCAAAAAAGATCCAAACCCCCCTTTTTTCATAACTATCTACGTAGGTTGCAGGTTTTCTCTATTATTATTGAACAAATGCTCTAGAATATACATATGTATACACCTAGAGAAGCTCATGTATGAACTTTTATGACAGGTCCTTACTACAAGGAGATTTTTCGTTAGTACCTATGCATATTCAGCGAGATAAACCGTAGGCTTCAGGAAGCTAGGAATATACTAATGTTTATGCCTATCCTATCTACGATGCATGTGGAATTATATTTATCTTGTTCTTCTTTCTCTCCCTTTGGTTTCCCCGGCGGGTACTGCATCGAATACTTTCAGAGCTGAAGTGTTTTCGTCCATACGTGCGAAATGACCCTGCCAACGCAGCCGCTGTCTCTTAATTCGCTGAACTGTCAATGTCGTCGTATGTCTCATACAACTTATCGTTCCTTCGAATGCGATATTCGCAGTGTCTAATGCGCAAAGAACCGTAATTCTTTCGCAGAACCTTTCCCTAGAAAACTAGTTACGTCGACTTATCAGATCTTGTCATCGTCCCGGCCTCCGCACCATATAGCAGGACGGGAATAATGAGTGACTTATAAAGTTTGGTTTACTTACATAACCTCAAACAAAATTTACATAACTTCAAAAAAAACTTACATAACCCCAAAAAAATATCCATTTCGAAGAATTCTTTGTTTTTAAATATACTATACATTTTTTTCATAATTGTAGAGACATACATGTATGTATTGTATGATACGAAAAACCCACTTTCAAATTATGCCGTAAAGTCATCACAAGTGAATGAAAAACGAAAAATAAACAAAAATATAAAAAAGGACTACTGAGGGATTTCACTTCCTTGACCGATAAGCTTACAAATACAAAACCTAAAAGGAACGACCTTCAAAAAGAAAGCAGCAAACTAAACAATGAGAGTAAACGCTCAGCAAATGAATGAGAAAAAATAAATCAGAAAAATCTAAAAAATAACAAAACAAAAAACTATTAGAACAACAAAGGCAGCGCAGTTTCGCCACCGAATGTCCTGTGTCCTATATAAAATGCGCCATTGCCTGCGCACACTTCCGTACATACATATGTAGTACATACAGCATGTGTATGTGTGTTGTATGACCATAAAAAAGGATAATGCCCAGGATACGCATGCATATTTTCCTATTTTCACTTGCTGCAAAGGCGAAAATAAAAATAAAAACAGAAAACGCCGATAAAGCACGAGCATGTACATGGCAGCCTTTGGTGCAACGAAAAAAATACGAAAAAACGACACAAAACGAGGCGAAAAATGTAGCACATTCTTGGTAAAAAAAGTGCGAGCAAAACAAAAACGGAAAAAATCAACACATGTTCACAGCTTCAAATTGTACACTGTAAAAAATGCGAAGCATAAGAAAATGCATGGAAAAAATTGGATGAGCATGGATATACATACACATATTGTGCGTAAGCGACAACACTTTATATATGTATTCGCAGGATGTGATAAGGGTGGTGCGCCCGCGCATGCGCTGTCGAACTGGCTTGTTGTTGTAGAAGCTTGCACATATAACATTGTATATTCAGGAAATAGCAACCTGCAGAGCCAAGCAGAAAGCTCCTGCAGCTAGCTACAATAGGGTGGTTAGAGAGCGAGCGCACAAACATAAATACATGAACATATGTACATATGCACAAGCACACTAGACATACATACATACATATGTAAGTACCTTTGGGGCTCACAAAACTTAAGCTTCATTGTAATTAAGCTTGTCAAATCGAACTGAACGTGGCGACTATAAATAGACACACGAGGCACACGATTTTTTGGAATTTCATACTGAAAAGTTAATACATAAAAATAAAAATAAAGCGAGCAATTAAAATCTTATCATTTTGTCAATATAAAACGGTTATGCCCCGCGTTCAGTGTTGCCAGAAATCCTTAAATAAAAATCCTCTAAACAGAAACATTTCAAAAACAATATTTACGTTCTAATACAAATAAGACCATAAACCCTATTGATCCATTAACATTAATAATGCGCGCTATGCTTTTCTAATTTAAAAAATCTTAATGTTTTTAGAAAATTTTTTTATTTTTCAATTTCGAGCAATTAAACTCACAAATTTAGTTTTATTGTTGAAAAATATATTTTTTTACTAGCGTATTGACCGATTACATATACCCAAATGTTTATAGAATGGTAATTTTTCTCCCTTTGTTAACATTTATTGGTCTGATGACAATCACAACGTACAGAAGCCGCTTTGTTAACTTTTTTAAAATCTACTATTCGGTAGAAAGCAAAGTTAAATCAGATTTACTTTTACAAGTTTTTCCAAAAAAGTTATTGCTAACCTTTCACAAATTATTCTGTTAATTTTATGAGATTTTTAAGAAAATCCTGTTTTTGACTATTTAAAAATCCCCAAAAATTAATTGCAAATTCTCCCTACGCAACCCTGCATGTATTCGCAAATCGACATTCAAAACAGCTGGTCAGAAACTCGCTTGTTCGCATGTGTCAAAAAGAGATAACAATACTGGTTACCTGTATAAAATCAGCAATAACACAAGAAAAGACGAGGAATAGCGCAACGCATTGCTAAAGAACAAAACACAAGAAAAGAACAAACGAAGATAAGCGACTGGATGAAACGACGACATAGCAACGCGCAAAGAGGAAAAAACAAAAACGAATGTCTTTACAAAAGCAATGCAAAATACTCATTGTAATAGTTGATTTTCAACTTACAAAATTTCATGCAATCGACACATTATGAACACGTTAAAGAACAAATTTATTCCAACGCTCCGCTTATGCACACAATACAAACAATGAATAATTATGCAAAACATGCGAAAGCACGAAACACTAGCGAGCATTCAGCATATCACTACATGAAAAAATTACGAAATAATCAGCAGGCGCTGCTTTCAAGCGACAAATAAATTTGGAAGATTTCATGATTTGCACAAATCTTAACCAGCCTTCGCCAAGAAATTAACAACACGGACATGGCACAATAGTTAAGGCACTACCAGTATCTCTATTGAGGCGTAATAACAAGTTGACTTGGTTTGGTTTATGGGCTGCCTCGGCAGCGCAGCTCCCGCTGCAGAATAGAACAGCGTGTACTTGACGATTAACATTTTTTAAGCACAAATACAACTAGCGTGCAATCAAATAACACTTCTACTCACCATTTTTGGTTAATATGCGATTTCGCCGGACACGTTCAAATGCACAAAACTATTATAATACACTTTTTTCACAACACGATCCGGAAATTATGTTCGTAAACGAGGCAACGCACAATTCACACGCTTCGCACACTTTTTTATTCCGTACCTGCCGAGATTCCGAAATCAACTGAGCCACACAGAGTTGCCGAGCATTAAAGTTGACTTTGGCCACGTGTTGCCACTTTGAAGAATAATATATTCCACACATTGATGACTGAAAATTTAAATAAATTTCATTTTGTATTGGATAGTTTATTGATTATTTATATTTATTGCTTATAGAAATACACATTTAGACTTTTATATGGAAATTATGTAATTTTTTACGAAAATGTGTTATGTTAATCACATTTTCCTATAATTTTTCCACTCACATGTTTATCACCACCCATACAATCCACTTTGTGGAACACATGCTTTTTATTTACTATCTACATATTTTTCCGCCAGGAAGAGGAAAAGCGCACATTTGTTCATATATTTAAAAGCTTTACGGACGATAAAGTTCACTTTATAGCAGAGATTGTAAATAGGAGTAGGTGAAAAAGCAGCCTTGATCATTGTAGAATGTGTTTTCGTTAAAAAAAAAAGCTAATTTAATTGCACAACAACCTGCTGCAGCTACTTCCTTTCGGTTCCGGTTACTACTGGCACGGGTGTCCGAAAATCAGCTGACATGACGGAATAAAACTTTGCTATAACTCAAGTATTCTTAAAGTTTTGCTGTCTTTTTCTAACATTACAGGTTCTGTTGTTAATAAGAAAGGCCTCGACAGTTCCCACGAGAGTCGAATCGACGATTTCGAAAATAGACCAAGCACTGTCAACTCGGTGGTATTCCTCCAAATTACTTCAGCGATATTTTCTGTCCTTACATCAGCAACAGCAACAGAGCCTTAACTAGCTGGTGAACAACATACATATGTATATTAAGAATGACAGTGGTTAAGCTGATATCTACGTTTTGTCATGCCTTCTAAACCAGATCTCTCACATCTTTGAATTTGTTTAAGTAAAACGCTCGAAATAGCCACACAATTGTAGTAATCTTTATTTTCCTGCACACATGATAACATTAAGCACATGAAATTTTGTGAATTTTGCTGGGTTACATTTACATATCTATACCATTGTATAGTAGTTTATTTCACAACACAAAAACATTTTATCTCATTAAAATGCATCACTAGAAAGTACAGCAAAATGCGAGAACTTGCATGTTTCATCACGTACAATTTTTATTTGTTTTGTTTTGCTTTGATTTTTCTACATATTTTGCTGAAGCTCGTTAAATGCTTATAAATTGCATATTTTTTTTTTTTGTTAAATACACATCTATTATACGTACATTTGTTTATTAGTAAGTGGGCAATTTATGCATATAAATTCAATTTTATAATTAATCAATACTCAAGTACACAAATTGTTATTTCTTTGCGTATGTTAGTAATGAAAGGAACTCAAGAAGAAAAATTATTAGAAAAATTAGTTGTACTGCATTCACTATAATTTTACAAAATTACATGACTTAAATTATTATTAATAATAGCTATTTGTTCTGTTTTTTATACATTTACAAATATGTGAGTTGCTATGTGGTAAATTTCTTGTATAATATTAATAAATGTTTAAAAGTAATTTCTTTATTGTAAATGATTATGTGTAATGCTAAAATAATTAGCTTTTGTATACGCTCTATTACACAAATACACCTATACATATACAGCAATAAGTAGAAGAACATACCAGAAGACAATCGTTGCAAAAAAGAATATTTTCAATATTTTGGTGTCACAACTCGCTTTTTAAGTTAAACAGTTGCTTTGTATAAATATTAATACGTTAACTTTGCTTAGAATGTTATTTTGTGGCTTGTCCAGCAGCGCGTAAATCAAATCTATAACAGAAGACTCTGGAAATGCATACAAGTTAATTGAGAGTTAATCGTCACTTAATTAATTTTACACAAATTGTTAGCTATTCAGTAAATTGTGCCGTACAATGTAGGTATGTATAAGTATATTAATCACAAACTCAATTTGTACAAACTTAATTGAATTGCGCAGCGTAGCAGCTAACGAAAATTTCGCGTGTGGCGCCGGGCCACTTAGGATTTTTTCTACTAGTTTGCGCACTAATCTAGCGATTAACTGCTTTTGGCTGCTCCTAAAACTCAACTTGTTTGTAGGTCTATCTAAATTTTGCCATTATTAGTTTCTAATGGTTGCCGGTGGACTATTGCTGACGGTTTGGTGTCAGCGTTGTTGGCCTCATTTGCACAAATTTGACTAAAGTCGTGTTCAGCGTTTGGTGTTACCGGTGAGAGATTATTATTTTTCGATTGCCTGAGTTTTTTCGGTGCAGCATCCTTTGGTTTGGGCGTTGAAAAGACCTGAAAAATGAGAAAAAATCAAATGTGAGTTTAAAAATAATTAGTTTAGTTCTAATTGGTATTTTAGATATTTATACTCACTTTTAATGCACCTTTTACCATCAAAAAGAACCAATACAATTGAGGTAGGAAGAGTATCATTATACTAATAATGCAACCTCGTGGTAAAGTGGTCAATGCCTGAAAGGAAAAAGCAAGTAGTAAATTATTGGGATCAAGATTATTTATAAGGAGTTTTCTAATCGACTTTGACTAGGAGAGGTTAATTTGATACATGAATAAGTGTTCTCACAAAAAACTATCACTATAATGTGTATGATTTTTCTGATCTGTCGTCAACTGAGAAACCCACTGATGTATAGAAAGTATTTTGGGAAATAAATAGGTTACATCGGTTAGCATAACAGATTCCGGTAACTTAGAACCGGCTGTTGTGAAAAAGGGGTAAATTCCGGTAACACAGAACCGGCCAAACCACCAGACCCACATGCAACAAAAATATACATATGTCCAGCATGCAGTGAGCCTCCTATGAATACAACCAATTCCTCTTTTTGAGTTCAACATAACCTAATACAACAATTTGACATCGTATTAGAGCTCGCTCTCCTTACTGCATTTCATGTCACATCAAACACTAAAAAATAGACGCTTGTCGAGGTTTCTTACCTGCCAGAAGCTCACATTTATAGCCACACTATAACGGTACATGACATAAGGCCACATAACGACACGAAACACAAAGAAGGAACCCAACATTAGCAGACCGTTTATGATGTATGCGCGCGAGTCCTTCAAACGCATGGTGCTCAGTATGCTGCGCATCGAAACAAATGGTGTGGAGAACTCCATCATGAACATGTAACTGTAAATGCAGTGACCACCGCCGCGTATGTACTACATGAGAGAAAATATTAAATATTAATGGAAAGTCTGCAAAACTTAAGCGTAACACACTCACCGTTACGACCAGCAGGCCGAAAGTGCCAATGAAAACATGATGTATCATCATCACCGGATGCGTGATCACATATTTGATGAAATCCCATTTGCCATCCTTCGGTATTTGCACGCATTCGCCATCATAATCGTAGATGTCATCGTTTTCGCGTTGCTGAGCGGACACACGAACAGGTGACTCATCACCGCTGTCACCGCCAGCACTTGACACACCATTGCTGTTGTTCTTTAGCGATACGCCATTGACGCCGTTGGACGAATTTGCACCTGTGGCGGCTGCATTCAAACGCATCAGCTTCAATTTGTCGGCGATTTTCTGTGTGTGCACTTTGTACATGGACCAAATGTCGTACATAAAGTAAGCGGTGCCAAACCAACCATATGCTTCCATTAGGAAATGTGAGGCATAAACAAACGATTTGCTGCACGTGGACTTGCATACGATGAAACCGACCAGAAAAGAAAATGTGGCCTGTATAGCGGAAACGATTCTGCAAGCGAAGAGATAGACAATATGTGATTAAATTATTTCGCTCCTTTAGCTAAAATGTCTGCAATTCTCCAATGGCTTATAATAAAAATATTATAAGTTTAGAAAAGCTATATTTCTTAAACTGAAAAAGAGATTCCTCTAGAAAGTTTACGCAACTGGAATGAACTGCTCTCTAAATAATATTCAAATTTGGTAGTTAAGACTTTGAGATATTTATTGGTCTCCGGAGATGAATACAGTCTGAAATTATAAGTGTGAGGAAGGAGATTACCAGTAAAGAGAAATATATAATGGAACCAAAGATGCTCACCTCTGCGCGAAGCAAGCACAGGAGAAAATTTCCTCCGAATTCATCCTCATATAAAGATACGCTCCCAGTTACATAGATGTTCCAAGTAAGGAAACCCGGGCGGGGATCGGGGAAAAATAGCAAGGATCTTGTTAAACCACGATCTTACAAATATGGAAAGTAATTAAAAGACCCGAGAATTGCAACTATTTCTTACCTACTGCTACAAGCCCAGACCCTAGTACATCTACTACACGTTTAAGACACTGTTAAGTATAGGCACAGATAAAGCGCTGTTCCGCTAAGGCCTTCAAGCAAGCAAATAGCTCGAGCGAGCGCACAATCAAGTAAAAAAAATCATATTCCGTCAGCATGGCAACGCCGCCTTTTTCCAGCAAAGGTGTATATTTTCAAAATCTGTTTTTAGCATTTCGACCTCTCAAAGCACAACTCGAACTTTGTCACTTTCAAATAAAATTTTTCGTAGATTAAACGTTTTCCATTTCGGAAAAAAATATAAAAACAAAAATTAGGAAAAACGAACTAAATCCCCATATTAAGTGTACATATTACATAGTAAATGTTTCGGTCTCCAATGTACGAACATCATTAACTCGGCAACATGAATTTCGGTAATACTAACTGTTATCGCTACTTAACGTCGCAAGTTTTGGCAGCTTCACGTTGCGGCAATTATTATGGCCCAGATCTCTTTACGAACAAAAACCAGCCAACCTTCAATAAATATCAGGCCCAGCAGGAGCGTTTACGAGTGAAACAACAACAAGCGGAACAAGACTACTTATGTCCCTCGAATTACAGCGCCTTCATCAACAGTATCAATAGTAATGTCATGCCAGATGCCGCCAATCAGGCCATACGTTTGAACCAGCAAATGGGTTTGCAACAGCTGGGTCGCAGCAATGTACCTTGTCGCACCGATTGCAATGAGATCACCGACAGTTTGTGGTCTGCCGCGAAGAAGTCGAGTATTTACGTACCGGATACGGCTACTACGTGGTACGAGTGCCAGCGTGAGCAGAACATGGGCGGGAAATTGAGTGAGAAATGCAAAATGTTTGGCATCTCGTCGCGTGAATCGTACCAACCGCATCAGCATTTGCAGTTGGCACGATCCATACGAGATGGTGAGCAGCGACTGATGGATCCGAAAAGCTTTAAGCACATCTCCCCAGAGTTTCTCAGTTTGTTGGAGGAGCACGAGCAGGCCATGTTGGCTAGAAATCCATTGTATGGCGTCGATACAAAGGGTGAGCGGGCACCCTTCTGCGACGTACCTCGCGAAAGGCTTCATAAACGTCATAAGAGTTATTCAACAACTACGGCAACAACGGACAAACGTACAAGTAGGCCACAACGGCAAAGCAGAGCAAAGTCAAGATCACGGCAGGATGAACGGCGCGGACTCATACAGACCATAAGCGACACATGCTTCTCAGACTCACCAAAAACCACAAAAAATAGGAATTCAAGTTTAAGGCAAAGTAAATACAATGAACGTATGGCTGGCGGGGAGGATGGAGAGTTTAGCAAAAAAAAAACTTCAACGAAACGTCACGCATAAAAATACGGTCAAATATCAAAGCCGATGTATGTAGCGGAAGCATATTTCAACCGAAGGAAAACTATGAATTGGCTGCTGCGCTGAGTTCGGGTTATCGACGCAAATCGGGAGTATCACTTTGTCGGAAATATGTTGAAAGCGGAATACCGCAGAGCCACAGCGGAGCTCACGAAGAAAGTGCAAAGGAAAGAGAGTGTTATAAGCAAACGAAAGAGTAGAGAGGAAAGAGCAGCTAGAACGCATAAGAAATGCGAGGATAAAGAAAATAATAAGCAAAGTTCGGAAATCAAGGACAACAATCGACTTACGCATTACTCGGTTCAAAAAGATCTTTTCGGCCAAATGACAGTGGACAAACAACAACATGAGAGCAAACAAAGAAAAGAAGCTAATAAATTGGAACTAATTTGGCATAAGAAGGATATAACACGCATGCGAGACTCCGAAATTAGCCTGCAAGTGGCGAACATGCGTAGATACGCGGAGACGGAATCGCGCGGTATAGTACATGGGAAAACAAAATTAGGTTGTGAAGAATTGGAAAGGCTTAAAGACATCGATAGACAACGAGAGCTCACGAAAATGACATATTTCCGCGCCGAAGCAGGCAGAGATATTTCGCAGAACGATGTAGTGGATAAGCAGGTTACGATAGATTTTTCCTCTGAGGTAGATGATCTCGCACAAATTTCTACTGAGATGAAAAAACTGAAAATAAGTCAGCGGTCATTAAAGACATCCCTACGCGTGGGAAGCAAATTCTCACACGAAACAGCAAACGAAGTTTACCAACAGAAACTTTCTCACACGGAAGCTGAACTGTATAATAGTCAAGCAGAAGAACAGGCACCAGTTGTGGGCCATGTTAAGAAATTGAAGTCTAGAAAATATAAAAAGAAAGTATTTGCTGCGTCAATTGAACCACGTGATTCGTTGGAGCATATAGGTTTGATAAAGAAACGTAGAAACACACTACAAAGCTTCCATGCGCAACGGAAAGAGTTGAAGCGCGTGCGTGAAAATCAAGCCGACGCGATAGAAAAAGAGACAAAACAGAGAAATTATTCAAAAAAATTGCATACATCGCTTTCCAAATTATGTGACGAGAACAGAGTTGTGAAAAACGCAGCGTGCACTCGTGTTCGAGCGCTAGATCCATACAACCGTGTACCAATCTATCAATCAAATCCAAAACGAAAGCGAAGCTCAATGCAAGGGTCAAAGTGCCGAAAAGTGCATGTAAGCACTATAGAAATAAAAATATGCGACCAAGACGGCGTAAACCTTGGAGAAAGTACCGTACAAATTCAAGTCTTTGTCACTCGGAACTTTACGAGCTATCAGCGCAAAATTCTCTAGAGCTCTTAAGACAACGTCAGAAAAGTAATAAACGTCTGTTGGTTCAAACTGCAACAAACTCTTGCGTGAAATTTAACGAATCGTTAAATTCAAGAGCTCTCCCGAAATCCGAGTTCTCTTCGTGTACAACAGTGAGCAAAACTTCCCTAAATCACATGGCTGATGACGTTCCCTCAACAAGTAAGGCGGCCGTCAAATCATGCGCGGTCGTACAAGACTTCAAATCCATATATTCCACATCAGACAACGAAACACGCTGTGAGCCGAGCACTTCGTCACTGGAAGAAATGTTGGTACACATCAAAACTCAACTCAAGCAGCGTCATAACAAAAAACATGGTAGTTCCGACAAAAGCACCAACAGTTGCAAGCAAAAAATACGACTACAGCAACAAAACGCAAAAGATGCGGGAAAATCAAGTAAAGCAAAAGGCCGGTCAGCATCTAGAAAACAGATTAACAAGCCACGAAAGCGCCACAAGCATAGGCCGCTGATAGATTCTATACGGATACCGCTCGTGAGGAACAACGCATTCATACTCGGACAACAAAATCGCAGCATTGAAATCGCATACACAATCGGCTCGCATTCTCTAAACATAAAATCTATGGAAGACCTAACACCGCCAGCGACACAACCGAACTCTCGAAGAAGACTCAAACTGAAGAAAAAATCGTCAAATGGTGTGCAGGAGTCAGAAGCTTAAGTCTCTTGGAAAAAATGTTCGGCTTTATTTGACCCCGGAAATGTACTCGTAGCATATGAGCGTAGCTTGTGGAAGTATGTCTTGTTTTCATATTATAACTCCAACCATAGAAGCAACGTGTCTTGTGGTGATATGCAATTTACAGATTACTTTGACTCATTTAAAAATGTCCGCTTGTGTATTCAAATTGTCCCAATAAATATTCACTGTAAACGGATTAATTATTTCACTGCGACCGGTAGATAAATTTTGGTTTTTGAGGTTTTGCTAAGCTTTGATTAGCTCCAAAAAAGCAACGGAATGACAATTTAATAATCGTCAAATCTTGTGAGCACGAATCGGCGGAACTTTAGACGAGCTTATCTAGAGCTTTAGAAGGTCATATACACGGACGCATAGCTATCTCTACCCAAGACCGAGCATTATACGTAGTTTACAAGAACCTGTTCAGCTGGGAGTTCGCTCTTTTTCGAAGATTTAGAATTCCTTAAGAAAGCATGAAGTCGCAAGGAACACAGCCCCACATTTTTAGAACTCACTGAACAAATACTTTCTGCGCAAAATATGTGCTTTTATCAACGATTTATTCAATATTGTAAATTGTCAAAATTACAAAAAAGTGAATATTTTTTATTAAATAACATTTTTTTATATTTTTTGATTGTTTCTTGCAAAAAAAAAGAGTAAATGCTATTAGTAGAAAAATTCCAGTTTAGACAATAGACCGGAACCAGTTCTAGCATGGAAGATGCTATAAATTCGGGAGTGCAACAGAAACCTAGCGGTGAAACATCAGAGAGCTCAAAAAAGTGGAACACCCCAACCGGTCTGCCTCAAACCACACAGACTGCACAACATGCAAATAAATCGCCAAACAAGCCAAATCAGGGTTGGAAGGCAACAAGAGGAAAGAATGTGCGCCAAAATGAAACAAGACGGAAAGAATTACCACATTTCGTACGCACAGAGATGGAGATCTTGAAGCACTTAAGAAGAGTTAACCGCGATTTAAGAATACTATTACAACCGAAATATAACTGTGTCTCAACGCCACGAGTTAACAAAGGCCATCAACCCGTAAGACAATGTAGAGAGCCACCTGTAATCAAGGCTGGGCAGAGCAAGGTCGGCGCTGGCGTAAGGAAAAGTCAAAACGTATTAGCAAAAGCAAGCAATGTGAAGCCAAAGAGACCGACGCAACAGCTTAAATCAACAGTAGGTACCAACAGGGTCGCGCCGCTGCCAACGAACCAGAGTTGTACGCGTAAAGCACAGAGTGGCGTCCAAGCGCTACCGCAAAAATTCAGCACGGCAACGCGGCGCAGCACACTACAACGCCTCATGCTTTATTTTAAGCCGAAACGGAAACCCGATTCTTCTCGGTATGTGCAAAAGCCAGTGATAAAGGATAATAATAAGAGCGATGCGAACGAAGCTATTAAATGTAAGACGAACACGCTTTGCCGCAAACTCAAGCGTGGTCTACAAGCAACGCGAATTGCCAAAGAAAAAGTGAAAGCACGACACTCAACTAAACCTGCGGAGCAGCCGGTGAAGGGTGTCGAAGCTTTGAAGCATAAGCTCAGTGAGGAGAAGGTGTTAAAGCAGAGAGTGATGGGAAGAGCAAGAATATTAAAACAAAAGGTGGCAAATGGAAAATCATTAAAACAGAACCTAAAAGATGAAGAGACACCAAAACAACAAGAGAAAGCTACAGAGCCACCAAAACCCATAGCGAAAGAGAAGGAGCCTGCAAGCCCGAGCATGAAAAACGAACGAACAATTAGAGAAAAGATGTTGGCCTTCAGATTGAATTGCTTAAGAGCTGAAGCAAAGTCATTGCAAAATGGAGATGAGAGTAAAAGCGCGCTAATCGTTAACAAAAAGCAACTTTTTTCAAGAACCCCTGAGGTGCTCGCGTCGAATGCAGAGTGTGCGCTGCAAGACCAGAAAGCAGTGCGCGAAATAGAAAGCACGATATCGCACGGGAGGTTCGGAAATTGTTTGCCGTTTTTGAAAGCTCGTAAAAAGGCGCCGGTGCGCGTGACAACATTGGAAGAAAAGGCGTCAAGTGAAACAGAGTTGAAAAAGGTGTACAGGAAGCGGAAATTTAGATATAGCACAGCAAACATTGACCACTTACCGAGCAGTAGTCATACAAACATGAAATACGTGGAAGCAATCAATGCTATAAGGCGACACAATCGGAAAATTTATAAAGATCCGCATGAAACGCCGAGCACGTCGTCGCTCGAGGAGTATTTTCACGTGCTCTCAGAACGCATGGCGCGCGAGCAAAAGGAAGCAGATGAGCGTAAGCCAAGGCGCAGAAGTCAACGCGGCGCGGGTAACTATAATTTGCCGCGCAGAAAAGTGCGACCGCCAATAAAATGAAAATGTAGCGGCTGTAAGCTTTGATGTGATAATAAAGTGGATTTATGGGAGCGCTTGAGGCTCAGCGCGGAGAGTTCAGCAAGTAAAAAAATATATTTAATTTCCACACAATACGGTAGCATTTCAGTTATCATGGATTGTCATCACCGACAAGTGTCTTGTCTCAGTTCTATTTCTTTTTCACATTCAAATTTATTTTTAATAAAATTTCTGTGCAAATATGTTAACAAAAAATATTTTCTAAAATTTCAACAAAACTTCGACACAATCCAAACCAGAATTAGCATGTAAAGGCAAAAATATTCGTGGAAATAGTGCACTGGTTCGCGGAGAACTTGCTTGGTCGCTTGTAATACAATAATGCCCTCAACCTCTAAGCATTGTCTTGCCAAGCGCAAGCAGGATCAAAGGCGCGCTGAAGCGCACAGCACATCTAGGCAGAAGGAGGTACGGGAACTTTGGTTCAACCCGCATGCGACGGAGATTTGCGAGTCGCGCATGAACATATGCCTATGTGACTGCGATTGTCACATTTGGGAGGACGAAAATGTGCAACGAGAGCTTCGAAAATTAGCAAATGTTTACTCACATAAGAACCCACCGGGTATGAAAGATGAAGAGGAAACGGAACCGAAAACAAAAACGAAGGGAAAGGTAAGATCGGTTGATGAAGAGGAGGAAGAACCAACCAAAGGGTTTTTGTGCTTTAAAAAATCATCCACAAAACGTTTACACAGCAAGCAAAGAGAAGAAAAGGAGCAAAGAAAAAGGCAAAAGTCTAAAGAAGAAGACAATACGAAAAAAATGCATGAAAAAAGTATAAGTCGCAGCCGTAATCGACCGTTTCCCGTGAATAGACGATTTAAGACGCGTGAGGAAGCTAAACGCTATCGTGAACTTAAAGCCATTTATACCACAAAACCAAGAAATCCACGGCATTCAGATAAGCAAAATGAGACTGAAACAAAGTCTAACCCCCAGAATACGATTGAAGTCAAAGGACGCAGTCCAAAAAAGCATGCTGCAAGCTCAAGTGCTGATTCAGTAACCACGGCCGCGCAAAGGCAGCACAGATCACGTAAGACTAAAACGGAACCAAGAACGAGATCGCAAGGGAGCAATGACAACGGCTATTCACGCGATCGACCTTATGCTCCCATGTATGCAGACGAAAGAGAGCATAGAGAGTTAAAAGAGGATGACCGCGAAGACTCTGAGGTTGGCTGTTGTGGAATGCGTAAAAAATCGAAAGCTAATAAGCAGCAACGGGAATATGAAGCCTACACACCTGCGCATTGCTCTGACAAACAAACTCCAAGGCCAAACCTGGAGGCGGAATGTGCGCCCACAACAGGAGAAATGGAGCTGCTGGAAATGCTTAGAGCCACTTATACCCGTGAAGTGAAACCTGAGCAGGAGCAAAAATCGGAACCTGCAACATCAACAGAGGAGGAAACGGGCTGTTGTGGCTCGAACTCTAAAAAGAGACAACAACAGGCAGAGACTGATTTATGTGAACAATGTTACTTTTGTGAGTGCCATTGTGGGGATAATTATCCTAAAGAAATCGATCAGCACCAGTCAGACGGAATGGATTACCCAAACCAATGACTCCAAGAGTAAGCAATTCGATAAGGCAGCCGAACCATTTTGTTCATGCGATACTTCGCCCGATTCTAAGAATGGAAATAAAGAACACATTTTTAAATATCCCACCCGGGAGATGATCTCTTTGCAAGTGGATGAAGAGCATGCAGCCGGAAAAACAAAATCTGTAGGGATACGTGCAGGAGATAGAAACCAAATTGATACGAGCAAATCGGTTAATTCTACTAAGCGAAAACCGAAAAGCATTAAGGGCGCAAAAAATAAGAACTCGCCAAATGATGTTGATTCCGAGAAAACCTCTTGCTGCTCTTTCTTATGTCGCAAGAAGCAAAAGACTGAAGGCGATAAACCAGAAACAAAAACCAAGCCAGTTAAAAAACGAAAAAAACCTCCCACAACCGTAAGCTTTTCCCCGGCGAATCCGCAAAAGCGTAAGCAACAAGCCACAAAACCTATCGAAAAAGAAAAAGGTAGGAATGTGAATGTAAATCGGCGAAAACAACCAGCTTTTCATCCCAAAGCTGAGCCGAAAACCAAGTCATCCCCAAAACCACCGTTATCTTCTTCAAAATATAAACCACAAACAGCTGATGGGAGAAAGGCAAGACGTCGAAATCAGCCAGCTTTTCATCCTAAACCTGAATCGAAAACACAGCCAAAAGTAAAAACTTCATCTTCTTCCGTGAACCGGAAGCCACCGCCTGGTGATAAGCGAAAAGCTACAGCCAGAGGTAAAATTCGTCCTCAAACAAAACCGAAGAAAGCAAAACCTTCATCCAAACAACCAGAACGAAGCTCGTTAAAAAAGGATACTGGCTCTGAAACGTCTTGCTGTCCTTGTTTAAGAGCCAAAAATAATTTCGAGCATAGCAACATTAAGGAAAAAGGTAAGAATGTTGGAACTCTTCTTATTGCCACAATAAATAATAAAGATCTTGTTGCAGGCCCTAAAAAGGACAAGCCCGAAGCATATGCTGACAGTAAAAGAAAACCAGCTAAAATCAAAAGTGCCGAAAAAGTTCAAATGGAAAAGCCCAAGAAACGACAACGGAAACCTTCACTAACACAAAGTCACGATAAAGTTCAAAGGATGAAGCCAAAACAGTCTGGTAATTCAAAACAACAAGCTTCGAAAGTCGAAAGTCGGGAAAAACTGGAAAAGAAACAATCAGGCACGTCATGCTGGTCTTGTTTTAGAAAGAATAAAACAAAAAACCCAGATGCATCTAAAAAGGAGCCTTCCAAGAATAAAAGTAAGGAGAAACTGTACAGAGATAGACCGAAAGATGATTCCAAGCAGAAGCTATCAAAGCATCAAAGTCAAGAAAAATTTAAAAAGGAAAAGTCAATCAAACATCCTGATTCTAAACAGAAGGCTTCAAAGTCTAAAAGTAAAGAAACTCTGGAAAAGAAAGCATCCGAATCATCTTGTTGGTCCTGTCGTTCAGGCAATAAGAAAGAAAATGCAAAGCACGTAGATGAATATAAAAGGCGGCCTTCAAAATCCAAAAGTCAGCAAAAACTTCAAAGGGATCATCCAAACAAATCTACCGTTTCCAAACAGAAACATGCAAAAGCTAGCAAAAGTCAGGAGAAAATTGAAAGAAAATCATCACAAGCATCATGTTGGTCCTGTCGTTCTAGTGACAAAGAGAAGAAAACAAAGGAATCGGATCCTAAAAAAAGAACTACAAGAAGCAAAAGTCAGGACAACAAACAATTTGCCAGAGATCCTGCAAGAGTACAAAAAAATATACCAAAGAACACTGGAAATTCCAAACAAAAACCCTTCAAAGCTAAAAGTCAAGAAAAAGTTCAAAAGCAGTCATCCGAGACGTCGTGTTGGTCTTGTCGTTCAAATAAAGAAAAAGATAAAAAGCAACCCTCAAGAACCAAGAGCCAAGACAAAACTTTAAAGGATAGGTCTTTGTCAAAGAGTAAAAGTCAAGACAAAATTCAAAAAGAGAAGACAAAGAGGCCCCTGGGTTCTAAGCAAAAACCGTCAAAAGCAAGAAGCCAAGAAAAAGTTCAAAAGCAGTCCTCGAATACGTCTTGTTGGTCTTGTGGTGGGAAAGACAAAGACAAGAAACCGAACGAATCTCAAAAGAAACCATCAAAAAGTAAAAGTCAGGAGAAAATTCAAAGGGATAAGCTAAAGAAACCGGCTGATTCTAAACAAAAACCTTCAAAAGCCAGAAGCCAAGAAAACGTTCAAAAGCAGTCTTCGAATACGTCTTGTTGGTCTTGTCGTTCTACTGGTAAGAAAGACAAGTCAAAAAAACCGACCGAATCTCAAAAGAAACCATCAAAAAGTAAAAGTCAGGAGAAAATTCAAAGGGATAAGCTAAAGAAACCGGCTGATTCTAAACAAAAACCTTCAAAAGACAGAAGCCAAGAAAATGTTCAAAAGCAGTCTTCAAAAACGTCTTGTTGGTCTTGTCGGTCCAGTGGTGAGAAAGACAAGTCAAAGAAACCGAACGAATCTAAGAAGAAACCATCAAAAAGTAAAAGTGAGGAGAAAATTCAAAGGGATAAACCAAAGAAGCCGGCTGATGCTAAACAAAAACCTTCAAAAGCCAGAAGACAAGAAAAAGTTCAAAAGCAGTCTTCGAATACGTCTTGTTGGTCTTGTCGTTCTACTGGTGAGAAAGACAAGTCAAAAAAACCGAACGAATCTAATAAGAAACCATCAAAAAGTAAAAGTCAGGAGAAAATTCAAAGGGATAAGCTAAAGAAACCGGCTGATTCTAAACAAAAACCTTCAAAAGACAGAAGCCAAGAAAATGTTCAAAAGCAGTCTTCAAAAACGTCTTGTTGGTCTTGTCGGTCCAGTGGTGAGAAAGACAAGTCAAAGAAACCGAACGAATCTAAAAAGAAACCATCAAAAAGTAAAAGTGAGGAGAAAATTCAAAGGGATAAACCAAAAAAGTCGGCAGATGCTAAACATAAACCTTCGAAAGCTAGAAGTCAAGAAAATGTTCAAAAGCAGTCTTCAAAAACGTCTTGTTGGTCTTGTCGGTCCAATGGAGAAAAAGATAAATCAAAGAAACTGGATGAACCAAAAAAGAAACTTTCAAAAAGTAGAGTTCAAGACAAAGTTCAAAAGGATAAGTCAAAGGTGTTAGCTGATTCTAAACAAAAGCCTTCGAAAGCTCGAAGTCAAGAAAAAGTTCAAAAACAGCCTTCGAAAACATCTTGTTGGTCTTGTCGTTCTAGTGGAGAAAAAGAGAAAGCAAAGAAGTTGGACGAATCTAAAACGAAAGCAACAAAAAGTAAAAGTCGGGACAAAATTCAAAAGAGTAGATCAAAAGAGTTGGCAGATTCTAAAGCTACAAGCCAGGATAAAGTTCCAAACTATAGACTAAGGAAGCTGATCAAACCCAACGAAAGGCCCACAAAGGCGAAAAGTCAAGAAAAAGTGCAAGCTCAAAAATCAGAAACATCATGCTGCTCCTCTCGTTCAAAAAGTGAAAAGGATAAGTCCACAAAATTAGAGGGATCAAAGAAGCCTTCAAGTAGCAAAACTCAGCTTTCAAAAGCAAAAAGTCAAGAGCAAGTTCAAAAGAAACAATCTGGTACTTCCTGTTGTTCGTGTTGCTCAAAAGGTACAAGTGATAGGGATTCAAAAACGAAACCATTGAAAGCCAAACAAAAAGAAGACATTCAAGAGAAACCAGCTAGAAAATACAGTCTGTTTTCACGACGAAGTAAAAAAGAGAAATCGAAGGGAAAGGCTGCACCCGAAAGTCCTGTCGGGGAAGATCAAGCAAAACCGAAAAAACGGATGAAAAAAGCAGAAAAAACTAAACCGTCTGAGTCTTCGTTCTGTTCCTGCTGCTCCAGCAGTCATAAACCATTAAAGGACAAAGACAGGAAATCAAAAAAAGATAAGTGTGATGTTAAAACTAAACCAGAAGACATTTCCTACTGCAAGGCGCTCTATCAAGAATTAGAAAACATAATCATGCAACAAAACGAATGCCCAATGATGATTTCACAAACTAAAATAAACAAGGCCGCAGAAACGAAGTCATCCAAATCATGTCTAAAATCTAAGCAAAAGGAACAAGAACATCAAAAGCAAAAAGCAGAAAAAACCAACCAAAATACCAAAGAAAAGAGAGCAAGTAAGCAAAAATATACGAAGCCCGTACCAAATCAAAATTCAAAGCAGAGAAGCAGGTCACAAATACGAAGCGAAAAGTCCAACAGCGACTTGGACATGGAGAAAGCTTATATGCCAGAATATGTGCTGGGTAAGCCACAGCGAACAGGCGCAGTCATCGCTCGAACGCGTAAGGTGAGGTACAGTCTCTTACCGAGCCTTAAGGCACAGAAAAAATACCACAATCATCTTTACAAAGGATGTAGACACGAGGTTGCCTTTCAAACTTAACGGGCACTACTACATTTGACATGTGACTATAAAGGTCCGGCCTGCGAGCAGACACGTGTGAGATGTAGTTGCAACGTTAATTTGGCCAAGTGCCACATTTGGAGAAGGATAAGGCTCATGTGCACTTTTCTGAATATTTTTGTCTGTAAAATTTTTGTACGAACAGGTCTATTCTTCAGGAACAATCTTAATTTTTTATTAATGTAGCAAAAAAAAAAATAAATAAAAATGCTAAAAATCAAAATATTTTTAAATTGAAATGAAGGCATAAGGTATGTATCCTTGATGACGTATGTAGATAGGATGTAAATATAGACCCCTTACAAACGATGGTTCCTAAAATTGTTTCGGACAAGGAATGTGCAAAAGCGCTGACAAGACGACGAAAAAAACCTTCTGGACCGAATCAACGCCTGCGATATGTTGCTGAAACGGAACGAACTCGACCCACTTTTGAAGCGGATGGTGACTGACGACGAAAAATCGATCACATACGACAATATCAAGCGAAAACGGTCGTGTTCGAAGGCCGGTGAATCGTTCCAAACAGTGACTAAGCCGGGATTGACTTCCAGGATGGTTTTGCTATCTGTTTGGTGCGATTGGAAGGAAATCATCCACTATGAGCTGCTCCCATATGGCCAGACGCTTAATTCTATCATCTACTTCGAATAACTGGACCGCTTGAAGCAGGCGATCGACCTGAAGTGTCCAGAATTGGCCAACAGGAAGGGTGTAGGGTTCCACCAGGACAACGCCAGGCCACACACTTCGTTGATGACTCGTCAGAAGCTAACGGGAGCTCGGATGGGAGGTTTTATCGCATCCACCATATAGCCCGGACATAGCGCCAAGTGATTACCACCTGTTCCTGTCCATAGCGAACGCCCTTGTTGGTGTAAAGTTGAACTGAAAATAGGCTTGTGAAAAGTGGCTGTCCGAGTTCTTCGCAAATAAGGAGGGGACTTCTACGATTGGGTATTATGACGTTGCCGTCTAGATGGAAACAGATTAACAGATATAAAGCATTGAATAAAGAGGAAAAAAGCGGAAGGGAGATATTTGACAACCTCATATCATACGGAAGCTCGAATATTTATGTTATTTAATCAGTAGATCTTTCTTGTGGACGCCGCAATTAAAGCTTTTTTCTTCGGTTCTTCGCACTCGGTGTTGGTTTCTAGTTCCACATATATATAATGTGTTATTTACGACCCTTAATAGGCCTGTTCGAGTAGTCAGGATCGATGTTTGCAACCCAGTTCGAGGTAAGCCAATGACATCGGTGGAACTTATACAAGATTTTACAAGATGGAATTACTATATGTTTATCAGATTTTTACAAAAAATCACACACTTTTCCTCTCTTTGACTCCCACTTACATGCAACGTTATGTAGGGAATTTTACAAATGATCTTCAATCAAACCTTCCGACACTTGTTTTCACTTCAACAATTTATCTCTCATTGATATTTTATATTCAAAATTTTTTGTTCATTTCTGTAAACAAATTCGAAATTTTTACGTTTGAAAAAAATTAATAAATTACAAATAAAACAACGTAAAGGATTACGTTACCCAAAATTAGCGCGATCAGCATGCGCAAGTAATTGACCAAAAAAAATATATATATAAATAAAAACACAACAAAAATTTAACTGATTTGTGGAAAACCTGCGGTCACGCATTCTCCAATACAGTTACATATTTGTGTGATCGTGTAAAAAAGAATACCTATATCGTATATACATAATGCCTTCAGCTAAACCACGCGGCGCGAAGCCCAAATCGAGTCTTAAACGCGATGAAGCACGCGGCAAGCGGAAGGGGAAGGAGGTGCGCGAACTCTGGTTCAATCCGCACGCCAAGCAAATGGGCGAATCGTTGACGGACATATACGGTTGTGACTGCGATTGTGATGTGATGCTGGACGAAGATGTGCAACAGGAATTACGTAGATTATCGAAAGTTTACTCGCGGACGGTAGTGGAAGACGAGGATGAGGAAGACAAATCAAAAGGATTTTTGTGCTTCAAAAAATCGTCGCAACGATCGAGAAGTAAGCAAAGAGTGGATAAAGAGAAAAAAGGAAGAAAATCGAAAGAAAGGGAAGTTACGGAAAAGACGAAGAGAAGAAAATCCAAAGAAATGGTAGAAAGGGAGAGATCAAAAAGAAGAAAATCTAAAGAAAGGGAATCTCCGAGGAGAGAGCATGAAAGGAAGAGCCGCAGTCGACCGAATTCGTCTTTGCATGGAAGATTCAAAACACAAGAAGAGGTTAGACGTTATAGAGAGCTCAAATCAATCTATACTACCAGACCCAGACAACGACAAACAGCCAACAAGCCGACAACATCTACAACATGCTTCAAGAAGAAGAAGGACAAGAAGAGGGAAAATGATGCAGATCTTGATTATCTTGAAAGCTCAAGTGATGATTCAGTATACAGCGCCAAGCATAAACAGCATAAGTCGCGCAAGTCTGATGCCGGGAGCCCATCAAAGTCAAGAGCGAGAACTAGCAAAGGTGACGCTTCCTCGCGACAGCGTCGTTCGCAATCCCAACGTGAGAACGATAAAAAGCAAAAGAATAAGGATAAAAAATCCGAGGTCGGATGTTGTGGTGCACGGAAGAAAAAAACGAAGGCTGATAAACAGGAGGAGGATTTCGAGGCGTATAAACTGGCACAGAGCGCACCCAAGAAAAGTAAAAAGCCGACAGCACCGCTGGAATGTCCACTGACACCCGAAGAAATCGAGCTACTGGAAAAGTTGAAGCAAACATACGCAAGAGAGAAACCGAAAGTGGTGCGCAGAGCTCCGCCACCACCTCCACCAGAGGAGCCGGGTTGTTGCGGCTCGAAATCTAAAAAAAAAAAACGTCGGTCCGAGGATGAACCCTTCACACCCAGAAAAACCAAATCAGCAGAAATCAATATAAAACGTAGAAAGCAACCTAAAACTGGCAAGAGTAAATCAGACAGCTCGTTTTACACTTCTGATAGAAAGGAAAACCGTACCAAACCCATAAAACACAAAAACTGCTCCTGCTTTGGCTGTTTAAGACGAAGATATCAGAAAGATAAACAAATTAAGAAACCGAAAGAGAAACCTAAAATACAAACTGTGAAACGTCCAGCGGTAACTTTCAAGCCACATCCTAAATCGGAGAAGCCAAAAACCGTTGAAAAAGTGCACAAGACAGACTCTAACGCATCGTGCTGCTCGTTCGCCAAAAACAATAAAAGAAAGAAGGAAGATATTTCTAAGCACAAACCCGCGAAGACCGTTAGCCAACAAAAAGTGCGAGAGCAATCACCTGGTGCTAAGAAAGAGAGTGAAAAACTTGCAAAAAAGTCATCCTTTATGTCATGCTGTTCCTTGACTAACAAGGAGAAGTCAAAGAAAGAAGCACCACCAAACGCCAAAAGTCCCGAAAGAGTCCGCAAGAAAACATCTCTTGCATCCTGCTGTTCTTTGACCAAGCGAGAGAAATCAAAGAAATTAGACGAGGCTCAAGTGAAGCCACCGAAGTCTAAAGAACGCAAAAAGCTGTCAGAAAAATCGTCCAATATGCCGTGTTGTTCCTTTCTTAAGACGAGTAAATCAAAAGAACAAGCTGATCTTCAACAAAAACCATCAAAGACCCGAGACCAGGAACAGCTTCAAAAGAAAGAATCGAAGGTGTCATGCTGTTCATTCTCTAAAAGAGAGAAATCTAAGATATTAGAAGACACCACACAAAAGTCGCCAAAAACGAAAGAACATGAACAGCTACAAAAGAAAGAATCAAAGGTGTCATGTTGTTCATTATCTAAAAGAGAGAAATCTACGAAATTAGACGACAGCGCAAAAAAGCCGCCAAAGGCAAAAGAACAAGAAAAGTTATCAAAGAAATCTTCCAATGTGTCCTGTTGTTCGTTCCCTAAAACAGATAAATCAAAGAAACAAACGGACGTTCAACAAAAACCATTGAGAACCCGAGATGAGGAAAAGCCTCAAAAGAAAGAATCTACCGTATCATGCTGTTCATTCTCTAAAACGGAGAGATCTAAAAAATTAGATGACACTCCACAAAAGCCACCAAAGTCAAAAGATCATGACAAGCTACCAAAGAAATCGTCGAATGTATCCTGTTGTTCAATCCTAAAGAAGGATAAGACCAAGAAGGAAGTTGAACCCAAACATGTGAAAATCTCAGAAAAAGTTCAAAAAGAGCCAGCAAGCAAGTCGTGCTGTCCGATCTCTACTAGAGATAAGTCCAAGAAATCACATGATTCCCGAAGAAATTTATTTAATACGTGGTGCTGTTCGTTCGATAAGAAGAGCAAAGCAAAGAAGGAGAACGATTCGAAAATCGTCAAAAACCAGGAAAAGCTTCTAAAGAAACCAGATCTCCAGAGCGAATCAAGACCACCGAGAACCAAACAACTGAAAGAAAAAGGTTCCGAAGTATCCTGCTGCCGGACGTTTAAAAAGGATAAACCAAAAAAATCGGAATATACTCAACAAAAGCCCCCGAAAAAGAAATCATCTGAAGCATCCTGCTGCTCAACTTATAGAAAAGATAAGCAAAGAAAAACAGATGATTCTCAACCGAAGTCACCGAGAACCAAAGTGAAGGAAAAAATTAAAACAAAAGCATCAGAAACGTCCTGCTGTTCAGTCTTTCAAAAGAATAGTCAAAAGAAATCAGACGATATTCCACAGAAACCACCGAGAACCAAAGTACAGACAAAAGTTAAAAAGAAGTCGTCTAAAGTATCCTGCTGCCCAATTTCCGAAAAGGATAAGCCAAAGAAAGTGGACGTTCCTAAGCAAAAGCCTCCGAAAGTCAAAAGCACAGAAATGGTACAAAAGAAGCCATCTAAAATTTCTGTTTTTTCTTGCTGTTCATTTGATAAAAAGAGTAAGCCAAAAACTTTGGAGGGAACCAAAAGGAGACCCATGAAATTCAAAACTAAGAGAGCCCAAAATCCGTTCGAAACATTCTGTGCATTTTGCAAAAAGAGAAGTACTAAACCAAAACCTATTAAACCACTTGCCCTAATTGAATCTAAAAGTGCTCCACGACAAGACCAGATCAAACCGAAAGTTAGTAGACCTAGAACTAAAACCAAATCGGAAACGTCATTTCAAACCTGCTGGGATTGGTGTGACGACGATATAGACGATATTCCTGCTAGAGAAGAAACAGAGATTCCGAGCGAAACTAGGCATGCAGCACCGAAAAGCAAGTCGTCAGGCACATCCTTTTGGACTTGCTGTTCAAGCACCTGTGTATCAAACAAAGGTAAACGGCAGCGAAAGTCACAACGCGACAATAACATGAAAAAACAAGAAGGAGTAGATGAAGGAACCCTCAAACCGAAGCCTGAAAATATTTCTTACTGCAGTGCGCTCTATGAAGAATTTGAAAATCTAGTCATGCAACAAAAGCGATGTCCAATACTGCTATCGCAAACCGCATTCGACAAGAAATCCAAAGGCCACACTTACTGCCAACAAAACGGTTCGAGTTTCGCGATGAAAAAGAACAGGTCCAGTTTAAAAACCAAATCCGAAAAGAAGCAAGAATCTCAAAAGGAAACTAAAGAAATTGAAAAACCAAAAGCCGGGGAAGACAAAGATAGTCAAAGGAATTTGCAAAAAGTGCACAGCGCTACGTATAAGACGCCTAAACGTAAAGTCAAATTGAAAATGCAGAGTGAGAATTCCGCGAGTGATTCGGGTATTGAGAACACGTATGTGCCTGAATATGTGCTGGGGAAACCAGTACAGGTAGGCGTGTCCTTGGCGCATGCCAGGCACATGACTTACAGTCTCATACTAAACAGCGATACGCGCAGGAAGTCCGACAAGAATTTCCACAAGGGATATGCTTACGGTATTGGTTGTCAAAATTAAGGCAAGCAACTACATTTTATATGTGACCGCAGTGACTGCCAATGCAAATATGTATGTGGGTGGTCTCATGTAAGACGTAGTCTTCGTGTTAAGTTTGTCAACTGCAATACTATATGTGTAAAGGATCCAAGAAATAAACGTAGCTTTCCGGAGCGAAAAAGTTAAAGTATATTTTGATAATTATTTTTCTAATAGTTTACAGATTTCATAGTATTAAATTAAATATACTTTTTTCCATTCCCATTACTTTCATTTCGCAAAGTGTTGTCGGCATTGCAAAAAACTCTTCAACAAGCCCACAGTCTTTAGTCAATTGCGAGTCAATTTCGATAGTGGGAACTAGGAGGAAAGTGCAAGGTGAGATGAGCTACGAGCTGACCACTCCGCTCCAGCTCAACATAATTGAAGAAATGTTCCGAAAGTAGTGGTTAGTTTACATAGTTTGATTTTACAAGGAGAGTTAAAAAAGGAAGATCGCAGCTTTAGTCATTTTGCAGTCCTGAAACATTTCGCTAATCGACTGCTAGTTCTCCTTCGCTGTCTGGCTTTCGCCAGAGTAAGGTTGAGGCAACTTGGTTGCCATACTTTTTACGAACTTGCCTGAAGTAGATACTAGCCGACTGAATAAATTGGTGGCTGGTTCTAGGGCTTTGGTTGCAATAAAACGGTCTTTTTGATCCGTACTTAGCAGTTCTGGGGATCTCAACGAACAAGCGTCTCCAGCAGTCCAAGTGGCATTATACGTGGTCTCACGAATATCAGCCTATTTACCTTAGCTAACCTGAGTGCTTGATTTATTTCGAAAGATCTGGGATGTAAGACTAATTCGAGAGCCCCACCGAAGGGTTAAAAGTTTTCAAAATGTGTAAACAAGGTGTCAATTTGTTGTAAACCGAAAATCAGAAAAGAAAATTCACCGCATACCAACAAATATTCAAACGCAAAATTACAAATGTGCATAAATGGAGAGAAAATCCTCCTTTGAGTCACGCAACAAACAACAATTGCAATCTGATGTGGAGAGCAAGAGAAAGCGGCACAAGGGTGGCAGCAATAAGCAAAAACTCGATGGAGATATTCGAATGGAAACCATCATTTATAAATTGGACAGTCGAAATAAAATTGTTTTACCAAGAGCCGATGAAACAAATACAGACAATGAATTTCTGCAATATGTTAAAACTCGTATCGAAGAAAAAAGTTTGCCGGCCGATAACGGCAATGGAAGGAGAAACAGTAAGGATAAAACGAAGAAGCACGAACGCACGCGAAAACCAAGGCGATATAGTTACGACAGTAGCACATCTATTGACGAGCATACAGCGAGACATACACGGAATAGCACCAGCGGCGGGCATAGGGGATCAAGAAATGGACGATACAAGCATGCCGACGTCTACGATGGCAGTGAAGAAAGAATGTCGCATAATTATGATAAACGTCTCTCGAATGGTTACGATAGAAATGTAGGCTCTTGCGGCTGCACACGCCGGAACAACAGTGTTGCCGATTATGATAGACGTCCCTCGAACGGTTACGATAGGAATGTAGACTTTTGCAGCTGCACACGCGGCAACAACAGTGTTGCCGTACCGAAGGAAATGGCATACGGGCGCGAACAAAACGCGGCGCCTGTGAACGGACAACATTTTTGCGAGCTGAGTGAAGAGCAAATGCTGCAGTGTTTCCAGCTGGTGTTCAAAAAACTATGCACACTACAAAATGCTAATGGCACGAGACTGGAAATTGATGTTGCTACGCCAAATCAGACCAACAGTCCCGAAGCAAACGTCAACTCGACCCCAGCGATACACGCCACCACCGCAATCGCTGCCGCATCCACAGCCAACACCACAGCCACCACTACAGCCACCACCACAGCCACCACCACCGCCACCACCAGAGAGACTGCACGGTAACGGCATGGTACAAAAACCTTACTTCTATCCAAGTAATCCCAAACGTGATTTTACAGAGCCAGTTGAAACCCGCGTTTTAGGCAAGCAGTTTGATGTCAACAACGGCCAGTTCGCTAATGTAACTGACAATCAGAATCAATCACAAAACTCTCCAAGGCAATCATTTGGTGGTGCCGAGCCGATCAGTGAAGTTCCAGAACAAAATCAGCAACACGCTCATCAATTAACTACCGATGTTCCAATGGAACAGCATTATGAACAACAACAGCAGCAACAGCAATACGAACAAGAGCCTTCTAAGCCATTGGAAGCTGTTGAGAGGCATAGCAGTCTTACATTTATGGAGAGGTATCCCACAGAATTCGATCCAGATAGCATGCATTTCACACACCCGTTAAGAAGTTCGACTCAGTCTGGTGCCGCCGGCCGGGAGAGCTTAGGGGGAAATTATGTACAAAGCGGAGGCAGTCAGGCGGTTAACGGGGCGAACACAAGCTATCCCATCTATCCGTATGGTTATAAAAATGGTCTACAAAATTTATCGGCCACCAGTGTTAGAATCATACCGAACATCACGGTTGTGGATTGTAATGAAAATTTTTGTTCAATGCCATTATGCTCACCGAATAACAATGAAAGTTACGAGTATATTCTGATGCGAGTCAAAAAGAACAGAACGGTGCAGTGCAATTGTAAGAGGTGAACGTATGTCCACGATATAAAAGGTATTACTTCCAAAGTAGTGCTAAAGTCAAAGTTAACAGTTAGAAACCAGGTCTTATATCGAAAAAGTCAAATTTATCCAAACTAAATCACCATAATCAGCAGAACCCGTCTTAAAAAATACCCACAGTTGTAAGCAGAGTTAATAATCCCTAAGCGATAAGACCTAAACGAGCAAAGTAATTGCAAAGAAATGGACAAAACACCATACGAAAGTCAGAGCAATACAGAGTACTAAAGCCGACGACAGTTTGTAGTATTATAAATGATCGACCTGAAAAAAGTAAAATTGCTATTCAAAACCTCAAATAAACGGTCTAAAAATAATCATAAGCAAGTGGTACTAAATCCAAAGTAGCTACTTTTGAGTGGAAATAAATATATTTCTTAAATATTTTTTCGATGGCAATCGCTCGTAACGATTCAAAGAATTTGGGCATGAAAAATATCGGCAGTTAATTTGAAAATATAATAGATGAAAATTTCAATTTTTCAGACGTAAAATTATAAATGTGAACAATGTCTCGTCGGCTCTTGATGGTTGAGGAAAACGGGCATACACCTCAGTCTTGGACCACAAACGCTTGCGTTGAAGGCGAAATAACACGTCAAAAAGGCGGCGGAAGGAGACATTACGAAGGCGAAGGCGAAAATTATGTGGGCCAATATAGCAACTGTCGCGGTAGAAGTAAGCACTTCGCGACAGATGAACGCGGTTATTCTACTTACCGTAACTCGAGGTACGCAAATAACAGTGATAGTACCGATGGAGAGACGGAGAGTGACTCCGAAATTACTGTTACGACAAGCAGCAGTAAAGGTAGGCAGAGAAAACGAAAGAATCGCCGTAGGATACGAACACATTATGACTCGATCTACAAAGCCGATGACGAATGTGACTACAAGAGGAGTAATAATGCGATAGACACCAAAAATTGTATGCGTGTTTCAAAGGAGCATCCACCAGCGGCTACTAACCCTCAAGGACCACGACCAATAGCAAACGGACCAAGTGCGAATTATTTCGAACAGACTGCTAACCAACCAGGAATTAAAAATACGCCTACGAATGCCGCAACAATTAATGAAAACCCTCGCGCCACAAAGGCAATGTTGAGATTTATGGATAAATTATTTCGCACTTTGGGTGATGTGAAGGATGGAACGACAACAAATAGTATTACCCCGACACGGGAGGCCTATGAGCCAAAGGTGCCAGCAATAATAGGAAATACGAGTGACACAAATCAAGACGAGCATAACGTTAGGGATATGGGACCGAACACG
Source organism: Bactrocera zonata (assembly GCA_037783105.1). Lineage (NCBI taxonomy): Eukaryota > Metazoa > Arthropoda > Insecta > Diptera > Tephritidae > Bactrocera > Bactrocera zonata. The sequence continues at coordinate 414,771 of JBAWJQ010001070.1, read as the reverse complement.
CCCCATTATGAACAAAATTATGCGCAGATGCAATTGCCGCAGCAAATAGTCTATCAGACGCATATAACGCATGTGCCCACTCAAAACACGCGTTATCCAAGTTTTAACAAGAATTGCATTTGCTCACAAAATACGGAGGCTGAAAAGACATCTGGTAAATGTATGCCACAAGGAGAATATCGTCAAATATCACAATTGGCGCCAAAAGCAACACAGCCACAGGCACTCGCACCAACAGTTGTAACTTCACCGACTCCGCAGTTGCCCGCACAAGCACAGGAAAAAGTGCAAAATGTCCAATTTACACCGCAACGCTATTCATTTCCGCAATATCCATGCGTGCCTTACTCGCAACTTACTCCAATGCCGCTACGTTCAGGCATTCCGCAAGAGTATATGCCTGGAGCAAGCAGACAACCCGTAGCATGCACTCCATCACCAGCAGGCGCAGCAACACATGCCTCGATACGAACTCTACCGCCGGGCATATATAAATCCCATGTCGAGGAATATGTGCTCTCACGCACACAACAAGGGCCGGCGTTACAAAAGACAATGCCTACTGTAGAATCTCTGGAACAGTCGAATATGCGCGCTGGAACACCAACGCAGTTTAGTCAACAATTCTCTGTAACACAACAACCTACTCAGCCAATTTCAGCCGAAGGAAGAAAGCAAAATACCGAATTCAGTTTACTCAGAAACACACGTGAGCAAACCCACCAGACCAGGCAGCCAGCAAGTGCGTCAAACCAATATGTGACGGTCAGTGATGGAATCAATATTAGCGGAACTGCCGAAAACATCAATGAACTTCAATATTTAGAGACACAACTGTCATCCAATCAGTATCTGACATCAAACGGCCAAATAGCAGACGCCACTCCAAGTCGAACCCAAAAAGCAGAAAATGTGTATAGCCTTGGCAACGAACCCCTCCAACAAACAAATCTTCCAAGCCAAAAATTGTATTTATCCACAGATGCCTTAAACAATCCTATTGTGGATACCTATTATAAAGGTTCGAGGCAATTTGCAGGAGTAGAAAATTCGGTCGAAGAACCTGAGAATTACAACTTTATCAATAACGATAGGTCGACGGAGGGCAATGGAAAAAGCAGCGATCTCATAGACGTTGAAAATAAAGCGAACGAAAATCGTACAACTGAACAAGAAGAAGTGAAGCACAGCCAAACTCAGGAAGACGAAGCAAATCACGGAAATCAAAAACGCGAGCAAATTAAAGAAAGCGAAAGTAGAAAGTCAGAGAAAGCGAGTCGCAAGAGCAGGAAAGGCGAGCCAATGAGAACTAACCGCGAAGGAAAAAGTGGGGAAGTTGCAGCTAACAACAAATCTAAACCAAATAGAGAAAGTAAATACAGCAATAAAAAAGAGAATACACCCGAAATGAATGAGGAATTCAGTACAGATAAAGAAATGCAGAGACAAACTTCAAGTGGTAGCTGTAACAGCGATTATTTACGTGAATGCTTACGCAGAAAACGCAATAAGAATAAAAACAAAAGAAAAAAACGTCACGGCGACTCCTTTAGCGACAGCGAAGATGAAACCTCTAACGGTTACTCGGAATACAGTAGTTACACCGAAAGAGACATGCGCCGCAAGCGCCACGGAAAATATGAGCCCACGGATAGCGGGAGTGACGATGATATGCAATATAGTCTAAGTCGAACCTCGTGCAAAGAACTTAAAAAGTGTTGCAGTCGCATTGTGGCGATTTGCCGAATGGCTAGAGACACAGCTGGCACACAGACGGAACAATGGGAGGACAGCGCGTCACTGCCGTTACAGAGGTCAAATAAATTGGTTGATGGTTTACCAAGAAGCTTAGCAGATGGCTTGGCAGTAGCGAATCCAAGAGTCGTGAAACAAATTATGCAGCTCAATCGGGATAGAAGAAAGTGTAGAGTTTGCGCCTGTGGTCTGATGGACGAAACTGGAGCGCCAGTAGTGAACGGCGACATGTATATATTAAATGACGACAATGAGCCAAAGTTACCCTCGCGAATGTGCATGGCACGTAAGTCACGCTGCAAATGCAATTGCGGCTGCAAGTTATCGGACACGGAATCGGAAATCATAAGAGAGATAATAAGGAAGAAGCGTTTGCAAGAGAAATCAAAGCGTATAAATGCGCTAAGGCAAAACAAGTATGACTCATGTGATTGCCATTCGGCTTGCGACTTCGTGGATGAAGAAGATGAACGAGAGTTTATCGCGAACTTGCTGAGAAAGCAGCGCAGAAACCGAGATCGCGAAAGAGACAGAACACAAGCACAAAATATGTATGAAAATTGCGTTTGCGATTGCGCTTCGAAAGCTAAGGAGCTCGCCACAGAGATTATGCATGAAATGGTTAAAAGTCACATACAAAAAATTGTTACAGACGAATTGCAGAATAAAACACGTTCATATGAAAATCGGAAGGGAGTTTGCACTTGTAACTTTGCTGAAAGACCAACAGTCGGACTTAAAACAGAAGGACTAAAACAACTAGCCGGTGTATGCAGTTGTGAGGCAGACAAAAGTTCAACATGGACACCTAAATGCAGGAAAACAGGACCACAAACATTTGAATGTACTTGTGAACCAGACGATCAGATCCCAACAGTCGGGTCTGGAGCAGAGAGAGTCCAACCACAAGCTGGTGTATGTACTTGTGATTATGATGAAAACCTAACAGTCAGGTCCAAAGTTGAAAGAATGAAGCCACAACCTGGTGTATGTACCTGCGACTCTAATGAAAACCCAACAGTCAGGCTTAAAGGTGAGAGAACGAAGCCACAATCTGGTGTATGTACATGTGATGTAGACGAAGTTGCAGGCAAAAGCTCAACAAGGACACCTAAATGCAGAAAAACAGGACCACAGACATTTGAATGTACTTGTGAACCGGACGAAATCCCAACAGTTCGACCAAAAACAGGGAGAGTTCAACCACAAGCCGGTGTATGTACTTGCGATTCTGGCGAAGCCCGAACAGTCAGGCATAAAAGTGGGAGATCTAAAGCACAGATGTTTGAATGTGCGTGCGAAACAGACGACAGTTCAGCATCGGCACCTCAATCAGAAGGAAATCCCAATAACGGTGCCTAAAAGTGAGAGAACGAAGCTAAGAAATTTTGAATGCATTTGCGATCCAATCGAAAGCAGAACAGTGACACAAACATTCACAAGAACTATAGAACTGCAAAGTGGAGGCCCCACCAACAACGAAATGTCTAGCCCGAAGCGTTACAGCAACGACAACCCAGAGCCGACAAAAAAGAAGAGAAAATCGATTAAGAAACAAAGCAGAAACAGCAGGGGCAGTAAATCAGCTGAAGATAACGAAAACGAATATATTACATTAATGCAAAATAGTATGGCAACGGAACGTAAAGGTGATGAGAGCCCGAAGGATGCAATAAGTAAAAGCGAGCAAGGGAGCAGAAGAAATTCGCTGAAAGCGCAACAGGACAGTAACAGCGACAAAACTACCGCAGATTCACAAATAAACAACAGCAGCAGCTCTGGAGAGCGTTTAAGTATACGCATACGCAAGAATAAAACGAACCAGAAGGAAACCACTAAACAAAATGAGGAGTATGCGCCCGCCAGCTACTATGAAGATAGGATAGAGGCACGGAGAAAAATTACGGTTAAGTCATATCAAGCAGGACCACCCAAGCTACCAAGGGATGAGCTCAAAAGGTGTAGGGATGATTGCGCTTGTAAAGAGAGAGCCACACAACCTAAATCTTTTAGAAAAACTAAAGAAACTTGCAGAGCAGATGGTTCCTGTAAGCAAGCAATCGAACCTGCCTTTAACGACATAGAGGAGTATGCTCTAAGTAATGGCAGAAATAAGGCGCGAACAATGGTGCCTAAGTCTAATAATAGCTATGAGGATAACTCCCTCAAAGCCGACAGCGGCCACGGATCAATAAAAATGATCATTGCAGACACAAAAGCAAGTAAGAAAGCACATGCGAGTAGTACCGTAAAAGGCTATCCGCAGTCAAATAAAGTTGCCGAACGCGATACGCGTGGCAGTTTAGACAGAGAAGCACAAGGCGCTGATTCTGAAATGCTTTTGGAACAAAGAGCGGCACTTTGCACCGAACTGACCATGAACGAGCTGCTGCCACAGCACTCGCTGCGAACACTGCTGACTAAACTCTCCAGCCCGGATGGCAAACTCTACGCCGCAGATGAATTCACTGCACAGCCCGAAGAAATCTTGCGTTTAGCTAAAATTAATCAAAGTAAAATGTTAAGGATGCCAAGCACCGATAAGCGTAAACTCGGTCCTACCACAGTAATGGCACAATCTTTGCATTTGACTGGTAAACAATCGAAGTCGGAAATAGAACCTGCAGTGGAACCGTCACGACTAGTTAGTGGAAACCGACAACTGAAGCCACCCAGTAGCACACCATCTTTGTCCGAGAGTTGTGGTCTCAGTTCGGTTGAAAGCGCGCTTCAACAACAACAACAACACAACAAACCACATGTCGCAAATCGACTACACGGATTAAACAATAAATTTGTTAGGAAATCCCGTATACCTTTACCTATTAACAGTAGCACTTACCGAGCTGAGAAACAGAGGAAATCAGTAGCGAAGAGCTCGAGCGCGGAGCAGCGCGCAAATAAACGGCCGCTTATAGAACAAAAGAGCGATTCGAATCATCAGATCACACGACTCTGGCCTGAGCAAGCCGCCATAGCAGCACAACGCTTAAGACAGGAGAAGACAGCCAACGACTCTAACGAACTGGGAGCCAAACAACTGAAAAAGTCGCAATCCAACATAGAGTTAAGTTGCGTTTTGAATTACAGTCCGACACGTCCGCGTTTGGAAAGCGGCAGGCAAGAGGAATTACCGAAGCATTTAAGTCAAGAGTCACAGATGTCGGCAGTATCACAACGGAAGGCGGAAAATACTAAGGAAAGTTTCGGCAGCTCAAACCCCGAGAATATGCAGTTAAAAATGTTGAATATCCTTTCAGCGGCAAATCAAAGTGCTACAAGCTCGAGCGGACTCTCCAGTGAGTCCTGCAAAACGGACGGCTTGCAGACACAAAACGAGCAGCGCTGCGCACGTTGTAGAGCTTTTTATAAGAAAACAGGCGCACATCGCAATATCAAAGAACTACAAGCGGACGCAAACGGGCGACGAAAATATGAGCCGCAACCACGTCTCAGTCCGACATTTATTCCAGCGACGATCCACGCCACACCTAAGCACTGCGACGCAGAACGCTTCAGCATAACAGATGACGAGCAGACCGATTCGGACATAGAATGTATTACGGTTGAGTATGGTGGCAGTGAGGGGGACAGCTACACGCAATACCAGGACGAATTGCTAAAAAAGCAGCAATTATGGCGCAAGGGCACGGTTAGAGAGGCGCTTGAAGTTGAGGAGAAAGCTGAGCGCGCTAAAAATCTGCAGCGTACCACGCTAACCGGCGAATGTTTAGAACGCGCCATACACTATCCGACACGCGTGTGGAACGAGGAGCGCAAGCAGCTGAATTTACAGCGTAATGGCGCTGGCATCTTTTGGCCGCTATAACCAGTATTATTTTAATTTTTGGTCGAGAAAAATCTTGCAGGGGGTTAGTAATGCTTAGAATTTGCCATTTTTTACATATGCTGGAAGCTTGTTATTGTTATGTGCGAGATGTGCAACAAGACAGATTTTGCCAAACCGTGACAAATCGGGATTAAGACGCTTCAACGGAGAGCTTTTATAGATCCACATAACAGTAAGAACTACAAGCATATGAAACAGTTCACATATTTGTAATTATGCGTTTGAAAATATACAATAAAAATTGATAGTCTTATGAGCTTTTTCCCTCCCATCCAACTGACTCACAACACAATATGAGGGAACAGTCTCAGACAAGCGAAACGCTCAAGAAATGCTTCATGTGATTAACCCAGAAAGATTACCCGTTGCTCCATCGTTGCATGAGAAATTCTTGAAGTGGGATCCATTGTCGAGTCGCTAGTTCATCAATGCAAGTGAAATGCTTGAAGTGGGATCCATTATCGTAAACAAGTCTGATATAACTAGATTACTAGACAAAGAAAAACAGCTTAGATAAACAAACAATTGACGTCCCTAATGAAGGTCATCAATCTCTCACGTATTTCAATAAAACCGTACATAGCATAAGTTGTAGAGTCTAACGAAACGTGTCCCCAGTTTTTCTAAAAATGGTACTTTCTGAACGCCCTGTGCAAACCTCTATAACGACGTACAAACTCTGACTACACTTACAATTTTTGTTTAGAGTCGACATTTGATTCTCGTCTTCACTTTAACAAGAAGTTTTCCAAAAAATATTCGTCGAAATTTACCATAAAAAACTTTGTAAAAGCATAAAAAACGCGCAATTGCAATTGTAAGTTTTTGCTAAAACTGCACCACAGACAGAGCTGTGGTATCTGTGCAGCATGAAAAGTTACCAATGCTGCAACTGTCAAATACAATTTTCGATAATTTCTTCCATTTGTTTTTTGGCTACAGAAAAGAAGCACTGAAAGTCATATTGTGGGCCTTCACTTTCCAAAGATGGAGTATTTGCCAATTTTCAGCGGCGCTTTACCCAAGCGAGCTAATAGCAAGAAACTGACCGCCAATTCTACACTACAGAATAGGGGAATGTGTTGGCGCAATAGAAATAAGCTGCAAAGGACCTTGTCCGTGGTCGAAATGGAGTATTATCGTAACGCCAATAGCGCTATCTATTTGCCGCGCAATTTAAGCTCTGCTGATATGTTCAAACAAGAACCCAGCACGAAGATCTTACCGGATTTCATGTTACCGAATTCAAGTCCAACGAAGAAGAAACACCAACGCAGCCGAAAGCGAAGATTTTTCGTCTAAGAAATATCTATTGGAAGGGCAGGGGAAAGTCGTCTGCATAGAAAGCGGTCAATTTGGCAATAAAATTTGTAAAATATTTCTGTACACTATTTGAAAATAGCACAAAATTTGCATGACCGGCTTACACAACCGCTTTCGAAAACATGCGCAGTTGAGACAACTGTGTTTTAGCCAAGAAATAAATAAATTGAAGAAATTTGAAATTAATTCCTTTTATTTTCGATTGATAATCGAACGCTCCGCAGTCAAAGGTAAGATAGATAATTCAAAAACAAACTTCTCGGATCATCTACAGGTAGTAACGTAGAAAGCTAGCTTCGCAAAGGTATTACCCTTTCATCGAACACAGTACTCTTTCGGTCATATGAGAAAGTAGAAAGATCAATTAAAACTCTTACAAAAATATAGAACTAACAACGGGCCTATAGTGGTTGAGTATAAGTTTTACAGCCACCGGGTTGATCATGGGTCAGAAGGAATGTTTTTCAACGGGCCTGCAATAGTGGCCGAGAGTAGGTTTGCCAACCGCAGGGATGTTCAATGATTCAAGAGGAATCACATCGAAGAAATGGTATTGGTGTTAAATAAAAAGAGAACATGAGCTTTTTTAAGAGGATCTCATATAATCATATATCTCATAATCTGATTTCCTTTCGGTCCTTGGGGAATCTTTTGTACTTTGTTACTGTACGAAATAAAATTGTGTAGTGCAGATCTTGTAAACGAAATTTAAGAACATCTGTAATTTTTCTTTCGACTCAGTCGGTTTCGTCGCTCAAAAGCTGTTTTCTTCTATTTTCCGGCAGACAATTTACAAAATTAGACAACAATAAAAAATATAAATAAAAAAATGCCAAAATTTCCAATTTACGGGCCCATACTATTTGATAAAGGTGAAATTTGTCCGCACAATAAAATCGCAAAGACCATTCAGCGAGTATATCATCGCGACCCGCCCATTAGACTCAAAGATGTGTGTCAAATGCGTAAACTCGGCGACCAAAGGTTTCATCACGAAAGCGAGTGCAACAGCAGCAATTATTTGTGGCATGTGACGCTGAACACCGGCAATAATCCATATGTTAGCGCCAAACCGAAGCATGAGACGAATATCAATAGGGCTGGCGCCTGGAACTTTCATAACGTGGTATTCGAGAAGATGCGCAGTGGATTTCGACGTTGTCGCGCTCAAACGTCGGCACAAAAGCCATACGATACCAGAGCTGTGGAATGGATAATGAAACCACGTGAGTTGTCGTGCGACTCCTCACAGGAGGGTTATATGTGGATGCACCCTGGTAGGAAAAAACGTCCACGCTCCTCACAGTCCACACCGCCAGAGTCAACGAATTGTAAAAAGCGTAGCCTTTATATTGGGTCAAGGGGGCGCCGAGACAAGTACTCGCTTTCCGCACATTTCGAAGAAGCGCTCGCCAAGAGCAAAAAGAATGTGGAGAACGAAAAACGACGCACCGTTAGCGAGCGCGTGGAAGGTGGCGCAGAACAACTCAATACGCAAGTATTGCGCAAATCAGTAATCGTTAAGAAGAAGCTTGCCGATACTTTGAAGAAAGGAGTAAATATGCAACAGTCGGGTTTGGAGATGAAGGTAGCGCTGAAAAAGAAGAAACAGGCTTTGAAAGCTTCAAATTACACAGGTAATGCGCAGAAAGCTGGTAGAGCTCTACAGCATCAATCACTGAAAGAAGTGTCTCTGGCACCAATCTCACCTTCAGTGCATAAAGCGCCAAAGTTCGAGCTTTCAACAGCCACTTCCCAGACCGACCGGTTACGAAAGACCAACTTCCGAGATTTCACGCAAAAATTAAGTGACATATCCATTTGGTGCCCGCGCAGGAGCAGCTTCAAATGTTTCCAAAGTTTAAAACAAAGCGCAGAGTTTGGTAAAGCGCATTGCGCAGAAAAAGGAGATACGAGCATAGCTATACTGCGGCGCCTCACGCAAGCCTTTAAAACTGCAACAAAAACTAAACCCATTAGCAAAATAGCTGAGCGGCTTAGTATGCTGAGTCTGCCTAAGACGCTGCATAAGGAGTCCAAAAGAAGTGTAGAGCGAGTAAGCAAAGTGATGCGTGTTGGCGTTGGTAAGAAGAAATCCTTCCGTCACTACCGCACATTTCGTCGTCGTATCAAACACAGCAGGCATGTAAAGGATAAGGCCACGAAGCCGCAGCAACGCGAGGACAAAGCAGTGCAGTGTATAAATATCAAGACCAGCAGCAGTACGCTGAGTTCGAGTAGCGGCTCGAGTGTGCTGCTGTCCGAGTCCAACAAAGAATTAAGCGCATGGCTGGGAGATCACGAACCGAAATTAGAGCTTGCAAATGAGAGCAGATTAGTACAAAAATCGGATATGATCACGCCAAAAGAAACCGAGAAATCGGATTCAAATAATCCATGCAGTGATTACACCATATCCTTCCACACGCCCATCACGCTGCGTCAGCTCATACAGCGAAACAAGCGGGTAAAACGCTCGAAAGACCCACAGAAATCGAAACATGTGGAGGCAAATGCCTGTCCGAGGTTGTCAGACCTTAAGTCATTAGCGGGTAGTTCAATGGGAACGTGGCAGCTGAAATAGGATCGAACAGGCCGTAGCTTGAAGGACCCAATTGCATATCTGCATACATATGTGACCCGTATATAGAATTATGTATATTTTACTTCAAGTTTCTTTATAAAATTTTTTGTAAACGATATTGAAGTTCATAATATAAGAGTTGTACTGGTTGTCAGGTTTTTTTGTGAAATCTTGAGTGGACATTGTGACCGCTGCCTATAATGTGGTGTATTTTAACACCGAGTTATCGATCGCTTCTAGAGAGGCTCAAGGAATATTTATTTATTTGGAGCTCAGACTAGCGAACCCTATTTATTTGGAACCCGCAAGGCAGGAACTTTTCGGGAAACGTTTGTTGAAGGAGTTAGAAGGATGATAGCAATAACATTTTGATTATTTATGAAAGCGAAATCTCGAATAACGCACTCCTCACCTTCTCCATTTATGGCGATTGTTACGTCTAATTTATTCGTCTTTTAGTTAAACTCTTTACAAATATATTCCACCTAAAGCTGTAAATATAAATGGAGCACCTGGTATTTGTTAAACACTCTGTAGCGTTTAATTTTCATGGCCCTTTTCGCAAATATGCAAATCGATTCAGAGAGCACTTGTCACTCGTTTTGAGTAGCAAAAAATGGTAAATACCATATTCCAAGCCTTTGAACTTTGAAGCAAATGCAACGCAAGCAAAAAAACATTATTAAAAGCGTAAAAATAGACAAAATTGCAAATAAGTGATCGCACAAAAATCTATAAATATGCCTAATTGACTAAATTTAAAAATAGGTATGCTAATTATAGCTTCGTCAAGCGTAGAATTTGACCAAAAACTGACAACTCGGCAGAATTGTACCGCTACAACAACGACAACCAGTAGTATTTATAATATTTTATAACGAAAAGCATTGTTCGTCGCTATCGGACAACTATAACATATAGCTGCCATACAAACTGAACGGTTGCAATCAAGTACTTGTATGGAAAGTTTTTTCATTTTGTGAGATATCTTCACCAAATTTGGCATGACTTATTGCCTAAGTTAATAGTGTGATATCCAAAGAATTTGTTCAGATCGGCTCACTATAACATATAGCTGCCAAACAAACTAAACGGTCGCAATCAAGTGCTTGTATGGAAAGCTTTTTCATTTGACGAAATATCTTTATGAAATTTGGCATAAAAATTTTTTCAAGGTAACGGTACAATTTTCGAGCAATTTTTTTTTTTTAACTTTTTGGTTTTGTTTTTAACTTTAAAGTCTTTCACTTTCATTTTACATAGCTTTAACGCATAATAATGAATTAAATTTAATGTGCTTGGCTTAAAAAGTATCAACAGCGCCTGTCGCCCTCTTTAAAACGTAAACTGTTCATTTGCTCCGAAAATTATATAGTATTATTGATCACTACAGAGACACTTTTCACTACACAATTCCCAACAAAATGCAAACATACAATTAATTTTTTATATTTTTTGTGGTGATAATAGCGTGCTTGCCAGGTAAACAAACACTCAATTAATAGACTAACAACCGCAACAGCTGACAAAGTACAAAACGTATGTGTGCGTAAGTATGTATCTTATCTTTATATTTTTAATGAGCATTTGGTTATGACACGATTGATATAAATATTTAACATTTTCGATAGCACGCAATTAAACGCAATGAACAATTGACAATTTTATTTCGACATACTTACACATATGTACATATGTATGTACTACTATACATATGTATATGTCATAGGTATTTGTTTGAATCAAGCTGTTAAGCTTTCATGTCACAAAATTGGGTGCAAGCTTATTGCGGTTAAAATAAATAAATAATTAAATACAGTGTTGACTAAAATAATGGAAACCGCGAACTGATTTGACTCATGAAATTTCAATAAATATAATTGAAAAAATAATTCACACTAAAATCTTTGCGAAACAGTAAAATACAGTATTGGCTAAAATAATGGAAACATGTGAACTACATGAGTCAAATTAAAGAAATTACACTAAAAGCAAATAACCGATTTTCCTAATTTTTTTCCTATTATTTAAGATTACTCTTAGAAATCTGCTTTGCTTTTTTTGAAGTACCGTTATTATTGCAATATTTTTTATTTGATATTATTGCTGCTTTGCTTTTTTTATTCAATTACTATTTTGGGATTCCATTACTATTGTCAAAACTGTAGCTTAGTTTAATATAACCATTAATATGTACTTATGTAATTTGCGTGTAATTATCGATTTTTAATTAAAATAATGATTACTAAAACTACTAAATCAGAACATCGTTTTTCTTCATCGTCGTTCTTTGTTTTGCTTAAAAACAATGGACAGCGACATCAAAATTTACAGCGATAAAACATACTAAATTTAAAACAAAATAATTCGATAATTAGATTTTTTTTAAATAAAATGAATAAATTTTCATATAAATGAAAACTACAGTTTTTGAACGCAGCATAATTTCAAATAAACTGTTTTACATGAATTTTTAGCAAGTTTAGTCTACATAAATGTGTACATACTCATGTCTTTTACTGAAGCAGCACTCTAAACTCGAGCACACCAAGCGCAAAATGAATATCCACTTCATTTATAACTAATTAAAATACACGTGTACTCACTTATTAGTAATCTCCAGCACATCCGACATCATAAGGCGATATTTTTTGCGAAACTGCAAACCGCGTTTCGTCTTCAACAGGTACTTATTGCAGAAATCTGTCAGCGACACAAAGTATATGAAACCCAGCGAGGTGAGGAAGAGGCCACGCTGCAGCGAAATGCGATCTGTAATATTGGGTATCTGCAGCAGGCTGCCGCAGGCCAAACTCATCGAGCCAATGGAACAGGCCAAGGACATGTAGCAGCCGCTGCCACGCAGGCGCTGTTGTAGGACGTTGCTAGCGCCCATAATTTGTGCTTGCTTAGTAATTGTGCTCGTTACGGCGACTTGGATGTGCGTCGCCAGAAAAAAGTTTATTTATTTCTGTTATTATTGTGTATTTTTAGTAGTGTGCGCGTCCTTTGTACGTAGCTGCAATGATATAGAACAAATTTGTAATGTAAGATAGCTAATAAATAATGATAACGGTGCAGTTTATAATAAGAAATGATATCAAATGATAAGATTAGAAAATGCGCCTCATGCAATAAAACAATTAACAGCCATCTGTTTACATTAGGAAATATCATATAGTATATTCATTATATGTATATATTTTTTATATCCTACACAGGATATATTAAGCTTGCCACGAAGTTTGTAACATCTAAAATTGAACAACGACGAACTAGTCCCTCGCTCTTTATTTTTGAAGGGTATCAAGTAGTTAACGTCTTTTCTTGTTTATCACTCTTATCAGCAAATCACGTTTTTTAAACATTACTTTAGGCAAGAATAGGTAAGGCCATAAAGTATAATATACCTCATAAACTTGGCAAGCCGATTATCAGATTCCGCTTTGCTGTTCTCTCATTGAATTTCAGAGCAATTTGAGCTACAGTCTACTCTAACACAGCTACAGCATCTTTGAGCGAGCGGAAAATGACACTCAAAATAAGAGTAGACACACAATGTGATAAGGCAGCTGATAATGGTTACGCAAAGTGTAGACAATGGCGAGTAAATTGTTTTAAAGTGCATGTTTTTTCTTTTTTAAACTCACAATAATAGAATGTTATTAACACTAGGTTAAAGGTGAAAGTAGAGAGCGAAAATCAATGTATATTTACATACATATATGCAAATATGTGTTTGGTAATATCGACGTGGAATTGTAGCAAAATATGACATCATATTAACATTTCCATGGCATTCTAAGATATACATACATATATAGTAATTTAATTAGTTGTATAGTAATTTTCAAATAAATAATGTGCTGATCATATATTAAAAACTTAAACACTTATACATATGTATATACATATGTGTACAAGCACATATTATACATTTTATATATTGTCGCCCTTGACTCAGTTACGCCATATCATCATCCCTTCCGACATACACTCTTTGAACCATAAAACCCCACACTTAGGCGCCACGCGCATACAACAAGCGCCCACATGCACTTGTATTTGGCAAAAGATATCTTCAAAATGACGAAAGCAAATGAAATGTGCAGCTAAATGACGCCGTAGAGGTGATTTCGCAGACATGCTGACACCAAGCGCCACTGCACAGCCACACGAACATACATTATTACTAAAAATGTGTAATATAAGGCAAATTAGAGGCAACTCAGACAGACATATGTACGCAGCAAAAGGTGCATTAGACGATAATGACGGAATGTATAATGTGGGATTGTGGCAAAGACTACCATATAAAAAAAATAATAAGAACAAAAAATAAAAAAGAACACTACGAGAATTTCATATACAAATTAAAATTTAGTGTTTCGATTCTTCAAGCAACAAAAATAAGCTTAAGTGCCCTTTACTTCACAGTTTCAGTGCATAAATTACGACGGTGAGCTTACAGAACAGTAGAATTGATCACATCCCATAGTCATGATGAAATGACGATGACTGTTCATTCTAAACCAGTACAACATAGACAGGTATTTTAGCAAGTGTGTTGTAAATGCACAAACATACGTACATATAGCAGCAACCCATCTAGCGACAACAATGATGTAAGCATCGCTTTATTGCTTAAATTGATTTCAATCGCTGTTCCAGCTGCAAACTGACAGTGGTTTATAAACTTGTGTGAGGCTGCTCCGCAAAGTAGCCAGAATCATTTACAATTGACAATTGTAATTATTACCCCCTCCATTCGACATTTTGTTCTTATTCTACGTGGGTGTGCGAAACGGCTTAAATTAATGCGCACACAATCCAGAACCGACTTGCACAAACGTGTATATGTACTTATGTATTTTAATACTTTTAAGCGACAAATCACTTGGCCTTTGCGAGACAGGAGGATATACCAACTATGATAAATACATGTAGTCACATGATGCGAGCAATAGATAACAGATTTCTACAAAACAGCACCGTGTCTCTGCATAAAACAGTTGTTTAAAATAAATGATTCGTTCGTATTATGCATGAAAACTGCTGCCATGACCAAAAGACACCTCCATACTCATTTTAAAATTGTTTCCAGACACAAATAACACATAAATCTTAATACGCGTGGGTGTATTAAAACCAATATTAGTTTCATTTCCTTAGAACACGTTTTCATGACATGTTATGCAAGAGCACTGTATTGAAATTGGAGCGTCATAGGTACCAGGTAGTGTGGCAAATAGTAAAAACGGGTGCTGTTCCATGAGGATAAAATATGTATGGGTAATAAAATTGTACCTAATGACACTGGTCAGCGTGGAAAGTCAACGTTGTAATTCAGTCTGCGTAAAATGGCAATCGGATGTCACAGGAGTGATAGTCTATACACAGCCGCCACTTATCAAAAATGTGTCACCAGTATTTGCAGTGTTTCTATGCACTGGTCAAATGGAATTTTGCCATTACAACACCACAATGTATTTAATTTCCAATTATGACTACTTCAGTACAATGCAGTTTACGCTAGTGCAATTTAATGAGTTATGCCGGCGCCTACAATTCCTCTGCCCGCTCACTATAAATAACGTAACAACATTGTATTATACTCCACTGCATCATCGTACACAAATACAATTCTCCATATGTTCGCAATAACATATGTACCTATGTATGTATTTCAGTTCGTTTTTTGATGCTCTAATTTTATTCTCAATACTTTACTATAAGTAAAGTTATAAAAAAGAAATAAGTAGGCTATATAGTATTTCCCAATATCAGCCACTCTATACGACACTCAACGGTACAGCAAAAAATTACAATCACCTTTCTCGTAGTTGGCTGTTCGTCTTGCTTCACTAACTTTTGCACAAGGTGGGAAATTTAGTTATTGCTCAGTTAATATTTATCACAAATCAAAAGTACTTTTTCTTATAAAACACCAGCAATTAATAAAATAAACAGCTGTACACGATTTAAAACCCAATTGCACTGATTAAAATAAATAATCAGCAGGCGAGCAAGTCGCGCCGTTGAGTGTTGCCATCTTTGAAAACTATTGCCCCAAGGGGCTTGTACGCAATAAATATAATAGCTTTTAGTTACGAAATTTGAAAACAGATAATTTCAACAATTTTTCTTTGAATACAATATTTTCCGTATTTATTTAAGGGCAAATTATGAATTATAAAATGTAAACATAGTCTAGTTCGCAAACATTTCTTCGTCTCACCAAAAAAGTAAACATGCAACACTGTTTTGCTATCAGCTGATTGGATTTTCAACAACGACGGTATTACCATAGGGAATTGTTGTTAATTTTATTTGCCAGTGTTCATGGCATATATGTAGATTTCGATTTCGCTATTTAAAAAAAAAAAATAAACAAATTTACAGTTATTTTCGAGATATTCAAAGTATTTTTTACACTAATATCTCCAAAATTCGAAATTTTTTTCCAGTAACTATAATTCAATAATTATAATGCTGAAAGAAAATACCATATTTTACATTTTTATTTTACTTTTCTAATATTTTCGTCAGTTTTATTTCTGTTTTAACTTAAAATAACAATGGCATACAATATCACAATTAATAAATAATCGATTAATCTAGTTTACAAATTTTCTTATCTATAACGAACAACTCGCACACTTAAACGTAATTAATTTTCTATTTTCGCATTAAAGTTTTAACTATAGGTTAACGAAATTTTAGAAATAATTAGTGCATGTGCCGTCCTTTATTTGTATGCCGATATAAATTTGTATACGTGTAGCACCACCTAACAATTATGCCAATTTAATTTTATACTATAACGGCATTAATTCCGCCAATGATTCTGTAATAGTGCTGTCACGAAAGCGGCCGATACGAAGCGCATACGAAATCACATGAGCCACATAGCTTTGTTCGTGTACCCCGTGGAACAAGTAGGCCATGGCGCCTGAAATGAAAAAAAAAATAAAAATCGAAATTAAAGTTTAACCCAACTTTCGTAATTCTCGGCTTAGGCGCACCTTTAGCATGTATTGTGACATCGGAGCCACCATGCAAATTTTCATCGGTATTTATAGCCGCCTGTTGTGTATATTCCCAAGCGGTGGTGTCCTGAGTGGTAGGATCAACGCGCTTACCATTAGCATCGGCTTGGAAACCTTTATAGCTGGTGCCATAAGTCAGTGTTGTATAAGGTGTGCCTTCCGTCTTCGAAGTTGAAGCAACGCCGAGTATGTCAGATCCCCTTTCTGGATGACCGTTTATAGTTAAGCTGTGCGAATGATCAGCGGTTACGATGATCAAAGTTTCGTCTAGCTGGTCACTGCAATTACAAATTTATAAGATTTAGAAAATTCTTTTATTTTTCATGCCGTCCTGTTGGAACCGCAAGTATCAACTCACCTCATCTCTTGCACCGCTGCATCGACAGCTTCATTCAGCGCCAGCGCCTCAGAGAGCGCACGTCTAGCTGTACCGCGATGATGTGCTTGATCAATCATGCCACCCTCCACTACTAGCAGGAATCCTTTATCTTTACTCTTCAACACCTCCAACGCTTTTACAGTCATGTTGCGTAACGATGGCATACCCGCGTCGCTGCGATCGCGCTCGTGGTCATACTTCAAGTGTCCATTTGCGAAAATGCCCAAAACATAGTCCACGGAGTCACCGTTCAATGCATTAAGTTCACCATTGTTTTGCACAACTGCGTAGCGTTCACCAGCCTGTTGTTTGTAGGTCTTCCAATCGGTCACTAAATCGCGTCCGTCCTTTGATATGCAGCCCCAAGTGTCGATCGGATCGGCTGGGTTGTCCGTCACGCCGGAAACTAACATTTGACGTCCGCCCCCCATGATTACATTTATTTTTCTACCCGTTTCATCCTCCACCAACTGCCTGGCTATGTCCTTGCAACCCTCTTGTTGCGCCTCCGCTGACATCTTAGCCTCACACTCCCAACGGCGATCGGGTGTATGCGCGTATAAAGCGGCCGGCGTTGCGTGTGTTACGCGCGTCGTCGTCACAAAACCCGTATTCATGCCATCTAGCTGAGCCCACTTTAGTATTGTCTGCACATGATGCGAGGCATCCAGTGAAGCGCTGCAGTTTTTAAGCAAGACGCTCGAGTCAACACCACCTGTTTCATAATTGACCTTAACACCACCAAAAAGCGCCGTGGCGGTAGAAAACGAATCAGGCACCTGCTTGTCGGCACAATATGTCTATAAGACGCAATAAATTTAAAAAAGGTATTTGAGATGATAAAGAGCTCTCACCTTTAGCAAACCCATGTGCGGAAAGCGCTCCCAACTAAGTAAACCCTCCTCTTTGAAACCATAAATACGTGTCGCTGTCACTGTATTCGGACCCATGCCATCGCCCACGAAGAGTATAACATTCTTCGCGCGGCGCCGATTGATTTCACGAGACAATGCATTCTTTAGCTCCTCAATGCCCTTCTCATACCACACTTGTTGCTCCGGCGGTAACTGCACATTCCAGAAGGGTATGTCTTCGCCAGCATAGACCTCACTCGCCATTTCATAGTGTACCAAAAAACCAATGCACATGATGGTAAAAAGTACACTCGAAAAGGTAACGGCAACAATGAAAATTTTCGACTTGAACACGTTGGATTTGGGCGGAATGGGCTCCTCGAGCGAGTTCGTGAAAGCATGACTCGAATCTAAGCTATCCATCTGCACCTCAATGCCGTCCTGAGAGTGTGGCAGTTTGTTCACATCCATAGTGACGGCAGTCATTCTGCGGGGAATGGGGACGTAATCGTTTAAGTCTGTGAGGGAAAAAAAGGCGAAAAATAGAATCACAAGCTTTCAATATGATACACTCTTGTTTTCTGTTCTATCGTCTGAAGCGCTATTACAGAAAGTTCCCAAGTAAGCACGCCTGCCTCAGCCAACTTGTAGAAGACTAACGCTATTTAAATCAGACGTAACTACATCTTCAAGTATTTTGACATGATGAAGCTATACATTCCTTATCAGTGTATACCTCTATAAATATGTATTTAATTATTTATCATATATCAACATTCGAGTCCGCTAATCTTTATGACCCAACGAACTGTATGCAAAATGATACGCAAAGATAATTTATTTATAAGAATTTAGTGGGTTTATAAAAACCGGGTAAAAAATTGATAAGCTCAGCTCTTCTCTTCTATCAACGACAGTGCCCGTTTCTACAAGTCTCTTGTCATATTTTAAAAATTCGAAAGTGCTGTGGTTAACTTTTCCCTTTTACTAAGGGATTGTGATTCTTAAGCTAGTTAAGAAACAATTCTTTTAGTAATAAAAGAAGGTAGTTTTTGATTATCGCTTGACCTAACTATACACCAAAACTCTTCAGATAAACGTTGAGCAAAATTATTGAATAAGCAATCGTTTGATATGCGCAAAGTTATCGATGAAAATCAAATAAATGATCTCTAGTAACCTGAGTCTATTATGAGTCTGTTTCTTGTTTATCAAAAATACTATTAACAATACACATCAATTACGAACAGAATTTTAAAGAGCGCTTTGTTTTGCTGTTAACAGATAGCTGACTAAATAAACATGACGTCCACGCTTGAGTACGCTTTCGCTGCATAAGCGCAAACATGTCCGCCGGAAAGCATTGCTTTCAATTTCAAGTAGCGTTAATTAACACTTTTGCACTTGCACGCGTTTATTATTAGAGATAAGTATACAAATATGAAGCACATTGCATAAATTATTGACTTTTTGGATAAACAATTACTTTAGTATATATAACAAATCACATTTTGCTATATTCATTAAAATTAAACGCAACAATAGTAAACAGAAATGATAACAGAAATATATACATTTTCTGTTTTGCTTTATAAAATGGTAACTTAATCTTAAGTTATTTACGTTTTCATGGCTTTTTTACGAGAATTCCAAATTAGTAACTGAAACAACAACAGTAACGACAACAGAAACGGTTGTAAACAGTTACTTATCGCTTATTCCTTGTTTATACAGATTATTTAAAATTCTGTTTCTGTTACTATTTTGATGTATTACAAAATATATACCATTCATTATTAAAATAATATTTTTATATCGATTTATGAAGAATATACTTTATAGAATGTGATTTTCTCGCTAATCATTTACCAACGTTTGTATGAGCAGTTAAAAAATTATACAAATCGTTACTTGTTCCTTTTAAAAACATTGACAGTAAGGTATTTGTATGTACAACGTAATAAATAAATAACTAGAAAAACAAGTACTTTTTCTAAGAAGTGTTAATGCTTTGGATGAAATGTGATTTTGCAAATTAGTTACTGATTTATAGCACTAGATATATGCACATGTATATAAGCATCTACTATACATATGAACATCAGTCGGCAAGTATTTTAAAAGACTAGACATTCATGATATAAAAAATAAGAATTATGCTTTATTATTGTCGAGCAAATGACTGCGTTTATAGATGTTTCTTTTGTAAATATATTTAGATTAGATCTAATCCTCTTATTTATTGCTCTATTAACAATCGTAAAAAAACTAATTGCTTGACCGTCAGATATTAAAGTTAAGTGCCTTTTTAAGTTTTGAGATAATTAAGTGTGTATATTTGTTTATGTTTATATGTGCATATTAAAAATATTTATTTTTGCGATTGCGAAATGGAAGCATGTATTTATGAATAATCTAGCGTTGAAAAGGTTTTTACCTGCATATTCGGCATGGCACTTAATTTATTTAATCGCCTTTGCAATTAAAGCAATAATAAAGCCTAGCTTTAAAAATCGTAAGTACAACATTGTAAATACAACGGAAATATGTTTACCTACAATAGTAGAAATATTATTTTGCGGTTGCTGAACATTTGCCAAAGTGTGAACGCCATATTATTTTGTTATTATAAATTCAATTGAAGTCAAATTATCACCACTTCAATCAATATATTTTATTTAATAAAAACCCCAGCTAATTAGCAGCCCTACTTCCCCACAAGGCTAATAAACTCGTCACTTAAAAGCCCTGCAATAAATTTCATCACAACGCGATTAATAGAAAATTACCGAAAATGTCTGATGAAGTCTCATTTGACGCAGCGTCAATACCAGCAATATTTTACTCAACAAAGCAGTCCATAAGCTCAGTAGATTTGAAATACACACAAACTACATAGCTGGCCAAGCGAAGGATATGTGAAAATAGCGCTTGTAAGCAAAACAGGCTGCATTTGGGCCAGATGCATGGACGCAATAAGCTGACAGAAGTATAAAAATATTTACAAGTCTTCATTAATAAGCTTGTCGAGCTTGGTTTGTGTAATGGCACTTACTTGGCTAAAATGTATGTTTATGTGTGAACATCGCTACGGTCTCTAAAATCAGCTATTTTCAAGCAAAGACGTCGAAAACGTGTTATAACAATAGTTGCGTGTGGAATAATGATGCGTAAAAGAACAAGCACTTGGTTTATGTATAAATAGCCGTACTGGACGCTTCTTTGGACGTATGAGAAAATATATGTAGGATTTTTATGCATACATACTATGTACATACATGTGAATGCGACAATTTAGATTTCATTCAACTGGTTTCTGACATGCGTTAAGAATTAATTGTATGTAAGTTTGTATGTACCTTTGCTAACATATGTATGTACATATCTATATTTATAACTTGGAAACGCGTGCAAAGTTTTTTATGACCACTCAATAGATTGCAAAACATAATAAAATTGTTGATGAAAAGCGAAAGGGAGAATATCGAAACAACAAAATTTCAATTGAAATGCTTGATTAGTGTGGAAACTCACGAGTAGATGTTTATTTGCAATAAAAGCAACACGTACTCGTATGTATGTAAGTGCCACATATGCATGTACATAGATCTGCACCTGCTGGCAAAGAAAACAAATCAATTGCGGGGAATGGGGAGCAAATAAGTAAGAAGTGTGCATAAATTCCAAGTAATCACAGACAACGCAACAGCATATCGGAAATTTAGTGGAAAAATATAAGTATATATAATATTCTATTCCGCTTACTAACTTGGAAGTCAGATGAGTAAAAAATTGAAAAAAGTTAACGAAGCCGTAATACCCTTCACAGAGGCAATTTTTATAGCATAAAATAGTATAAAAAAATATGTATCTTGATTTTGATCGGCCAGTTTGTATGGCAGCTATATGCTATAGTGGTCTGACATCGGTAATTCCGAGAAGAGAAGCAGTTTCCCTGCGAAAAAAGGAACTGTGCCGAATTTTTGACCGATATCGATATAACCAATTCATTAAATTAGTTAACTCTACAAATAGAATAGCTCGGAATGTTTTTTATCAAGTCGGGGTTAAGAATCCTGCCCAATGACCTAAAAGTTGCTTTATGTGTAACTAACTGGAAGCAACTTTTCAAGGTCATCTTTTGAAAGAAATTTAGCATTGGGCTAAAGATGATCACTTAGTGTTTGTTTATGGTCGAAACTAATTCTTAAGCCAGTGTTTCTTTTCTCCTCAACTTGCTATTAATGCGATTCGCGATAGATCCCGGTCCGTTTGGAAGACTTAGGGAACGAATTTACATAATTTGGAAGCAATCATCTCAATGCCTCTCCCTAACAGCTGCAACAGCTTTTATAACTCAATAATGATGACTTAGTGGTTAAGGCCTTAGTCGGCAAACGGACTACAGAACATTTATTTCATCATTTTTGTCTAACGTTCTACAAATAAAATGCATACTCTCGGTAAATCGTAGGCGATTAACCTAAAAAGTTGAAGTTTCTGATGTTTTCTAAAAGTTATAGAGGAACTATTTTCAAAAAAAAAAAACGCTGGCCATTCGCTCAGCAAGAGCTTGTTATGTACAAGAGCGTTCCGAGCGAGCAAAAAAAAGATAATTTTTCACGAAGAGCACACACGAATACAGAAAAAATAAACAAAATTGCATAAAATAAATAATGAGATGTACTTACGTTTAATGACTTCCGATTTCTCGTCGGTCGAGCGCTTCTTCAAGCAGATTTGTATGCGCTTGTGACGTGCTGCCTCCACCGGTGCTGAATTTTATTGATCTTATGCTGCCGCAGCCACCGCCTGCCACCAGCCCGCTTACGTTTGAGCTCGGAACACGTTTTTCGTTGCTCAGCTAATGCTCGCTGCCTATTTTATTTGTTACGCTTAAGTTCTTCCGCTGCAGCTACGCACAACGCGAAATATTTATTTTTTGCACACAAATTTGTTATTTTCTTTTAGTTTTCACAGATTCTTGTTTGCTCAAGACTTTGTTTGCATGTTAACAATTAATGAATAATTTTTTCCTTTTCTTTTTCATGCCCACACTACGACACGACTCACGAAGCAAGCAATTTATTCCCGCATGTGTGTTCGTACGTTGAATCCATTTCAATTTCCGTGCATTAAATATTCATGTCTTCGGCAAAGCAGCGAAGGCAATGAGCCACTAACAAACTGTCGCAACGCCACGCACCAACTGAGCAGCTCGAATTCGCAACATCTCATATAAACGGTTAACCGATTGTAATTAAAACAAAACACAAGAACATTGACAACACAACTAAAAGCAACAACAACCTTTACAGGTATGCTCGCTCTTCACATTTTTACTCTCACCTTGTATTGTGTGCTCTATACGCTCTATTTCATCATGTCTCATGCTTGGCGTCACAGTATTCGTGCGCAAATGAAAGCTTTCTCTCCAGCGAATAACGGAGGATACACTTTTTAGCAGGCAGCTTGTGTAGAATTGCTGCAATTTGTTGCCTACCCCAGGGCGCTGATTTCACTTTAGAGGCTATAACTTAAAATGTTTTGAGAATTTCACGTTGCAATTTTCCTACGAAGAAATTTTAAAGCACATGTGATATTTTTTACATAAAAGAAGTCAGTTCTCTCCCAACTCAACAAAGATCTCAGCGTGATTCTTCCATTTCTCAAAACGAAAGGATTTTCCGACGAAATGAACCGTTTCGACAGGGTATAATCAGTACCATATGAGTTTTAATTTTTTTATCTTCGAGATATACGAAAAAAGCGGTTAGTCTAGTGCGTGACACGAAGAACGTAATGTCATGACGTAGCTTTGAACAATTCAAGCTTTCCGCATATACAGATCAATCAGAGAGTTACTGGGATATATATATGTACGTTCCAATTACAGTCAAGTCTTAGTAACCGGAAAGGACTTAAAACTCGGCATCATTCCCCTAAATGACTTCAATAATGTTTTCTGCCGCTACAACAACACTTGGTGTAGTGTATTTCTTAGTACTACTGGAACAAGAATAAAAAAAGACACTGTAGTTTGGATGCTAGCAGAAACAGAGTGGTTCATACTCCGTTCCCACTACAGTCGGGTCTACATAGACCGGAACGGACCCGGTTCCACAGCTTTCGCTCAAATTCTTCTTTACTCGCGTAGAAACCGCTTACTGGTTATAGCCGAGTTAACAACAGCGCACCAGTCATTTCTTCTTTTCGCAAAGTGGCGCCAATTGGAGATTCCAAGCGAGACTAGGTCCTTCTCCACTTGTCGAATACTTTTAGAGCTGGAGTGTTTTCGTTTATGCGGACGGCATGACCTAGCCAACATAGTCGATTTCTTTTAATTCGCTGAACTATGTCAATGTCGTCGTATATCTCATACAGCTCATAGTTCCATCGAATGCGATATTCGACGTGGCCAAAGTCCCATAAATTTTCCGCAGAACCTTTCTCTCGAGAACTCGTAACCTCGAGCTGCAGAACTAAACAGAGGTACCATCTTTCGCTCAAATTATTCCAGAGCTGTTTTCTGCCGCTACAACAACAACAAGTTCACCATACTCACCCAAAACGACACGATTGTATAGGTCAGAAACCTAGAAGTAATTTTCATAGGTTACTGTTGTGACGAAAAAATAGTAGAACCCTTTCCTTGTTATTTTTAGTTCTAAAACTTTTGTAATTAGCCATATTGCCATAAGGGTTCCAAGCAATTTCTGCAGTTCCAACTAGCATCACGTGATATTCATAAAGCGATATCATTATACTTAAGCTGCTGCTGGCTAAAACTGCGACCGTGTCATAAGATTTTGAGGCTGATAGCAAAGATAAGCCTGAAATTACGATTTATGAGTAACTTAGTGTATTAAAAGTACAGGTTTGTTACCGTTAAAAAAAATTACACGAAGAAAATCATTATAAAACTGAGATCCATTTTCATTTTGTGCGCCATCACTAAGATTCTGATTCTGATTATTTTTACCAATATCCTTAAGCCTGCTTTTTCACAGCTATAATGGTCCTCATATAATTATTCTGCACAATTCGAGTCCTAACTGTATGCATCTGCCAAATACACACTAACTACAAAAAATATGTTTGGTTTTTACTATAAAATTTTAAATTTGTTGATAATATTTATTATCCTTGATCCTGACATGAGGCATGTTGCTGTTGGGACTATTTTTGATTTTTTGTTCATTTCAAAATCGTTCGATATTCTTCAAATATAGTCAATCACGTTCTTTTAACTTTTCAGTAAGTAACAGCATTTCTTTGTTTTTTTTTTACATTTTTATATTTTGTATTTTTTTTTTACATTTTTTACTTGCATAATAAATTTCAAAATTTACGACAGTTCGAAAAACGCAAAAGCTTTGCGGTGCCCTTTTCCTTGTTGTGTG
Organism: Bactrocera zonata; assembly: GCA_037783105.1. NCBI lineage: Eukaryota > Metazoa > Arthropoda > Insecta > Diptera > Tephritidae > Bactrocera > Bactrocera zonata. The sequence goes on along the minus strand of JBAWJQ010001070.1, from coordinate 389,574 downwards.
TTCAACTGTTGCGACAAATATGGGTAGTATTGGGAAATAGGATGAGTGTATGTGTTACTTCATAATTGAGCTTTCTACAACGTTTTGGCTTCAGTATTAGTGCAAAAGTTTTATTTTCGGAAAAGTAAGCACTCGGCGTTTCTATCGTGTGGAAAGCGTAGAGACAGAACAATATGGCGTATATGTGTGTACGGAGTTGGCATATAAGTACCGTTAAAAATACAATTTATACATTTTTTTTAGTAAGTGGAAAAATTTTGTTTTACTGTGTACTGTGTTTGTATAGCGTCGAGACAAAATCGAAGCTGCGTCTTTAGTTTCTGCCGTTTGAAATTACGTGTAAATACCGTTAACACAAAAAAGCTTAAATATAATAAAGTCATAAATCAAAAAATAAAGATTTCAATGATATAGAAGAGAGAGTAACCGATAATTTTTGCAGCAGTTAGGATGTTTTTGTTGTATTGTACAGCAAGCGCCGCATAAAGCAGAAATGTTGCGAAAAATATGTTAAAATTTGGAATATTTGTAGACAGAGAGACAGTCAAAGTGTAAGGTGACGTGTAAAAGACGCCTCTTTTTCATGCCTAATTGGCTCCAGAGTGCATAAAGTCCAAACTTAAACAAAAAACACGCAAAAAGAAAGAATGGAAGATTAAAACTACGGTTGCTTTAGCAATAATTCGCAAAGCCGCTGGCTAGAACTGCCCATACGCTACTGCTGCTGCTCTTTCTCCACACCCTCTTTATATGTCATCGATGTCGATTTCATCGCCCTCGTCATCATCCTCGACAATCTTCTTGGCAGCAGTGGCCACAGCGGCTGCCTTTAATGGCTCTACACGTGCGCGATCGTTATACTCAATCTCCACATCGGAATCGTCTTCGTCCTCCTCCGAAGATTCCTCCTCCTCGGCCTCCTTCAGCCACTGTATGAACGGTTTGGCTTTCTCGTGTATCTCAGTAGCCACATCCTTTGAAACGTATTTCTTGCTCACTTTCTGTGACCACTCCAGTATGGACTTCTCCTCGAGTATGTCCGAATCGTAGAAGAGTTTAAAAATGCCAGCCACCTTGGGCATCAGTTTGGCCGCGTGTAAAGCGATTATCTGCTCCAAACCGCCGATGAGATAACGTTGTGCCTTAGGATTGTTGTGTGTGAAACGCAGCAAAAGATTGCGATTCTTGCGCACTTCCTGTGTGATGTTGTCGGAGAAGAGCAACTCGGCTAAGACCAGTGTTGCCTTGTGCACAATATCAAGACGCTCAGCTTCGATCATCAGCTCCTTGTGTACGGCAACGGAGTCGAGCTCACCGGCATTGCGCTTCTTCTTCACCAGCTCATAAAAGATGTCAATGCGCTCCTTTTCGGTCTTATCATAGTCATCTGAGATTGTCATGCCCTTGGCACCATCGGTCAAGTCTTGCAAGCGAGCGCGTATGGCTTCCTAGTGTGCGGAAAAGAAGAAAGTCGTTGGTTTTCATGCGTTTTAATTTCGCAGTCCTCAACTTACCTTGGACACATCGACACTCCAGTTGGCATCATCATCATCGTCATCACCATTCTTCTCCGGTATGGCAGCGCTAATTTCCGCCTCGGTTTGACTGGCCTGATTGCCGCTACCACCATCCGACTCACCACCCGAGTTGCTGGCACCTTTATCACCATCCACACCATTCTCACCATTCTTCTTTTGCCCACGTTTCGAACGTTTACCTTCGGTCAATGAGGAGCCTTGTGCAGCCGGATTGACGGTTGGCGGATTCTTCAAGATGAACGTGTTAACCTTGTGATTGACTTTTAAGAGACCATGAAAACCGCAAGCTTTGCATGCTTGCGAAATGGTTTGATTCTTAGCCGAGACGGTTAAATCGGTCTCCGGATTGTCGCATTCCGGGCACAAAACGAATTTGCGTATGAAACCATCGAGCAGATCCTGCAATTTGCTGGCATCGTGTGAGCCATTTACGATGAAACGTTCATTCTGCAAAGAAAAGTGCGTTATTAATAACTTCTGTGACCCAGCTAACATTGCAAAACAAACTTCGGCCCAGAATGCCTTACCTTGTAGTCAAATTGTGTTTGAGCGCCCAATTCGCAGCCAAAATACTTGGTCGGATAGGTGGCCGGACGTCCGATGGCGCGTGCCACTTCAGCCATATTAACAATAACGGTTTTGATGCCGTTACCTTTGCCCTCGACCTTAGCTTGCAAGCGTGGCATTTTATAACGGTAGAAAATGTCGGTGACATTACGATTCACATTAACGGAACCCATTTTTGCTATTTCCTTCTTACTGTGCTTCCTTAGATGTTTTTATATTAATTTTATTTGTGTTTTTTGAATAATGTTTTTGATTGACTGTTGTTGTTGTTGGCGTTTTGCTTTGCGTTTTTTGCGTATAGAAGAATTGTAAAGGTATACAGTATATAATAAATCGCGCTGCTTGTTGTGCGTAATTTTGGCAATATTCCTTCGAACTGTTACGTCGACGAAAGTGCTGAGCTTGCGCTTGCGGCTCGGTGATATTAAATTTTAGATATTTTTTATTATTAATGGTTATTTTAGTCTGAGACTCACACCTTGCTGTCTCGCGATGTGTTGGCTCTAGAGTTTATTTCTGCTGCTACTACTCTCTGCTGTTGTTTTTGTTGTTCTTGTTTTCATATAAAAACTGAGAATGGGTGAATAAACGCTACAGATTTAGCTGAAAATTAAAATTTTGCTTTTGATTTCTGCTTTAGCGATTTCCGACAACTCTCGTGCGTTGCGTACGAGTTTCTTCGGCGACACGCACTTCGTTTTGCTGCTACGCTTCGCGCTTTCTAGCCGTTATACTATATATATATAATATATGGCTTACGTTCGCATTCAGCGTTCAACCTCAACAAGGTGACCAATTGATGGCACTGTACATCAGTAAGTTAGTTGTGGATCCTGCGGCAGTTGCTGCTCCGGTTGCGGCGTACGCTTGCTCTTCTACGTTGTATGCTGTCGTTTCGACGTCGTAGCACCGAAACGCCCTCCAAGACGATGCCGAAGACGTTATGGTACTTAAATTTTTATTTTTTGATTTATTGTATTTCTTTATTGATAAATTCATGAAGTTCGCTTTTCCTTTCACTTCAATTGGCGCTTGGTATTGGTTCCTAATTATGACAGTGGTGTTGGTTTCCGGTGCTATTGCTGTTGCTATGATGACTTTCTTGTTAATATCCGCTGCGGTTGCTTTTGCTTCCACTATTTCTTAAATTTGTTTGTAATTTACTACTATTAGACGGCTATATGTGCTTTTTTGTTGTTAGTTTTTGGATTTTACTTCGATTTTGAATCAAAACACAATGCGCAATTGGAAATCACGCTTGGCTGTTATACAGTATTTGCTTGTTTATATTGTTTTTGTTGTTTGCTGTTATGTGTTCTGCTTTACAAATCTCCAGTTTTTGAAACTTTTATGCAATTTTCACCCCACTTTGAGGTTGGAAGTGAATTTTTGGGCTTTTTTGTTAAATATATTTGTAGATTTTTTTTGTATCTTATGAAAGATGTTTTCTTTTAGTTGTTTTTTTTTACATTTATCAGTTTTAGTGCTATATGTTTGCTGCTGCTAGATATCTGGATTACAATTATGTTTTATAAATATTTGGAAAAATTGGAAAACGTGGTGCCTAATGATGTGCGATTGGCTCACGTTTCTCTAAAAGGTTGCAGCTTCCGATGTCTGTTACTGGAAAATTTTGAAGTCCTGAAAGAGAGTTGAAAACACGGGTGGAGATTAGATTAAGAAAAACTTGAAATTACTTGATTAAAAAAATTTAAAAAAAAATAGAAAAAATTATTTGAATAAAAAACTATTAAAGACTTTAATCCAGGTTGCATGAAGCTATAAAACCTCGTATACTAGCTATGTATATGTGATAATAATCCTAGTTGAACAATTTCTACGGAGATTTGGGCAATAATCCATGCCAAATTTCGTAAAGATATCTTGTCAAAAAGTTTTTCTATACAAGGACTTCATTTTGATCGATCAGCTTGTATGGCAGCTATAGAGGACCCATATCGGCGATTTCGACAAATGAGCAACTTTTTAAAGCAAAAAGGTCATGTGCAAAATTTCAGATCGATATCTCAAAAACTGTAGGTATAAACAGACAGACACGATCGTCACGCTGATTACTTATGTATTTCCTTATTATTTCTTACGTCTCTGACGTTTCCTTTAAGATGTTAAAAACTGCATGACTTTTTTTTATCAAAAAACGGTGTCTTCATACACATTTCATTAACTTTAGGGCACATGCAAACGTTTTTTAACGAAAATGTGGCCGATAATTGAAGACCTTTCAACGAAAGCTTTGCCCAAAAACAATCAATAATAAGAATTGAGACAAAATACCCTAGAAAAGTCCACACAAGCGCGCACCAGCCTTGCGCTAGAAGCGGCATGAGTTTGATTTATCTATGATCTACAAAGCACACATGACGTACCAGTTGCCAATAGTGGCAACAACAAAGCACCATTAGGCGCACCAACATGCTATAAGCCCCTCTTTTTGACATGAGGATAAATAAATTAAAAATTGAATGAAATTCTTGACATAGCGATGTCAGCCAGTGTTAAGCACACCGAACGCCATACAGCGCCATAAAGTGGGGCAAAGGACCAACGCCTCACAGGCGCCTGTCGCACACAGAGAACGCCTTGCTGTGCTGCTGGTGTAATGGTGGATGCCAGCAAGTACTTAAATTGCTTAAATATGCGCACACACACAAAATATGTGGAGAAATTAATGGCCGATTAAGCTGGAAAATTTAATTTGCGCATTTGTTGCCGATTACTTGACTTTTTTTGCACGGATGTTGAGACAGCAGGCAGCGGAGAGTGTATGCAATTTTTTTTAGTATTTTTCTATTTGCTTCTGCTTTTTTGGGCTGAGCCGCTTTAAGACAACTAAAATGTGCGCTGAGTTGTGTTTAAACGGGAAAAGATTAATTAAATATGATATTAAAAGTAGGCATGTGTAGCTTACCTATGACTTAAGTATCGCCTATGTGAATTCATGCACGAACTAACCAACTTGCTCCGTTGAGGTGGAGTTGGTGGTGCTCCTTTGAATACTGGTGTTTCTGCAAGTAAAGAAGCGAGTATTTATATATTATCATTGAAAATTAAAAAATCATTTTTAATAATATATTTATATATAAATTTATTATAATTCCATAATTCACACACTCTGTTGTATTTTCTGAAATTAAATTATGACAACTGTCAAATTAGTCAGCTGTTATTTGCATGTGGATTGCCTAATAAAAACGGTTATCAATTTAGCAGCCTTCAAACCCACCTATTAGCAGTGAAAGTGCCGTGGTCAGCGGCAATTTTTCATATTAATATTTAATGCAAAGCAGTTACGGCAGTTTTCAAGAATTGCCGCCGTCACACCAGAACCTTGAAAACTTAAATAAACACGTGCATAAGTCAAAAGTAAAAGTAACCCCCTAAATGTATTGACTTTCGCACCTGATATTTAAGTAAATCAACAAAAAGTAGCCGCAGTGCTTGCTATTAATGACACATAAACTAAATAAACCAAACACCCCTTAGTGCCTAGCTGTGTGCTACAGTGTCGCCAATTTGGTCACATATATGTACATTTACATATGTATGTGTTTCAAGGCTGTCGACAGCATTTTCTAACCGCTGGTTGCCTGTGCTCCCCGGTGATTTGTGCCATACGCTAACTGTTTGACTTAATGCATAGCGGCAACACCCCGTCCCCCACAGCGTATGACCTACTCGCACGCTTCACTGCATAAATTATTCAAAAATCCAAAGCCTGTTGTTGGGCGCAAAGGAAATGGCATGCCTGTTTACTTGGCAATCAGCACTATATATTTTGCTTAATTAAAAAGGATCAACATACACACACAACGCAACGCAGCGTAGCGTAAGCAAATACGTTGTAAAACGCAATGTCACAAATGAGGAATAAAATAGAGTGGAAAATAGTTGTAAAAAATTTATAATTCCACACAAAAGTGGTAGATATGCCGTGTCAGCGCGCAAAGCGGCGAATGAAATAGAAAATAAAATGAAATGGAAGAAAAAAGTACCGTGACGGCAGAGCTCATGCACAACAAGTGTTAGAGGCAGCAGCGTTTAGGCACGTTTTAGTGGGTAGGCTGTGGCGGCAGAAGAGCAGAGTGAGGTTAGGCGCGTTGGAATAGTGAGGTTTGAGGCAACGGCAACGGTCAAGGACATTGCGGCAAAACAGCAGATTTATTGGAAAGGAAGGAAAATATAATAGAACTACCATTAACGTCAGAAGAAATGCTAAATATTCAAAAAACGCGAGGACAGCAAATGGCAAGTCTTCAACGCAGAGAATGTGAAAATAAGCAAACATTTAAATGTATACAACCAATTTGGTTGGACAAATTTTGGAATAGATTTGACTAAAATTTATAATGTAAAAACGTAAAATCAAATTTCGAAATAACATAAACTTTCGATATGTAAGCGCTGAAACTTCCGAATAACGGTTTTCATGTTGAGCTTCTTTTGTAACTATTAAAGAAGTTTAAATTATAAATTCCCTAATATTCGAACATTACATTCTAAATTCTATTTTTTTAAATAATTAAAAACTAATTTCGAACAACCGAAAATAAATTTCAAAATTAAATTTTTTAATAATAAATAAATTCGAAGTTTAAATTCCCCAATATTCGAATTTTGAACATTAAATTCTAAATTCCGTTTTTTTAAACAAAATACTAAATTCGAACAAAATTTTAAAAACGAAAGTTGTTAATATAAAAGTGAAAGTTTTTAGTTCTCCTAATATTCGAATTTCGAACATTTAATTTGAAATACCAATTTTTGAAAATAGTTGAAATCTAATTTCGGATATATGTATATGTACATAGATTTCAAAATTAAAATTTTTAATACAGAATTGAATTTGTTAATATTCGAATTTCGAATATTAATTCATCAAAATGTATGTCAAATGTATTAACCAAAATTTTAATACCAGCAAATTCAACTGGAATAATCTCGAATGTGCATTTCATAGGACAAATTAAAAAACATACATAAATATATATCTATGTCTGTATGTTCGCATGCATACATACTCATAAGCGGATATGGTTAAGTAGTGCGTGTAATGGCGCTGATGCCGGACGAATGATACTATGAACGAGGAGCAAGAACGTTCGGCGAATAAACGAAGCATGAAATGGAAACCCTGCGTATGCGAATGCAATGAATATAACGAAGTGATGCATTTACGAGACAAACAAAAGTTTAAAACAAAAGCACGAAAATTGCAAAATTAGCAGAAAATACGAGTAGCCGACTAACAGCAAGCAAAGCAAAAACAAAACAACAACCAAGCAACAATTCAGTCACGAAGAAGTCGAAAATGCGGGTGGGGAATCCTTTCAAGTGAAGATACGCAAGTAAATTGATTGCAAATTAAAATTTACAATGAAAAAAATAAAATTAAATTAAAAACGACATCAAAAGCAAAAAGTAGAAACGAAAACAGAAACTAATTACACGAGATTTGAAGTAACTTTGAAAGATAACATGATGAGAAAACATACAGGTTGAGCTTTTCACTTCTGAAGGGAGGCAGGCAGGCACTCAAGCAGCAATAAAAAGTGCCAACAAATCATTTTGATGCTCAGCGTAGAAAAGTGAATCACTTTGGCGTTGAAAGGGTGGCGGGGTGATTTAAGCGCTTGCATGGAAAACAATTTAACATACGATAATCCACAATCAATTTAACACAATCTTTAACAAAAACTATAACTATTGTATATAAGTATATAACAAAATTCCATGATATTAACGCTACAAAGCTGAAAGACTAGTATACAAGCAACATAAATAATTACACTACTCAACAAATCTGATTATTTTTGGCATTTTAGTAAATGGTGGTGGTTTGACCCCTACAACCCTTGACTACAACTCAAAAAATCCTACCTGTTAGGAGATTTTTACTGTGATATTCGGTTTTAGCAACACAAAATTAGCAAGAAAGAGACTCTAACACCACAATCGCAAAATGTATGTGAACTAGTGTTATTATACTGCTTAATTATTTACTAAAAATGTTTCCGAATAACTGTATTCGAAGTCAAAAATAGAGGAGTATATGTATATATGCATTTTTTATTTGGAAATTTTTTCATATACAAATTTGAGCACAAAAATTCGAAGTTTTAAAATTATACAGTTTTCAAAACTTCGAATATTCGAAATAGAAAACTTAATTAAAAAAAATTTTATAATTTCAAAACTTCTAATTTTCGAAATAGAAAACTTAATTTCGAAATATTAAATTTTTGTTAGAAAATAATTTGTATAGAAATTTAAGAAAAACGTATTGCTGCTCGAAAAGTACTAAGCCGCAAATTCGAATCCTTCTAGAATACCATGCGTTACTTTTCAGCCGACACATTAGTTACGAACAAAAATGTTATAGTTTTTAGCACATTTGTTGGGAGCTGCTGTCTCAATGAACTTACTGTTGTTATTTGTGCAGAGGGCGTTAAAGGCCACTGATGACACCCACAAACCGCACACCATATGATGTTGTTGTTTTTGCTCGCTAAACGGCCGATGGAGTACACACGTAGCCAAGAGTAATAATTTATAACGGTACTAGAATAACTAAAATCACACGAAAATCCAAATGGAAATCTGAAAAATCGCAGAAGTTTGCACTCAAAATTTCTGCTTTTCGCAGCGCGGAAATACTTAAATGTTTTAGATTTGGCAAAATTGCAGTTTAACGCTTTGCTATAGCCTGCTTTTAGGCGTACACGCTGGCAGCAACTGTTTGTGGTAGCACGCTTTTAGGCGACACAAGCACCAAACGCCAAATATTTATGTACTCGGCTTTGGGCGTGCGATAAACACAAAAACAAAACCCGTCTGCCGCACGCGCAGTAAAACACGCACACACACACACGCGCGCACAATTGCTGATCTCTGATTTTGGTTGCTTTTAATGCTTGCTCCTTGGCGCTGCCGTCGCCGCTGGTGATATTTTTTAATTATACGCTTTGTTTTTGTTTTTGCTTTTGTATCTGCTGCGCTGTCCGTGGTTGGGCAACGCAAAGCCGTCGCACTTTTGGCAAATTTGATTTCCTCTTTCCGGTTGCACGCGTTTGGATTGACCTGAGTCGGCCGCTAGCTGATTCTGCTGCTGCTGACCGAATATAGCACTTTATAGACGTTTGTTTGTTTGTATATTGGTATTTGTTTGTATGTATATTACTTTTTGTATTTGTTTTATATGGCTGGCGACGTTAACGTTTACATTTGCATTAATTTTTAAATTTTTAATTCTAAAAATCTTATTTCAATTTCAATGAATATTCGATTTGCTGTGAAATTCTGTACTACGAACGCTTTGCAGCCGCTCTAGTGGCAAAAAGCACACGAGTCGCAAGTTTCGATATTCCCTTTAGTATGTATTAAGTGTTTGTAGCGGTTTTTTATTTTGTTTTTGTTATTATAATTTTATTTAAAATTTATTTAATTTAATTCACTTATTTCTGCTTTACGTTGAGAGGCTTTGGCTATTTGCTGGAAAATCCACATCCAGACAGCAAGGCAAATAAAAAACGACTAAACACGAAGCTTTAACCCGCAAGCAGCGCTGCTGGTGGTGTCAAATCCGAGACTTCTGTGTCTGAGTGTGTGTGAGTGCGTGTATTCGTGCGTCGGCTTGTTTGTTTGGCGGTGTCTCGTGCTCAAGTGCAATAATCCTGTACGTATGAGTATTCTCTATTTACCGTTATGTGGCTAGGCTTCGCTTAGCACAGAGGGCAAAGTGTGCTTGTATGTGTCCAGTATAATACAGTGCTACTAAATATTTGCTACGGTAACTACAAAATGGTGCTTTTCTTGGCAAAACAAATACCGTTAATAAATTTATAAAAACTGTCGAGAAAATAACCGTAAAAACTGTAACTACAGTAAATACAAAAAGTAATAACTACAGTTTTTTGGTAAAAAATATTAAAAATATGTGTCAAAAGTAAGGAAAGAAAAGTAAAAATAATATTTTTTATTAATTTTTCTTTAATCCTGGCAATAATCTGACTTGCAACTTCTCTACTTATTTGCTTTCTAATGTTAGCTTAAAAATGGGGAATGATAAACAACTTTTTTCTCGTAAAAGTACATTTTATACTGGCTTTAAGCGGCGACAACAAATAACAAGCTTTTTCTTTTACATTTACAGTTATTTACAACAAAAATAGCATAAATTTAATTTTTTTCAAAATAAGTTGCTTTCAAACTTTTATTAATTAAAAAATTTTTGATAAGTAAGAATATTTGTATCACAAAAATAATAGTTTCTCAGTGGCTGTTAAACTTTCAATCACTATCCTGGCACTCTCAGAGACAGTTTTTTTACTACAGAGCGCAGCGTTTGCGCAATTCGTGTCCAGCCGGAAAAACAGCTGCAGTTAGCAGGAAAATTACAACACACACAGATACACAGCTAATCGTGAAAATTTATAGAAGCTATACAAATACATACATATGTACATATGTATGTACACAACACAGACGTAAAATGTTTCAAAGAGGCAATAAGACTTGGAAAATTGTAGAAAACAGTAAAACAAAAAAAAAATAAATAAACAAAAAATAAAAAGAAGCAAAGAAAAACCAGAGAAAAGTTCTAAAAGTAGGATATCAAAATTTTATTTTATTTTGAAGGAGATTTCTTTAATAACAGTAAACAATAAAGACAAAAAAAATTTAAAAACTGAAAAAAAATATAAAAATTTAAAATATTAAAAAAAATAAAACAAAAATAAAGTATTTAAAAAAATTAAAAAAATAAAAATGAATAATTTTAAAAACTTAAAAAAAATTAGAAATAAAAAAATAGAAAACTGTAAGTGAAAAAAAATAAACACGCATAAATATATGAAAAAAAAAACAAAAATATTTGCCACTCAATAACACCTACACATTTTTGTTCTCGTACGCCCTATCAGTGGTTTCATTCCAGCTGTCAAATGAAGAACTTGACAAATAACTAAAAACATGTTTAAAACATTTTTAGATCACGACTTGAAAAATTTTTTACTGCTAAACTCAAAATTTCCCATAGGTCAAGCTCTGCTGTGTGAGGAGAAACCAGCCCCCTTCAATAACGCTTTCTTTGTTGTTTTTGCATAGTAAATAAGAAAAAATATGTCCTCATAAAAAGACAACAAGAGCTCACTGTGTACGCACAATTTAATTGGCCTTGTGTTAGGCGCAGTGAAATGCAATTTCGAAACATAAACAAGTTAAAAAAATAACAAAAACACAACACTGATGGGAAAAAATTAAAAGGTGAGCCAGACAGCACAGGTAATAAGCGCAATATGGCGGCACAAAGGTGTCCTCAGACGCGCCTTATTGATTTAACAAGTGTAAAAGGCCCAATTATGCGCTAACAAAACATAATTAATTGCTGGGAAAAAGTGTGTACAAAGCGTGGTGAAATTGCGAAATGTAAGGCCCAACTGAGGGGGAAGACAAGCAAGTAATTAGTGGTGCATCTAATTGAGGTGCCAACTAATTGGGAGTCCTTATTAGCGCTGCGGTGAAATTGAAAACGCGCGAAGTTGTAAATTAGCGACATAAAAAACATCAAAAGCGGTTAACAAACGAATTAAGCAAATCAGGATCCGCCTCTAGCAGCAAGTTGATGAGCAAATCGCCAAAGGTAAAAGCAGGAAAATTTCAATTTTCTATGCAAACAAAGCAAATAATTGGAAAATAGCAATTAGCGGTAGCGGCGGGAGGGACGAACTCACACAGCAGCAAAAATTTGCATCACCAAGAAAATATTTAGCGAGAAATAAAGCGTGTCGATCGTATTACAGAGCTTCGCAGGAAAATACTTGTTTACTTGCGAGTCTACGCTTGGCTACTAAATGCTAAAAATAAAATTTGCTGACGATCTTGCGGAAATATTAGAATTTTCGCTACCTTGAAAATGTTTGATAGTTTAACAAACTTTGCGAACTAAAAATGAAATGCCTCAGCAACAAAATATGAGCGCGGAAGAAAGATTAAAACGCGAAATAATAAATAGATATGGAAAAAACAGATCAGAACACACATCCAAAAACAAATGTACATAAATATTATTCGTTTGAATCTCTAAGCAAATTGACGCATTAAAATGAGTTTAAAAAGCTTAAATATCTCACTATTTACAGTTTTGGATATAAAAAAGAGTTTGCTTGCCACTAAATTTTATTGGTGTGCTTCAAAAAATGACGCTTACTCAGTTTTCTTGGCGATAAAAAAATTTACTCTAACCGCTTGTTTCAAATTTTCGGCAAACGTTATTGCGCTCGCGACAATAACAAATATATTATTGTTATAAGTTCGTAAGTTTTTATCTGTTTTGTTTATTGTTAACGTAAAATTGCCTACTAATTGCCATGAAGGCGACAGTTTATGACCCAATCGAAAGTTTAAATATGTGTGAAATTACCCAGATTTTCAGAAAAACGAGTAGTGAGAACTGGTGCGAGCGTAAATAACTTACCATAGTATGAAAAAAATATAAGTAAAAAATATTTAAAAAATATTTAAAAAATTGTAAAAAATAAATAAAAAAAAAAAAACAAATTTTTAAATATAAATATTTTGAAAAAAAAATAAATAAAATATTTTGAAAAAAAAATAAATAAAATATTTTGAAAAAAAAAATAAATAAAATATTTTGAAAAAAAAAATAAAATATTTTGAAATTAAAAGGAATAAAATTTTTACAATAACAATAAATATTTTTAATATTTCTACCCAAGTTGCACACACCCTATTGTATGCTTAAAAATCTCATACACGGTTTTAACAAATCGCATGACGCTAAAGTTTCATTGGAGCTTTAACTTTTTCGCACTTTTGCAACAAGTTTTTTTAGTGAAATATGTAAATATAAAAAGTATTAAAGAAGATAAAATTCTCTTAAATAAATACTTACATATATACAGCTATGGACAGAGATTTAGCGCACTTTCTTAATGTGAAATATGATACTTAATAATGTTATATTTAAAGAAAGTAGAATCGTTATAATGTAAAAAAACTATTTATTACTTCACTAAATACTAAAATAGTCAAAAATTTCTTAGTTTTCTATAATAAAAATACAACGTTTTGTTCAGTTTAAATTATTAAGTCAAAATTGGCTTGGACAACTATTTAGCGCACTTTAAAAGATCAGTAAGGAAAAATAATATTATTAACACGTGCCGTGAAATTTCTCTGATATTATATCGAACTTGGTTAATACTTAGTGGAATAACCGTTATTCGTTATCACCGCTTCGCATCTGCGTGGCAAGCTATCTGTTAACCTTTGGTATCTGTCCAAAGGAATAGAGTTCCACGTTTCCTGTACTCCTGCCCAAAGCTCGTCGCAATTTTTAAATTTTCTTTGCCCAACTTTTTCTTTGACATCATTCCACAAGTTTTCGATTGGGTTTAGATCAGGACTTTGCGCTGGCCAATCGAGAAGTAGAATTTTTTCTTGCGCAAGCCAGTTTTTTACCACATTTGCTGATCGTTGTCGTGCATAAAGATCCAGTTTACAGGCATAATATCATAGGAATATGGCTCCATTGTATTCCTCCGTATATTAAGGTATGCAAATTTATCCATATTCCCTTCTATCTTTACTAGGGGTCCAACTCCGCGCCATGAAAACGACTCCCATACTTTTAAATTTCCTCCCCATGCTTTACGGTCTTTTTGGTGTACCTTAGATTGACTTCTTGATTTTTTTCACGATGTACAAAGGTTTTACCATCAGGACCAATCCGGTTTATTTTAGTTTCGTCCGTAAAAAAATATCCTTTTCCAAAAATTTAAATCTTTTGATCTATGGCTATGAGCGAATGACAAACGCGCTTTAATATTTTTTTTCGACGATAGCGGTTTTTTTCTGCTCACACGTCCATACAAATTATTTTCATTTAAACGTCTTCGTACTAGTCTGCTTGACACGTTTAAGTCCAATTCTGCATTTACTTCGACCATAATCGCGCGTGAGGATTCGAAAGGATCAGCTTTACACTTTCTAAGAACTATTTTATCCTCGCGGGGGGCTGTTTTGCGAGTGGGAGCCTTACGAACTTTGTTTTGTTTTAACAAATTTGGATCACTCTTAACATTTTTGATAGCATTGTACACTATTTTTCTCGGACATTTTACTTTTTGGGCAATTTTTACTTGATTTGTAGCGTTTTTGTAAAGGTCCCAAATAATTTTTCCTTTTTCAATCGAAAAGTATTTCTCTCTAGCCATTTTATTAAAATTTGTAATATTACTAAAACTATTGAATACAAGTTCACAACTGTGATTAATTCTTTGTTGGACCAAACACAACTAATGACCGAAAACTATAAGTGCGCTAAATCGTTGTCCAACGAATTTATGAAGAAATTTAACAAAAACAATTTAACGGTATCTGAGGGGAAATGATAACGGTTATTTTCCACGCATTTAAAGAGGCGACAGAAGCAGTATTAATCTACTAATAACAAATTCATGAAAATATCGCTCTCTTAAAAGTAACGGTAATATTTCTAATTATGAATGCAAGTGCGCTAAATCTCTGTCCATAGCTGTATGTACACAAAGATACATATGAGGGTATAAAAAAAACACTACCAGCTAAACTCACTTATTATTTTATCCATAAGTGTATATTTAATTCGTTGTTCCACAAAAACAGCTGAGTAGACTAGTTTTATTTAGAACAAATTTATTTTTGTCTGGGCGATTCATATATGTTACATATGTACATACATACATACATTATACACAACAGAGAAATTAATTATCTGTTGGACTATATGAACTTGCTTAGTAATGAAAAGTGCAAAGCTGTGTAAAAAAATTACTATTTTGGTTTTAAAATAATTTGGTTAAAATCTGAGGGTAAAAATGTCATTCTATGCACCTAAATTGATAAATTTGCAAATTGTTTTCTGGAAAATAGGTTTTATGTAAAGTAGGTGAGCAGTTAAAGAAACCCTTATCGTAGTGGGAATTTTTGTCGTAGATTTTACATTTCAAGGCTTTAGCACCCTGTATTTAACTATTGAAAATGCAAAGTGCTGAAGCCTTATCAACGTTTGTTAAATTAACTTTTTTGCTAATTTTCGCACAGTCAAAAGCTGATCGATCAAATTAAAATTTTTGCTAAGTAAACAAATGAAAGTGCTCAAGTTAAATTTTTATATACATATGTATGCATGTATACAAAATATAGGCAAACTGAATATTAAGCGTTCACGTAGACAAAGACTGCCACTCGTTGGTATAAATCAGAAGCGCTGCAAGATACTTATACAAAATTTCTTTGTACGCACGCACACACAAATTATATTTGCATATATGTAAGTATGTATTTACATTTACATGCGCTGTAATGCACCATCTCAAGTTGATTTTCTGTAATTTTATTACATAACTATATACAAACTGACTGAATAAGTGGTATTGAATTGCACTGGAATGTAGGTATGTAAATATACTCAAGTGCATACATTCAGACAAGTGCACAAGCTTTTATATATACAAATATTTAAAGCGAATGAGAAATGCAAAAAATATGCATATAGAAATGAAAGGTATAATAAATAAAAAAAGGTATTTAGTGATAAAGTTTATTTCCATACAAGGAAATTAATTAAACTCAGAACCAAGTTTATTATTTAAGCCACAAATTTCACGTAACACGTAATCAACAGTGGTTTGTGAACGTGCGAATTATATTTGAAATTATTTATAGTACATCAGCTTTTCCTTTTAATCAAGTCATTGACGCAGTGCACAAACGCACCTTTTTATTATAAGTGTGTACATATATGCATACTTATGTATGTATACACAACCCTGAGCCCTTTTGCAATGCAATGAGACTAATTTACTGCTTTCAATGCCACAAATTGAATTTAAATCTACTTAATTAGGCTTTATAAATAGGTTAAAAGAAAAGCAGACAATACAAAATAACATTAGGCAACAACAATACCAAGTATTTTTGCGGTAACAACTAAAATCCATAAACGCCACCAGACAGCATAGCGAACTTTAGCCAATATTTGGCAAAACTTGTGGTGCAGTCGGGTGAATAATAAATAAAAGAAGACAAAAATGTATGCATGGAATTTATGTATAACAAGATCGGTGTTGCAACAGCAGGCAAAGCACTGGAAAAGTGCAGCACTTTTGTAACGATTTTCGAAAAAGTTAAGACTAAATAAAGGTAATGCAAAGAGTTAATTAACTATTTTCAACCTTTTCAACTGCTACTGAAGTACAAAGTTTATGCTAGGCTTTTCTGCAAACAACGCAAATGATGCAATACCACAGCAATTTGTTAAAAAATAACTAAATTAAACTTTGATTTGCAAATAATTCATTGATTCTACTAAAACTAAATTTACTAAAACAAATACAAAATAAGATTTATTACAAATGGAACAATTCGTAAAACAAAATCACGACTGCATAATCACGGGGCTAGTGAACTGGTTTTCGATTTCTGCATACAATTTGCCACTTTTATTTTGTCTTGATTTATAATGAAGACTAAGCCAACAAAGGCTGTGAGTTGGCTAGTCCATTGTTATTTGCGTCCACTTTTCGTTTACTTTATGTACAAAATAAGATTGAAAAATGAAAGTAACTAGTTTTAAAATTTGCGCTCACGAACATACAAGTATACATGTAATATATATTGATAGGAGTGGGATGTGAATTTCCTTTTTTTATAAGAAAACTAGTTTCAAAATTATTTGTTTAAAATTTTCCAATTAGTTTGCTATTCAATAGTGTTCAAAATTTGATAGCATTCTGTGCAAAGGGATATGCCTCATTTTTATCAAACATTAAAATTTATAATAATTATGCAAGAACGAGCTTAAAAACCCCATAATAAGTTGATTTTAAGTACTCACCTATTAATCTTTCAAAAGTCATATAAAACAAGTAACTCCCCTCCTTGGGGTGCGCAACACAATTCACACGAAGATCAAAGAGTATTGTCCGATAATGAATTATCCAATGCAAACTTTCCACTCAGCTTACAATTGACGTTTACGTTGATTTCCCACTGATTTTTGATTACAGAATTTTTTAAATGTGTTTACCGTTGTCAGAAGCAACTTCTAAAGTTCAAAATTGATTGGTTGCGAAACGAAAAGCAAACAAACCAAAATAAAAGAAAAATTCAAAAAAGAATTTTGCAGTTGTGTGGATTTTGTTGTCTTCTTGCTATTATTTTGCTGCTTTGATAATACAATAAGCTAAGATGATAGGTTGCGATGCGCAGTATCTGGTTGCGTTACGGTGCAAAACTGGATTATTTTCGACACTGTGTGCTCCACAAAAATCGTGTCGCTCTCTAGTGTTATAAAGAGACACTCTCTGCCACTTGAAGAGTTACAGGCGCACTGTTAACAGGTTTGTAAATTGATACGAATCACAATTTATTTGAAAGTAAAATGCGTTTAAACTGTAAATAAGAGACCAGTATTAATATGGTATATAAAAAGTATATAAAATAAGAATTTTTTAATGCTTAGTGTACGAATGTGTATACTGCAGCCATAATACATTCGGTTAAACAGCACTTTTATATACATACATATTGCGAAATCTTCATTTGTTTGTATCATAAGGCAAAGCTATGATAGAGAATTATTTTTTATCCCATGAAGCAATTAAAATTATTAAGAAGTATATGCACCTCGACATCCCTAACCAATTGTCTATACCTTACCCCTTCACCAACCGAAAGACAGGCACGTGTACTACGAGAGTGTATTCTAGGTTGGTTGCAGCTGTTTGCGGATATGACATTTCTTTTTTTTACTGGACTAACCACAATGGGAATATATGTATAGTCCCTCACAATATACACCTGATCTTAAACTTCCGCTCGTCACATTATGGCGAAATTTTACTCTAAATCGCTTTAATGGAAAAAATTGCAGTGCAATTTTGCAAAAATACACTTACACATGCCCATCAATATATGTATCAACGCACATGGACAAATCCGCCACGGTTCAAAAAGATGGACGACGTCTGTCCGATTGGCAGATTGGTGGTGTTGGTGGTAGTGTAATTGGTCACCGATATGACAGAAAATTTCACAAGTAAAACTAATTTCACACTCATTCCAAAATGTGAATTATCTCGGTATTACTCGTATTTAAAATACTTGATATGACAAATTTCTTTAGTTCTAGAATTACCTGGTAAATTTTTACAAAAAATTTATATTGCGTTGCGTATAAAACACTCAAAAATTTTGTTCCGCGAGTTAACTATCTTCAACTTTTGCTGTTGCTGATATAATTTTCTGTCCCACTTCATCAATCAACTACCACAAAACTTCAATCAGATTGTCAACTCAGAGTTGTATTTGCTTAATGATAAAATTGTTTATTATCGGTAAAAGTGACGGATTATTTTAAAAATTATGTTGAAATTAATATTTTTTTGAAAATGCCATAATGAAATTTGTGAACATAATATTTTTCCGATGCTTTCTGCAATTATTTTATGGAAACTTTTACCGATACAATTTATATAAGTATTTATTTACTAATGCGATTATTTTTTTCTTCAAATTGGCAACACTCCCACTTCATTGAAATGAGGAAACAAGCATTTATTCAATCCCGGACGCGCCACTTTACAATATATATCGAATTCATACGTATTATTTTAAATAAATTTCCTTTTTACATAAAAATTAATTATTAATACTCAAATGATTTCCTCACTTAAAAAACAAAAGTTATATTCGTTAAAATGTGTAATGCTTTCTTCTTAAAATCAATTTGTTGTATTGAGCTGAGTGGAGCAACAGTGACCGTGACAGCGTTAAAGCCCCTAATATCTAGACGTCGTATTAAGCTATATACATAAATACCAAAAGGGAAGTCAGTGAAGCAGGCGGTCAACACAGCAGCACCTAACTTATTTACTCAAAAGTCTAAACTGCAGGTAAGGAGAAATTATTATATATTGTATGTAACACTCAGAGGCCCTTTAAACTTTTTACATAAATTATCATTATGACGAGCTGATTCGTTTTAGACGTATGTCTGCCTGTATATACACGAACTAGTCCTTCATTTATTTGATATATCTTCCCGAAATTTGGCACAGAATATCCAGGTAATGCCAGTTTCCAAATCGATCCACTATAGCATATAACTACTGAACGATCAAAATCGAGTTCTTACATGAAAACTTTTATATTTGTGAAAGGTATTCTAGCTTCAATCGAGAAAAGCGTTTTTTTTCTATTTTTTAAAAGCACTTGTACTTACTTTTACACACTTTCATATACAATAGTTATAAACGGTTTTTCATTTCAACATACGTATGTTTGTATTTACAATGCATCATATTTTGATGCAATCCTAAATTTACTGATTAATCAAATATGATATATCAACTTTTATTATTACACATGCTTTTATTGGTTTTATTTTTATTTTATATCTGCACATGATTATTTTAAGTTTTAATACTAAATATAACACCAATAATTCTAGTCTTTGTTTTTAATTTTTCTATGCTTTTATTGCAAAATAAATAGAAAATAATCAAATAATATTTTTGGATCTCATATCTAATAAATTAATGAGGAAAAAAATAAACTCAAGTCCATGCTCTGCAAAGAAAACATATTCACAGTAGTAACTGTAATTTCTAACTATTAAGGAGCGAACGAATACTTGCAGGTTTTATGATAACAAATTACTTTTTCCTATGATTATTTGCATATTTTTTATATGATAATAATATTTAAATTAACAAATTGTATACTTCTATTGAATCCTTAAAACGGATTAACAATTTAACGTTTCAAGCGGCTCCGCATAGCAACAATGGTCGAAGAATGTCACATGCGCTCGAATTCGATACCATTTTGTTTGGAAGTTGTTTGACTTAAAAAGCATTTGCCAATTTTTTTTGTAAACTTTTAGCCAAATTAGCAGTATTAAATAATAAATATGCTGTAACTTAAGCTAAATAGGTTAATGAACTAAATATTACTAATATACTACGGAAGTTTGATTACGTTTTCTTCCTTCTTCAGTCAATATATACAAAGCCACTTAAAATTTCGAAATTTAGTAGATTTTTTTGTTCACTTTGTTTATATGTAGGCGTTTTCCACTATAAATTAAAGAATTGTTTTAATAGACAAATACATATCTACATCTACATAGCTAATATTAATTTTGTTCTTTTCTTTAAGTATGAAACGAAATTTGATTTCTGACATAGTTGGGTCTTATCAACTAGAAAATATCTTATTTAATTAAATAGTTATTACTAGTTGCCGTTAGTAATCGCTTTCAGTAGTTTCCACGTTTATGTTCTAGCTTAGATGACTAATTTTGGTGCTATGCGCTATTTATACAGTCAATCTTACGAAACTATAGTGTACCTTCTAGGTTCAATTCTGAATATTTAATTTATTTTTTTTTTTTTGAATTATTTTTCAAATAATCATAAACATTCCGGTTTCAGTTAGTACCCATTGCAGTTCACGTATTTATTTTTTATTACTAAATTTGCATTCAGTTCTTTTTTTACACAACAAAATATTTTTGCTTGGTTTATGGGGAGATGTACATTTTACATAATTTTTGAAGTTCATGCTCAAACTTCACTTTTAAGTTTTAAAATAACTTAATGTATGTATAGTTTTAAATTTTAATATACAGCTGTATCAACTAATTATATAAGTTAAATATCGAAACTATTGGTATACAAAAATTAGTCTAAATTATGATCACTTTCAATATGAAGTGAATATATTCGATAAAGTGTAAATGTACAAAACACAACATAAAACAATTTGTAGAACAGCTTTGAAAAGTAGGCAACAAATTAATTCGTTCGTTAATTTTGAAACAACGTCAACGCACACTTACGCTCACCATTTTCAACACGGGGTGTTCCGCCGTTAATGTTCAGTGTTTAGGATTCTATTTAAATCGCACGTCCGCGTCAATTTCAAAACGTCTCGCCCCCCGCGTACCATGGATGTATCCAGGGCGTTGAGGGTGGTGGTGTTGGCGGATATATTGTCGGCGAGGGCAGACCATGTGTTCCGGCGGCCACTGCAGCCGCAGCAACTGCCGCACTTGGCGGCTGTAAATGATATGCATTGGCCGCTGCCGCCGTGGGTGGAGAGAATAAAGACGACGCATGGGCTGCAGCCAAGGCAGCTGACGACGCCGCCGCTGCTGCGGTAAGTTTATGCGCGTTACTGCTCGCGTTCGCCGCCGCTGTAGATGATGTCGAACTTGCCACCGATGCAGCAGACGCATTCGAAGAACTACGATGTGAACTGGCGTGTTCACCAGCTGCAGCAGCAGCGGCTGCGGCGCTAAAGAGCGACATGAAATCATTTGCAGCTGCTGCAGCCGCTGCTGCTGCCGAAGTTGATGTCGGCGTTGCAGCTGACGCACTGTTGTTTTGTTGCTGCTGCGTTTGTTGTTGCTGTTGAGAAGCTCTATTATAGCGGCCGGCATCAACCGCACGTGCCTGCTTTTCAGCTGGAGTAGGACGTATTTGTTTGTCCACGGTGGCAGTGCTTGCGCCTAGCCAATCAAATGGGTTGGCGAAGGGATTGACGGCGGCTAATGTAGAGTTGGCGCTTAGTGGTGGACTTAGCATTGTGGCGGCCGCGGCAGCGGCTGCTGCAGCAGAACCACACAGGAAGTTATAAGCGGCTGCACTTTCTGCTGCGGCTGCTGCAGCCAACTGTTGCGCGGCAGTATTGGAAGTTGCTGAAGAATGTCGTGACGAGCTACTACTACTGCTACCACTGGAAGCGTTGCCATTGTTTTTTGTTGTTGATGAACTGGTACCAGCGCCTTTAGAACCAAAGCCGTGATCATGACTAGCAGTGCTGCTGTTACTGCCTACGCTGTTCTGTTGGTAAAGCGGTTGTTGCTGTTGTTGTGGTGCGTGTTGGTGATAGTGATGGAGTTGTTGCTGTTGTTGGCGGTTTTGGGAGTACAACATATCAAGCGAATGCGGGTGCGTGTGAGGATGAGGTGGTGGTGGCGCCAACGGAGCTGCATGTGTGCTAAGCGGTGCATGCATAGCTGCAGCAACCGCGGCTGCGTTTTGCTGTTGATGTTGTTGTTGAAGATGTGCAGCAGCCACCGACGACGATGACGACGTTGGTGATTTGTGTTTCAATTGTTGCTGAAGTTGTTGTTGAGCTTGTTGCTGTTGTTGTTGTTGTATATGTTGTGCTCCCCAACCCATTTCCTAGCTTATGCGTGTCCGCTTCGAATGCGGCTGATCTTGGTTTCGAGTCATAAACAATAACTGCTTCATATATTTCATGACGTCACGAACTTGAACCAACGGTATATTTTCATTATGTGAGCGGTCATTTTCCATTAGTACTTGAAGTTGTCGTCTAATTAATAAAAATAAGCGAAATTTATTATATAACCAGGGATTGTATAAATAAATGTACATATATGTATATCTACACTAGCGGTCAATAAAAACACACCACCAAATATAATTCAAATGAGGTCACATGAGCCAATTTGTTTATTAAGTTGTTCTCTCTCCTTTTTACTCTCCAAAACGTCACTATTCTATTTATTTATTTTTTTGGTTCTAGCTGCTATTTTCTTCATCTATTGGCATATGGCTATAATTGAACCATTTCCATAAATAAAATAATTTCTGAGTACCTAACAGATCTAGTAGAATTTTTTTCTAGTTTACAGTTATATAACTGAAGAGAGTCCACAAAGGTGGTGGTGCATTTTTATTGACCGCAAGTGTATATGCCATTTCGAAATACTCACCGATTGCCCTTGTACAGCTCTACACCTAATGTCTCGAACAGCACCTTACAGTTTTCCAAGGATTCGTGCGGGAAGAAGTTCTTCTGAAAATCAGTTAGCGTCATCAGCTGATCGGAGTCATTGTACGCCTTCATATTGATGCAAGGCACCAGCCGATTGTCCACGTAAACCTTCTGTACTTTATATGGTTGATTGCCCATGTTGCTGGCTGCTCGCTCGTACTGCTGCATTTCGGGTATGATTGACAGTCTTTGCGCATTATTAGCGGCGGCAGCTGCGGCCATCGCAGCATGGCGTTGCAAATGCATGCTCGCCGAGTTCGCATTCGCCGAAGAGCCACCTGTCGCGCGACCATTTTGTTGCGCATGGTGTTGAGCAGCGGCAGCTAAGCGATGTTGCTGTTGTACTGCGGCAACTGCTGCTTGGTGCACTTCTTGCTGCTGTTGTAGATAAGCGGAGGCAGCTTGAACGGACCTTCGGGGGGAAGATAAATCAATTACTTCCATTGGTGGCGTATTCTGGTGATGATTTTGACTGTGGTGATGGTGGGAGGAGTGGTGGTGTTGATGGCTATTATAGTGTTGGGAGGAGTAATGGCCGCCACTCTTACTTGCACCACTGCCTGAACCGCCGGACGAGCCGTGCAATCGCGTCGGCGATGGTGAAGGCGTGGAAGTGGAATTTGACGTGGAAGGTGAGGGAGGCACAGTCAGCGCTGCACTCGTCGAACAAATGACGCTTTTCTGACGTCCACAACCACTGCCAGCAGAGGATGCGTGCGGTGAATGTGCATATTGGGATGGTATATGTGGCGTAATGGTTACGTTGGGGTTGGGCACAATGGACAGTGATGGCGAGGGCGATATGGGGGGCGACATAAAAGGAACAAAATTCTGTGACGAATTCGTCTGTATGAAAGTGGACAAGTCGGGATTAGAAAGTACCTTCTGTACCACAGCTTTCATTTCGTCTGTCATTTTGAATTTCTTTTCAAAATCTTCTAATGATGCCGTTGAATTTAAAGGTACTGTCGCACCAGCCGACGTAGACGACGCACTTGCATGACGCGAGGAGGAGGTAGGTGTACCCGTGGCATTGCGTTTGTTTAAAACATCCGCTGAGCTGCTCACCGGGATCAAAGGCGGTACCGTTGGTTTCATAAACTGTCCATTGGCCGAACTACTCGAGGACGTGCTGCTCTTGCTACTATGCTTATGTGGATTGTAATCCAGCATAGTTTTGAGATCAGTATCCAATGGTAGCGAGGGAAAGATCGGAAACGCAGGGGGTTTACTAATATTAATACCGCTGTTATTCGAACGCTCAGCGCTTGAGGCAGCAGCAGTACCCGCCACTGTGCCATTACTTTTGATTTGCTGTGTGAGCAACAGACGTTGCGATGGAGTCAATTGATTCCAAAAGGCTAGATCAGCAGCAGTGGAGGGCAAATTAAAATTGTACAGATTGGCAGCACTGGACGCAGCAGCGGAGGTAGCGTGCAACTGTGAAAGAGGGTGTGAGGGGCTTTGGATATGAGTGGCAGACGCATGCGGGGAGGCGGAAGAGGAAGTGGAAGAATGTCGTTGTTGCTGTTGTGTTTGTTGTTGCAGCATAGTTTGCTCGACATTTGACCTAGAAACATTATATATAGAATATTTTTGTCAGTTTCACGTACGTTGTGCGTTGCGCATAGTTTGTTTATTCATTTATTTAATGGTTTTTATTTACAAAATTGTACATTTCCAAATTTAATTGCAATTCGATTTAAATTAATGTAATTTTCATAATAACGCGGTATGCAATTTTAAGATGTTCTTAATTATTTTAATTTAGCTGCATTTTTTATGTTTATCGACGTTGTATATATTTTATGTATTTTCGGAAATTATTATTTTTAAGCAATTTAATAGATTATCAACAGCAAATGATTGCCATCAGAGTATTTATTTTCTCTTTTAATTAAACCACATTGACTTTTTTAATTAACGCTACTTTCGTTGTTTTTGTACACGCATTATATATAATGTATCTAGGGTAAAAAATATCTGAACATTATTGGTATGTTGTTAGATTCAATACAAAGAGCTAGAGGTGAAGCAAGTGAGCCAAATATTCGAATGAACAAGTGAAGTTGGGAGGGATACAGACTGGGTTGATTGTTTACATTTATGTTTGACTATTTAATGTTACAGGTACTTGTAAAATTAATTAATTGTTGTTAAAATTTATGTTTTTCAAATGTTGTAGTTCCTTTTTAAAATCACTTTTTTAGATTACTTGATATACAGTGAAGGTATTTGTTCAAACATAAGAATAAATTTTAATTATTTGTTCTTCAACAAATGCTACAAATCAATGTGACTAAGATACAAATAATTAATATTCGATGCCAGCTATTCAATTAAGACATTTAATATTAACAAAAGTTTGAAAAAGTTGTATATGAAAATCTGTGAGCATATGTAGAAATGCATAGGAAAAAAATAAATTCATGCAAAGGATTTGTGTTGAGAATTCAATAGAAGCGCAAACGCTTTTAAATACATAAAGCGAAAGTTTAAACATACTATTAATTGTTACAGAAAACGAGAATAAAAGAAATTTCAGTGTTTAGAAGGCAATTTGAAAATATTCATTTAAGCATTTTTGCACGCTACTCTAATTTATATCGCAATAAACCACAATTAATTTGAAAAATTATATTGCTTGAAGGTGCAAAATTAAAGAAAACTTTTGTTTAAAAATAACAGCCATAATTCTTTTATTTCCGCATAATGCAGCACTGTGCACGCAAGCTTGGCACTACTTCTTTTGTCCTTCACTCCAACTTGCTCAATCACTTTGGCAGTTGACAATTGCAACAATGTACAAAATAGCATATCTTGTGAAATTATCTGAACGAGTTTTATTCGGAAATAAGCCTTTAAACGCAGAAAATTCTCAAGTGATTGCGTATGCATGTAATAATAATACTAAAATAATTATCATGCAACAAAAGTGACGAAGTGTTTAGTGGTAGAGTTTACATCGCCATTAGTGAATACATATGAATTAGAAACGTCACATTTTGACTACTTTTGCCTAAGTTATTATTGCGAGTGATAATTTATTTTAAAATGCGTTTCAACTAAATGGTTAAACAATACGGTGATCGAATAACACACATACATACATATGTGTTTCTTTTGATGGAAATTAAAGCACAAACTTCATAGTATGGCATCAAAAATGTATGTGATGTAAAAATAATTCAAAGCATATTTGAATGCTTATTTAACCTTATAAACTTGGGATATATACATATATTTGTATAAAGTTTCATGGCATGGCATAATTTCTTAAATTTTTTTCAAAAATCTATAACAACAATAAGAAACCCAATATCGATAAGAGGAAGGGGGAAAACGAATTTTGTTTGGTGAAAAGTACTAAATTAAATGCGTGCACAACCACCGATTTTTTGTAATAAAACAATTTCAAATATGTATCCAAATTTAAAACAATCTTTAAAAGGAAATTTGATTACGTAGAAAAAAGCAAAAACATATACAATTTTACTGTATGGTGCATACTTTTCATAAAAAACATAACTGACAATATGAAGCGCGTATGCACCAACAGAAAGAAATTTCAACTTTCTTCTTGTTTAGAATTTAAATATAAAGTAATCGAAAAACGAATTACAACTAAATTTGAAAAACACATTTTTGTAAACAGTTTCTTTTAGAACAGATAAACTTTCAGTCAAAACTCTTGTATAGACTTTGAATAATTTTGCAAACAAGTTTTAAAAAAACTTTTGAATTGAGTAAAAAGTTTAAGAGTTATAAATGTAATATTTGTAGTTCTATAAAAACATCTATTCATACTCACATATGGTTGGCGCTTTGACCTGCGCCTGAACGCACCAAAGGTGGCGGTGCATTCGCTTGATTGTGACTATTCACGGGTTGCATAGAAATCGCTTGATTGTTGTAGGCGGCATAGGCCGGCCGGTTTCCCAGCAGGATATTCTCCATAGGACTGCGTTGATACTGAGCAGCACGTGAATTTGGGTGAGACTGTTGCGCCTGAAAGTATACAAAATGTATTTTTAAGGGTGTGACTTGTTTACCGCATATACATATAAAGGTATTATAGAAGTTTCAACTTTCACATCGGGTTTAAATGCACAGATTAAATTCTTTAAAAAGTACTTTATTTAAAAAATTATATCTTATACATGAATCGTATTCCGACAACCCTAAATCAAAACTAAAATAAATAATTATACATACATAAATGGCACTTAAGCGTTCATTTATTATTTGTTAATGAATATATTCGTTCATAGAAAATCAATTTATTTATTTAAATATGTATGTATGTCAGTCAGTTTTTTTAGCAAAATAAATAAATTCGGTTCGCATTATATTTGTCAACAAATAAAAAGTACTAGTATTTTACGATTTTTGTATGATTATACTGTGTAGTTGCAATATTAATAATATTTAAAGTATTACATTAATTTTCAAAAAGCCTGTTGTAGCCAACATAATACATCCATACGTATGCACATATGTATATATGCACGGAATATGTTCAAAATAGATTGGGCGCTGTCAGAGCCACGTAAACCACTTTAGTTAGAATTTGGCACATACATATATACAAGGTTTTATATATGTATACATAGATATAAGACGCTTATGAGAAATGACGGGTGGTAAGCAACATTTTCCAATGATTGTGGCAGTATCAGAATAAATATGCCAACAAAGAGAAACCCGAAATAGCAAGAAACCAAATGTAGGCCAAATATAGGCAAGCAGTCAGGCATTCGAACTAGTAAGCGGACATTAGATAAAGCGGGTTTGTTGTACTTTTTACACTGACTTTGCTTTGTGCGCAACAGTGCGTCCGAACTAACTTTGTAGCTGGTGAGCAAGGAATAAACAACCAAAAAATTCATATTTTGTAATTAAAAGTATTTTATTTTCAATAATAATGGTAAATTTACTTAAAAGTTATATAAAATCTGAAAAAGTTGTATACTTTTCTTTATCCTATTACGCTTAACAATACGTCTGTCAGAAGATAGACTTTTCTCATTTCTCACCTGTGATGCCAACATTTGCGCATGTATTAACGGTTGTTGCTGCATCCAGCTGTTTGTTAAAGCCTATATCCAAACATTTTTAGAAAAATCCCATCAAAGAAACAACCCATTTTAGAAGACCATTTCGAAGAACGTTACATGAAAGAAAAATACGAAGATTTGGTTGAGTTAGTATTTTAAAGGTCATTTGAATAAATGTTATGTTGCGCACCTGCACAGACGCTAATGTGGCGTTTGTCTGATGCAACCGTTGATTGGACTGTTGTTGCTGTTGTTGTTGGATGGCCGCGGCTGCAGCAGCCGCCGCCGCTGCTGCTGGCGATTGGGATGCATAAGCATTGGCGCCACGTTTCAGCATCTGTTGCTGTGCCGCAACCGCTGCAGCAGCAGTTTGTTTTTGTAACAAACTGGATTGGGACATAACTTTCGGAGGTGGCTGCGATGGTTGGCGGGTCCAATTTACAGAATTATTAGCATTTGACCGATTGCCAATCAGCAGATTTGAGTCAACAACTTTGCTGGGCCAATAGTCCTCAAACTCGGTGCCATTGGGAAAATAGCTCTTTATGTCTGTGAGTGAAATGACTGCAACATTTTCACTGGAGAACAATTCATTGCGTATGCCCTGAACTTTACAACAAAACTTCAAATATGCCAGATCCCATCCAGACAGATAGTCGGCTTTCTGTTTGAGGTTCTCTGTTTCGCCTTCGAAATAGAAAAGCGGCACCACTTGCTCGTTGTTGCGCACCGTATACGGTACTACAGACTCCTTATTTATGCGTATAAAACCGCATTTCTCCGAAGGTGACTTGCTACCAGACATGAGTTTGCGATAGCATATATCTAGGAACTGATAAAACTTGGTTGCATCTGATAGCCGCACCACCAAATCCTTTTGAGTGAATATGTCTCGTCCAAATTCACCATCACAGTGTTTTATGTTGATTTCAATTAGTAGTCTCGCCTCCGCCTCTGTAATGTAATAGCTGCGCACACATGTGCAACTCGAGTAAATATCCGGATGCAAGCAATTAAGATATTTGCCCAATAATTTCATTTCAATCATGCGTACTGAACAGTACTTCTCCTGCTGTCGATAAATGTAGGGAATGTATGTTTTGCCAAATGTAGTCCAACCAAAATGACCCTTCTGAGACTCTTCATCACATGGTGCTTTCTTTTCACTGCTAACATCACCATTGTTGCCGTTACCATTTTGTTGTGAACCATTGCGTCCACTGCCATTGCTGGCATTGGGATTGGTACCGTTCGGCAGGTTCTTTTGGCGTGTTAAATAATTCATAATATTTGGTTGGTTGGTATTGTTTAGAGCGCCCGGTTGCATGCCGCCCAGTTGTTGTTGTTGTCGCGTAGCCAGCTGCGCAGCTTGTTGCTGCTGTTTGGCCAAAGCTGCTTTTTGTGTTTCCACCATTTTGGCAGCCAACTCTTGGATTTCAGCTTCATCGGCGCGCTCCTGCTTCACAGGTGCACTCCAATTCGAACCGATACTGTTGCCTTGAATGGGCAGCGGCTGACCGTTGGCGCCAATCACGCTGACTATTTGTATATCGGCAGACATTGCGGCAGAGTCTATCTCAGCTGGCAGATTTAATTTCAACTAAACAAGTGGGGTATCTGCTTATTTCGTTTCGTTTCAATTTGTGATTATGTTTATTAATTTATGATTTTTTTCACTTTTTGCGTTTTTGAATATATCAAATGATTCTCTCGCGTCAATCGCAATAAACGCACGAAATCACTTTTTGTAAATTTAAAATATATAGCAATAAAGCAGAGGGTTAAAGGTGGCAGGATTTAGAATAACATGTTTTTTATTATTCTTGTAGGGCTGCATTACTTTCCGCTTTCTATTGTTTTACATTTTTACTCTATCACCTCTTCTTATTTTGGTTTTTGAGTATAAATTAATAACGTCACTATTGTTATTACATATTGTTTAAAGTGTGTTGCGTTTGAATGGGGGAGTTCACAAGTTAATTATTAATTTGTAAATGTGTGCACACAGTTATTTTTTTCGTATTCCTCTCGCGTGAGCAAAGCTTTCTCCTTTTGCTTTTGTGCTGTGGTTCTGTTGTTTTGTTGCTATTAATTTGTTGTTGTGTAGGCTTTCTTTTTTTAGCTTAATCGACACAAGACGCATATACGCTACTGTATTGTCGCGTCAACATGGCACAGACGGCAACACCAACACACGCATGCGAACACACAGCGAAACGATAGCGGGGCTCGATGCCCATCCGCTTAAACAGCAGTATCTGCCCGCATACCGAGTTGTAACATTTAAATATTTTAAATTCACTATTTAATATTTCTTATTTGGGAATGCAAAATGTTTTTATGCATTAGTTCACTTACAGAACTTCACTTCAACAATTTTTCTTCCGCACAAATATCAGATAATTTCGTCTTGTACAGGGGCCTTCCCCACAGTTTCACACCACATTCACTCACACGTTTATCTGCTTTGCACTCCTTCCATATTTTCTTCGTTTAATTTTTTCATTTTCCCTACATTCGTTAATTATTTGTTTGCACTACACATTGATTTTTGCTTATAAAATTCGTTTTATAAGCAATGTTTTAAATGAATTTCTAATCACAATTAGGTGTGTGCATATGCATGTATGCTTTCTTCAAGTGTTTGTATTGTGCGCGAAAATTCAAGCGTCGCGGCCTTCGCTACGTCTTCACGTCTTCGCAATACATAAACGAGTGTGATCGTCGTAACGAAAATTATTTCTACGAACTGAAGTTGAAGCCCCCAATATACACAAAACGCACACAGGCACACTTTTGTGCATAAAATACACCACCACCATCACTGTCACTGCTCGCAGTCGCCGTAGCTGCGTCGTCGACAGCGACGCGTCGTCGTCACAGTCGTACTATATGCTAACCAGGCAGGCCAGGCCAGACAACGGCAACGAAAGCAATAGCAACAACATTGAAGGCACTGATGACGATGACAGTGGCAGAGACCGCTGCGAAGGCAGACGAACGGGCGAACACAAATATGGCAGGCAAAGAAAAGGCCATGCGAACAGTTCGGCAGGCCCCGTTTCAGCGGCTCGGTTGAAATTCGTTGGCTGTCTCTTATGGCTTTTGCGCGCTCGTTTGCTCGCTGCGGAGGCACCACAATTGTGTGTTTGGGTGTGTGTTGCTGATAGCGACGAAGCGCTGCTAACGAACGAGAGTAGATGGCGAATTGCGAGCAGCAGCAGCAGCGACTACAAGTATTCGTATTGTCGAAGACACAGTCACACACACACGTGCACTCATTCGGTCGCGCACTCACTCATTCGTTCACTTGCTCGCTCGCACGCTTCAGACGCCAAAAAATATTAAAATAACAACAAAAAATATGAGTGCTCGATTGCAGAAACAATAACAACAAGATGGCAAAAGCAAATTGGTGGAATATTTCACTTTTTTGCTTATTGTTTCATTGAATGCTTGGTATGGATGCATGTGTGTGCAGCGCCGCCGATACGTTTGTATGCACGTGTGGGGCGTTTGGTTTTGGTTCGTGGTGGTTGTTGCTTGTGGCTTTTGTCTACTTCCACATAATTTTTTTATTGTTATTCCTCCATCTTCTATTTATTTGCGCTGCCGCTGTCGACGTCAACGCCGCCGGCTTTGTGCTTGTTTTTTGCTGCCGTTATGTACTTGGACTGGCCGCAACATTTTTGTTGCATTGTACTCAGTTATTCACAAAAAAGCCGATGTCGACCGACAAGCATTAAGGTAAAGGGCTGCTTTGTGGGGTAGGGGGTGATGGGACTTGAATTTTATTTAAATTCCTTACATTTAACTCTTTTACTTGTTTGTGTAATTCACTTTATGGATTTTTTATCAGTTTTTTCCAGCTTTCGCACATTGCTGGACTAGTTGATTAGCTGGGTAATCGCAGTGGGTTTCGCGGACCTCTCTTAAATCTAGTGGTAGTCGGTGTGTGTATAAGTATAGTGGAAGTGTGTTTAGTAATCTATTAGAAGCAAGCTTTAAATTAGTTCCTGAAATAATAAATATTAACAGATAAGAGTTCTTGATTATAGATCTTCGAATTTATACTACGTACACACATGCATACATACATATGTATGTACTCTTCAAATTGATAGAAAAACAAAAAACGAAATTCTTACAACAACAAAAGTTATGAACAGAAAACTCAAAATACTTCATATTCCTGCCGTCAAAGGTGAGTGTACCAGAGAACTATAATAGAAGAAAACATATTCTAAGTATTTTGTGTGCTTTCCATTTTCTCTAATTATGACTTGTAAACGACGCGGCATTGAATTGAGAAGTTTTTCTGTTACTTGCGGTAATTTTTTTTACTAGTCTCCAATAAAATTTAATAAAATCGTTGAGCATGTCCTCTCTGCTGATTATCCTTGATACACTTTTCTACTGATAGAATCAAAAGCAAACCCCTCCAAGAGTCTAGAATAAATGAACCAATCCGTGTCAGATTTCATCTTGAGTATAGATGAAATGTGGCATAAAATTAGAGAATCCCAAAGTGGTTCTCAACTAAGTCTCTTAGGAGTAATATAGGTGTTCTGTTCTTAGTTGTTATCCAGGACCAGGAAATTCTTGTTACATTGTATAGAACCATGATTATTGTGAATGCGATGTACAGAAGATCTGTAACTACCTGAAAACTTTTTTCTACTCATTTCCCTTCGTACTGTCCGCATTGGCCTTCGAAACCCAAAACTCGATTTCAATAGCCTTGAAATGGACGTTAATGTGGTGTTAGGTATTCCTCATAATCTATTAATAACAAAAGAACAGGTAAACATATTTTGAGGCTAGGTACAGTTGTGTACTCATAATACAAATACATATGTATGTACATACTGCATTTTTAAAATAAATTATTATACACAGTTGTGATCATGAAAATAGCATTGGGACCGCTTCTTATATAAAGACACTTTATTGTATATAAGTATGTACATAAGTACATGGTATGTATGTACGTACTTATATCAGCTCAAATGATCATCACGTAGCATTTCGTGAGGCGTGCAAAATTCCAATTTTATAGTTTAATTTAAGCTTTGAAGCGAAATAAATTTGCTGCGGCCGAGCCCAATTAGCCCACAACCGCAATGAAGAAACCGCTATCAATAAAAATACGGACAGACGTACATACATATAGACACATGAAACATATACTTATGAACATAAATACATAACTATATAAGTATATGTAAGTATGCATGTAAGTACCTTTATGCACGGTGTGCGTTATATAAATAGCAACGATATTGTATGTATGTATGTATATACATATATGCGTTTGATGCATATTGACAAGTATATACATAAGTAAGGTGCCAACCCTACCCACTTTCTCTATATACCGCTGCTATTGAAACAAAAAAAAAAAAACACGAAAGTAGATAAAATAAAATTCCCAAACGTGTGTGCGAAAATATGAGAACCAGTTAAACAGGTTGAGGCGATTACATATTTATCTTTGCCTTTATATCGCAGCAAGTGTAAATATTAAGGAATGTTTGTATGTATTATGTACATGTGAAAACGCAAACATAATTGGCCTATACCATAATAGCAAGAAAACCTAACCTCTTTTCGAAATATTTATTGTATTTTATCATACATACATAAGTATACCCGATCCTTAACATAACGGTATTTGTTTGGCTTCGATTGACCCTAAATCCAGTATCTACCATCATATTTCTTCAGTGTATATATTTATGTAGTACAATCTTATGTATGTACATACATCTATCCTCCAGAGCTTATCCTGGCCAAGCACTCGTGATAACCCAGAACAGAGATTCAAATAGCCTTAGATCGACGAAATAACAGCCGTTGACCGGACAAAATTCGGTAGCCTAGAACCGGCTTTTGTGGAAATTGACCAGACATACATAAAGGGTGATTTTTTAAGAGCTTGATAACTTTTTAAAAAAAAAAAACGCATAAAATTTGCAAAATCTCATCGGTTCTTTATTTGAAACGTTAGATTGGTTCATGACATTTACTTTTTGAAGATAATTTCATTTAAATGTTGACCGCGGCTGCGTCTTAGGTGGTCCATTCGGAAAGTCCAATTTTGGGCAACTTTTTCGAGCATTTCGGCCGGAATAGCCCGAATTTCTTCGGAAATGTTGTCTTCCAAAGCTGGAATAGTTGCTGGCTTATTTCTGTAGACTTTAGACTTGACGTAGCCCCACAAAAAATAGTCTAAAGGCGTTAAATCGCATGATCTTGGTGGCCAACTTACGGGTCCATTTCTTGAGATGAATTGTTGTCCGAAGTTTTCCCTCAAAATGGCCATAGAATCGCGAGCTGTGTGGCATGTAGCGCCATCTTGTTGAAACCACATGTCAACCAAGTTCAGTTCTTCCATTTTTGGCAACAAAAAGTTTGTTAGCATCGAACGATAGCGATCGCCATTCACCGTAACGTTGCGTCCAACAGCATCTTTGAAAAAATACGGTCCAATGATTCCACCAGCGTACAAACCACACCAAACAGTGCATTTTTCGGGATGCATGGGCAGTTCTTGAACGGCTTCTGGTTGCTCTTCACCCCAAATGCGGCAATTTTGCTTATTTACGTAGCCATTCAACCAGAAATGAGCCTCATCGCTCATCGGACACGGACGCGAAACACATTTCGAACCGAACACTGATTTTGGTAATAAAATTCAATGATTTGCAAGCGTTGCTCGTTAGTAAGTCTATTCATGATGAAATGTCAAAGCATACTGAGCATCTTTCTCTTTGACACCATGTCTGACATCCCACGTGATCTGTCAAATACTACTGCATGAAAATCCTAACCTCAAAAAAATCACCCGTTACATACATGTGTATGTACATATTAGCAGTAGTGTCATTACAATGCCGCAGAACACATAGACATTAGGAGCCACTATTTTATGGTAAAATTTTACAATTTTAGAACTGACATTCCAGGGTACAAAACGCAGTACTTAAGAAGACGAAACTAGATTTATTTGATTAAATAATTAATTTGTATGTATAATTTCGCAGCCATCTGCTCAGTTTTTACAAGGAAACAGTACTTTAGCATACTCGCTTCTGAGCTTCTTGTTTTGACAGTTTATTTGGTTTTGACATATTATTATTATACCTAAGTAAGTATGTATGTATGTATGTACATATTTACACAGCACTTGCAAATCGCATTAAGTGAACCTGTTTCTTGTTTAATTGCTCGTAAATACGTCCACATATTTATGTATGTACATACATATGTATGTGTGAATGTTTTGGGTATTTTTTTTTTAATGGGTTCTAAGAATGCATTTGTGTATTACCGATGTCCCCCGGAACCCAATCTCCCTTAGTCAGTCTGGCAAGCAGCTGCTGTGCCCGCAACCTTTCCACATCATACACACGTACATACATACATATGTATATTACTGTCGTGCACGGCCGAAGCAACTCTCGGTTAGTACTCAAACTGACCATCTGCCGAGCGAAGCAGCCAGCCAGCCACCCACCCACTTGCACGAGCTTGTGCACCTTGCCAAGCAACGTCACTGCACCAACATTGACAACTGGTATGTGTGTATGTATGTAGGAATACCGCCAGCTGGTCGCACGCCAAGCACACCACCGGTACCGGTATTGGCAGCCGAAGCTGTGCGGCAGTCTCGTGAGATTTTTATAGGCAGACAGTCGTCTCGTATTTGCCATTAGTCGGTATATAATGTAATTATGTACACCTATGTATGTCTTTGTCTGTATGTTTGGTCGTTTTCCCCTCGTTTGGTGTGCCATGCTTTTGGCGTGCCACCTCCACATTTCCTGTTAGTTAACCAGCCTTTTGCTGCTTCCTTTTCAGCTTCCTCTCGATCGGGCGGCACTTTCCTGTTGCTGTCGTTCTCTCTAGCATTGAATGTGTTGCTTTTTTGCTGTTAGTTCAGGTTTTCGCCGCTTTAAGCCTTCTTTAATATCTTTTTCAACAGTGTTTTGTTTTTGTTATTTGGGTTTCCGGCGCGCCAAACAGTGGCACAGCTGAAAAAAGAATACTTGCGATTGCACACAGACTGACTACAAATTTCGTTTCGCCAAAACTGCTCTCTGCGACGGTGTCTCCAACCTTTGGCTTTGTTGATGTCTCACATTGTTGTTTTTGTGACAATTACATCAACTCTCTGTCAGTTTGTGCCACTCTGATTCTGTTTCGGTCGGTCTTCTGCTTCTGCTGTGCTCACAAATTGGCCCTCTCTTCGTTGTAAATGTGGTGCTCCTTCGGCTCCAGCGACACTCCATAACTCTCGTTTACCTTGATTAGCGTTGTTGCTTTTGCAGTCATTCAGGCTATGCTGTTGCTGCTGCTTATTGCTTTGTTGTTCCCATAGTTTTTCGGTGTTTGTTGTTATTTTTGCTTTTTCACACTTTTCGCATTCGTACTATCAAAGCAGTGTTCGCCACCTCGGCACTGCAGCCCCCCGTTTGGGCACATCATTCGTCACATAAAAAGCGTGCTGTGTGTGTTGTCATTGAATTTTTCTCTGTTTTGTTTTCGTTTGGGCTTTCGTTTCTTTTTTCGACTATGAAAAGCAGCTCTTGCGACTTAATGAAGGGGAACGCCGCTTTTCGCAAATGGTAGGGTGGGGGGCCGGTGTGTGACCATATAGAATGTGTTTAGTATTGTGGGACTTTTTGTGGCTTATAGGTTCGTGGTAAGTGTGTGCGGGTACAAAGGGGGCAGACACCATTAATGCTGTGGTTTTGTTTGTTGGGAATTCTGATTACTGTGGGAAACGTATGTATGTATGTAAGTACATATGTATGTATACATATGTATGTATGTATACTAATTTTTAGCGAGTTTTATCTTTAGTAGCATACTTTTTTAGCAATAACTGCAATTAACTAGACGAAAGTGAGAATATGAAAAGTAATCATGACATATTTTGGCACTTACATTTTAGCTAGTTGTTTGACAGCAACATTTTACCTACAGTAGGTGTCGTAAGACTGGCTTTTTACCTTTTAAACGGACGTTCGGAGTACTTCGACTTGAAAACGTGGAATGCTTGACCGATTTTCGTTATTTCCGTACCGTACAGAGGCTACAGTGTATCTTTATGATAGATTTTTTTATTATATCATGTCCTCTGAAAAATTGTGCGCAAGTCTCATCGTTTCCGGGCAATAGAAAAGGGTGTACATAAACAATGTTTCAATCAAGTTCTTTAACAAACGGATAACACCAAGTTCATTTTTGGTCAGAGCCAACCGTTCTATAGTTACTTCTTTGTCGTTAAGGGTGCCAGCTGCGTGAAATTGGTTGTGAATTTGCCTGCTTCCCCCGGCTGGAACTGCGTCGAATAATTTCAGAGCTGGAGTACTTTCGCCTCATACATCTCATCGTTCCATCGAATGTGGTTTCGCCGTGGCCAACGCGCAAAGGACAATAAATCTTTCGCAGAACTTTTCTCTCGAAAACTCGCCACGTCAACTCATCAGTTGTTGTCAGCGTCCATTCCTTTGCATCATATAGCAGGACGGGAATAATGAGTGTCTTATAGAGTTTGGTTTTTGTTCGTCGATTGCCTACTCAGTACAAAGTGGCACCTGTTGGCAAGAGTTACTCTGCGTTGGATTTTGGGACGAAATTATCTACAACTTTAAGGTTATGACTGTCAACAATGACGTGGGAGCCTAGTCGCGAGTGCGACGACTGTTTGCTTGATGATGTCGTCTTCCCCTAGTTCACTGCCAGACCCATTTGCTTTGCTTCCTTATCCAGTCTGGCGAAAGCAGAATTAACGGCAGGGGTGTTGAGGCCAATGTTATCAATATTATCGGTATACGCCAGCAGCTGTACAATTTTATAACAGGTTGAACCTGCTCGATTAAGTTCTGCAGCTCGAATTATTTTCTTCAGCAGCAGGTTGAAGAAGTCGCACGATAGAGTGTTGCATTGTCTGAAACCTTGTTTGGAATCGAACGATTTGAAGAGGTCCTTCCCGATCTTGACGGAGCTTTTGGTGTTGCCCAACGTCAGTTTAGACAGCCGTATTAGTTTTGCAGTTTTGCAAGGATACCAAATCCAAACATCGCGGCATAAAGGCAGCTCTTTTCATCTGTCGGAATCACCTACATACTTATGTATGTACATATGTACATATATTCGTCCACTATAGCATATACATAGCTGTCATACAAACTAACCGTTCAAAGCCAATTCCTTGTGTGGATTTTTTTTTATTTGACAAGACATTTTCACGATGTTTGACATGAATAATACTTTAGGACAATAGTGACAGATCAGATCGCTGCCATTCAAACTGATCGAACAAAACCAAGCCCTAGTATCTTCAGGAATTTCAGGAATATATTCCAAAGCAAGACTACAATCATGAACATTTTTTTTATATCGGACCACTATAGCACGTATAGCTGCCATACAAACTGAACGATCAAAATAAAGTTCTTCTAAGGAAAAATTTTATATTTTTTTATAGATTATACACACATACATACCTACTAAAGTATATACATATGTACATATGTATATAAGTAGCTTCAGCTCTGTCGAAGCTAACTTTTTTTCTTGTTCTTTTTATTAACTGTTGCTTAAATTCTTGCTTGCTTACTCAGCTCTGACTCATAGTTTCCATAAAATACCGAGAAACCTTCAATTTTATCGCATTTCCGCCTACACACATGTATGTATGTATAAGTCTGTACTTATGTATGTATATATGTATATGTATGGATATTATTAGTTGGAAATATACATATATGTACATTATAACTATCAACTCACTTTACTGTTATTTATTTACATATGGCGTATGTACTTATCTACATACATATATATGTATGTATGTGTATGCTTATATTCTATGTGGATTAATAGGTGTAAATCGGTGCCCTCCTACGTACTAAACTGTTTAGTTCTAATTTAAATCTCTTTTAATTTTTTTCATTTGGATATTTTCTTTATTTAATTTGTTCCCAAATTTCCGCTGCATTATGTATTATTGCACATAATGCATGTGTAAATATGTACATATGTATGAACCTACTGCAATTTTTTTTTGAAAAAAAAAAACATCTGACCCCCATTCGCAATAATGCTTTCGTAATCAACGAACGAATCAGTGGTGACTGTACTTGTCTAGCAACTTGAGACCCCAATACCCGAACGTCGATTCGACTCTACCCAGCTGAAACCCGATGATGGCAATGTTCATGCGAACGACGACATGTACCGAGCACGGCCTGGTATAATCGACGATAGGTCCACTTGCTAACATACATACATACTATATGTATGTAACAACGTTCAAACAATCGCTATTCACAAACATTACTTAAGTATAAATGTACAATGTATATATGTATGTACATCCATTGAATGTATATACATACTTATGTACATATGTATGCCGACATTTGTCTGCAAAAAATTTAAAATGGCATATGTATCTAAGCACACATTTTCATACATACTTTTGTATAAGTATACTATGTATGGACAGAGTATACTTGTGCTTACTTACTATATACTAAAAACATATCGACAAATATCTGTATGTTTTAAGCACTGCGACGCCGTAGCAAAGTTCGAGTGAATGACGCTCATTTTGTCCGCATAACCCTGCGCGACCCGTATCGTATGTTCATGCGTTCGGCTACGCTCACCCTCCCTGCAAAGCCGGTTCGTATGAGGCGCATTGCCTTGGCTAGTTGTTGCCCGCCGTGGCCGATTCATTGCGACGCGCATTCGTTCCTTCGTACGCTCGCTCGTTCGTTTGCTCATTTCTTTCTTTTTTTTGTGTGTTTATTTTTCATTTCGCTTTGCTTTTTGCTTGTGAATATTTGAGTGTGATGACGCTGATGCCGGTGCTGCTGCTGCTGCCGTTTCTGTTATCTCGAGATAGTCTCGTGCGTGCGAGGCCCTGCTCGGCATTTGCCGTTGTTGCTGAGGCTGGCGAGCCAGTCAGTTAGTCAGCGAGCGAGCCAACCAGCCAGCCAAGTGGTAGCTATAATGGGGCAAAAACAACAACACAAACAGCAATAAAGCAATACAGTGACGAAAATGACGACGGTGATTGCTGATGGCCATTCCACAAATAAATTCTTGTATGTATGTATGTTACATTTTGTTTTTGTGTGTGCGTGCATGTGTGAGTTTATCTTTTCATACCGATGCTAAAGTATTTAGATATGTTTGTATGTATGCCTGTGTTTTATTGTTATTTCCTTTCATCTAATTTTCGAGTGCTTAACGAATGAGACGACATGATATGATATGATGGATGATAATAACAACAACAATAACAGCAACTAAAAAGCCAACGGAAATTGCAATGAAGGTTGTTGGTTTATTTTTATTTCTTTGTACGAGAATAACCATGTGGGCACAAATGTGTATGTATGTATGCGAGTGTGTGTTTAGGCTATGCTCCATGGGCTGCGCCTTATCGCCTCTAACGGCACATACATATGTATGTATGTAGTAGCACCGAAGTTGGCCTCAATATCGTTGGCAAATTAGAAAATTAAAAAAAAGACATGCTTTCATTATACTTGTATTAACATACCTAAGTATACATAAATAGTATTGTTGTATGTGTTCGAGTTGCTGTTGCGCGATTTTTAATTACATGAAAATAATGTTCACGGCAGCAATTTGAAGACACGCCTCTTGATCGCATGCAAAGCTAAAAGGCCATTTTATTGTAATGTTAGAGCAATATTTATAGGTGGCGGGGTCCCTTTAGACCACACGCTACCAGTTACGGATTAATATTATGTTTACAGGATATTAGAATCTTAAAAATGTTCGTTAGATCGTTTCTGATGCCTACTTCGGTTTATTCCGTTCTAAAATTTCTATTATTCAGGCCTAATTATTTTACATATTACGGTAATTTACACAGATTACGGAATCTAATGGCTTTGCAATAAAAGCAAATATTTGTAATTGTAAAGTTAGCACGCTATGCTTGTACATAAATATGTATGTATGTATGTATAGTATATGTATATTTTTAATTTTGTTGTGAGATTTTTCGCAATTTTGCTTTAAGCAATTTAATACTACACCATCTACAACAACAACCTTAGCAGTCGTAGTGAGTGGCACACTGCTGTCTCCTATATACATACATACATACATACATATATATATGTATGTACATATGTACATGAATGTATTCCCTAGCGATTTCAACTTTGGCATCGTCTTGGCAGGTTTCGGCTATTCGGTCTCGATAGTCTTCGTCGTATTTTCTTTGTCTATCATTCTTGGCTGATTTTAAATAAATATGTATCTATGTATGTATAATATATACAACATTTATATACATAAATACATACATGTGTATGTATCATTTCATTTTACACCAGAGAAAATCAGTTGCATTGAATTTGATTTATTATTGCATTAAAAGCATTATTGATGTATTGTATGTATGTACATATGTGTCTGATGTACTTTACTTTGATCTACATACATAAATATGAATAAAAGTACTAATAGGTATTTATTTTACCCTCGGGAGCTGGCTTTGCATCCAGTACGCGACCAGTACTTTGCTTGGAAGAGAAGGTGGTGGGTGGCGGAGTATAAAATTTTTTATTAGTACCAAGGTACAAGTATGTACATAGTATATACATTCGTACATACATACACACTTATGAATATGTACATTTGGTGTATTAACGTTCCGGTTATTCTTCGGAGGCTGATCTCAGTGTATAATAACGGGTGATTTTTTTGAGGTTAGGATTTTCATGCATTAGTATTTGACAGATCACGTGGGATTTCAGACATGGTGTCAAAGAGAAAGATGCTCAGTATGCTTTGACATTTCATCATGAATAGACTTGCTAACGAGCAACGCTTGCAAATCATTGAATTTTATTACCAAAATCAGTGTTCGGTTCGAAATGTGTTTCGCGCTTTACGTCCGATGAGCGATGAGGCTCATTTCTGGTTGAATGGCTACGTAAATAAGCAAAATTGCCGCATTTGGGGTGAAGAGCAACCAGAAGCCGTTCAAGAACTGCCCATGCATCCCGAAAAATGCACTGTTTGGTGTGGTTTGTACGCTGGTGGAATCATTGGACCGTATTTTTCAAAGATGCTGTTGGACGCAACGTTACGGTGAATGGCGATCGCTATCGTTCGATGCTAACAAACTTTTTGTTGCCAAAAATGGAAGAACTGAACTTGGTTGACATGTGGTTTCAACAAGATGGCGCTACATGCCACACAGCTCGCGATTCTATGGCCATTTTGAGGGAAAACTTCGGACAACAATTCATCTCAAGAAATGGACCCGTAAGTTGGCCACCAAGATCATGCGATTTAACGCCTTTAGACTATTTTTTGTGGGGCTACGTCAAGTCTAAAGTCTACAGAAATAAGCCAGCAACTATTCAAGCTTTGGAAGACAACATTTCCGAAGAAATTCGGGCTATTCCGGCCGAAATGCTCGAAAAAGTTGCCCAAAATTGGACTTTCCGAATGGACCACCTAAGACGCAGCCGCGGTCAACATTTAAATGAAATTATCTTCAAAAAGTAAATGTCATGAACCAATCTAACGTTTCAAATAAAGAACCGATGAGATTTTGCAAATTTTATGCGTTTTTTTTAAAAAAAAAGTTATCAAGCTCTTAAAAAATCACCCTTTACCTCTAGATTTGCTAAATA
This sequence comes from Bactrocera zonata, assembly GCA_037783105.1. NCBI lineage: Eukaryota > Metazoa > Arthropoda > Insecta > Diptera > Tephritidae > Bactrocera > Bactrocera zonata. The sequence continues at coordinate 346,812 of JBAWJQ010001070.1, read as the reverse complement.
ATTAATTAAAAGTAAGTTTGTTCAGCAAAATTAATGATAGCCGCGAATTGTATGAAGTTGCAAGCCAATACACACACATTTGTCTATTTATATATGTAGATATATACATACATATGTAAATACATACATACATATGTATATATATGAATGTAATTTTACACAGATAAATCCATTTACAAAGTCAAAAGTTCAAGCTAAAAGTTAAATGGCATTAAATTATGAATACTGCATGAAAACGAGATAAAGACGTAAACTTGAAGCTCAGAAAAAAATATGATTGCTGTTGCGGCAGCACACGTGTAGCAGATTAATGACGGCATTGTTGGTAGTACCTATGTATATATGTACATATGTATGTATGTATGTAGATATGTAAATTCATAAGTACATACTCATGGTTATTTCTAAGTACTTAACAAAGTAAAAAAATATAATGTACTTAGTATATGTACTATGTATGTATGTATATCTATACCTATTATTTACATACATTTTTTAAGGGGCACGCCATTGACAGTCTTAAAAAAAACCGATTTTTGAGAATTTAAAAACAAAAAACTTCCGCATCTCTTGTTTTAAAATTTTAAGGGTATATTTCTAAACATTGGAGGACAAGACTTTTCGTGCGACGTGTTTTGGTGAGTGGTGCAAGTCGAAAATGTAGTGTTCGGTAGAGCAGAGGTACGCGATTAAGTTCTGTGTGAAACTCGGTAAATCTGCGACAGAGACGTCTGATATGACCAAGCAGGATTCCCCAGATGTTGCTTTAGCAAGGAGTAATGTGTTTCGGTGGCACTAGGCCTTTTTGGAGGGCCGAGAAGATGTCGCTGTTGAAGACCGGAAGAATGAGCAAATACAAAGTGAAAACGATGCTCATTGTCTTTTGTTTGACATCAAAGGCATCGTTCACCATGAATTTGTTCTTCCTGGACAAACCGTCAACGCCAAGTTTTATGTGAAAGCCCTCAAGAGTCTCAAACGAATGGTCAATCGGGTCCGACACAACATCGCAGCCGCTCACCCGCCTTTCTTGTGAACAGTTTATTAACCAAGGCCGGTAGCTCATCGCCTCCGCAGCCGCCCTACAGCCCAAATGTGGCCCCGGCCTTTTTTTGTTTCCTTGCCTGAAAAGGCCAATGAAAGGCACGCATTTTGAGACGACATAGGAGATCCAGGTAGCGTGCACCTTGGCTCTCAAGACTATTCCGAAGAATGCCTTCCGTGACGCCTTCAAGGGTTGAAAATCGCGCTAACAGCGCTGCATCGACGTAGAAGGAACCTATTTTTAAAGTTTTTAAAGAATTGTAACGATTGATTCAATAATTTTGTTTTGAATCGACTCAGTCCTATTACTTTCCGGACAAACCCTGTAGCTCAGCAGAAATCCCAATTTGTAGATGCATACATACAAATATATAATATATGTATGTATGTATATATATGTATATGTACATTGTTATATACAGTGTATATAAAATTCGCAGTGCATTTAAATCCGATTAAGCGCGCGCAATGAGCCACCAAAAAGAAAAAACTCATACTTACACATGTATGCACATAATGCAACCCTGTCGACCGCAAAAACAAGCGCTGTCAGTGCCGTCCATAGTAGAGGGTAGATTTAGGATGGTGTACGTACCATATGTACATATGTATGTATATAAAAATATATTTATGCACGAATTCCTAAAGGGACAAGAAAAACAAAAACATATTGAATAAACTTAATTTTCAATTCAATCCACAACTGGGCTGACTTTAACGACACCACCTCGACCCACCACCACCTGCTTGCACCAGTGAGCGTGTGCTGGAGAATAACAATAACAAGAGAAAATAGACTGGGAAAATGCAAACACTTGCTCGGTCGGACAATAAGTACAAATGTATACATTTATATGTATGTATGTATTATATACATACATAGTTATATGCAATTTCTCTTGCATTAAGCTTTGCAGCTGCAACAACAGCAATATTAATAAAAGTTTAACAAGCGTCAGTGCCACGCCCCAATGCGCCCGCCCACCTCCTGCATCATATACTCATGTATGTACATATGTATGTATGTATATGTGAATTGCACTGAAGTATTTTCCATAAATTCATAAAAGAAAATTGGATTTTCTTTGCTTTATTGCGGTGCACAGCGTTGAGTTGCCTGGAATGAGTTGCGTCGAGCTGAGCACAGTGGCAGTCATAGTGCATTATATTCGGATATGTACAAGCACACATATGTATGCATGTTTATATATACCAATGTTGTATGTATTCATACATATACATAGTATGCATCTAAAAATATAGACTTTTATGTGCCTCATAAATAAAATGTAATGGTCATTTGTGTAGCACTGCCCTTACTTCGTATATACATATGTACATACATACATACATGTGTTTTATATGGAATTTTTCAAAACTATATACAGCATATGAAGTTTACAAGTAGAAAACTACGGATTCACCGTTAAAATTCCATTCCATTTAAACACCTATACATACATACATACATACATACTTTTAAATCTCCTTATGTATGTGGATATGTGCTTGTCTAAATTGAAACCCTCCCCACAGCCGAGTTTCTTTCTTCCTTTATGATGGGACTCTCTTGCACACACACATACAGATGTGTTTACGTATGTATGTGCTCATGTACAAAGTATACATACACGCAAGTTAATGGAAAATGTTTATAAGTCATTCAACTTTGTTTTTGTGTTGTTATTGATGAATACACACACACGCATACATTCAATGCGGTAAGAATATCACAAAAAGGAAAGTGAATAATGTCGAAAAAGCTGGCAATTTTCGGGTGGACAATATATGTACGAGTCTCTAGTGCAGTTAAGGTTTATGCTAATGTGAAGCAGTTCTGCATTAACCCTAATAAGCCAATAATACTCATTAACATCGAAATCTACGATTTCGACTTCGGAACTTCCTACTAAGGCTCTCTACTACATTATTTCTACACAAACAAAACTTCTACTACAATGGAACCGGTTTCACAACGCCTTGGAGTATGCTACAGTTTTCAAACAACTTTATTTTACGGAATGTCTAGTCTGTGATCGAGTCGGTTCGTCTGTTTATGCCGTCTCTCATGTGGTTCTACGGATCCTAATGGAAAAATTACGAAGATCTAGGACTGACGTTAAGCCGGAAATTTCACATTATCTCGTAGAAGACACCAATATGTCCATACCATTTATTCCTCCTATATAGCCTCCCCTACTTTTTGTTATCGGAAAATTCACTGTCGGTTGAAGATTTTCTTTAAAACATTTACTAAGTATTCGAAATTGCCTGACATTTCGACTGATCTGACAGAAAGAGATTATTGACTCTTAACCAAGTTGGGTAATACTCGTAAGCATTCGACACCATGTTCATGCAAGTGATGAAAGTTTTCTGATTGCCATTCAATTGGGAGTGGCCGGTCCCAGACCAAGTATTGTCTGGATAGCCAAAGAACATCCGTGAAAAGGCGAAGCATCTCCTAAACAGGGTTGTGCGCTGGGCTTGGGACCCGCCACGTAAAAAAACGCCCCTGGGCTACTTCTGACTGAGTAGGCAATTGAGAAGCAAAGTCCTCTCTCGGTGAACAAAAACCAAAATCTATAAGTCACCCTTTATTCCCGTGCAAAGGTATGGACGATGACAACATCTGATGAGTCGACGTTACGAATTTTCGAGAGAAAGGTTCTGCGCAAGATTTATGGTCCATCCGAGTGAACGAAACCACTGCAGCTCTGAAAGTATTCGATGCAGTACCCGACGGGGGAAACAGAGGAAAGACCAGGTGGAGAAGAACTTGGCTTTGCTTGAAATCTAAAATTGGCGTCACATAGCAAATCGGCGAAATGTGAACTCGGTTAAAACCACGTAAGCGGTGTCTTCGTCATTAAAGAAGAAGAAGTTTCGACACCAACGTTCTGGTGGTATTCTATCAAATTGGTTATGAATTGTCTGCTATAAATATGCATATGAATATGTAACTATATAATATGTACATATGTATGTATTATTGTCAATGTGAATTGATAATTTTACACACTCACTGGTAATACCCGCTTTAGAGTGGGGGCTTTTTAGCGATGTAGCGCTGAGTAATCGGTTTTATAAATATTTATATTAGTGCGTGGACTTAGTTGAAATGATGATGCAATGTGGCTTTCTAGTGAAACGCGCAAAAAACACCAACTGTGATAATGAATATGATGATGAGCATGGTGTAGATACATACATATGTATGTACATACACATACATAAGTATATGTGTAGATCTTTATATAATAATTATAAAACGTGATGATTTTAATTTTTCTATATTTGATATGCTTATGAATGTAACTATACATACATACATATGTATTTTTATAGTAAGTATGTAATTTTCTTATAAGGTTTACTGATAAACAGATGACTGCATAAACACATATGTAAATGACAAAACAATATACATATGATCGTATATACATATGTATGTACATACATAGATGCATATATGAATATTTTACTGATAGCGGGTGAATAAACATATGTACATACTATACATATTTATATCTGGCAACCATTTGTGTAATTTTATAAATATTTTATAAATACATACATAAGTATGTACATTCAAAATACATGTATACCATAAATAAGTACATTGTACGTATACTTTTTTTGCAAAATTCTATTTTTATTGTGATATAATTTTTCATATTAGCAAATTATCTCATTCTAATAATCTTTTTAATATGCTATATACATACATATGTACATATATACGAGTACATACATATGTATGTATGTATGTATTTTTCATGATTTTATTTTTTGTTAGCTCACACTCCGAGTGCTTTGAACTGCTCTTCGTGTGATTCATTTCGGTTGTCAATGCTTCAGTATACGATCAAATGATTAACGATCTCGTTTATATTTTTTGAATTTTTTTTTATCTTATTTCTACTTAAATATTTTCATACCAACATGAATCACCTGAAACCGCGCATTGTAGATGGAGCGCTGTAGTAAGGATTCTGCATTGTTTTCAAACAGGTATTCCGCAATTTATTTATTTATTTATTTATTTTTTTTTTTGGTAAACTTAAACCGGTTTCTATATTCACAAAAATGCAATTAAAAATAAAGAGCTGAAAGTGAGACTATATTACATACACACACTTTTATACATATTCATATGTGTATATACATACATACCCAACCAGACATAAGCACATACCTATGTACATACAAATTTTCGATTTTTGTTTTTGCAAATACATACATACATATTTATATCGAATATATTTATATATAGTATTTGATAATATTCTCCGAAATTTTGAAGTTGTTTAGACAAATAGTGACGAAGATATGAGCGTATTTGTAAGAACATTTTAATTTAGTATAATCTGTTCCAAACCAGATATTCAGAAAATCGACACACACCATCCATCTCTTCGTCGATTTCGAAACTGCTTTTGATAGCATGAAAAGGAGCTGCCTTTATACCGCGATGTCTGAATTTGGTATCCCCGCAAAATTAATACGGCTGTCTAAACTGACGTTGAGCAATAACAAAAGTTCCGTCAGGAGCGGGAAGGACCTCTCCGTGCCGTTCGATACCAAGACAAGGCGATTCCCTATTGTGCGACTTCTTAAATCTGCTCTTCATAGGCCTCAACAACCGTGCCGTTAGTTCTGATTTCTCCAAATTAGATAAGGAGTAAATGGGTCTGGTGGTGAATGAGGGCAAGGCGAAATTTCTCCTGTCATCAAACAAAGAGTCGTCGCATTCGCGACTGGGCTCCCACATCACTGTTGACAGTCCCAACTTCGAAGTCGTAGATAATTTCGTCTATCTGGAACCAGTATTAACAGCATAGTTCAGCATATTAAAAGACAGCGACTACGCTGACTGAGTCATGTCGTTCGAATGGACGAAAACACTGCAGCGCTGAAAATTTTCGACGCAGTACCCGTCGGGGGAAGCAGAGGAAAAGGAAGACCTTCACTCCGTTGGAAAGGCCAGGTAGAGAAGAACCTGGCTTCGCTTGTAATCTCCAATTGGCGCCACATAGCAAAAAGGAGAAACGACTGTCGCGCTGTTAGATACCTAAATATTTACATGTCATATCCAACTCTGTGTTCAGTCACAAATCGATTAGCGACCTTTTCCTATTCCCTAGTACAATCCACTTTGGCCCGAGCTCAATTGATAGTTGCACTCGATTAGTAAAAATCTCTTCACTAAACTTTTGCTCTCCGTCATTTGTTGTTGTATTTTATTATCATTATTTTGTTGTAATGGCGCGGCGGCAGATCAACCAGAATGGACTTTTGCTGAACTCAACCTGACCTGAACCGATTTATTATTTGCGCTACCGTTGTTCGACATTTGAGCAGCCAAGCCGAGCGTTGGATGTGACATCCACCATTCGTGTATTCTTTTACCCGCACTTGCCTCACCACCGCCCACGTTACCATGCAACATGCAGCAGTTTCAGTCGTGCCAACGACGCCCACACGGCTGCACCCACGTAAATACACCAAGCTTAAGCCGTCACCATCGCCATTGTTATAGACACATACCAGGCCTTACAGCAACAATAACAACGACAGTGGGAAGCGGCAGGGAAAGGCGTAGTCAAAGCAAAAGCCACTCACTCAATTGTTTGTTATTGTTTTTGCGGTTGTTCGTATGTTGTTGGTGTTGCATGGCGGCTGTTGTTTTTGTGGTGTTTGCTTTTTCGTAGGCGTTGTTTCAGCGAAAAATATATGAATTTATAGAAGTATAAAGGTGTGTTTGTTTAAATACATAAATATGTACATACATACATATGTACAGCTATGTTCAAAATAAAAGGAGTACCCCTCAGAAAAATATCTGATCCAAAAAAATTGATCATGTCAGAACATAAAGACCAAGCAATCTTCCAACCATACTTCTAACGGTTAAGCAGGCTTACCCAGATATTGATTTAACAAGAAGTGGTACGGTTCGGTGGCATCAGGGCTTTTGGGCGAGTCGGGAAAAGGTCGCTGATGAATGAGCAAATCCAAAGTGAAAACGATGCTCATTGTCTATTTTGACATCAAAGGCATCGTCTACCATGAATTGGTTCCTCCTGGACAAACCGTCAACGCCAAGTTTTAAGTGGAAGTCTTCAAGAGGCTCAAGCAAAGGTCCAATCGTGTCCGACACCTACCTAATCAAGGCATCCCAACGCTTTCGCAGCCGCCCTACAGCCCAGATGTGGCCTCCGGCCTTTTTTGTTTCCTTGCCTGTAAAGGCCGGTGAACGGCACGCATTTTGAGACGACAGAACGGATCCAAGCAGCATGTACCTCAGCTCTTAAAGCTTTACCGAAGAATGCCTTCCGTGACGCCCTCAATGCTTGGAAATCGAGCTGGCAGCGCTGCATCGACGCAGAAGGAGTTTTGAAAGTTTTTAAAGATTTGTACCGATTGGTTTAATACATTTTTTTTAAATCGACTCCTATATACATATGTATGTATGTACGTCCTATTACTTTCCTTATGTTTAGGTGTGTGTGTGTGTGTGTGCGTAAATATATGTATATTTGTGGTAACACCTCCAACTTTTTGCCAATTTATAATCGTAGATAACAGTTCACTGTCGGAAAGTCTTCGCTTATTGTTTACATATGAATACATACATACATATTTACATATATGCAAACTTTAATTTCAATACATATGTACATACATATACTAGATATAAACATACACATCTACTGGATGCATGTCAACAATTACACGTACGAACACACACACACACACTTAGCATGTCGAGAACGTTATTTGTTTTAATAGCTTTGTTATTGTAATTTTGTAAAATTTATGCAAACACAAACGCTTCAGCACATGCTCTGCAACTGCCACAATGTTGCGCAAAGCTTTATCTTTGCTTTACCGTTAAGCCCCTCACCGCACCATGCGCTTCAAGTGCACCGACCACTTCATTAACTTGGCTACCACTACCATAGTAAATAAGCCACAACAATATACATACATACATAGATACATATTGATAATTTTCCATTTTACTGTTACTATCAATGTTGCCCCACCAACAGTCACGCCAACGCCTTTGTTCTTCCTGCACTTTTGTGCACCAACCAACAACAACATGCAGTGGGTTACCTTGGCTTGTTGTTGCTGTTTGTATTTGGTGTATGCGATCTTCAATGCAATACACACACTTACAAATATTTACATGAATATGTGTATAAAGTACTTCTACATATAAACATGGAATAGTTGCCAGATTTTAGGAAGATATTTGAGGGCTCTAAAGTCTTGCCGTTTTTTCAATAGGTTTTTTAACTTTAAAAACTTATTTGACTTTTAACTACAAGTGCCTAAGACAAATTCGGTCAAAACTTTTCCAGTAATGAATGGTAACTTCCAGGAATTTAACAAGAAAATCAATAAACATTTTTTTCTTTCAAACATTGCTTTTCGGAAAAATCAAATGAACAGCTGGTACGACGAGGAGTTCGCAGCGGAGAGAAAACAGACTACTTACCTCGCAACGTTACGATCGACCACGACACGTGCGGGAGAGAGAGTTTGAGAGGGCAGCGAGACGAATTTGCAGACAGAAAAAGAGAGAGACCGAAATGCTTGAGTATGAAGAATTTGACAAGCTGGCCGACAAGGGTAATGCTCGACAATTCTACGACTAACAGAAGGTTTCAGGACCGGAGTATATCCTTGTAGAACCCAAGGAGGTGATCTAGTTACCGATGCCCAGAGCATACTAAATTTATGAAGGGAACACTTCTTCAGTCTGCTGAATAGCAGTGAAAGCATAACGCAAGGAGAAGGCGGACCCGATTCCCAAATCGATGACGATGGAGCAGACGTTCCATTGCCCGACCATGAAGAAGTTCGAATAGCAATTACCCGTCTGAAGAACAACAAAGCGTCGGGGGCCGATGAATTGCCGGCCGAGCTTTTCAAATACGGCCGCGAAGGATTGATAAGGAGCATGCATCAGCTTCTTTATAAAATATGGTCGGACGAAAGCATGCCCAACGATTGGAATTTAAGTTTGCCCTGCCCAATCCACTTAGAATCTTATTTCTATATCATAACTGTTTGTTTTGCTTGTAATTCCTATATTTGCTATGTAATATGAATTCATATGTATGGTAATTGAAATTCTATATATATACATATATATGTATATAAGTATATGTATGTGTAGAATATGCTTTGAACATTTACCTCAGGTGGCAACATTATGCCCCATATTTCAGTTTTCGCTCACACAATTCACCGTATTTCGATGTGACGGTATATTTTTGTTGCAATTTAAACGTGGAATGTTCTTTGGTGTTGTTTTTGTTGCTTTTAACCCAACAAAATAACAAATACATAGACAGTAACTGTTGTTGTAGTTGACGCTGTGTACTTCTTGTTGTGGCTTTGTTTTTGCAACGATAACTGAGCGTGAATTCTCATTTGTTTTTGGCTTTAAAGACTTTTTCGTTTTTATACAAACACACTTGCAAATCTTTGTTGCAGCAACAAAGAAACGCGCTGTTAAATTTTTTTATTTTTTGATTATACTGTTTTGTGCAATACGCAAATGGGATAAGCGTGTAAGTATGCTGCAGCGTTAATTATTGTTTTTATTATATTTGCTCATGTTTTATTGTTGTTGCTGTTTACGTGCTGTCGCTTTCTGTAGCAATTTGCATACATATGTATGTACATATGTAAGTATGCGTGTGCATATTTAGTATGCATTTCGTGTAATTTATGTTGCTTACTTGGCGAAAATTTCAACATCACTCACACATGCACAGTTAGATTAACAGATACTCTATCAATATACATAAGTATGTATACATGTACATATACTTATACATTTTTGTACATGTAACTATGTACATACATATGTATATAGTATATATTTATGTATGCGTGCGCTTCTATTTTCCCATTTCATTCGATATTTTAGCTAAAACTGTTATCACTTGTTGTTTGTGTTGTTGCTGATGTTGCGCCTTGCCACATATTGCAGTTTTACCGTTTGAGTTTTGTTAATTTTTCAGCTGATTTGGCAAAAACTTTAGAAAAACATGCATTTTGATGAGTCATCAGTAATAAATTTCTCCCACCGACCGCCCGTCACCCGTCCTGGCAATCGCCAGTCATTTCGACAACCGTTGCCTCCGCCCAAGTTTGGCCAAAATGTCCGAACAACAATCATACTTCGCAATTTCCAACCCGGCAGCTGCAACAAAAACAACCATGCAGAGCATGAGTCTGCTCCACAGAGACCCACAAACATATACATACATACTTATATGTATGTATGTACATACTCTCAGGCATACAGAGTCTAGTAAAAATCGCCAATATTGCCTTTCATCGTTATTCTCCAATTTAATCGTTTTTTGTTTTTGTAGTGCTGTACACTGCCATTTCGTTTTGTTTTATACTTTGCTGTTTCTGCGTTTGTATTAGTGGGCAGAAATACGCACGGAAATGATGTACCTCTTCAGTGTGCCCCCCTTTAAGTTGAGGGTGATGCGGAACTTCAAAAGAGGTCAAACAGTATTTTACAATTAATATGTATGTATATATGTACATATTTGTGTGTATATAAGTGTGGGGGTATATAACGAAAGTTTTATACCAGTTCTGAACAATTTTCTGTCTCATTTTACCTCAATCTCTTCAGCGTCCCGATTCCGACAATGCTATATTTCACAAGCGTTTGCGAAAAAGGTATTAAATTTTTATTATAAAGAACCATTTCTTTAATAATTCTTTTTTATTTATAAGTACATATACATATATTTACCGAAAGAAGGAGTCTTGGTTAACTCAACTCACAGATGGTTGCTAACTAGACATTGAGAAAGTAGGATAGTACATAAAAACCCAGAAGAGAATTTCAAGTTCTGTACAGTTTTTTGAATGCTGGACCTCGTGAAGATCAATAACATCTTGGCTACGAGGATTACAGAACCCTGGATTACGTCCGTAAGACTATACGTTAGACGCATCCATTTTTATAAAGGTTCTGTAAATTCTCTTAAGTTTGATTGGGAATATGGGCATGAAAAATTTGTTTGTTATTATGGAATTTATATGCGTAGCCTATAGGATCTATTTTTGTCGAATATGCTTAGAAGTATTATGTTTCTTGATTTTTTTGCAAGTGAGTGATATTTTTGATCAAAGCACTTCGAGCATAATTCTTCGAATTTGTTGATACGGCTAATGTCAGTTTCGGCCTAGGTCTTTTGGTTCATCGCAGGTAAAACTACTGAGATGTTAGTCTTAGTCTCGAAAAGGCCGGATAGTGAAGAAGAAAGTGTCTGGATATATGTATGTATCTACCACACGCTCCAAAATATAACTTTAACTACTAGGGTCCTATTGAATAGTGTCTAGTAAAAACCTATACTTTTGCGGCAAGATGAACTGTGCTAAAATTCAGTAGTTCAGTAAATCTCTTTTATTTTACTCCAAGCCAAGATGTAGTAGACGCACAAGAGATAGAAGTCGACAAGCGCCTGCTCGGCGCACGCGTGTTCCATTAGTCCATGCTAGTAATGCGCTAGTAAGGCAGCTCTACGAGATCGACTTAGCAAAAAGAATATACGTAGTTCAAAGTCTGCGACAGAAGTCCTAGTACAGTCTCTTCATCCTTTTGAAACTAGTTCCTCTCTGGGTTAAAAATATGGCCAAGTGTTCCAACTACTAAAACTATAACCACATACATACTCGTATGTATGTATGTAGTACATAAATTTTCGTTTGAGGAATTTATCATTTTGCTTTTCGATTTTATAGAAATTTTATATTTATTGGAAAAGATCAAGAAGCGAGAGAACAACAGAGCTCTCGATTGGGTGGTGGGAAATAATAACCAGGATGTGAATAGGAATATTTTACAGAAAAATACTGAACCTAAGACATGATGCTTATATAAGTATATACATACATACATTTTATATAATAAAAGAGCAGTGTCTACATACATATACATATGTATGTATGTGTACTCGAATACTACAAATGTACATACATATGTAGGTATCTATGAACTTACCACGAGTACTGGCAGATCACATGACCCACTCTGTCTAAATAACAATGGCGGCGACGAGGTTTTCAAGCAAAGAATACACGAAAAATAGTGAAAAGCAAAATGAAAACGTATAATACAAATACTAATATAATTCTTCACAATACATACCTTCATATATAAATACTTGTACCCTATTGTGTATGCCGAAGTATCTGTGTGTAAGTGCTCAATACTAACGCAGCTTTGGTAATTGGTATTTGTGTTGGGTTAATTTTCGTGTTGCTGGGCTTAAGCACAAATTAAATTGCTGCGATAAATCATGTCTTTGTTTACAGCGTTTTGGCTGACTGGTATGGCTGCGGGCTGTAGCGGCCGTGTAGGAAAACTCATTGATAAATGAATTTTTGGCTCGTATAATTCGACCAAATCGTATACGAAAATTTAAAAAATCGTAGTTAATACCAGAGTCCAACTTTTTTAGTATTTATGGATTTTTTTAAATATTTTTGTTAACTTTTTGAATGAATATTTTCTTTTTGTTTTTAGATGAGATTGCTCGCGTACTTCATGGGTTTCCTACTGGGATGCTAGCCTATATACAATGAAATATTTTTATGTACATCCATACATATATTCCTATGTACACATCTGAGTAAGTATGTACATACATTTAAACATATACGCATATACATATGTATATACTTATATTGTATATATGTATGTACATATATGCATTGTGCGATACCAATTTCATACCATATTTCTTAATGTGTGTCACGCTATGATAATTATAGATTTTTCTCTGAAATTAAATCGCTTTAATGCTAGACAATTTATGAGGGGGGTTTTGAGCTCTACTGATTTTCGTATTCGTGCTAATTGTCAAATGGCGAGCGAAAAGCAATTCGATACAAATCTTTATATACGAAAAGTGAGCATAAAAATTTGTACAATTGTTATTTTTCATTAGCCAAGAATCGTAACCAAAACCGTTACCACGGCAAATAAAATATGAACTCCGTAAATTATGTTAAATGTATGTTCTGAGAAAAATTCGGATTATTTTTTCGCAAGAAACAATTCTTTTTATAAATTTTCAACGATAATAAACTGTTTTTATTACTATTTGAAGCGGATAAACACATTTTACTGTTTTGTAGATTTATTAAATTTTATTATTATTTATTAAAAACTAATTAAATTTTTACGCCTCTCTTATGTACAACAAAAATTTAATGCATATTTGTACATACACAAGTACATCTATGAGCAACTTTCAAACAACCCTTCACTTTGTATGAAATTGCCTCGAGCGAATACATGTAACATGCTACAAAAATCGACAGCTGCAAAAAAATTTTCTAAAATTTCTTGATCTGTATTTTTTTATAGAATAGCAACTGTATATGGCTAGCAGTTCTGCGCTTTCCCTGCGCATTAGCCTCCATTTCCCTTATTTTCTTTTCCTTTCGAATTTTTGCTTCTAGTTCTCGCTTTACTTACTATATAAATCTACATACATATAATGTATGTACGTAAATTTGTATGTATGTGCCGTCATTATTATTTATTTCATTATATTTTTTTTGGCTTTGCTTCTTGTCCAATTCGCCGCGACCGCTCCCACAGCCTCCACCAAGCAATTTCAAATAAAAATTCCATTCAATACGAAAGTCGCGCACTCCGAAAACCGGTTCGAGGTTTTTTTTTTTGCCATTTTCTGTCATTTTTTTTTACTCTTTTCCAATTTTTTTCATAGTGTTGTTGCATCTGCTGCTATAAGTCTCTTGTTGTTTTTGTTGCATAGGCTAGGTAGATATGTATGGATGTGTGCATTGCCGTCGCGCTTATTTGAACTTTGTGCAAAATGAGAAACAAGAATTATAGTATAAAAAAAATTGAAAATAAAAACATAAAAGAAACAAAGAAGTATGAAAAGCGTTGGCTGAGTGTATACCTACACCCATACAAGTCAATGAATACCCTTTATACTTATATATAGACGGTTCATTTGCACAAATGCTTACGTATGTACATATCTATATGTGTATATATGTATGTATGTCTTTTGCTCTTTTCAAATGCATTTGTGTGCGCCAAAAGCTTGAAAATATAAGCAAAATGCCAATAAAAAGTACAAAAATGAAATTTTAGAAGCAAGCAAAGAAATAATTAAGTAAATATTTGAAATTACAAACGGGTTCAAATAAAACTGTACATCTATATGTATGTTTGCGAACATTAAGGTGCGCAAGGAGTGGTTGCGGTAATCGAGAAAATTTTCTTTTCAAACATCTTTCTTCCCTCTTTCGGCAATATAAAACTTTCGAACTCCGAACCAACATTAAAATTGATTAGTTCTTCCAATGCACTTGTGTTTTTTACAAAATCATGTTTGTCTATATTAGTACGTGCCAAAAATTCTCCTCAGATTGAAAAATGTATGATTCAAATGCTTTGGTTTGACCTAGAAGTATTGGGTCTATGACCACATAAGCCGGCGCAGAATCCACAAATTATCATAAAGTTGAAAAAGTGTTCATATGGGCAGCAAATTATATTATTGTACATGTTTTTTCCTAAATGAACGTATAAATATAGTTATAGTCTTAGACCCACATTCCGGAAAATCCTAAAAACCGTTATAGCGATTACGTCTTGAACACCTCAAATATATTAACCATATAATATATTAACCATATTTAAAAATGCCGCCACTAAAGCGATTCGATTCCCCCTAATGTTATTGCATTTGTTTTCGTAAAGTACACACCTTTATAACATATGTATATATGTATATGTAAGTACATATGTACATATATAATGGGTATTCAAAATCTTTATAAAATTTTGTGAGTATACGTCTATATATTTCTTCCATACTTATACTTATATGTAGATACAAACATATTATGTAATACATATGTAGATTTCTATATAAAAATCGCAATCAATTCAAACCTCTTGAGAGCCATGCCGAGGGAGCTTGTCTTGTTGTCTTGGTTGATTTTCATTATAAAGAAAAATACTTATATATGTACATACATACATATGTACATAGACATAAGTATGTAGTAAATATTTATCAATACTTTTGGGTTCTTTTACCAGTGAAATATGGCCTTAATTCGATCAAAAATTGAGGAACTCAATTTTAACATCTGCTCTACCAACGTAGACGACGTAGTTTTGACTGCTTGTGGCGGCTATGTTTGTTAACGGATTTGTGCCCAATTTCGTCCGTATGTTTAGTAAGGTTTGCCATTTCATCATGTTACGTTTCACTTTGGTACAACGCTTGGACATTGCCCAGGATTAATACGAAAATTCGCGTTCTCCATTTTTGACCTCTTGGCTTCGCTATTAAGTTGGCTCAAATCCTCGTGTGATTCACGAAACCCAATTCCATCCCAATAAATTGACCGTTTGGTCCGAATTGTGGCATCATCGCGCTTTATATCTTTCGAAATTAGTCAGAAAATGTCGTTGCCATCAATTACGCGCGTAATAACATGTTGTTGGCCGACTTTTTTCCTGGAATTTGGGTGAATATATGCAAACGGAGCTGTGGTGACCACGTTTGGTAGCCCCCGTAGATGGACAAAGGGTGCTTTTCACCTAATAGACTGAGCCTGAGCCATTTTGCATTCTCAATAGCTAAGATTCTTTTTTCATTTCTCTCATCCTTTCGTTAATTTGGTTTGATGAAAAAACAGGGTTAAATGTTTTGTAAAAAAGTTTGTTGTAAACTACAAAATTTTATTGCAGACACATCTCACACTGACCTACAAATTTATAAAATTGACAAACCTTCCGTGGAACACCTGAATTATTTATGCCCCACCTCTATTAATAAGAGTTCCAAAAATATTTCTACAACTTTGATTCTATTTACATATGTATGCAGCTTCTCACCTACCTACGCGGCTTTGTGTAAGCTTCTCGGAAGACATTTTAGTTAGGTACGAACTGCGTCAAACTTACTTTCTATGTAATTTCATAAATAAGCATAGGAAGATACCTATTTGTGGTCTTCACTATAATTTCTCCTTTGATAGACAAAATTCACGATTCGTATTTAAGTATGGGTCCTTTGTTTATGTGCGGCCTTTGTTTCTACTAATTATGTATGTATGTTTTTATACATAAGTATGTATGCAAAGAAAAACAAACGAATTTTAATCTCCATGTTTGGTACCTACTTCTCAGCAGTTTTAAGTTATTGTAATTGCGCGCCATTCTAGGTAAACATCTCTTCAGACATGCAATTCTACGTATGTACATACATATCTTCCGTCCACTCTGCACGACTTATAAACAAAAGTTGTGAAAAATTGCCATTTCTTTAAACTACCTATATGTGAATACCTCGAAAAGAGAAGATCCACGATTTAAACCTATTTTTTTCGAGTTCGAAGTTTCGACATTCTTCGAATAAATAAGACAGAAGTAACCGTCCAAGGTTCCACAAGACACTCCATTTCAGAGTAGACCCAATATAAAGACCAGTGTACAGCAAAAAGTTTGCTTGTGAAATACATAATTACTTTCCTTCTTTATACACCCAGAATATCCAGAAAAAACGTCAGATACCCTATAAAAAATATTTATAAGAATTATTTTCCAAAATTTTCGAGCAGTCTCTATTAAATAGGTCCTTTGTATGGGTCCTGTGCATCCAATAATCATCTAGGGAAATGCACAACACGATCCAATATCTGCTTTCTGAGTTACCACTGATTTTGTTTTCGGCATATTGATAAAATCTGGAAAGGCAGTTAGGAGTTTGTGCGGAGCAGCTGCGAATTCTAACTAAGAAAATTCTTCTTAATTTTCAACAAAATGTAATTGGTGTAGCCCTCAGTCTCTTTTTACAACAGATAATTTGTACACTGCTACTGAACTTTTTCCGACGTCCGCTTCAGCAGCGCAGCATCTTTTCTCTTTTTCCACATCTTTGTTGTTTTTAAGTGCTGTGTTGCAGTCTGCACCTCCTCATTCGTCTCCGCATCCCTGGCACGTTCGTCCTAGCTAACAGCAGCTCTATAACCACTCCCTTCCTTACGCCTGCCGGTTAGACCGAAACAACGAACCGCCTGAATTTTGAAACTCACTCTGCTAAGAATTTATAACTTTAATACATACATACATATATTGTACAAATTCATCTGCTCACTTCCATTGGCCAGCTGCATATTTCTAGATAGCTTTTTGTGGCAGAGTGTGCGTGAGTACGCAGTTTTTTCTTCGTGAGTGTAGTATGTTTGAAGGCAGCTGTCAGTTAAAATGGTTCCTTGATCTTCCAGTTACCAAAAATATGTCCACAAAATCGTTTCACCCCACTTGAAAGATGATGTAAAGATCTCATTCCAACTCAACTCTAAATCAAGCTATTAATTTACTTCCTAAGCTTCAAAACTACTGTTCTTAATAGCATATGTAGGTAAATCTCCCTGCCTGTAAGCCATTAAAAAAAGCTTATCAGAAGGTATTCTCATCCAACAGTAATTATCTCCAATTGATCAGATTTGACCCGGACTGACAAAAAAAAAAAATACTTCTCAAATCTTTCTTATCGAAATAGGCTATACATACATAAGCAAGTATGTGGTATACATACATATATTAGAAAGATGTACCAAGAGCATAAGTATATAAGTACATAGGACGTTGGCTCAAAATTACATACATACTCGTACATATGTTTCTTGTGCATCGAAACTTAAGCTGTCAAAATATTGGCTGCAGGATTTTTACTTAAAACGCAAGAGGAAAGGAAACCAAATTCACAAACAGGGTTGAATATTAACTAAAAGCAAGCACATAATATATATGTACATATGTATATGTATATAAAGGTCCTTGTTTCGTGCTATGTACCGAGTGTCTGATTACCAAAAGTGAGGCAGCTTTAACCGTTCAAATGTATCTGCTCATGGCAATATGGAATAGCCCAACTGAAGAGTGAAGGACGCAAGGAAATATACTACACATACACATGTACATACATACATACATATGTAAAAATGGATAATTGCATCTAGTTGTATTTTTTGAAATAGCCATAAAAGAGAATATTCAATTCTTAGCTCTTTTTCCTGTCCCACTAGCAGACTTTCTAAATTATTCATCTAATTTAAGACTACAAAGATATGATCGATTTTAAACTGCTTTCTTATCACAGCAGAGATCTTGAATATTGCTACGCCCAATTGCCAAAATCAGACCATAAATTTAGTTTGACCTCACTTAGCTGTTTTGAACGGCTTCTGAGTTAACTCAGCTTCTCACACTCTCAGTATAGTTTCTATATTTTTTCTCTATTCTGCTTCGAGGGAACATATCAGAAGATTAGGCATGAGACTCTTAAACATATTCTATGTAGGTAGTGAGGAAAATTTGTGTAAAAACTTTCCTCTTGCGATTTTCAGAAATATAAAATTAATTACCAGAGGTGAGAAATAATAAGGAAAAAGGGGTAATAGGAACGGTAATGGAGAAACCGGGAATATATGAATCTGTATGCTTCCTTCTTTACTGGAGCGCATAAAGCTGTGACAAGGAAGTTTGAAATTATTATTACGATTAAAAAGTTTCATTCTCTCGAATAATTTCTCTTTACGGGTATTCGAAACTATTTTGGGGACTTTTTTGATGTTTTCATCGGCAACAGCCTCTTTAGGGGGTTCACTACCTGAATGCCTGAACGTAAACGGTGCTCATTTCGTCTCGTTCAAACTTAGCAAGTCACTTTTCAAGGGTTGATTTCCATGAGTTGAGTTCATATGATGCTGATCAATCCGAATCTTCGCTTCAACAGTATTTTTTCCCCCAAAATCCTATATCTCACCAACTAATAGTTCAACAGCTCTCAAATTTGTACAAGTATCTTTTAAAGATTGGGACTGACTAAAAGTCATACGGATTTAATATCATTAGTGCCAGCAATCACCTGATAGGATCCGAACCTAGTTCTTATGTTCTATTGGATACAATTGGCGGAGATTTGAAGACGTGCTTTTCTAGAGAAGAATTGGATGGATTTCAACTGAGTTTGCTGCTTCCAGAAAAAGTATCTACTTTAAAAATCAAAGAAATGAAAAATCTTGCTTGATAAGCAAACGTCAAAAGACAAAAAGTTATCGACTACTGAATTGGAAACGTTGAAGAACTGCGATCTAGACCTATACCCCACAATTCATAGTTTCCTTCGCATATTCTGCACACTTCATGTGACGAATGCGAGCCCTGCACGCTCTTTTTCAACACTTCGTCGCATGAAAACGTGACTGAGAACGAACAAACACTGTTTCTGGATCCGCCCCTGGTACATGAATATGATCGGCATCGCAAATGGAACGCTGAATTAGTCAAAAGTTGTAGACAAATAGACACTGACGGATGACTTACAGAGTGTCGATTGCGTACATAATTCAAGTGGGCAGTTAACCGTTCCACAGAGTATGTCAGTAACGGTAACGTACTTACATACTTGGGGCACTCACAACGTATCGTAAAGCATCGTAAAATCGTAAATTTGTATACTAGTTTAAAAAATTTTTGTTGGATTGCATACTAAAATAAGTTATAACCTATAACTTTATGAGACTATGTGAAACCCCTAACTGTCAGAATTGACTGATAGTGCACTGTTGCCATGGCTCTAAGCTATTTTCTTATATTAGTACATGCAAGGGTTACAACTTATTTTTTGGACTAAAATTGTAAGAAAAAACGACCCACTAGGTTAATATTTTGGCAAACTATTTACGAGTTAACATAAGTATGTATGTATGTACATATGTATGTATGCATATATACCCATATATACATAGTATGTATGTATGTTTAATGTGTATTTGTAATACCTATCGGCACATGTATCTACTAGAATTAATATTTTTATTAGTTTAGTATGTATTCTGTACAGAGTGAAAGCAGATAACGTTAATATATGTATGTATGTATGTACTTACATACATATCTACTCGGTTTGTATCTATAATATTGTTGCAGAATTCCAATGCGTCTGTTGGTATGTAGCCAGTTGGCAACTGAGGATGAGTGAAAGCGACGGAAATACTTCATGGGTACACAAAATATCCAGTGGGTACAGTGTTCAATGCATTCTTGAATGCTCACTACTGTACTTTTCTGAGTGTGTGTGTGTGTATGTGTAAGTTTTGAATGGGCTTGCATATGTATTGGTGTTTGTAGATTTATATGACTGAAGGGCTTGGTTTTTATTGCCTGTTTTATTTGTTGGCATAACGGATATTTGGCGGTGGATTACGTTCAATGGTTTTTGGTCAAAGTGAGCAATACGTAGACGAGGTACGTAAACTCAAACAAACCGTATATGTACATACACATGTATATAAGTACAAATGTATCTATATTTTGTACGTATCCATGCTTTATTATCCTTAATCTCGACGTTTTTTACTAGAAAATTTAATCGCTTGCGCTGGTAGAGTCGATTTTTTCCGAAGCGTGCATGTAACCGATATTTTCTATGCTATACATACATACATACTTAAGTAAGTATACAATATTTCTGTGTGTGTGTGTACTTAATTTTAATTCAACTAAGTTATATTGAAATTTAGGGGTGGTAACTTCATGATAATTTATTAATGTTTGCACAGATGCTCACAGAGCTCGTTTTAATGGTCGTTGGTTGTGACTTGAGGCTTCAACTTTTCAAAATGGCGTTTGACTTATGAAAATGTAAATATGTATGAATGTTGTATACTTACATACGTGCGTATGCATCTGTTAATCTTTAGTTTCCTAGAAGTACTTATGTGTGTATTTACGTACATACTTACACAGTCTTACAAAAGTTTACATACGACCATAAAATTTTAATTGTATTATAAATATCAAAATGCTGTTGATATATTGCTGGTTTTTATAACTTTAAACAAAAGATAAAACCATTATAAATACTCTTCAATACAAAATTTGTTGTATTTACTAAAGTAACAACAAAAAAGGTAAAATGCTCGAACTCCCATATTTACATAAGTATACATACGATGCAAAGAACAAAGTGTACCGTTATGAGTACCGCTGCAGATTTCTTGATATTTGCTTTAAATCATCAGTACAGCTTGACATTTCATAGAAAGTGATCACAATTATAATTCTTTAGTCGAGAAGTGTTTTCTACTATAAATATGGGCAAAGGAAAGGAAATTCCCGAACCAATTCGGAAAACCGTTGTAAAAATGAGAAATGAAGGTTATTCTTTAAGCGAAATTGGAAGAATTTTAAATTTAAAGAAGCCTACAGTGCAAACAGTAGTAAAAAATTTCAAGGAAAATGGAAATTATGAAAGTAAACCACGCACCGGCCGCCCTCGGATGTTAGACGAAAGGACAGATAGAACAGTTATACGATTAATAAAAGAAAACCCCAAACAAAGTGCGGTCGAAATAAATCGTAAAATAAAAACAGATCTAGGAGTAAACGTTTCTGATCAAACTGTCCGTCGAAGTATTAAAAACAGTGGTTACAACAGCAGAGTTGCAAGACGAAAACCGTTTCTCAGAGCTGTAAATATACAAAAGCGGTTTGAATGTGCCCAGAAGTATGCGAATATTCACATAAGTGACCCAACGTTTTGGGAAAGGGTTATATTTACTGATGAATGTAGATTTATGGTCTTTGGAGGTGATGGTCGAGCAAAAGTTTGGCGAAAACCGAATACAGCCTTACTGCCCCAGAATATAACCCCTACAATCAAACATGGAGGCGGTTCGGTCATGGTATGGGGGTGTATGGCCGCAAATGGCGTTGGCAAATTAAGGATTATAGAAGGCATTATGTATAAGGCTATGTACATTGACATTTTAAAGGATAGTTACCTTCCTAGTGTGGAAATGTTAGATTTGGAAGGAAATTCTATATTTCTCCAAGACAACGATCCGAAACATTCTTCCAAAGTGGTAAAGGAATGGATTCTCTATAACGTCAGACATAAGCTGGAACATCCCCCACAATCTCCCGATCTTAATGTTATCGAACATTTGTGGGATATTTTGAAGCGGAATCTGAAAAAACGGCAAATATCATCCATTGCAGGTCTAAAGGTAGCATTAATGTAGAAATGGAGTAAAGTTACTCCCGAAATTACAAAAAAATTGGCATTATCCATGCCCTCTCGCCTAGCAGACGTAATAAAAGCCAAAGGAGGTCATACCGACTACTAATTTATTTATATATTTTTTTATAAATTATGCGTATGTAAACTTATGTAAAAGTTCTCAAACTGAAAAAGTGAAATGTTTTGTGTTATTAAATATAAATTTATTAAAATGAACTATTTTTAAAATTCCTTTTTAATAATTCATACTTTAAAATAAAATAAAACAAAAACAAATATTATATGCGCGTTTTTACTTATCAAATTGAAAATTTTAGTACCGTATGTAAACTTTTGTAAGACTGTGTACATACACGTTTTATTGGCAGAGGGTATACGGTAGAAAAATTTATATTTGCTACCTAAAATTCCACGTAAAGCAGATTAGACTAACGCCTACATATGTTTAGTATATAATGCGAAAATAGTTAAAGATGCTTCCAAGAACAATTAAATTAATTCCAGGAAGGATCTGTCTGTTTATTTACCCTAAATAAAGTAGTTATGAGAGATGAGACACATCTGTTAATAGATAATTATGCTTTGGAGACTTTTGCGATCCTCTGCTTTTTCCTGGAAACTGCCATAATCGTACCTTGATTTCAATTGAAAAAATGTATAAAAAAGTATGGAAACTGAAACTATCTCCGATAGGAAAGTAATGTCTAACTTGTGACGGTGTTTTCGACAAAAATTTAGAAGCTTCAAACGTTACTTGGCTAGGCTAAAATTTGTAAAATTATTCGTGTGTCTAAAAACAAAAATCCTAAAAGAGATAGGAAAGAAGTTCTCGCCGAGTCACTAGGGGTTAAACTAAGTTCCTAAGCTTGTCGAGCAGAAGTTAAGAAGTAGGCTGATAGAGAGGGATATTTGAATGCGTAAACAAAAATATGTAGCTTCTATCTTTAGGAGAAACCATACCTACATATGTACTTACATACATACATACATATGTATAAATTCCAGAACACCTTCACTTTTTCATGCTTAATACTTCAGTTATGATAACAGACATACATATCAATTTAACATTTCAAATATAAATAAGGCAATTAAAACAAGCTAAGCAGCAGATGCGAATGAACTGCCGACGGTCAAACAAAATACAGTAAATCTGTATGTCCATATGTGTATGCGTCCGTTATGCAGTTGAGATATTATAGATAGTACAACATTCATACAAAGTACATATCAATACGAGCCGAGAGATCATAGAGCGCCAAGTAAGCGATACCTTTGCATATACTCGTAGTATGTACATTGCTTCTTTTTTGCGCATACAGTTGCATACATACATATGTATATGTACGTAAGATGCGGGTGTTGCGGTGTTGTAGGACGTGGGAACCAATGAACACTTCGCGCCAAACCAACACTGGCGATTCACAAGTAGAAACCCCAATCATTAAAAAATATAAATAAATATGTTTGTTTGTAGTGGTGTAAATACACGGTGTGTCATAAAAGTAAGCATATTCTCTTTGACGACCTTTTTTTACATTTTCTGGGAAAACTTGTTATAGAAAAAAGGAATTGAAATATTAAAGACTGAAAAAGTCCTGAAATCGAGTCCTTAATTCCAGTTTTCTTTAAAATTGCAAATAGTTCTTGTTTTATCTGTTTCTGTACATGTGAACAAGAGAGGGGGGTATTGCGGAGAATTACTGCCGGGCGCGGAGTTGTCAGGGAGCCTCGGGATCTGTAGAAATGTTTTCTTTTTCGACGTATCGTTACCCTACTATGGTTAAATTCTTTCGGTACGGATATTCAAATATCATTTATTTAACAATATGCAAATGACGTACGGTAAAATTGATTTGTTAGAACAGGTATGCTACAAAATTCCTTCTTTCATTTTCACTCACAAGACGTACGACTACTTTAGTGACAGACTGTAAGCACGTTTGTAAATTTGCTGCATACAATACATACATACATATGTACGTACACATATACTATAAATTGCCGATAAAGCTAAACAAACGCTAAAATAATAAACATAAAAATATGAAAGCAAAAAACGCTAAACCAACGGTAACTACCCAGTAAGAAAAATATTTATTTTAAAATCCGTTTGGAGAATTCGTGTGCTGTTCTTTGATATGATAAATTAAAAAATATTTAATTAAAAGGTTTAATATGCAGTTGAACCACCTTTGGCGGCTATAACTGCTTCGACCCGGGCAGGCATTGAAACAACGAGATTTTCAAGGAATTCGGTTGAAACTCGCTGCTCCCACACATTATTAAGTATTTTTTTCAGTTCGGGCTTTGAGCTTGGCCGGTGTTGAGCTACATTCGTTTTCATGGCATGCCAAAGATTCTCGAAAGGGTTCAAATCGGGAGAATGACATGGCCAATATGCGAAATCCCAAGGTCTGCAAACACTTCCTGAACCTGCAAAAAAGAAAATGTAGACAGATGTCGTTTTTCTTAAATGAGGATATATCGGTGGTTAGATGGCATATAAAACTTACCAATTTAGCCCGATGACACGGTATGGAGTCGTCCTGGAAGATGGTCGCAGAAGTATGCCCATATTGTTCTTCTATGACGTGAGGGATAAAATGGGATACAGCTTCTCCATACTTCTGAGCATTCGTCATCCTATCAATAAAAAGCAAAGGACCTCGGATATAAAAAGAAAAGCACGCCCAAACCATTTGGCTTTCAGAATGCTTAACCGATCTCGCCACATAATTTTCAACGAAATCGTTATCCCAGAAATAGGCGGACATACGGTAAATGGTCCTTGCAGTGAAAATTAAATCTGATTTTATCCGACCATATTACGGTAATCCACTGCTCCAGGGATCAGTTGCGGTGCGTTTTCGCCCATTCCAAACGAGCAAGCCCTATTTTCACTGTTAAAAGTGGTTTAGCCGCTGGTTTCCGCGCATCCAAACCATGCTCCTGCAACCTCCTCCGTATTGTTCCCGCACATATTGTCACATTGTATTGCTCCTCTAAGCCCTACCTCTATAGAATTTTTAAAACCATCCTTTAAAGATGGATAACACCATCCGTTTGAGGAGATGTCTTCCTCCTAGTCCCAACTCTACTGTAACGCTCAAAACAATCGTTCTGGTTAAATTTTTTAATAAATTGATAATTGTTGATTGGCTACGTCCTATTTTGCTCGCTATCTCGCGAACCGACATTCCTCCTTTCCTTAACGTAAAAATAATCAATTTTTTATCACGCATTATGTTTAGTGCACATTTTGAAGGACATTCTACTTACTGTACGATTTCTCATAAACTATTCAAATACATATGCATACATATGTATTTGTCAACATTTCATACTTCAAAGTCAAATAACGGTTCTTGAACAGATCACAACAAAAATTTATTCAATTCTCAACATAACCGTTACAATTACAACTAAAGTGCATATATGTATGTGTGTATACATAGGTTGCTATATATATTTCTGAACTAGGCAACACTAAGTGTTGCCAGGTGCAATCTGACATTTCCATTGAAAAGTTTGACATTTCTTAGCATAACATCACTCAGAACGTTTTGTCATTTAATCGTCAATTGTTTTATTTACAGGGAATTCATCTCGGCCAAAAAATGGAATTAACTCGTGAACATTTTCGTGCGATCATTTTTCACAACTTTCGACGTGGATTATCACGACAAGAGTGCATCGATGAATTAAAATCTTTATATGGCTATGAAGCACCATCCTATAGCACTGTGAAAAACTGTTACAACGAATTCAATCGTGGCCGACGCTCGCTCAAAGACGAATTCCGTGAAGGTTGTCCAAAAACAGCCGTTGTGCCAGAAGACATCGATGCCGTACGTGAACTGATAATGGAAGACCGTCATGTAACATACCTTCAGATAGAGGCATGCCTATGCATTTCTCCCACCAGCATACCTTCGATATTGCATGAACACTTGGCCGTAAAAAAGGTTTGTTCTCGTTGGATCCCGCACAATTTAACAATCGCTCAAAAAAGGCTTGTGTGGATTGGTGTAAAGAAATGCTGAAAAAATACGATGGCGGTGCTTCAAGACACGTTTATAAGATCGTCACAGGTGACGAATCATGGATCTATGCGTATGAGCCCGAAACAAAGCAGCAATCGATCGTGTGGGTCTTCCAAGACAAGCCAAATCCAACGGAAAAAAAAAACATTTTCGTTGATAAATATGCCTATTTTCATTATTATTATATTTTTTAAGAAAATAGAAACTGGTAAGGTTTGCTTGACCACAAGTGTACATACAACATACATACATACTTATGTATGCATGTACATATGTATGTAACTGTCGATAACTTTTTAAGACAATATTCGAACAGTAGATACATACAAAATTTCGTTGGATAAAATTGGCAGAAATACACACCGAATACATACATTTGCTTGTTTATCTATTCAACGTATGTATGTATGTATCTAATTTCGGTCCCCACTCGCTGGCGCTGTGTGTATTAATAATTTGGATTCGTATTAATTACCAAACCACTCCGATTTTCCCATTGGCATTCCACATAACAATAGAAACAACAACAACAAGCCGACGCCAAAATGACAGCACCACATGCTCGCGCGCACATGGCTTGAAGGTAATCACAACAAAAACAAACAGAATACACATTCCCATTCATACCGAATATAAAGAACAACAACAAGAAATACGTAGGTACGAGAGAGTGAGCGCACGAGTAAACTATGCGAATGAGTGTGCGAGCAAATGAGTAAGCGAACGATTTCCAATATGAACAGCCGAAATGACAACACCAACACGACGCCGGCGACGTCATCGCAGTGTCAGCAGCTGTGTACTCGCGCCCGCAGTACCTATATAAAAGCAACAACAATAACAAATATATATACGTAACACGACGTAATTTTATACACGAAAAAGAGACTGAAGAAGAAGAAGAAGCAGCGAGCAGCAGCAGTAGACATTTTGTTGAGTAGAGTAAACGCGCATTAATTGTGGAAAAAGAAAAAAAAAACCGCCCGCTGTGACGGGGCCTCTGGCACGAGACTAGTTGGAAACGGCAATACTCGAAGCGACGGCACTGCTGCATAGCAGCCGACTATGGCCGCAGATAGACATTCACACATACATCCAAATGTACCACACACAAACAGTACTGTGAGGCACAACGTGGAGCCAACAGCAGGCGATACCAATACGCTACAGTGACTTGTTGTTGCTTTTGTTTTTGTAGTTTTCTGGCTGTTATTGGCACAACAGCTTTTTGCGAAACCTCACCAAAAGCAGGCAGACGAGCAGGCGAGTGGGACCCACAAGAAATTCATAGATACAGCACAACGGCGACGACGTTGCGTTTTTATTGAGTGTATGCAGGCAAGCTTTGAGAGTGTTTGCACAATTCGTTGCATTAGAATGTGCAAACTACACTCTCATGTACATATTTATGTATTTATATACAGACGTTAGAGCAGCGAGTGAGAGCGCTATTGAAAGCTATTGCTGGGGTTTTTGGTAGTATGCTTGCCAAAGAGGGGAAGTGTGCGTGGGATATTGGAGCGCTGACGATAGACGCTGTCTGGCAATGAATTGAGAGCAGGAGCGAATGTGTACAAATGTCTGTAATCTTTGGGTATTTGCATGTTCTCTGTCATATTTATTTGCTAAAATGCTTTGTAATCGAATTTCGGTATGCACCAGTTGGTGGCAGCGGACACTAAAAGCAAGCGCCTCCACTTTCGGTAGCCTAGAACATTTGAGGTATGACTTCAGACTCGTGTTTGTATTTCAACAATTTCTTTTATTATTTTCTTTTGTTTAGAAAATTCAGGGTTTTGATAGGTTCCATGACTATAACCGAGCTGACGAAAATCTAATCTAGGGGTAACCAAAAAATGAAAATTACAAGAACATATGTATGTAGTTCTAACAGCGACAAAAAATTGTTCAAAACAAACTAAAAGTTTGCCAAAGCTGAGTAAATAAGAGGCAATGTTAGCTAGCGGTGAATGGATGATGATTATCCGATTAGTTTCGAGTGAACCACCGAGAACTAGGGTTAGGAGCTAACTAAAGTCCGTGACGAAAGATATGATATCAGTATGGCAACGAAGATGGGAGAACGAGAGTCGCGGGAGATGGGTGACTGGAGAAGTCGACACAACGCAGCTGCTATCCGGAGTCGAATATTTCAAAACGTACCTCCGTAGAATGGAAAAAACCGACAGAAAGAGATTATTCAGAAATACGCAGCAATTTCGCTTTTTAGCTAAAAGCGGGACCTGTACATGGGAACGCAGATGTAAATCTCTAAATGAAAAAAATGAAACGCAATCCTGAAGTAATGCAAACGTGGTTCCTCTGTGAGTAGGAACTCCTTAGTGTGGGGAGAGGGGTTTTAGTGACCTGTAAGTGGCACATACCGTTGTTGTGACAATGTGACAAAAGCTTTGAAGATACAGAAGGCATTTTCCGCCTTCTCATTCAAAAAAAAAAAAAATAAACCGTGAACCAGACAACGCCAACACTTGCTTGATGTGATCATTTTTCTAATTGGTCTTAAAACGACATTTTTTGTTGGAAGTGAACACCACATCTCATTCGGCCCGCAACAACATCACTTCCAACTTCCACAGCAAGCAAGTGCTACTCTAGTTAATTTTAAGGGAGAAGAGTTTCATAATCGAATAATGAATGATCATCTTTTGATGACCGATGATGATTTATCGAAAAATTTCAGCTTTTCATGTACTGTTTTCGCATCTGGAGAAAATTTCACATACTTTATAGTGTACATATATTCGCACATGCTTACATACATAAATATGTACATACATATGTACTACACGCTCTCTTTTGTCTTCAGTCTGTTCCTCTTCACGCCTAGTCCCTGCTTCTTATATAAGGCTTCGCTTTATTAAAATTAAAACGAAAAGTTGGTGCAAAGCAAATAAATAACGCCAACTGCAACTTCCATGGAAATATGGCGTTGCAACACGCTGCTATTTCTATTTAAATTGTTGATGTGAGTGCATCCGTTATTTATTTTTTTTGCTTTGTTGTGGCTACTTTCGCAACGAGTTGTTTGTTTCTTATTTTAGTATAGTTGTGCCATTTTCTTTAAGACCACATAAAAATATGTACATATGTACATATGTACGTACATAATATATGTATACAAACTAATGTACTTTTTATGCACATATTAAATACATATACATATATATGTACATATGTATGTAAATATCTGCAATGGGTAAAGGGTGTTGCAACCGGTTCCATTCCGTTGAATAGCTAAACCACGCAGATTTTGGTTTCAAATAATTTTCAGTGGAATCGTGAAAATATTACAGAAGTGTTTTGTCAAGTCTATTTATCACGAATATAAGTATTTGAGTAACACAAAGTATTCAGTGAAGGCTGTGAAGTCATCAAAAACTTACCTCATGCGAGTCGTCCACCAACCTCTGTTGATAAAGATAACAACAACAATACTTAAAAATCGTCCTGTTGTCATCTAAAAAATAGCAGAGGATCACAATATCGCTTATGAATTGACTTAAGACATTTTGGTTAATGTTTTGGATATGAATATGGGTAGCTTCGAACCGTAGCGTTCACAAAAGAGATGCCTGATAATGAATAAGACGTCGAAACTGTCCAAAAATCTAGCAAACAGAACTCCAAAAATGAGCTGAGACTGAAAGAAAAAAATCGGTGAAGGCACTGAAGGCTCACATCCCTTCAACCCAAAGCTGATATATCTACATGTGTACATAAGTGTGTAGAAATAAATTTGTAAAAAACGAAAACTCGGAAAAGATACTCGTACATTCTTGGATACATACCTATACATGTGTGTATGTGTGTACTTTAAAGCATGTTTTTGTACTTATGCACATAAAGCCACAAACATAAGTACTTATGTTAACACAAATACATAAATTTATTATTTAAGTTAGTTTGTAATCCAATCGGTAATGGTCTTTAACCCCCATACCGCCAATTCCCGCAATATCATACTAACGACGTTGCCACCCGTTGTTATTCAGCGCTCCACTATACACACACACATATATATGTACATATAGTACTTATGCACACACAGATATCCGTATGTAAATAAAATATAGTAAGAAGTGCCACATAAAATACGAAGCTTTAAACGAACGCAGACGAAGTATTTGCCGAACGCGTAGATAATGCCACCGACCCACCGCCGTGTAGGTATACCAGGTACGAACACATTGTACATAGCTGAGTTTGCAAGCTTCGGTGTACGCACACCGCGTCGCACCTTGCCCATAACCCAGTATATAAGTACATACATAAGTATGTATGTACATATAGCGGTTGTTATATATGTACGCCTCGCCCACTGCGCCACACCGTCTTCACGCTCCGACGCTTGCCTCTAGCTGCAGCGGGACTGTTGCTAGGTTATTTATTATGCGCTGTGCCATGAATTTGCTGTTGGTATTTGAGGTGCCTCCGACTCCCCGCCGTTACGAGCGCCTCCTAGTTGTTGTGTTTTGTTTTTGTTGCATTGGTGCTACACCGAGAAGTTATCGCCAGCAATTCGGGAGTGGCTGGGACACGGCTGACGTTGGCTGTAGGTATATGGATGGAAGAAGGAGTAGGTGCAGCCAAAAGCGCATTTAGTGCAGTCTTACATACACACAAGTAAATGAACATAGCCACGTCTGTATGTACATACATATTTCTATATATAAAAGTGCACTTGATACCACTTTGGCCTGCAAGAGATGCTAGCGCGGCAAGAACGATTGCTGGAGAGGACAGAACGCGACCGAAAATACATAAAGATGTACATATGTATGTATGTATATTCTTATATATATAAGTATTTAGTTTGTATATAGGAGGCCAGCAATGGGTGTTCGATAAGCGCCAAACACACACCTTGTGTTTGGTTGCTTGGATGGGAGCTCCATAAAAACCGTGCAGCAGTCTCTAGCTAGTGAAGAGAAAGTTTACATGGGTTCGGGCCAAAAGTCATACTCCCTGGGGTTACTGCCATAGCTACGAATGTGACCGTGGCGCTATTGGTGCCAATTTGCTTTTGTTGCTGGCACTGCTAATGCTGTTTTTGTTGCTGTAAGATCCGCAGGTCAGCTTAACATAGCGGGAACCACCAAATGACACACGAACAATGACTGGCGAGCAGCCGCAAATGTTGAACGACACAGACAATATACAATTAGCAAAATTCAGTGGGGAGCGTTTTTTTGCCAAGGAGGATGCCGACTGCTCACGAAAGCCTTGCATCAACATCCCCTCAGCCGGCGCATCAAATGACACCACCACTTCCGTAGCTATGGGCGCCAGCATCCATCGCTCGGATGCTTGCTTTTAAACTAATTCCAATTGATTGATTTTCTAAACTTTGCAGGCGCAGCAACAGGGCAG
Organism: Bactrocera zonata; assembly: GCA_037783105.1. NCBI lineage: Eukaryota > Metazoa > Arthropoda > Insecta > Diptera > Tephritidae > Bactrocera > Bactrocera zonata. The sequence goes on along the minus strand of JBAWJQ010001070.1, from coordinate 315,182 downwards.
CCGAATCCCAGTGGCGACCACCCGAAAATATGACATCACTCCATCAAACCACATGCCGCATGCACGAAATGTGGATCATCATTTTGTGGGCTGCCGATGATGGGCAGATGTCGGACTGCTGTAGCTGAACTGCGGCCGAGCGTGTGAGTGAGTGCGCGCTGGCTCTACTAGGCTCGGTGCACTCGGTCTATTTTCTATGGGCACGACGAGTATGTGCTCGTACCAATTCTATATAATGCAATAAAACATAGTGCACATATGGTGAATCCCGCTATGCGTGTATGTGCTGCCATGCATATCGGAGGTAATCTTCTATATGCAAACAACACATATAGCACCTACATACATTTACACATACATAGGTACATGTATAGATGGATACTTGCGTAAACTTTCCTAAGCACATAAACTTTAGTAGTGTGTGTGTAGCAGCTTGTATAGATTGCTAATGTCGGTATATTGTGCTCGCCTGGTTCCGACAACGCATCATATTCATTTATGGGATATGTGTACACTTTGCTTATACATAACAAATTCAATAAGTGCTTACAAATACAGGCATAGGTCCATACTTACTAGTGTGTTTTCATGTACGTACATACATATGTATGTACTTATATAATATAATAGCGCTTTGGGAGCTTGTATCAAGATTTAAATTTAAAGCGAAGGGAGCGGAACGGGACATGTGTGTCTATGGTAATTTCTAAAAGGGTTTTTCAAAATGGTTGGCGCATTTCTCTTCTATTAAATATATATGTATGTATAATATCCGATGAAATTATAGGGGAAAGTGTCGCAGCTATTCTATTCTATTTAGCTATAGCTTAGACATACAAACCATAAAAGGCCCCACACTCTTTCAGGAACTGAAGTGATGTGATCCTTATCCAGATATGTACATATATGGATCCAAAGGCCTTGGTGCTTAGAAGATTATACCACAAAACCGGTAGTATGCTCAACAGATCATATCCATGTTGGCCAAGTGCTCTTTGGGCTTCTGACATAAATTTTACCATTTACACAACCCTATTTGGTCACAAAGGCTTCAAAGTTAGACAGCGCAAAGTAAAGCAAGCAAAGATAGCGGAGTCTTGAAGTAGAGGAGCTCAATTATTGCATAAAAAATGTTTTAAGCTAGCGGTTGTGGTAAGATAGATTAAACTCGCGCATCCGTTTCTTTAAACGAAAAGGGCTTCGGTATTTGCTGTTGATTGTTGTTGCAAGAGCATATTCCTGAAGTAATTTGGAGGAATGCTGTCGAGCTGCCAGATCTTGACTGGTTAAAAATTCCCGTCCGTTCCCGTTACGTAGACTCGACTCTCGTGACAACGGTCTGTTTTGGTCGTTGTACACTTTGTAAACATTTTGCATGACCAAAAATTTTGAAATTCATTGAAGTTAGCAAATATTAACAAAGTTCTTATTTCATTAGGTATTAGCTATTAACTAACGCTCCTAAGCATTCTTCCGAAATAATAATTTTGAGACAAAGCCAACATTAAATATGTATGTATGTAATAGTTATGAAATTATTTTACCTCTATATTTTCAGGTGTACGCTGACAAATTCACAAACCCAAGAACATATCTACATACGTAGTTACAATTCTGCGGAAATTTTAACTATCGCCTACGCACAGCCGTACCAAAATCAGCATCAATTTCAGCACATATGTACATACTTACATACATAGTGTGTACATGCTTAAATACAGAGAACGCCTTTTACGACTTTAAGAAAGTGGATATTAATCAAGCGGGCTATAAAAAGCAACCTCCATAAAGGAGGCAGCAGCGAGCAGATTTGGCACACGACGCTTCGTCGTTCAATCAGAGAAGATACTTCATTTGCTGCAGCCTCGAGGAATAACTATAGAACTAAGAACAGTGGATGTGTTTTAAAACAAGCATTGAATACATACATACATACATATGTAAGTATTTACACATAATTTAAGAAGACTCGCTACAATTCAGGTGTTTAATCAAGCCAATTCGTTTTGTAGCACGAAATCGAAGACCAGCGCCTACGCTCGCCTCTGGCCACTAAGCAAATTAAAAGCGGCAAAAGTACGGTGCTACCAACTGCGCTAAGACGCAAAAGGGTAGCAAGGAAGGCAAGGGAAACGCAGTTGGAACGTATTACGTAAGCAAATACAGACAAGAAACGAAACCGAACGCCACGTCAAGCTGAAAATGACGGAAGTGAAAAATAAATGTAATAAAAAGAAAAAAATACGCTGACACAAGCTGGTCTGCTGTTGCATTGACGACGGCGAATTAAACGGGGCCTCTTAGCTGCTTTCACAAAGTGGTTGTTGCACTCGCCTGGTTTTCTGCCGGCTGAAAGTCTGATGTGCGGGCTGTTTGTCGTTGTGTTGTTTGATTGAAAGTGTTGTACACTGTGAAGGGGTGCAGAGGACAAACGTTGGAGAGAACAAATATTGGAACACTAGAGAAACGAAACCAAGCGGTTAAATAAATACAACAAATAGAAACGTTCGTTGTGGGTAAGTGTATATCTATCAAATATCTGTAGTGTTATTCTTTCATATTTATGGCGGATAAGCATAATATTATAATATACTATGTATGTACATGCACACATACTTATTTATACATCATTAACTTATAAGTAGATCACTGCAAAACTAGTGAAAGCAGTTTGCAATCTTTGGCTCTTGCCGCCCTCTTACATGTACAAGTACATATGTACATACATATGTATGTATAGTTATGACTGCAGCACGTAGCGAGTTTATAGAATATTATATCAGCAATATCTACATTTTTTCCAAATATTAAGATTTTAAGCTTAAAGCCTCTTAGGTCTCAGAAGAAACAAAGTTGCTAGCTGTGGAAATATTACAAAAATTAACAACAAACGTCTTGGTGCCGTAGTCTGAGTTGCTGTTTAGAAAATATTGTTCAAATGTAGGATTAATATCATAAAAAGTTTAAAAAATGTATTTGGACTCCTAACAGAATTTATTTCTTCTCTGAAATAACGAAAAATTAAAAAAAAAATTCCCCACTAGATCTGCGATATAATGGTTTCTAGTCTACTCATTTCTTATGTACATGAGTCTGCTCCTTACTTAAGGTGTATTCATACATACTACATGCTTACATATGTACATATGTATGTATGTATTTCAAGAAAATTCTGAGTAAAATTTCCTAAAAGTTCTAAAATAATAAACCAGAATACGGCTGGTGGTTATATTTATTCAAATTATTTCAAAACTTTCCTCTCATTACCCACTCATAATCGCTTATCACTTCAGTGATAATCTAGGTGCATACTTACATACATACATACATACATATGTAAGTATGTACGTCTTTCATTCATTCATTTCAGTTCCAACAAGTGTACAGTGGAATAATTTATATTCTTACTTCACTTGGAATTTAAATTAAACTTGGTATTAAAGGCGCTTTAAATCTGAAATCGATTCCTTTTTCAAGCACAAAAAGGTTGCTTTGAATTCAATTGGTATTATGTTTAATTTAAACATTTAAATTGAAAAAAACTACAAAAGTCATTTGAAACACATGCATTTAACCCAAAGTTTATACGGTCTAAAATCAAACTATAGAAAAGCGACTAGTATTTAGTATATACAGCGCTAAACGCTAGATAAGCAGCATATCAGCGCTATTAAATAATACAGGGTGGTTCATATAATAAGTATATAAATATTTCATTTTCTCTGCCAGCCTCCTTCAAGCGAAAGTGCTAAGCTTTAATAGACTTGTAAATCTCTACTGAAGAAAGTATGGAGAGAGCTAATATCAGCTCACCCACATAAGTTACTTCTTGGGAGTGAACCACGCCTACAACAAATTTCCTTCACCGCGAAAATGATAAGTGTTATGGAAAGTTGACTATTAGTAACACATCTGCTAATGAGTTCAGTGAGAACATCGGCCAAACAAGTCTACAGCAAACAGCTTTTACTATTTTTACTGTGGGTGAATCAGCTCTAGGCGCGGCAAGTAGATTAGATAAGCTATGATTAATACTACTAAAGGAAAAGATAATGCTACTTGCTAGCGCTCTTGGTATTCGATTAATCGACTAACCGGATTAACCGGATAGGGAATTATTCGAATAGTAATATTCGGTTTGCTGTATCCGAATAGTCGTAAGTCGACACAGTCGTTGTATGTGCAGTAGAACAACTATTCGAATGGTATTAATCGGTTAATATTACGGTTACAAACCGGTTATTCGCATTATCGGTTTCAGGTTATTCGAATAATTTGAAGAGCTCTACTTCTACATATGTATGTATATGTAATCAAAATAGTCTCCCAGTTTTTGAGATATCGATCTGAAAATTTATAAATCCGCTTTCCTTTCAGGATGCTATACATTTATCGGAACCGCCGATATTGGACCACTATATCATGCATATAGCTGTCATAGAAACTGACCGTAGAAAGCGTTTTTATTTGAAAAGATTTCTTCACAAATAATTGTCCTAGGCAATGCTGCAGTCTCCGAACATACATAGAATTTTGCCTATCGGGCCTCTTGCATATACATACATAAATAGTTGCCATACAACTTTGACTTTTTTTTTGAAAAGTCACTAATTGAACCACCCTATATATATTTGCACTTTTTGTTATACTTATGTATATTCACATACCATATGTACATATTTTTATTGCGTAAGCTGTATTGCAATTAAACGATAACGTTGATGAGCATTGTTTTGATAATTCATATCATTTAATCGTTTACCCTACATACTATATACAGTTCTATAGGTACATGAGTATGTATGTACATATGTACATACATATGATATGCATACCTACAGCTTATGTGCCAATGTTTGTTTACAAACTATTTATACAATTACAAAGTTTAAATATTTAATCAGGCGATAAAGAGCTACAGGTGAAATGCTGGCTGGCGAATGCGGAAATCCAAGTGCATACATACATATGTAGATAAGTGCATACTTTACTATTAATTCAGATGAAATGCGCAGCGCAGAAATTTTTTTGCACACAATTTTTATTATATCGGGTTGTCGAAAAAGTCTTTTCGTATTTTGTCAATAGATGTCGTTGTAGTTGTATATCTCCAGTGCTACCAATCACATTGTGTCATACCATATAGTGTTGGAAAGGTGACATTTTGGAATAATGTCTCTAGCGGAAAAATGGCAAAAATTGGTCGACCAAAATGGTACATATGTATTTGTTTATTTATTATTATTATTATAAATATAAAATAAAATAAGTTAAAATTTGTTTAGAAATACGAAAAGACTTTTTCTACTAGCCAATAGAACACTTTGGTGGTCTCATAGGCTTTATACAAATCGTTTTCCGGGTCTTGTCTCCTAAAAAATAAACAATCTTCTGCAGCGAGGGAAAAGTAGAAAAAATAGAGCCGTCTGAAGATGTAATATGAACTTTATAAACTACTTACATTAACTTACACATGTATGTACTTATGTCTGCACAAGAAATCTGTACTGATAGATGCATATTTTAACATATTTTAGCTTAATTTAAAAATATTGTGATTTTTAATTTATATTTTTATGAAACAAAGTATTTTATTTTAAATTTCCGCTTGTTCTCTCATCTTCATTTAACACTTCCACGCATAGTAACGCATACATTATATGTACACTATGTATGTATATTAGGATGGGTTGATTAACAGGCAGCCAACACACGGAAAAACCACGTATGCGGTAAATGTTCTACGGATTATTCTGAGCAACTTTTACTGAGATACTAAAAAATTTGTAAGGCGAAGTTTTTAGGCCTCATAAAAATTTGTTCGTCAGCTTTTGAGATATTCGAATGAAATTTGATACGTAGGTGCCGTTTGATTATTTGTCGGAATCGGTCAGGTCGGACAACTACATATATCACATGTGTATCTTCCATACAACTGATTATTCAGCTTTTTTAAACTTCATCTTAAAACTCGCAGCCTGAAACCGGTCTCCCATAGTCCTAATCGCTTATGCGATTTATGAAAAAAGTCGACCCGCTCTAATGTGTACATACACACATATTTAGTTACTTGGTACGTATGTATATGGTATGTATGCATGTAACCATGTAACAATGCGCGTTGCATTAATTATCCGCCGGAAGTTATTTATTCTCTTTGTTTTCCTACTTTGTTGTTGCTGCTGTTAAAATTTTATTTTTACGCTTTTTCTTGTTTCAATTTCTATTGTGCAAAGTGATTATAAATATTCCTTTATTTTCCTTAATTTTTGTTGTTAGGCAAGTTTTTGCTTTTGCATTTGTAATTTTAGAGGTCAACAATGTCGTCGATATGTTGCTGCTTTTGTTTTTGTGCTGTATTTTTTTGCCGTCTCAACAACATTGTGTCTAATTAGTTTTTGTTGTTTTTCATTTCACGCTTTGTCGTTGTTTGCTTTAATTTTTGCTTATAAATTTGTAAGATACGTATGTATGTACGAGTGTTTATATTTTATATGAATGCAACTTTGTGTTTCGTTGCTGTGAATAGCAGCGTTGCTAAAATAACAACAACAACAGCAACAACGTTATCTGCTTCGCTTTGCGTCACTTTACTTCGTTTTGACAATTTTACACGCGCTAATGATAAATACAAACTCACATGTGGATGTGCAAATGTATATGTTGTTGTTGTTTTATTTTTTACATTAAATATGCGTGCAAGTTTGCATGTGTGTCTTTTTGAATATGTGAATACAAATGTGTATACATACATATACATACATATGTATGTATGTGATCGTGTGCGTGTTTTTGATTCATAAAAATATGAACATATGTACGTACATATACATACATATATAATGTGTAAAGTGGCCTGACTAGTATGTATACATATGTATGTATGTATTTGAAAATTTGTATGCACACATCCATGCATATCTAGTATCCTACACTCTAAGTAAATTCACCTGTAATTAATCTTATCGCACCTCTCTATTAGACACTTAGGGGGCTTGAGGCAAGCAAATGTACATATGTTTGTATGTCTGTACAATATGTAAGTAGGTTGTTTGCATACACTACATATGTATATAAGTTTATCTGTTTTTGAATCAATCAAGGTTATTTAATGTCGACCTTGTCCATTTTGAACGCTTTTAATGCGAATTACTATTTTTGCTGTCACTGTGTGTCGTTTTTGTTGCTCTAATTTATGCTGCTGCTGAGCTTTTTAATCTGAAAACAGGGTCTCACATAGCAATATGTGCATACATTTCAATGAGATGAAAACTGTGTTCGATTCGCCACTTCTCGCTTGTTATGTTTAAGTTCTGTTGAACAAAATGTTGTCGCCCTAACTGCTCTGACTTAATTTTCCTATGCCAAACTTTGCACTTTATACCAGTTGTATGTTCGTTTCACTTATCTCCAATTTTGGCAACTTGAACATTGACAACATTAGATAATGTTTGTACTAAAATAGAGACTCTTTCTGAAACTATGCCAAATAATTTAACACAAGTTCTGTTTTTTCGAAACATAAAGAGTTTCTTAAGATAAAAGTTTCGAATAAAATGGGATTTGCTTGAGGATTCAAGGAAACATCAAATGTGAACACTCCGTCCTTTCAATTTTCTCCTATCATTTTTATTTTAAATTTTATATATCAAACTAATTTTCAAAATATAGTTTTTTGCCATATAAGCGAAGCTTCATCATCAGCTGTTATCATCCATTGATCGCATTTCACCCCACCTGCTCTTAGGAGTACTGTATAGATTCTTATTAGATTACAACGCCAGGGTGAGCATTATAAACGGGTGCGCCTTTTGACATATCTGAAATTCACCTCAGCTTGAACACACTCTGCACGATGTGCAACTCTGGAGTAATTGCAAGCTGCAGCTCTCTTCATCTCTTTCTTGCACATTAATCCAGCTATTTAATATGAAAACTAAGAAATTTGTTCGAATGTTATATACAGGTCAAATGATTTGGGTTGGCAGCCCTGTGCAATGCACTTGTGTCATCCTCTTTCAACTTGCAAAGTATAAACTGCAGGTAATTTGAAAAGTCAGACATAAAGTAGTATGACCGATTTTCTTATTAGCAATTTAATGTGCGTGTGTGTATTTGACTGACATTTTCATTTCGTTGCTGCGTTTTAAACTGATTGCAGTAATAAAGTGTGAAAATTTAGTAAATTAAAAAATTCGTTTAAGAAAATTAATTGTGGAAAGGATAAAAGTTAGTATATATTGAGGTTATCTAGTGGACGGTGCTTTAAAAATTAATTCATTTTATTGGGATGTTCGTGTTTTTGTCCACAAGGACGTGTAAATGTGTTATGTGTGTGTAAAAATTGAATAGAGTTTTAAAAAATTATGAATATGTAGTGAATATTTTTTTCTGTAACAAATCTAAAATTATGCATAAATGCACTGTAAAAAAGATGTGTATTGTTTTTTTGTAGCGCCTATATGAAAGTCAAAGACATTAATATTATGTGCACTAGCCAAAGTCGCAGCGCTGATGTATATGCATGTGCTTAGTAGGTTTTATTTCGAGGCAATCGTAACAGAAAGAAAAAATACCATCTAGAAGTGAGGAAATAGTGCGAAGACGACATTCCCGTAGGCAGCGGACAAAGAAATTATACGAAGTTTAATGCGAGTGCAGTGCCGCAATGTTCCGTCGTTTGTTCGGTTGCAAATTGTAGAAAATTCATAATTGCGTTTTTTAATTAGTCTTTCGGTGTGTGTGTCGAAATTTGTTAAAAAAGAAGCCAATTACGCATTGTATACTGAAGATGTGCGCAGTTCATAATTCGTAGTTTATCAAAAGTCGTGTGATAAGGTCGAAACTCAACAAAAGTAAATAAATTCGGTCAAAAAAGTTGAATGACACGAAAATAAAGTAAATAGCATTTACGAACCTACACAAAAAAAACAAAGTGGTTAAATTGACAACCGTTCGCATATAATATATATTTACATATGTAGGTTCAAATTAGATTTTCTATAGACTTGCCAGACTATAACATTTTTAAATTTTTTATGTATAATTCTGTATTTTCTGGCATCTCTGTGTAACTACACATATGGCAACTGTTTGCAATTTGACATTCAGTACTTGACTAAAAAGTATCTGCATTCTTCTAACCAGCAAACTATTTACCATGCGAAAGGGAAATAAATAGCCTGTTTTGTTCGCTTGCTGTTATCTCTGTTTATTTGCTGTATATTTTGTTTTCATTTTCCTTAGGTTTTTCGTTGATTGCCTTTGTGGTAGTCATAAAATTATTCACTGAATTCATGGTCGGTTCGCGAACGATGCAAATATAATTTGTGTTTCTTTTGGTAGTGTGCATAATCAGTATATAAAATTGAAAAAGTAGTGCATTGTATTGTTGCAAGGTGGTGTGTTGTTTAGTGTTCTTATAATTTGGTGCAAAGCGTGAGAGCTCTACTTCTGTGTTTTGTGCATTAACATAGAATTTTCACAAAATAATAGTTTGAAAAGCGATATCAAATGAATGAAGAAGTATTCATATAATAAATGAATAGAAAACAACACACTCACACACAGTAGCCTTGAACTTTTTTCCCTTCACATCAATTTTTGTCTTGTCTTTGCTCTGCTTCATTTTCTAATTTTTTGATTATCTCAAAGAATTGGGAAAAAATTTTTTGTGTGCACAAAATTTTCAAATCATTTTAAATCAAATTTTTTTCTCATTTTTCCCCCAACCAGGACTTAAATTTTTGCTTATAAAGAGGAGCGATTTACAGAGAAGGCGTGTGCATAGAAAGTTTTCTTAACTATATCATAGTAAAGAATTATTCCAATTGTGGGTCGCAGCAAGGAAGTAAAGCAAACGGCAAAAAACTTGCAAAAGTCGCTCGACAACTGCAAATAACTTGACCGCAAAATAAAGCAATCATTGGAATAGTGACATCCGCGCTGCAACTTTGTGGCTGGTGTGCTTGTCTCAATCGTTGTCAAAGCTTTGAACACGAGACAAAGTCGATTAGCTACCGACATTGTTTTCAATTTTGCTGCCCCTTTTTTTAAAACGCCGCGAAGTGTGTGCCACTGAACGCGACATACAAAAATATAAAGCAGCGTGTGGGTGATTTGGGGCGGTAGGCGAAGCACGGAGCACATATTGTTAGAAGTTGTATGGTACGCGGAACCAACGAAGGTGCTAAAAAAGTGACGTATATAAACGCCATAAACATATTGGTTTCTACAAACGGTTGAAGGGCAGGTGCAAAAGTGGAATAAGTAAACTTTGATTAGTCACCAAGCAACCCGCTGAAATATACAAATAAGCGTATATTCTGTGTATATGACTTGCATTGAAAAACTTGACTATTTGAACAACCATATTTGCAGCCTTAACTCCCGTGTGCAGCTAAACCAAACGCAACAGACAATTTGTTATTTGCCGTGCACTTAAAACTTCCAACTGTTTAGTAAGACAACCGAGCTGTGCCTAATATCTGCTGAAGCATCAGTAACAAAAGAAAATAAAAAAAAAATTATAAATAACTCGGCATAACAAGAAAACTGCTAAAACAATAATATGGAGTCTGATGAGGATTCTTATGAGATGGAGAATGTTGATTCTGGCAATGTATCGTCAGGCGATGAAGGCGATGAAGATTTTGGCATGGAAGTCGATATACCCTCTTCACATGATCGCCAAATGGAAACCGAGGAGTATCAATATGAAGTGCTCTCCACAGATGAAATAGTACAGCATCAGCGAGAAATAATCGATGAAGTCAACAATGTGCTCAAGGTAACAGCTTAAATATGCATTTTGTAAGTGTAAAAGTTAATAGTTAGGGCGTATAAATTACTTGACTTAAACGTTGTATAAGAATCCGTGATTGTGAAGTTCAAGTGGTTCAATGATTGTTTATTGGCAACATATTCTTATCTATTTACTTTTCTTATCGCGAAAATATCGGCTGTTTTTGAAAGACTGCCTTTTGATAGTTAAATGTACATACAAATAATTGCTTTTTAATTGTTTTAAACCTTTGTTATAAAAGAAGGTTCTTTCGACCTTTATGGTCGCTGAGAACTGACATTCCTTTGCCGAGTAAAAATCAGGCCTGTTCCGGTTACTTAGACCCTACTGTTGGGGCTATTGTTAGTCTATATAACATACAGATTTGTAATCCCTGCCATCAGATTTACCAAGTTTAGCAATTATCTGCAGCAGCTGCTAAGAAACAGCCTTACTATACAAAAACTTCAACGCTGCATATTTACAACCTTCACGCTGAAGGTTGCCAATTGCAATGTGCTTTAGTGGGATGATGATATAACAATCGCTTTCGCTTTTGAATCCTAGTCTCTGAACATACACTTCCTAAAAAAGATGCATTTGAATGACATACCTTAATATGAAAACAAACATATACATATGTATATGTGCAGGTATATGTCCCATTTCCATTATCCTCCCACACGAGCGCAAATTTTTACTTACAACAAGTAGAAGGGGTAAAACGAAAAAAGAGATTAACAATTGTGTCAGCCAAGTGCAGTTACGAAATGTATAACAGCACACTCACACACAAAATTTTTCTGCTGACCTATTTTACAGAAATCTCTGTATATATGTACATACATAACTGCATTCTTAGTGCTAACAAGTAAAAAAACGAAAATATTGCAACTGCAATATTTAGTTGTCACCACGCGACGTTGAGAATTTTCATTAAATTTTTTTTTTAATTTCACCGCAATATTTTATTGATAATTTGCAAACTTGTTTTACCCTGACCCTCAACGACAATTTTGTTTACAAACAACATTTTTTGCAAATCTGTTGAGAGTTATTGTGCATTTGTCAGTCAATATGACGGTGCGCCAATTTACACATGCTGTTGCATAGATTTTTGCAATGACAAGCATATTTCTATTTTCTTGGTGGTGAAGAGGAACAGCTGTTGGTTCGGCTTTTGTCTATAAATAGTTGTTTTGACGTCAATTTAGCCCTTTTTGCATGAAATACTGCCAATTTTTCGCTTTCATGCGATTTTTATAGATGAATGCATTTTAATTGCATAACGTGACATTGAAAATTGATAGCCAAATAATCGATTTAACAAGGGCATTTGGTTGCAGGTAAAATTACTGCCCAAAAGTTTATTTATCTACACTGAAGACATCTCAAAGAAAATCTGACTAAAATAGACAACAATAAAACCAATATATCGTTGCATATACATTTTATTAACATTACATTTAAGAAGACTTTGTTCATGTTCTTTCCAGCTGCCGCCCACAATTATCCGCATACTGCTAAATCATTATAAATGGGATAAAGAAAAGCTACTAGAGAAATATTTTGATGGTAACACAGAGGAATTCTTCAAGGGCGCACATGTCATTAATCCATTCAACAAATCTACCAATCCAAGTCGACTTAAGGTATTTATTAAGTACGTTTGTGCCGTATATGTAAATCATATTATTTTCCTTTCTTCACTTCATGTCCATAGTTGTCCAAAAATCCAGTGGAGGAATGCGAAATTTGTTTCTCATTGCTGTCACCAGATGTGAGTGAAACCCAGTTTCTTTCAGTTAATATTCTATTTATAGTTTTGCTTATACATTATGCATCTTACAGGGCATGACTGGTCTGGAGTGTGGCCATCGTTTTTGCTTGGTCTGTTGGCGTGAGTATTTAACTACAAAGATCGTCACCGAAGGTCTCGGTCAATCCATCTCGTGCGCCGCACATGGCTGTGATATTTTAGTCGACGACGTTACCGTCACTAAACTAGTGGATCCGCGTGTCAAAGTGAAATACCAACAACTGATCACAAATAGTTTTGTCGAATGCAATCAGCTATTACGCTGGTGTCCGTCCGTCGACTGTACGAATGCAATTAAAGTTTCGTATGGTGATGCACGCCCCGTGAGTTGCAAATGCGGGCATGTCTTTTGCTTTGCCTGCGGCGAAAATTGGCATGATCCCGTCAAGTGTTGTTGGCTGAAAAAATGGATCAAGAAATGCGACGACGATTCGGAGACATCCAATTGGATAGCGGCTAACACCAAAGAGTGTCCAAAGTGTAATGTGACGATCGAAAAGGATGGCGGCTGCAATCATATGGTGTGCAAAAATCAAAATTGTAAACACGATTTCTGTTGGGTGTGTTTAGGTTCATGGGAGCCGCACGGCTCGTCGTGGTATAACTGCAATCGCTACGATGAGGACGAGGCGAAGGCGGCGCGTGATGCACAAGAGAAATTGCGCTCCTCACTGGCAAGGTGCGTGTGTAGCTGTTTTGCATTTTAAATTTTTAATAATAAACAACTTTACATTTCTGGCCAACAAAGGTACTTGCATTACTACAATCGTTATATGAATCACATGCAGTCGCTGAAATTTGAGAACAAACTCTATGCGGCCGTTAAACACAAAATGGAGGAGATGCAGCAGCACAATATGTCCTGGATTGAAGTGTGTGGCCATGCTTATTTATTACGAAAATGTTAAGGCAACTTTTTACAATAAATTTTTATATTACTTAGGTGCAATTTTTGAAAAAGGCCGTAGATATACTCTGCCAGTGCCGTCAAACACTCATGTACACATACGTGTTTGCCTACTATCTGAAGAAGAACAATCAGTCAATGATCTTTGAGGATAATCAAAAGGATTTGGAATCAGCAACTGAGAAACTGTCTGAGTACTTGGAACGTGATATAACTTCAGAGAATTTGGCTGATATTAAACAAAAAGTTCAGGATAAATACAGGTGAGTAGAATGTACCTGAAAAATACTTCTACCAATTAGTTGTTGAGGTATTGTCACTTGTTAAAAATTTTGTCTCCCATCAGGTATTGCGAGAAGCGTCGCAAGGTGCTGCTGGATCATGTCCATGAAGGCTACGAGAAGGACTGGTGGGAGTATACAGAATGACGCGAATCCTGGATGGATGATTAAAAAGCACCAACAAAAACATAATTTTTCATTGAATAAACAATAGAGCAGAGCAGAGCCGAGCAGAGAACGGACGGAAGCAGCAGCCTGAGATATAATGATGTCACTAGTGTTTATCGAATGAAAATGCATGGTAAAACCCTAAAAAAAAAAACGAAACTGAAAACAAGAAAAGCGCCGCAACTCCCACAGAGCAGTAGCAAGCGTGTGGCAATAAATGGGGGCCGGAGTGGTGGATGAAACGCGAACATTGTTAGCCAATGCTATATAAATATAAATATGTGTGTGTGTGTTTGACATTTGTATGTTTGTGTAGCGCATAGCGGCCACGACGCGAAAATTAACAAAACACCAACATCAACAACTACCAACAATGCGACAGGCGAATAATGGAAATAATACTGCTTAACAAGACTTAAGTTGCAAATTTATTATGAAATTGTAATAATTAAATTACACAAAAACAGGAAATTTCCCACAAAAAGTAGAAAAATGATGAAAATAAGCAAATCCAACAAATACTAGCAATACAAAAACACTAAAACCAATGCCATTACGTACGTATATATCTGTATGTACATGTAAAGATCTAGCACCAATTGGGCAGGCAGACACCAGTTGCAACGCGGGGTTAATTTCGAGGTGAAAGTTAGAAAAATGCTTAAAATTTTGCATTGCGTCGAGTCGGCATCAAGGAAAGGTTGCTCTGTCATTTTCCAAAGCACATACATACACAATCATACGATTTATACACAACACCACTACTCCGCACCACAGGCCACCACAGCCAGCCGCTAACTGCAAATACATGCAAGCTTTGATTGACTTCTTGCTTAAAAGCATTTGTTGTTTTTGTTTTGTGTTTTGTTTTTGGTTTGGCGTGCGTGCTGTTTTCAACGGATTTCTACTTGAAATAGGTCTTTTTAAGCAAATTAGCGTTAGAATGGCGTTTTAAAACAACAACAGATAATTGTACACAACAACAACTACACAAAATGCATATGCGAGAGCATAGTATGTAGTTAGAGTTAGCAATGCGAAATCGAAAACGCGGCGCGAATGTAGATTTTCTTTTTTGTGCGTGTGGCAAGCGTCAGAGAGCTGCCCAGGCGTCTGATTTGGCATTGTATGCAAGATTTTGTTATGTAAAATTAATGTTTAGGAGTTGGAAGCAAAAAAAATTGTAATTGTTTTGTGTTTTTATTAATATTAATATTATTTTTTAATTTTAATTTAAATGAAGCTGAACGCAAAAGAAATGTTAAGTTTTTCTCATATGATTGTCATTATTTTTATGTTGATCCTTATTTTGTAGTGTATAAAATCGCAATCGCAATTTTACCCAAAACCGTCAAACAAATTCACTCTACGCAAAATGCACACACAGCAATAACGTACATACATATATGCAAACAACAAGAACATAAAAAACAATACAAATTTACTATGCAAATTTTGGACGCTCATTTAGCAGCAGCAACCAACCACAAGAGAAACCAAAAAGAAAAGTAAACAAAAACATTTTGAAAAAACTTTTGGAAATTTCTATATTTAAATTAAATAAAAAAAAATGTAACTCAATATTAGCGGTGTCAAATGCGCAGAATTGGCCAGGAGACAGTAGCTGAAACTAAACGAAATTTAACTTAGAAAAAAAAAAAGATAAAATATGTAAAATCAAACAGAGTCCACAAGTAAAAAAATATATATATATATACAACACATTAGCAGTTATTTAAACTTGTTTAAAAGCAAAACAACAAAACATTATTGTGTATAACAAATGCAAGAAACTGATGAAAATATTTTAGCAAGAAAAAAAACAACAACAAAAGAAAAGAAAACATAGTTATATAATAAGAAATAGTTATATAAAACTGCAAAACAATATATATAAAGAGCATACATACACATATAAATAGCTAACACCAACACAAACAAATATATAAAAACAAAAAATTTAAATAAAATAAAATAAAAAGCTAACGGCAAAAATACAAAGAAAACTGGTATAATATTGACATAAAATTAAAAAAAAACGCAAGCGGTTCAACTAATGTAACTGTAAAAAATTATTAATAATGTTAATATTAATTTTCCAAATTTTATTTAAACTCTGTGGCGTCAACGCATAGCTGCGCTGCTCGATTTCAAATGTTGCAGCATTTCGCGCTAAAGAAACCCATTTATTTGTTTAGAATGCGGTTCTTAGATTTTCACAAATTCGAAATTAAGTTAAGCTTTGCCTTCACAGAGTTTATTTTGCCTTCAGTTAGAAGCGAAAAAATTAATTAAAATAGTCCTAAAAAATTCTTCAAATTTTTATTTTTTTTTAATTATATATTTTTCTTTTCAGAATGCAATTTATATATGTTTGTATGTGTTGGCGTGCTGTTGTATGTTTTAAGCGCCTGCTTGCTCACTTAACTTTAAGGCGTCACTCACCTTCATCCCGTAATCCAGCGCTATTAAAGACATGTAGTTAAAGTGTTTGCAAATGCAACTATTGTTTAAAATATCATATAAAATTATGTTTAAAATAGGCACAGACTTTGTATGTGTTGTGTTACAACAACATTGCGCCCATTTAGCCATCGCCCTTAGCTTGTAGACGACCAAATTAGAATGCACCACAAATCATGCTAGTTAAAGCCCATTATTTTCAGTGAATCACATACATACATAATGCGAAAACAAAGAGGAAATCATAACAAATTAATTATAGTAAATAATAAACATTTCAATTTGCAAAATTTAGAAAGAGAGTAAAATAAATTCATTATAAAGGTCTTCGATGCTTTAAACATTGTGTAAATAGTTATTAAAATTGATTAATTAAAGCAGCAAAACATCAAAGCGAGTAAAGTCGAACAAAAACAAAGAGACAAATAATAAAAAACTGCAAAAAAATAAAAAAATATATAAAAACAAACATAAACAAATGCGTTTTTATTTCCTTTGTTTATTTGGTGGTTGGGGTTGCTTAGTTGCTTAAAGGCAGAGTTTTACTAATATTTTATCAAACTTTTTTATTGGTTTTATTTTTAATAAATTTTGTTTTTTAATTATGTTTTTAATTTATTTTATTTTATTTTATTAATTTTTTTTTCAAACAATTTTTTATTTAAAAAAAATTTATTTAAAATTATTTTTAAAGAAATTTTTAACTCAAATAGTCCAAAAAATGAAAAAATCCACTTAAAACAAATCGCACTTGCATGTGCACGCCAACAGCGAAATTCGTTCAGAGCAAGTTTCGTTCTTAAGTCTTCGCAGGAAAAAATCTCATTTACAAAATTTTCCATTTCTACCAGGCGAACATAAATGCCAGCAAGCGGCTGCTGTTTTGTTAACAGAGCACTTTTGACTACAGTACAGAGCTCTGTCGCCACTACAGTACAGAGCGCTGTTGCCACTACAGTACAGTGCGCTGTTGAAATGACATTACAGTGCACTGTGGGCACTACAGAACAGTGCTCTGTTGACACTGCAGAACAGTGCACTGTTGGTATTACAGTAACATGGCTCCAGCCAGTTTAGCATACCCCAAAGGCGCACTGCTGGCTCTGGTTACTTTCTGTGCAATTATGCTCGCCTGGTGTTTTGGCAGGCGGTCGATTTCAACGAAAAAATTATGCTGGCACGTGCAAGTGCGGGCGTGTGTTGTATATGAGATATGGGGTGTGTAGTTAATTTTAAGGATTATATTTTTAATGCACAATGCAAAAATATTAGTTACGGAAAATTTTCTTTTAAATAAAATTTGATTATATATTTTATAAAAATATTTTTTAAAAATAATTTTAATGGTATAAATAGGGTTGCCAGGTATTTAAAATTACAATTTTAATGCAGATTGCATAAAATTATGTTGCGACATTTTTTTTGGACAAATATATATTGTTTTTTGGAATATTTTGAAATATTTGGAAGGCCATAAAAGTAGGGTTGCCAGGTACTTAAAATTAAAATATTAAATTTGAAGTAGATTCTGGTGTATTTAATGACACGGAAATAGGGTACCGAAAGAAATGTTACTGTTATCTGTTTTATGCAGAGCATATAATATAAATAATTTGTAGGGTTGCCATCATTTAATTTGTAAATTTAAATAAATTTACGTGAAATAAAACACAAATTTTTGCTTATACTTTATTATTTTTCTTGTAAACAATTTTATTTTTTAATTTTTTTTTGTGCATGGTTGCCATACAATTATTTAAAAAGCTAATTGCAATATCATTAGTTCTAAATTGCCATCATTCTGATTGTAAAATAAAGTTTAACTTTTAAATAAAAAATGTTAAAATAAGTGGGGTTTCTACTATTTTTATAATCCCTGTTATATGTATTGTACTTCATACTTTTCTGAAGCAGAGTTGCCATATGATTTTTTTATGTGAAATATAAAAATTGCAATATGGGTATCAAACGAAAGGTAATTGCAATATCACTGGTTCTAAAGTATTTTTAAAACAGGGTTGCCATCATTCTGCCTGTAAAAATAAAGTATAACTTTTAAATAAAAATTGTTAAAATAAATGGGGTTTCTACTATTTTTATAATCCCTGTTATATGTATTGTACTCCATACTTTTCTGAAGCAGAGTTGCCATATGATTTTTTTATGGGAAATATAAAAATTGCAATATGGGTATCAAACGAAAGGTAATTGCAATATCATTCGTTCTAAAGTATTTTTAATACAGGGTTGCCATCCTTCTGCCTGTAAAAATAAAATTTAATTTTTAAATAAAAAATTTTAAAAGAAATGGGTTTTCTATTACTTTTTATAATCCCTGTTATATGTATTGTACTTCATACTTTTCTGAAGCAGAGTTGCCATATGATTTTTTTATGTGAAATATAAAAATTGCAATATGGGTATCAAACGAAAGGTAATTGCAATATCACTGGTTCTAAAGTATTTTTAAAACAGGGTTGCCATCATTCTGCCTGTAAAAATAAAGTATAACTTTTAAATAAAAATTGTTAAAATAAATGGGGTTTCTACTATTTTTATAATCCCTGTTATATGTATTGTACTCCATACTTTTCTGAAGCAGAGTTGCCATATGATTTCTTTATGGGAAATATAAAAATTGCAATATGGGTATCAAACGAAAGGTAATTGCAATATCATTCGTTCTAAAGTATTTTTAATACAGGGTTGCCATCCTTCTGCCTGTAAAAATAAAATTTAATTTTTAAATAAAAAATTTTAAAAGAAATGGGTTTTCTATTACTTTTTATAATCCCTGTTATATGTATTGTACTTCATACTTTTCTGAAGCAGAGTTGCCATATGATTTTTTTATGTGAAATATTAAAATTGCAATATGGGTATCAAACGAAAGGTAATTGCAATATCATTCGTTCTAAAGTATTTTTAATACAGGGTTGCCATCCTTCTGCCTGTAAAAATAAAATTTAACTTTTAAATAAAAAATTTTAAAAGAAATGGGTTTTCTATTACTTTTTATAATCCCTGTTATATGTATTGTACTTCATACTTTTCTGAAGAAGAGTTGCCATATGATTTTTTTATGTGAAATATAAAAATTGCAATATGGGTATCAAACGAAAGGTAATTGCAATATCATTCGTTCTAAAGTATTTTTAATACAGGGTTGCCATCCTTCTGCCTGTAAAAATAAAATTTAACTTTTAAATAAAAAATTTTAAAAGAAATGGGTTTTCTACTATTTTTTATAATCCCTGTTATATGTATTGTACTTCATAGTTTTCTGAAGCGGAGTTGCCATATGATTTATCTATGAGAAATATAAAAATTACAATATGGGTATCAAACGAAAGGTAGTTGCCATATCGCTTATCCTGAAATATTTATTGACAGGGTTGCCATCATTCTTCCTGAATAAATAAAATTTAAGTTATGAATCAAAAGTGTTAATACTGTCTGTCTGTTATTTTTTTATAATTCTTTGTACATGTATGCACATTGTTATTTTTGAGAAAATAGAAATTGCAATATGGGTATCAAATGAAAATTAAAACAAGACATTCAATATGAACATATTTAAGGCAGGGTTGCCATCCTCTTCTTCATCTGCTAAAATTATGAAAAAATCAAATAATAAACAAATTATTTATTATATAGTAAATTATTGAATTGATTTTTTATTTTACAACATTTAAGTACAGTGTTGCCATATTATGCGTATTTATGAACTTTTTATTAAGGATGTACTAGGAGCATTGGAAAAACACGAGCTTTTAAGAAAATTATAAAAAAATTCCTATGAATTAAAACACAATTCAAGTATTGTTTTTTCATCTTAATTAAAACGTTTTATTTAAAATATGAAATTACATTTTTATAATCGTTTACTTTGAAACTTTTAATTCACTTTTTGGTAATTACGTGTATACATACATATTTATGTAAATTTGTTTACTTTTTACTTTTATATTAAACGGTAGTTACATATATTACATAGCTAGAAAATTTACAACAAGTTCCTAAGCGATATTACATTAGTACTTAGATGTGTATGTTTGGGTTTTTGCTTTTGTTTTTGTATGTGTACATGCATTTGTTCCCAACTCAACTAGATTCATTCAAGAAATTCGTTAGTTCCGAGTATTTTTACCAAACTCGTTTGTGTCTACTCCCTGTCTCTTTCTCTTCCCATCTCTTAGTTTTTCCTTCCTTCTTCCTCTTATTATCTAATACCCATTTGATGGATTAGTTCAATTCTTTACGAGTTGTGTTGGGCAACATCAAACACATGAGACCGCCACCTATCAACAGGGTGGCCACAATAAACGTCGGAGCTGGGCAATATTGATCCAGAAGTGTCGCAATCACAATGTTACCAATGATGCCACCCATACGCGCCGCCACCATCGATATAGCCACACCGGTGGCACGCAAATGTGTCGGGAACACTTCGGTGATGAGACAGTCCAAGGCCGCATTGGCGGCCGATATGGCACCACTAAATATAGCTGTCACGATCAAGTTCTGTGTAGAGTTGAAGACGAAATACATGGCAGCCGAGCATACGCCAGCCGTCATGGTGCCGAAGATAAGGAAAAATTTGCGACCCAACAAATCCATGCCCAAAATGGCAATCAAATTGGCTGGCAGCGCCGAAGCCAGTGAAATCAACGACTCCTGGAAAACGCTCTGCGGTATATGCGCTGAACAGGTGCCCGTTTCCTTTTCACCCTGGTCGACGACATATTTGGTGACTGTGCAGACGCCAGCATGTTCGTTGGGATGATCGCGACTGTATTCCTCGAAGCGATTGAATAGTTCGGGGAACCACATCATCAGACCGTAGTAACCAATGTGGAAGGTGAAGTTGATGATGATCGAGACGAGTGTGAACTTCAGTATGGGAGAGGTGAACAGCTGTTTACTGTGCTCGGCCATGCTCGACATCATTTTACTGTACTTGCCCTTGACGCCAGCCTGATTTTCCTTAATCTCAGCCAACAATTTCTCATCGATGTCCAATTCGGCAACGGGATATTGTTCGGCCGGTCGGCGGGTGTTCGTCACGAAGATGCCACGGAAGATGGCCATCGCCTTTTCTTGTTTGCCCTTGGTCAGTAAGAATTTCGGCGATTCCGGCAGATAAAAGAGTAGGAAAGCGACAACGAATGATGGCAGGGCGCACACCATCAAGAAGATACGCCAGGAATTGTATGTAATTAAATCTGTTTTGAAGCCGATGCTGCTGGGGATGATCAACCACGCCAGGCCGGCAACAAAGAGATTACCAAAAGTCCAGAAGGCAGCCATGAAACTCAACATGGAGCCACGTTTCGATTTCGGCTGGAATTCGGCGAAGTACGACCAAATGACCGGACCGCTGCCGCCGAGACTGCAAAGTGGAAAGAGCGATGTAATAATTAGCAATTCAAACATTTAGCGAAGGCGAGATCAAAGGATGACAAAAAGTTGGGTGATGGTGATGGCGATAATGTTTGTTGAAGAGGTGCAAAGGCGCATGCTAATTTTGAAAATATTGAGCAATGAGGTTGAATTTCTAATAATTTGTGCTTTGGTTGCTGCAAAGAACAGGCATTATTTATGTATGGAAATGGAAACGAAAATTTTGATGTCTAAGACAACATACATAGTTCCATGCTTTATAATATTGATTTTCGAAGAGTTATGAAAAATATTCAATCGTTTTTTTGTTAATATTGCAGAATATTAAATTATTTTGTTTAATATTGCCGAATGTTGAATAGTTTTTTAATATTGCCGAAAACACGCCAAAAATGTCGAACCACTATCAAGAAATTTCGAAACAATTAAAAAAAAATTGAAAAAAAATTGTACGTTCATTCACACTCTGCTTGAGAGTTGTTAAATCAAAATTTTGCAATTCAAAAACCACCGTTAATGACACTGTAGCAGTTTGCAGTGATACATTTTAAGTAAAGACACAGTAATGCCTAAAAAACTGCCGATTTGCAGCATGATTCACTTTTTTGTTGTTGCTTTAAGCACCGAATTTAAGAAATTATCATTTTAAAGCGTCTAAGCCGTGTGATTTACATGTTGGCGCACGCTCCCTACGCAACAGCCACTGTGTTTGCCGAAGCAACGAACTGCGCCGGCGGCATGGCGTATGAGCAACATTCTTCACACACACACAGCGAACGAACAAAAGAGCGCAAAAAAAAAAAACGAAATGCATTTTGCTCACACGCAATTTGGCAGGAATAAATTTACTTTCAAATATTTTCTATATTTAATTTGTATAAGTAATTGCCGCCATAAATATTAATAAGCGCTTGGACGGCCAGGAATGTGCGCCTGTGTGTGTGTTTATAAATATTCTCGCGTTGTTATTGCGATTTGTACGTTCGCGCACAATGCACATTATAAAACCGTCGATTTGATGATGATTTCGAAATGTTGTTTACGAGTTAATTTCCCATTGAGCGCTTTAAAAATGTTTCCCCTTTGTGTAAATAAACAAATAACATGATTGCGGCAAGTGTGTGTGTGTCTGTGTATGGCACATTAACATCTCGCGAATACGTTGGAAATTACAAAACAAAATTAAAAATTCATAATGTGCGAAAATACACATATACACTTGTAAATATGTATATGTACATACATGTATGTATATATGCATATATATAAATATATGTATGTATATACATATTTGCAATTCCAACACAATGTGTGTGCATGCGCGTGCCTCAGAGGGCAAAGTAAGTGCTGTGCCGGCGATTTGAACGCGATTGGCCGCACAGCTTAAACTCCTACACTCAATTGGCGCATTAAGAATCATCTATGGAGCCTATATCCATGCGTGAATTTCGGCAAATCGATTTTTTTGTATATGGAATAGTCGAAAAGTCTTTTCATATTTGTAATCAAACTTTAACTTATTTTTTTTTATATTTATAACGAAGAATAACGAATAAAAAAAAGTAACATTTTGGTAGACCACTTTTTGCCATTTTTCCGCTAGAGACATTATTCCATCAGTGTAAATCGAATTTTCGAAATTTCTACAATGGAGGCGAACGAACCATTGTTGTGCTACACGAACTGATACAGCATCGTCTCCGTAAACTTAACAAATTTCATTGGTGGCTCCGTGGCATTATTCCCATTTTTTATACAAAAATTTCAAAATAAAGCGAATTTCTTCACTATTTTCACTCATTTTTGAACAGCTGTAACTTTTTTTTTTCAATTTCCCAGAATTTAATCTTTTTTGGTTAAATGAAGCTTAAAATCTCACCTTTCCAACACGGTATGGTATGACAACATGTTATTGGTAGCACTGGAGATATACGACTGCAACGACACCTATTGACAAGATACGAAAAGACTTTTTCGACTAACAATATTTGTTAAATTTTTTGTGATTTTTTCAAAGAGCCATTTTGAACGAAAAACGCGATTTTTCTGACTTGCAAGTGGTTATTAAAACCCCTTAATTTAATTAGAAAAAATACTATATCTATTCAGCATCAACTATTGCGACAGCTTCAAAGTCAATGATTCATTTTCGTGGGTTTAATGTGTGTTGCTGATGAAGTGGCTGCCGATGGGCTGCTGAGTTCGTGTGGCTTGTTTTTATGCACACAAATGTGTAAATGTTTGTATATAAAGTTTAATTTTACTAAGAATTCGTATACATAAACTAGTTGTGTTTGTGTACTTACGCCGCGCCGTTGAGAAAGCGAAACAGCATAAACCATTCGTAGGTTTGCGAAAATGACGATGCAACAATACAAAATCCATTCATGAAGGAGATCACAATGAGCACCTTCTTACGTCCCACCGCATCGGCGATACTGCCCCAGAAGTAGGCGCCCACCATCATGCCAATGAAAATGATCGAATTGAGCCAACCTTTCGAGCTCGTATTCAAATCCAAATCACATTCTGCCGATGGTAGAATGAACGACATCGATATGACGTCCATTTCCTCGCTGGTGCTCACCAGACCGCAAATGGCCAGTAGGATATAGTGGAATTTGCCATAGCCGCATAGTTCGATGGCCTGCTCGAAACCGGCCCGTATGCCAGTGGAGCGACGACCATCGGCGCCAGAGCCTCCGCCATTGTTGCCGCCTCCGCCGTTGCCGCCGTGTATGGCGACGCCGTTGGTGACCTCAATGACGGCCGCGCTACCCTTTTCTACGTCATGCTTGTCACCGCCAGCGCTGCTTATGTCCGTCTCGTAACCCTTGTTGACTGCTGCAAATTGGTATTCGGGATCCTTGCCGCCACTGCCCAATGAATAGGGCTGTAGAATGGAACGATTGTCGATCGAGTTGTTTCTGCTGCTATTGTAGTTTGGTTGGATGCCAGCCTCTACATTATAGGCTGAAAGCGCGCGAAGAGAGAGAGAGAGAGAAAGAGAAAATATGTATTGTGATGAAGTGGTAAAGGAAAATATTGCGTAGTCGAAAAATTCTTTTCGTATTTTGTCAATAAAAAATAAGTTGAAGTTTGATTAGAAATACGAAAATACTTTTTCGACTACCCAATATATATTATGTAAATATTTTTGATAAATAATTAGTGTAATAAAAACAGCTAATTGGCGCAGAAAACTTAATAATTTTAATTATTTTTTATTAAAAAAATGCTTAGCAAAGAAACTTTGTGATAATAAAATAACTTCTACACCCTGAACAGGCTATATTAGGTTTGGCACTAAAAACAAAATGATTCACAGCCTGTTTTTTTTAAGAATTTACAACAAAAATGTGTTGTCAGGCAGCAAATGAATCATTTAAAAGCGAAACTGTTATAAAGCTGTACATTTGCATATGTGTATGTATGTATGTATGTATGTACACACTTGTTAATCAGTGGTAATTTTTACTACTGGCGTATAGCTGGCCTTGATGCCGGATTCAATTAGATAGTCTTGATTAATACATGATTAAAAACATTGCACGCTTGGAAATTGTAGGTCGGGAATATACATATGTACATGTGCATATACATACACTATATGTGTGTAAAGCTGCAGACAAGCATACATACATATGTATGTAAGTAGTATAATATAGTTGCTTAATATTGATTGTTTTGATTAACTTTAAAACCGCGCTTCACTCCTATCACACCCAAAATAACGTAAGCAGTTTCCATATTATTCACATTTTTCTTTTTTGGGGATTTTGAATACAAAAATTTTACGATTGCGGCAAAATTATGACTTTTCGAGGTGTGAAAGTTTTGTGATTTTTCGAAAATATGTGCCACCCGAACCTGCAAGGCCATATGTAGTTTATTGTTATTATGAAAACACACACATATACATACATATGTTTTGTATATATACTTATATTGAAACACAGTCTTCATTATCAGCAGAAGCTACTACTACTAATTCGAATTTGAGCGCGCGTTTAGCAGCTCGCGGTTTCCTGTCTGCTGAGCATCACTCCCGTTTATAATTAAGCTAAATGTTTTTGAAATAAGGTTTCTGCACCTTAATAGCTATTGTATTAAAGCACGTGTAAGCTAAATTTTCGAAATTCGAAATTTCATAAATACTTACAATCACTTTTATTCTTAATCGAATCACCTTCTACCATTCTATGAGTTCGGTTTTTTGTTGGCTTTTCTCTCGCTTGAATCGAGACGAATAAAATTAAATAAAGAAAATTGAGAAAGTGAAATGAATCACTTAAAAAATCGTTGGTTTTGGTTTGCGGTGTTTCTTCAAACTTTCCGTTGTGCGATGCTGCAACTATTTATTTACGAATTGTAAAAAAATAGTAGATGGAATTTCCTTAGTAGTGAAGTTGGATTGAAATTTATCGGTCTGTAAAGAAAAAATAAAAGATAATGGAAATGTTAGAAAGAAGAAAATATATGCAGTAATTTTGTAAAAAATATTATTTTTATTAAAACTAAAATTAATTTTTTTGCAGTAAAAATTTTTCTTGGAAAACAAAGTTATAAAATAAACAGTTTTTCTTTAAAAACAATTTTTTTTGAATGAAAAATAAAAAAACCTTTAAAAATATTACTTTTATTAAAAGTGGAATTTTTTTGTAGCAAAATTTTATCTTAGAAAACAAATTATTAAAAAAAATAATTTTATCTCAGAAAACAAATTATTAAAAAAAATAATTTTTCTTGAAAACAAAATTTTTTTGAATGAAAAATGAAAACAAAATTTATTGCTTTTATTAAAACAAGAATGTTTTTTGTGGCAAACATTTTTCTTGGAAAACAAAGTTATGAAATAAATAATTTTAGTTCGAAAAAATAAATTTGAATCAAAAATTTTATAAAGAATACTGCTCTTATTAAAACCAGAATTTGTTTTTAAAATTTCAAAAAATTTTATTTTAATAAAGCTGAAATAATTTTTTTGTAGCAATTTTTTTTTTGGAAACAAGGTTTTGAAATAAATCATTTTTGTCCAAAAAAAATTGTTTATAAAATTTAAAAAAATTGTAAAGAATATTGTTTTTACTAAAACTAAAATTATTTTTTTTGTAGCAAAATTTTTGCTGTTAAACAAATTTTTGAAATAAATCATTATGTTTTGGGGAAAAAATTGTATTTAAACTAAGAAAACTGTTATATTCCTTTTATTAAAACCATTGCTTTTTTTTTGAAAAACAAGGTTTTGAAATAATATTTCTTGAAAAAAATTTACCGCTAACTTTTCAAAAAAATTTTTTTTTATAAGTACATATGTATGCAAATAGATTTATGTAAAAATATATAGTACATACATATAATTTCTATTAAAACTAGTATTTACTCTTCGAAAAATGTTTTTAATGATAAAGAAATATTTTAAAATATTTTCTTTTATTTAGTTTTTTAGTATTTTTATTTAATTTGTGTTGTGCTGTGCACTTCACTGCTGTTCTTTGCTTTAAATATACGCAGCAAAGAGATCGCGCTTTGTTTTTATTGATTATTATATTAACCAGCTTGGGTTCGCGACGAACGCGTTATCAGCGAGGTTCAACAACATCTATCAGCGCAAATGTGGCTTAGCATGACTGTATGTGTATCTTCAGTGATTGCAGCTGCTGCTAGAACTTGTTTTTTTTTTTTTTTGATTTTGTATAAATACACCAATACATGTGCGCAAATATTAATTTTATTATTTTATATATTTATACACAATAGGTCTACATATTTAAATGCAGACTTGGAGAGCGCTAAATTGTCGATAACACACGTTCTCATATATACACACATGCATCCATATGTACTTAATAATGTAGGCTCAGCGCATGCTGTGTTTAGCAAAATCAGCTGTGAAATGTAAATATCGCACGTTTGTTTGTATGTCGAGCGAAAGTATGTCAATGCATTGCTGGTGTATAATTGAAAAATATTTAAAATATTATAAAAACAATGCTCGTATGAAGCTGGCGCTTGATAAATCGTATTTTCTTTGCCACACAACTGGCTTATCAAAAGCAGCAAAGGCAGTAAAAGCGAAAAACAGCGCCATATAACCTTAGCAGTGCGTGACATTTAACAATTTAGCGTGTGGGAAGTGTGAAAACTTACTGAAAAAATGTGTAATTTTTATACAATTTTCTTTATTTACAAATAAGTTCCATTTATGATTACTTTGCATTTTCAGCTGCTTTCAAAATGCTTATAAATATTTTTTGTTTGCACAAAGTCACTTCACTGCTGTTTATACTGTGTAAGTAAGGCACTTGAAAGTGTAGTTTGCGTTTATTGTTGCTGCGACAATAAGGGTTATAAATCAACACGCCAGCGTTATATAAATGTGCGATAAATCGGAAAACTGCCCAACGAGTGCCCACACCTACTCGTGTAGCCAACCACTTAAGGGTTTTTACTTATCAAAAATAGCTTGAAATTACTTTTCGCATTTATTATTGTTAACGCTTCAAATTCGAGTATGGCGTACTCATAATTCACTATTTGCTAATCGAAGTGTAAACACAACTTAATCTTCATATACAAGCTAGTACTTGTAAATATGTATGTATACATACGAGTATATGTATGAATGCGGCCAATTCTAGAATTTTACGTTATCAAAACTCACAAAAGCGTCTGAATTGCTTGCTAATTACGTGGAGTTGCGGTCATTCAATAATTTGTAGCACCAATATCTTCAGCTGCCAATGACGTTTTTGAAAACACAAGAACAATCACTTAAGTGTATACTTGTACACCTGCAAATTGGTCATCTCATCACAAAGCGCGTCTGAGTTGAGTTGAGTTTTGAAGATACATCTCTTCTGTTTGACTGTTCGAGGCAGAACGCAAGTGCATACATAAGTATATTGTATTACCAATAAGAGTGTCTGAGTTGTTTGCTGCTGAAGTAGTCTACTTTCTTGGAAGTCATTAATTTGTCTCAACTATTCTTTTGTTAGTTGCGGATTTATGCATGTATGTATCTATATTTGTAAATCATACACTTGTGCAAAAATCAAGTCCTTAAGCAACCATTTCATTTACTTGGAAACATTTCTTAGAAGCATTGCTACTGCCTTTGTTTTGGCTTTGCGGAGGAGTTAAAAAGTGCACACAAACAGGCAAAAAGGTGTAAGCTAATTTTTTTTAACTAGAAAATATCATATGCAACTTTTGTACAATTATTATATTTTAGTACATGATTTTACTTTTTTCATAGTTATGCCCGTTATGCGTTAAGTGCTTGTTTTGAATTTTTGTTTTACATTTACCGCTGCTTAGTGCTTGCTGTCAGCTGGCATGACTGCAAGGTGAAATTGATATTTACAAATTTCAGTGGTACAGGGTGTTGTGCTGTCGAAACGCGCTGTTTACACATTTGAATTCGTGGTGTATTTAGATCGTTGTTTGCATAAAATAATGCCACAAGGAAGCGTATATCACACAGTTGTTTGCAAATACAAAGGTTTCAACTAATTTTTATTGTTTGCAGCTTGAAGCCAACTATGGCAATAAGTTAATGCAGCAATAAAAACGTCATTGATTAACGAGGAAATCGATCAGTTTGTTATTTATGTGTGTATTATGTTATTACGTACATATGTACATATGTATGTTAAAATGCAGTATGCAAATTTACATAAATACATATTACGTATGTAAGTAAGTATGCATAAGTGTTAGAAAAACAATAACTTGCGGCTTGCACTGCGTGCTAAGCTCGATTGCACAACTGTTGCTTTATGCCGAAAGCTGGCAAATATTTTTCAATACAATTGTTATTGGCTTTGCTGCTAGTGCTGTGGCCATTTGTACTATTATTTTGATAGAAAATGCCCCCTTCCCGCCAATATCTTGCGCCAACTTGCATTACACAATGAAGTTAACATTTGCAATTAACTGGCAGCGCGACAACAATTCTAACTTCAGTAATAAATAGAAATGTCAACAAATAACAATTAAAAAGCGTAAAGCAAAATGTACTGCTCGCCATTGGTGCAAAAAATGCGACAAATGTGACAGAAACAATAGCAGTTGCTTTTTTTCTAAATATTAATGCAGCTAGTAATCATCATAAAAATAGCAACAAAACAAAAGTAATTAGTTGCAGCCGACAAGTTCCTGTTCTCCTTCATTTGGACTTCGATTTCGATTTGGTTTGTGCGAATGCGCAAATCGGAAAACACAAGCAAATGTGCAAGATTGAAAAAAGACAACAAAAACAACAACTAGCATTCTGTTACGTGCACATATGTATGTATGTATGTAAGTAGTTAGTAGTTGCAGTTTGACTTTAACGGCGCTAATCGCTTGCCCAAATAGTTGGCGTTAGCAAAATCAGGTTCAATGACAATAACGCCAGGTGAGTGCCGCAATGCGAGATTTGCACATTCTAGCGTATGCATGCGTGTGCATATAAATTGCAGTTAACAGTAAGCAAAAACAACAATAGTACAGTTTATTTGCCTTTTAAAACTCGTTTCAACAAAATTCACCACTTTACAAAGTGGTGGTACAAAATACAAAAAATATTGCAAGTCTCATTAGAAATTCATTAAGTTAATGCCTGTTTTATTAGCACTTATAAATTGAAATAATTGCTTGTGTTCAGCTAAATAGTACACCGCATAGTTACAAATATATCAATTGCTTGTAACGAGTGTTTATGAGGACATTTACGAATTCTGCGAACAATAAAATGATACTGGAATTTTGCGTAGCTGCTTGAAGTGGCAACCACAGCCATTAACTGACAATTGACTTTTATGTTTGTAAACAATAGAAATATTAAAATATAACTTTGCAGTTTTTAAACGATTATTTATGTTGAATAGTAAATAATGAGAACAAATTTTGAAAAAAACGTGTGAGTGAAATCTCGCTTAAAAGTATTTTTAATGCGTAAAAACCATATGAACCATTATTTCTATATTAAAAATGAAAATTCGCCGGAAAAAAACTATTTTTATTTGTTTCGTGCAACCTTTGTGGCTTTACAGTGCGTGTGAGCGCAAAAATATAATTCATCCTATTCGAATATTCTATTTGAGAGAAAAGAACTAGTTCTATATATCAGAATACTATGATAAAGAAGCTTAAATTGTGGTTTAGGATATTTTTCTTCGTAATAATTAGGTATAAGCGAAATCATGATCAAATTTCTGAATTTGGCATTAAAATGAGAAACGGTGTCGAATTTCACGCTTTGAACTGAAAATATTTCTAAAATATACAAATTTGCTCGGTGTTTTTTTCTTTTTAGAGAAGACATGAGTCGAACTGCTTGGCATGAGGGGAGTACTATCACTGAAAGCTTAATAATTTGCTTATTTTAATAGTAAGAAATTGCGCATTGGCATAAAGCGAAGCAATTTAATGGAAAGTCATATTCTAATGGTATTATTATGCATACTATATGTAAAAATATTTTTTTAAAGAAAAATATGTTTACGAGCTAATAATCTTTAAAAAATTAATTGAGCCGATTTCCGCGTTTAAAACTGAATTTAAATTTCTTATGAATAAATTAATTCAAAAAATAATTTTTATCAAAGAAAATGTAACCGAGATATATTTTTATACGCTTGCAACCAGTTGCTACAGAGTATTATAGTTTTGTTCACCTAACGGTTGTACGTAACACCTAAAACTAAACGACATAGATTTAGGATTATATACAAGTATATAATTGAATAGGATGACGAGAAAAGCTTAAATTCGGTTGACTGTTTGTCTGTTCATCCGTCTCTAACTAGAGTAAAAATGGAGATATCTCTGAAACGTGTTATGTGGGTTCCTTATTATTAAAAAAATTCAAGTTTGTAGATGGGCGTAATCGGACCACTGCCACGCCCACAAATAGTCATTAACCGAAAACACATAAATTGCCATAACTAGCACTAAATTAAGATATAAAACGGTAATTTGGCACAGAGGATCGCAGTAGCAAGGGCCGCCACTTTGTAATGTCCAACTTTTGTTAATGGAAAGAACTGCGGCGCTCTGCAATTCATTTGTCACGTTTCGCTTGTGATTATTTGATAAATAATTTCACATTTATGCACGTTTGTGAGTGATTTTCATCAATTACCTTCGGTCTGCGCTTGTTTATTGAAATTATTATGACGCTTATCTGCCGCTCCTTCAATTTGTAGGCAAAGGCACTTTATTGCGATTATTTGTTGTATTTTATTTAAATAAAATAAAGTCAAACTGTATATTGTTTAAAATTTGTTTTGGATTTTACCAAGAACACTTTCGCTGGTTGTCGAACAAAATGTGAAAAGCTATCGTTATGTGAACGAATTTTTATATTTCTTAGTCCTACGTGTAGTCTTTGTAAAATCACAATACAATTGCACTTTGTTGTTGTTATAATTGCTACTGTGGTATTTGCTTGACGAAAACATGAAGTTTTCAAACACTTTACACACACAACACTGAACCAGCTATTGCAAGACGCACGCGCATTCGAGCCGAGCTATTTGAAAAGGCCTTCGATTAGAAACTTTTGTGGCGCTTCTCTTGATATTTTCGCTTTACAATGCAAACGCTTATGTTTTTGCTACTACCAAGTCGCGTTCGAGCACCAAATTGTCGGTGCGCGCAGATATTTTATAACAATTCGCTAATAATTGCAAATGCAAAGAACGTCGTGGAGAAACTGTGTTTTCTTCTTTCTTAAATTTTTATTTTTCTTATTTTTTGGTTTTGCTTATTTGACTTTTTTGACGTACCGAATTAAGTTGACCGATCGACCGCTGCTGTGGGCGCTTGTGATGTTGCGTTGATACGCGTCGAAAGCGCTATACTTCACTCGGATCGGCGACAGTTGCTTAAATATTAGCGGCGAAACAAGTGCGATGCGTGTTTGGACGGCGGCTGGCCGAATCTCACGCTGTGTACGCTGGACGCACGAGAGTGTGCCTGTGCCTCTGTGTGTGTGAGTGTGTTTGTGTGTGTATGGGGAGCGACGGCAATTGAAAATGAAACATTTGTGGTGCCAAGGCACAGTTACTTTTTCAGCTCACACACACACACACGCACATGCGCCCACTGAGCAATGAGCAATCGGCCTGACACTCGAGACGGATCGTAGCGTCGAAACGAAATGGAAATTTCAACAGCGAGCGCTGAGCGAGCGTTCGACAGGATGGAGGGTGGGCGAAGATGCTGAGCGTTCATTAATTAATTGCGGATCGGTTAATTGAGCAAAGTATGATCAAAAACAATAAGAATTGCAAACAATAACAAATGCCAAACTGTGCCGAAGCTTGTTTTAGAACATTGTTAGCACACGAAGGCGTTAAACTGCAGCGCGGCCGCGTCGCTTAGCTATATAAAAGCCCTAACTGGACGGACGGCTTGTATTTGGAGCAGCGTTTATTGTAATTTTCTTATGTGTGTGTTAAAGACAAAGAACCTAAATGCCGGGGTGGGGGCAGTTACTATGTAGATTAGGTAAGAAGTAATGCCCGATTGTGCTGTGGCGAGGAAGGGAGAAATGGCAGTGTAGCACGTGCCGCTGATGATCGGGAAGCAACAAAAAACCGCTGTAATAAGTGTTGACACAGTACAGAACTAAGCGTACAAAAAAGTGATTGCACATTTGCCAGCAATTAATGAATAGTTGAAGCTGAAAATAAACATTGGTGAATGTCATCGCAAGTGACATAGGTTATGGCGTTAAGCGCACAGAGTGCTACACATGCCACAAATTGATTTTGAGTGAAATATTAATGAAATTGTAATATAACTACTAATTTTATGCACTAATTTGTAGTAATTAAAGTACTTGATAATAACGAAATTACAATGTTCTATAACAAATATGTACATGCAGTGGGTGTTTTTTGAGAGCTATCGGATTGGACTTACATAAGTATTTGACATTTATGTTCAGCATGTTATTATAGGAAATGAAACTGTTTTTTTTTTTTAACAACAAACGGCATTTTGTATAACACATATGTATGTACAGCTATAAGGTGTTTTTTAGAGCTAACGGATTTGCTAGAAGTATTGTTGGAGCCCCAAACTCCAAAATATTGATAATTTCAATGATTTTCCTGCTTTTTATGCGATATAATTTTTAAATTTAGAACAGACACCCTTTAATTGAATGCTAAAGTTGCCGCCGAAGCATTGTTTCGACCACATTGTGTGCAAATCAATTGAGAAAAGTGCGCGGCCACGCTTGGGGCACTAAGCAAGCGCTAAAGTGTTGCATTAAAAACAACCGTGTACGAGAAATAAATTATAATTTTAGAGGTAAACAAACTAAGCAGCTACTAAAGCATAATCTGCATAAAATAAATAAAGCTGCTATCGATAGCTTTTAATAATGTAGTGTTTTGCTTGCAGTATGTAGCTGCGCATTAATGGGTACTACTAGCGAGCAAATTAATAACACTTGTTTGGATGGAACAAAAAAATGAGAAACCACAAATAGAGCAAGGTGGTTAGCATAACACAGTTCATATGCACTAAATTACGCTTCGACTTTTGTTGGATTTTTGTAAGCGTTACTTCGATTTCTGTCTCCCGGCAGGTTCTTTTATGCAGTGTATAAAATAAGTAAAACTTAAAATTTTTGAATTTACGGAAAATTTTCGATTGACAATTTGTGTTCTTTTTCGATATTAAGCCAAAAAAAAGCGAAACAAAAAATATTTTATATAGAAATACAACGTATTTACGACATAAAAAGGTTAATTAACTGCAAATTTTTTAACCAAAATTTTTTGTAAAATATAAAATTAAAAAACACACAAACTTTGTTATTTGAATTTTTCATATAATTATTGAGGTGCGTGAAAGTGGTAGATCTTATAATTACCTACAACTCTGCCATGTAACTTTTTTCCACAGCACTCGTAGTCTTACGGTAAAACGCGATATGCCGTTATAAGCTCTTAAAAATTCTACCACCTTAACTTCCTCTTCCCGGCGTCAGATCGTACGTATGTATATTATTTTCACTTTCATTTTTGTTATTTTAGCTTCAATCTGTTTGGGTTTTTATCACTTTTTACTATTTTCTAGTGCTTTTAGCACGAGACTGTCTGCAAAAAAGTCTCACATTTTAAAAATTGTGTATCAAATTTGGTGTGTTTTATTTCAATTAAAAGCGTATTTAAGTCTTTAAAAGCAGGCAGCGTTGCTAAAAAATTAATTATGGCACGCCATTACTCGCGTTCTTGCTGTTGATTGCTTTTTGCGTCACCGTCAATTTAATGCGCCCAACCCACATACGAATTATTGACAAAATATTTCAAGCATGTGCCTAAATCAATGGGATAATACTTGCGCTTTATGATTATCTATAATAATTTTGTACCAAAATTAGAGCTATTTTTACATTATTATATAATAATTATATATTTTCGCTACGATTGCTTTAGTTTTATTGCCTTTTTTGACTATGGTACCAGTGCCACACAATGGCACAATGCAAACAAATGGTCAAGCAATCAGTCAACCATCCGCGCTTTTGCCGTTATCGCTTGACCGAATTGCATGTAAATATTGGAAATGCGATGGCTGGCTGTCAAATTCAGACAGTTTGCGAGAGCTTGACAGTATTGTTTTGTTTAATTTCAATGCATGAACTAT
This sequence comes from Bactrocera zonata, assembly GCA_037783105.1. NCBI lineage: Eukaryota > Metazoa > Arthropoda > Insecta > Diptera > Tephritidae > Bactrocera > Bactrocera zonata. The sequence continues at coordinate 279,705 of JBAWJQ010001070.1, read as the reverse complement.
TTTGTGTAATGTTTTGGTACAAAGTCCACTGTTCAAACCATAATTATTATTATTGTACTTGAATAGGATCCTTTATGTTTGTTTTTGTATGGTGATGTAAACAATAATAATAAATAAATAGTAAAACAATAACAATAAATAATTTATGTAAAAGTAAGTATGCAAAATAATGATACACATAATTAAAAAGAATAGTAAAACAATAGCAATAAACAACAATGATAAATAATGTATGTAAAATTATGTATGCAAAATCAATTACTCAAATTAATATGCTTGAGCAACGGCAAATTGCATCATTTTGTTTATAAGACTTCACAAATTCACGCCTTTCTTTCTTTAACTTGCATTGTTTACGACTCGCGGAAATGTTATTAATGAATTAATTACACCCATAAATTTTGTGAAGTTGACAAAATTTGCTGTGACACAAACTGACATGCATACATATGTAAATACACGCATTTATTTATTTTGATATGCGAAATTAATGTGAGATTTAATTAAAGCAAATTATGCTACGTTCAATATAATTTTATATTTATACTGCTTAAGCAAGTAAAGGGGCAAATGCAGCTGGTAAACCTGCCAAGTTGACAGCTGTGTGACACTATAGTGGTGAAAATTTTGTTATTTTTATTTTACAATTTAAATATTTGAAAATTTAATCTGAATTACTGCCGAGATAAATAAATGAAGCGTGTCGTTTAATTTTTTAGACGCTGAAAATCCTTTTTAGTAAACTTTTATGCGGTCAGGCAAGTCGATTTGGTTCGGCGATTCGGTGACATTTCATAGACTACACGGCGTATGAGCAAACTTTTCAGGCCAGCTGCTTTTATTCAAGTAATGATTCAAGAAATTTGTAGTTTGCTGCGGCAAATCTACTTAATAAATGGTTTCGGATATGTAATGATTTAAAAAAAAATTTAGAAAATATGTAAAAATTAAAAAACAAAAAATAAAAATTTATAAATATTAAAATTTGTAAAGAAAAACAATTAAAATTTGAAAAAATTAATAAAAATTGAAAATTTGTAAAGATTACAAAAAATGAAAATTTGTAATAATTAAAAAACAAAAATGAAAATTTATAAAAAAAATCAAAATAAAAATTTTTGAAAATTTGTAAAGATTAAAAAAAAAAAAGAAATTTGACAATTTGTAAATTGTGTTTTGAAAAAGTTTTCACGATAATTATTATTTCTCGAAAATTTGTACAATATTTGTTTCAGCTGAGTTATATTTAATACATAAGCATTTATTGCTATTTATTTAGCAAATTTGCAGTTTGTTGCCTCAAATTTATTTAATTGATAGTTTCGGATACTATGTAATGACATACGAAAAAATTGTGAAAATATGTAAAAATTAAAAAAAAATTAAAATTTGTAAATTGTTTTTTGAAAAAATTTTGACGATAATTATATTTTGATTTATTATTATTATTTTGTAAAATTTATTTATATACAATTTTTGTTTCAACCGAATTATATTTAATATATAATCATTTATTTGAGAGTACACATTTTTAAACGCTATCTACATGCGCTCTTTTACGATGTCAGTCACAATTTAAGCTCAAGCACGGAATCCCCAGCACCACCCTAAAATCCAGTTATGCAGAAATAAGTACACAGCTCTTATTTTTATTTACATTATTAATTACAGAAGTTTTTACTGAAAACTTTGCGTGTATGTAGTATTTGCATATGTACATATGTACGTGCCTGTTGTGTGCCTTTCCATGACTTGCAAAATACTAAATATTTGTCCCTGTCAGCGTGTAAAAATAGCAACAGGTGTATTGCAATGCTCTGCTTTGCAACTTCACGTATTTAAACATGTTAAATCACAAGGTTTACATTTTGTTGTTGTTTAAATAAATGACTTTACGCGAATATTCTTTTTAAATTCGTTTATTTTTAAGGGCTTGGAGGGCTGGGTAATGAGGGCTTTCACTTGGAGGGCTTGATAATGAGCGTTTATATTTTTATAATTTTGAGTTTTCTCGCAAATTTTTAGAATTTAAGCACTAAAATGACTTAGCATTCGTTAAATTCTTCGATAAATGTGGCATGGAAAATAATAAAGCAATATTTTTTTTAATATTGTTATATTATTAATAAGAAGCAACTGTAAGCCTCTGCAAAATACTTAAATGCAAAAGCTAATATGTGACGGTCAACGCAAAAAATAAATAAAAAATGAAATGAATGAATGTGAGGGAAAAAATTAAGTAGATGAAGATATGTTACAAAAAAATTATAAAATCTAAAGCAATAACATTACTACATATTAATATACATATCTATTTTTTACAACTAAATTCGAAAACACCAGCACAAAAAGCAACAAAAATCTCAAACTTTTGGTTATTTATCTTTGAGTAAACATTTTAGCTCTATTTTTAGTTTTTTTGTATTTTTTTTTTTATTAAAAATTTTTTTATTTTGCTAAAATGAGCCGGTTTTTATTGATAATATTTACTGGCAGCGCGATAACAGTATCCATAGAATGCAAACTGTGTACTTGCAATTATTTACGAATTTCGCTACTTTCGTTTCAATATTTGCATATTGCTTACCAAATTGGATTAAGATTGTCGATGCGCTCGAAATTCGAGAATAAATAAAGAATAAATATAAAACGAGAAACAAATGTTGTTTAAGAACCACGAGATTTGCATAATATTGAGAGCCCAATATTTAAAGCCAAATATTATGCAAATTTCCAGGCTCTCCAGTGATAAACAAACAATTACTTCGTTGTTTGAATGAGTGTGCATTAATTCGAAAACTAATATACATACATATATGTATTTTTTTGAAATTATATCACATTTATGCTTTGTTTGTACTTTTCATTCACATAGCACATATTTTTTATTTCTTTTCATTAAAAGCTCAACTAAAATGAATACAAAAATAATTAAAAACAAGAAAAAACTTTAATTTCGACTGAACCGAAGCTAAAATGCTCCTTACAGGTGCATTTCTTATGGCATAAAAGGGTATAAACAGAATTTTAACTTGTTTTTGTTCGGTCAGTTTGTATGGCACCTACATATTTACATATATGCTAAAGTAGTCCGATCTAAACAATTTGTGCAGAGATTGTCGCGGTTTAAGAATCCAAGGGTTTGTACTTGAGATTTAATTTAGAATATGTTATACACAGTATGCTGAATTTTGCTAAAATCGGTTCAGTAGTTTAGGAGTCGATCGCGGACAAACAACGTGACACATAATTTTTATATATAAAAATAGAGGTTCGATATCAACGGTTTCAACCAATGAGTAGCTTTTTGGGGATAAAAGAATGTGTGCAAAATTTCACAGCGATATCTGAAGAATTCTTGGTTCAGGGCACAAAAAGTACCGCTGCTCATTACACAATATTACGCAGCAGTTGTGTTACGAAAAATCATTCGCTATTGACCTTAAAACTCTGCAAACTTGCATACTGCATAAGAATTAAATATTATTTTTTATTACTTTCCAAATATATACGCACACATACAAATGCATATATGTGTGCACGTGTGTTTGTACCAAATTTAAATGCATATTATTTCCGTTTCCAAGCACTTCTTAAAATGCAAATGCGCATTCTCAACCGCCACCACGCCTCTTTCACAGCTACCAAAAATTTTCGGAACAAACACACACACGCATGCACAGGAGTGATAAAATAATTAATAATGCAAATGGAAAAGTTTTTGCACCAAATTAGCATACAAACAATCGAAGCACTTAAAAAATGTTAAATGCAGTTGCAAAACAACGCTTAATGTGCTCGGCGTGTAATTATTATATTCTTGGGCAGCGTTGTCAACACATGCGAAAGAAAGTACATGCGCGTGTGCGTGTGTGTGCGTGAAATGTCATCACGCGGTGCAATTAAAATGCCACAATTTCTTGTTTGCACCGAACAATTAAACAGTATTTATGTTAAATTATTAAAAAAGGCGTGTTTTAGTGAATTTGAAATGTAATATTACACACTTATATATGTTTGTGCGCATGTGCGTGTAAGCAGGCTGTATTTACAATGCATTAGCGTCACTTAGCGCGAAGTTATTTTTTGGAACTTCTGCGCTTACTCATGCTGGCACATTCCGCTCTTCGCTTGGGCGGCAATTGCGTGCGTGTTGACTTTATTGTTGGGACAGTGATGTGCTCGAGGTGCGAATGTCATCAGCTATTTGCCAAAATTGATTAACAAGGTAAATGTCAGGGTGGTCAGCGGTGAGTTTTATTTTCCCCACTTTCATACATACATATGTGAATGTATACACTTACATATGTAATTTAAATTTGCATGCGCAGAAATATGTGAAAAAAACGAAAGAAGCCAAGAAGCCACCTTCAGTTTTGAGTGCGATGATGTTGAATAAATAATAATATATGCATACATATACATGTAAGCAATGTATGAAAGTAGTAGGTAATGAAAAGATTCTTTGAGTTTATGTTATTTCACATAACCTCAAAATGTATATAAAAAATTAAATAACCAAGTTTGTGGCGTTGACTCCTAATTTTCAATCCAAAATTTTAACATTCAAAAAATTGAAAAAAAAAATAAAAATTTAACCAAATATTTGTTATTTTTTAAGCAAGAAATACGTTTTTGAAATATTTTAATATTTCCAAATATATCCTCACGTCAAAATAGCTGTTTTTTAAATCGGCAGTTTTATTTTGCTGCAAACTTTACTTTCTGATGGAATAAAATGATCAAAATATTTAAAATTTAATAAAATAAAAAAGCGAAACTGCGCGTAATTTAATGTAATTCATGACCGTTTTACAACCAGTATAGTATTTAATGCTTAAATCACACCTTCACCGAGCTGATTTTTTAGAAACTTGCACGGTCACATGAATTATTTCATTTCTTGATTTGTAAATTTTATTTTATTTTCATACATCACTATTCCTTTTTAGTCTTAAGCCAAAGGAGTTTAATATATCCAGCCAAACTGTGAAACATTCCTGCAATTTCAGTGCTTTTTAACGCCGTCTACACGACACAGGATAAAAGTAACTCAAAATCTTCGCTTACTAACCGTTAATTGTTTTTGTAATGTTACTGTTCGCTGTTGTTGTTGATCGTCAGTTTCGCAAACCCACGAATTAGTTAATGCTGAAATGCTGCCGCAAAACTCCAAGCTGATATAAACACTATCCAGTCACAGGTGATGTGAAAGTAAATTTTTTGGTAGTAGAAGGGTTAATGAGCTCTTAACGGCTCCAAAAACCGTTTGACAATGAGTACTGAACTATGGCAATGCCGGCTTATATTTCGAAAATTCTCATACGGCACCTAGCTAGTTGGAGATAGGATCATCTAGCTGGCTATCTGCGTATGTAGGTGTGTGTGCACATCTGTTGGCAGTGATGTATGATTAATGTGGCGTTGCGCGTTGTTGTTATTGCTGCGCTACTGATAAGTCAATCCACAGAAGCTGTAAGTGATGCTTATCACTAGACGAAAATTAATAAAGCAAAAAAATACGCAACAACAAAAAATTGAGCAAACAGCATTGCAGTAGATGTTGGTAGAGGGAAAAGGACGGCGGTGTGGATGTCTGTATGTATGTCTACAGGCGAAATAATTAACTGCAGAGAACAATCGCATAACTATTTAATACGATTTAGCAGTGATTAGAGTACAGTTACATATTTACTAGTTCATATGTGATTGGCATGGTAGTTGTGGTTAAGAACCGACGTTGTTAAGAAGCTATTAAAATTAAAAAAAAAAATTAATGTGTAATTGTAAATTGAGGCTTTGTGTTTGGAAAAAATATTCTTATGGTTAAAATTCATTTTTGTAAACTCTCAATAGCGGTATAACGCTTGAAATGTTAATTTTTATACTAAGTTTGGTATAACAATGAGATTAGTTTGCTACTACTTTCATTTTAATATAAACAATGGAGATTTTAGCGATTTTTTGAGCTAATAACAAAATTAAGACGACTTTATTTCTGAAGTCACTATACTTTCGTAATTTTCCTTTTTCACATTAAACAGGGTAATTAAATTTGCCACGAAATTTGTTGCAACCAGAAGAAAACGTCGGAGACCCTATACACTACCAAATATGGTATATATATATACATACATACATATGTATATATAATGATCAAAGTGACGACCAGTTAAATCGGCCATGTCTATCTATTTATCTATTTGTGCGGCTGTTTGTCCCTCTGTAAATACGAAATATCGTTCTGAAAATTTTCAGGCATCATTTTTTTCCGGAAGCTGCACATTTGTCGGTACCACCGATATTGGATCATTATAGCATATAGCTGCCTTACAAACTGATCGATAAAAATCACACACACACAGATATTATCCAAAGCAACGCTACAAGCTACGAACTAATTGTTCAGATCATACCACAATAGCGCACAGCTGCCATTAAACTGACCGAACAAAAGCGAAATGAAGCTCTTCGGTTCCTTCAATAGTCGGGTTTACGTAACCTTAACGGATCCGGACTTTTTTCCGGTAAAGAACTGTCAATCGGTCAGCATTCCTCCAAATTCTTGTTCTTCGGGAATGTTTTCCGCTGCTACCACAATAACAACGACAACAACAAGATACAGGTAAGCCCTTTTTTATGCTATGAGAAATGTAGCTGTGAGGGGTATTATCGCTGCTGTGTAGCTGAAGTTAAATTTTTTTCGTGTTTTGTGTATATTCCGACTATTTAAGTTAATCTGAATTATTTAAGCAAATATTTTTTTGTTTTTGGTATCTGCCATTGTAACAACACAGATTTTCCAGAAAATACGAAACAAATATTAAACAACCACACAAATGTATGTATATGTACATATGTGTATGTATGTATGTTTAGCTTAGGCGAGTGCATATCATTTGCAGATAATACCGATTAAGTCTGTAGATATTAGCTACCTACGTAATTTAGCATTATAAATTTTACTGCAAAATCAAAACACACACACACCCACACAGCTACAATTGTTTAACATTTTTATGGCTACTCAACGGTAATGTGTACTATTTGAATATTTTGTTTAATATTTTGCCCGCTGTTACTTTTTCTATAAAGAGTACACATATACAAATATATATGTGAATGTGTATATGTGTGTATATGTGTGTGTGTACTTTTAGAACATATTTGCAGTGGCTTTGATATCTGGCAGTGATTTAGGGCGCCCTGTTGTGCTTTCTACTTTCCACGTTTCTTGGCTGTTGTTGTTGTGGATTGAAGCTGCCCGCGTGCCGTTGATAATTAATTCGGACTAGCCGCTGACGTCCAGGCATTTCAGTTCTACTTTTAGCTAAAGTTTTTAGCGATTTAGCCATTATCATTCGTATATTTAGTTGCACATTTAAATAGAAATGTTTACAATAGCCTCACGCGGTGAATAATTACGCGCAGATATCTCAAGAATTTTATGGTTATTGTTGTTTAGCAGAAAAATATTGCCTTTCAAGCAAAAACTTGCGCACGCATAATTAAAAAAGCACTTTTCCCTGTGCGAAACAGCAAAGTGAAAAAAGAAAGAGTTAAGTGGAATTTTCGTAATTAAAATTGTTTTCCAAAAGATGCATTTACGCGCTTTAAACGCACTCATGGGCACTAAAAGTGGCTTTTAATCATATAAATTTGTTAAGGCTTGCTGTTGGGGGCAAGAGAATCGCGCATTTGGGGTTTAAATGGACTTTCATTAAATTATTCGCTGCGGCCGATCGTCGATTGTGGTGGACGATATACCGGAAACGGTGTTTTTGGAATTTTATGCAAATTATTTATTTTAATTACACTGTGCGTTTGTGTGTGTGTGCACACATACATACAGAAGCTTTAAACGCAATTAAATATTTTTAATTTATTGTCAGCTAAAAATAGAAAAGACTTGTTTGCCCTTGTTTACACAAATGAATACAGAAGCAGAAAGGAAATAAGGAAATCAATAATTCTGTCACGGAGGCTACTGCCAAAGTGTTTCCAAATGTATTGATTGTGTTTGTGGTATTTTCGGATTAACTGTGAGCTTTTTATGGTTTAGCCCTGCATGTTTGTATGTCCTGAGCAGGATAGTATGGTAGTCGAAAAAGTCTTTTCGTATTTTGTCAATAGATATCGTTGCAGTCGTATATCTCCAGTGTTATCAATCACATTGTGTCATTCCATATAGTGCTGAAAATGTGAAATTTTAAACTTCATTTAACCAAATTAAAAATTCGAGGAAGCTGAAAAAAAGTTAAAGCTGTTCAAAAATGAGTGAAAATAATGAAGAAATTCGCTTCATTTTGAAATTTTTGTATAAAAATGGGCATAATGTCACACAAGCCACTAATAAAATTTGTGGAGTTTCCGGAGACGATGCTATATCAGTTCGTGTAGCACAGCAATGGTTCGCTCGCTTCCGTTCTGGGAATTTCGATTTACACCGATGAGAGTTTTACACTGGTGGAATAATGACTTTAGCTGAAAAATTGCAGAAAATGGTAGACCAAAATGGTACATATTTGTTTATTTATTAGTTTAAATAAAAAAAAATCAAGTTTGATTAGAAATACCAAAAGACTTTTTCGACTATCGACTATAATGTCTATTCATAGCCAAAAATACCAAAGATTTGCATCATTCACTAAAACACTGAACAAATTGGCATATGACTCACTTTTTCTTAATTTTTTCGCGAGATGTATCCTTCATTTTCCATTATTGACATAACCCATTTCCGCTTAATTTTTAAATAGCAACAAGATAATGTTTTGCATTTCTTCATTTTTAAAGCTTATTCGCGTGCAAAGACAAATATTTATGCATAGTTCTAGGGTATGATGTACACACACCTTCATGTCTGTATGCTAGCGCTTGGGGAAGAGTAAGCGCTGTCAGAATGTGAGAAGCAAAGTTAGTTATTAAGTCGTCTTTAGATTAATTCATTGTCAACGCATACAAACATACAAATGTAATGCAATGCAATGAAATTTCTTTTATTACAAAAGTTACCTTGCTGGCAGTAAATAACAACAACAAACACCGAAACATTTATAAATATTTACGAGTGTGTAAACATAGTACATAGGTATGTGTGTACATTAAAGCGTGCCGATTTACAGTGAGCCAAAAAATGGACAATCGCGTATGTGAGAAATGTGCTATGGATCATTCAAAACAACTTTGCCTAAGAGATTACTGGTCTAAAACCGGTTTCGAGCCAGCGATTTTTAAGGCTAAGTTTTTTAGGGATCATAAACATTTGTTCGTCAGGTTTTGAGATATCCGAATGAAATGTCATTTGTAGGTACATTTAGATATTCTATTGATCATTTGTAGGAATTGCTTAGATCGCACCGCTATATCACATCTATCTCATACAACCGATTATTTAGATTTTTTAAACTTCGCATTGTTCTTTTTGTTGCGTTAGAAAATATCAGTGAAGTAATTTCGAGGAATGGTGCCGAGTTGACAGTCCTTGGCCGGATAAAAATCCAGGTTCTGTTCCGATTACTTAGACCCAACTGTCGTAAGAAATTTCGCCTTAAAAATCGCTGGCTACAAACCGATTTTAGACCCATATTTCCTTGGTAAAGTTGTTGCACCGTAGATCATTTCGCTTATACGCGACTTTATAGAAAAAAAAAAATAGTCCGAGACTAATGTACATACATACATACATACATATATGCTTCATTATTATTGGCAACGCAACGTTTTTGCTTTCTTTAATTGAAATGTACTTGAAATTTATGGGTTCACAAATAATAAAAAAAAGTTATTTCTTGCGAGCAGATGAAATGCAATTGAAGTTCATTGGCGGCGTGGATTTTTTGGTTAAACATAAACAATGTTACGATTATAGTAATTTTGCCACATATGTATGTACATATAATATACACACACATATAGAAATTTACTATAGTAAAGAGATTATTAAATAATGAGCGGCGTAAACGAAAGTGGTGCGGTGAAATGTGGCTTAGAAAAAGATTATACGCACCAACAAGTATCTACATATCATACATATATATTATACTTCGGCAAATACATATGTATTTATTGGGTAGTCGAAAAAGTCTTTTCGTATTTCTAATCAAATTTTAAAATTCTAAAATCTCACCTTTCCAAAACTATATGGTACATATGACACATCGTGATTGGTAGCACTGGAGATATACGACAGCAACGACATCTATTGACAAAATACGAAAATACTTTTTCGACTACCCAATATTTGTGTATATATCATAAACGCGTATAGTGGTTGGCTTATTTTAGTTGTATATTTAATTTGTTGTTTAGTCAATATTTTAACAACTCTTTTTATCTAAATTATAAATAATGATTTCATAATTTTCCAAATCAGCACAAATATTTTTTTTTTGGATTTTTGTGACATTGACGCAACGAGAGATCAGAGATACGAATAAGCGGTAGTATTTAGATATCACGAGAAGTAAAACGTGTAGCAACGGTGGCAAAAGTACACATCATAAACCGATTTAAAACGTGAATGACGGCAAAAAATAATCAAAATATCAAGTGAGTTTTAAGATATTGCAGAAAAGAGCGTAAATACATCATACAAAATAAAAAAATATAAAGAAGTAAACGTTCTTACATACAAAGTGCAATAAAATTAAAAAAAAAAAAAAAAACATATTTTAGTAGCAAAATTTGAATAACAACGCAGCATAGATAGGTATAAAGTTTAAAATCGCCAAACGTTGACGTCTTTCGTCTTAAGTACAGCAATAATCATAAAGAAATTATTAAGAAACGCCAGCAGCAGCGGGCACTCATTGACATCAAGTCTTGATTCATGTAGTTTTTGCATTATTAAAAGTGACAATTTGCTTTTCTGCTTTCATTTTGATAAACTTCCGAATAACGACGTACAGAGGTGGGCGAATTTGTGGACGTGTGTGTGAAAAAAAACATTGTTTTATACAATATAATAAGTAAATATAAATAAAATATTATGCACAAGCATATAGACGCACTATTTATGTGTGTATGCATGCACAAACATTTTCCGACGCAGATGGACCCGCGCTGACGTCATTCAGCCGCCACTGTGTTTGAGATAAAGCCTCTTTGACTAATTTTTATTGTTATCATTTGCTTGTGTTTTTGTTGCTAATATTGCACTTGCAGTCCCGTGAGTACGTTTCTGTTTCAACGATTCCCTCGAGTATGCAGTTAATTCTGGGGTGGATATTTGTTTACATAAAATTATTTGTACGGAAGAAGAAGCACAATTTCAATTCTTTAGCCTAAAAACGTGAATAACTTGCTAGCATTGCATAGCCTGAGAGGTTAAGCTAATAAGCTGCTATGCGGTGTTGGTGTTGATCACGAAGACGATCGTCTGAAACTAATACGGTAGTCGAAAAAGTCTTTTCGTATTTTGCCAATATATGCCGTGTATATCTCTAGTGCTACCAATCGCAGTGTGTCATACCATTGGTGTTGGAAAGGTGAGATTTTAATCCTCATTTAACCAAACAAAATTAAATTCGGGAGAGTTGAAAAAAAGTTATAGCTGTTCAAAAATTAAATGAAAATAATGAAGAAATTGGTTATATTTTGAAATTTTTGTATCACAAAGGGAAGAATGCCACGCAAGCCACCAACGAAATTAGTGAAGTTTCCGGAGACGATGCTGTATCAGTTCGTATATTACAACAATGGTTCTCTCGCCTCCATTCTGCAATTTTCGAAATTTCGATTTACGCTGATGAAGATTTTACACTGCTAAAATAATGTCTCTAACAGAAAAATGGCACAAAGTGGTCGACCAAAATGCTACATATTTGTTTATTTATTTATTATTATAAATATAAAAAAATAAGTTGAAGTTTGATTAGAAATACGAAAAGAGTTTTTCGACTAACCAATATAATATTCTCTCTCTCTCTACTACGCTCACATCAAATATCAATAAAGAACATCAGAAAATATTTCACTCGATTCAATATTCGATCGTATTTCATGTAAGATAGAACGTAGCGAGAGAACGAATAGAGCCGAGTGGGTTATTTATCCTCCCTGAGTAGCTCACGAGACCGCTTCTAACTTAGTTTTGGCCTGAAGTTTGTGCAAACCTCTTAGCTTTTTATTTTTCTCAGCAATCATCAGGTAATGGTTATAAACTTTGAATGGGTTTTGTTTGGTTAAAACCAAAGTAAAACAGTATTTAACTCAAGAATCTGAAACCCAGATCAGGATTAATCTTCAAATCGTCAGCGGAGAGTAGCATATACATACATAAATAGTTCTATAAATATGTATGTTTTGTTCATTAAAATGTAATTATAGATTTTTTAGTGGACTTTCGTGTCACCAAGTTCCCAATTCATATCTTTCATTCACATGCTGGATGGACATTTATTTTTAGCGCATACATCATGCGCCGCTGTACGCCTTCTGGGAACAACGGAGTGATTGGTGGCTCACGGAACGGGAAGATGAGTAAAAACAAATACATATAAGCTGAAGAAAATAAATAAGAAACTCAATAGAGAGAGAATGCTTCAATTTATTTGTTATGGCGAAATTCGCTAATTTGGATTTGTTGAATTTTTTTGATAATCATTTCATTTGACTTATGCTGTCGATCATTTATACATACATACATATACACATGTGTACATATATGACTCACGCTTGTTTATGCGCACATTTCAATTAATCAATTGATTAAAATTTCTTTATTTACAGTTGCAATTATGAGCAATTGAGTCATGGAAGCGCGTTACCTCAGAAATCCGCTTTTTGAGACGAATACTGTGGCGTGCTTAGTGGAAGAAACGCAGTGGTATTAATCATTCCTAATTTTTGAGAAACAACAAGTTAATAAAAAGAAAACCACTTTTGGTCGAAGAACTCAATAACCGACATTGAAAGTATTAAAAGTGATGTTTCTTGCAAGAATGCTTCCACATATAAAACAATTCCCACATGAAATGCGAATTGCAAATGTTTTTAAATTTTCTGTGACGTCAAATCAGCACTCTTTGCTGATAAACCCAAGATTGATTTACGTACAAAAAGTAAAGAAGACAGCATGAACGGCTATAAAGAAGAACTTTGATCGGTCAGTTTGTATGACAGCTATATGCTATAGTGACCCGATTAAAACAATTTCTTCAGTGATTGCATCAGTGACTCAGCCAATAACTCATGCCAAATTTCGTGGAGATATCTCGTGAAATGAGAAAGTTTTCCATACAAGGACTTGATTCCGATCGTACAGTTTGTATAGCAACTATATGCTATAGCGTTCCGATATTAGCAGTTTCAAGAAAGTGCAGCTTCTTGGTGAGAAAAGTATGGATGCAAAGTTTCAGACTGATATCTCAAAAAACGAGTGTTTAGTTCGCGTATATATAGACTGAACGAGAGACGGACACAACTAAATCGACTTAGCTCTTCATACTGATCATTTATACATACATACATATGTCTTTTTTCGGTTTGCAGGAGAAAAAAATCCTTTTTCATCAGGACAATGTACAAGAGCATTTTTACAATGGCTAAAATCCATGAACTAAAGTTTGAATTGTTGAGGACCAGATTTATCCCCAAGCGAACTCAAAAAATGTTTGCTTGGCTTTGAAAACCTCCAAAAAAACAGGCCTTTTTTCATTTTCCAGAATCTCTAAAAAGTAGCGTGTTTTTTAAGCTTTCAACACAAAAAATTTGAAAATATTATATATGTATATACACATACTTATATATACATATATATATACATATTCCTGCTGTTTTGGCGGCTGCTTGACGATTTAAAAATATACTCATGTGCGCAAAGAGTTTAGAAAAGAACATAACAAATTCTTTCGCAAAAAAAAACATAAAAAGCAAACGCAAAAAAGTATAAAATAAAACACAGTTTTGAAAAAAAAAAAACAAAAACAGAAGCAAAACAAAATTGGAAATCGTACAATAAAAAACGCAGACGCGACATTAATAATCGGCGCGTCCCTGTCCACATGACCGGGTGTCGTCTGACTTACGATCAGCTGTACGCCGAACGTGCTTAGGCTTGCGGGCTACCTCTCACTCTAACGCTCTATCTATCCTACTCTTTTGTCTGGCATTCGCTGGCACTTTTCCGAATTGCACCGACTGAGCACAGCCAAGTACAGGGAAATATGACATTTTGGCACATTTGGCCTTGTCTATTGTCGGCAATGTTCAATGTGCCTTTAATGAGAGATCGACGTGCTTGCATACACACTGTATGTATGAATGTACATATAATTTTGTAATTTCATTATTTTTTACTTTCTTGCGATTCTTCGTGTTTTGAGCGATTATTATTTTCGCCAAAAAAACCGAACGCAGTGTGTGCGAAAGTACGCAAATTTTTTTTAGCAAAATATTCGTTCATGGCAACAAAATAGATACATACACACATATGTATATATAAGTACGTTATTGAAATCGGTACACAGTTTATACAAAAGCTCTTTTTGAGAAAATTCGAAATCGCATTTTATGAAAATAATGCCGCCCAAATGGCTGTTATTGGGATTTGTACATACTCCTACATATATACACAAATAAATTGCGAGTACATATGTATGTACATATGTTTGTTCGTGAGTCCAGTAAATTGTCGCCTGAAGTCACACAAGCGTCTGGGCGTTTTGGTCCAACAACTCTGTGGGGCTTAACTAAAAATAACTTTTAGCCGAGTGAACATAAAAAATTGAATAATATGAAATCGGTCGCAAAAAAGAAGAAAACCTTGTTGACGTCAAAGAATAAGCGTGATATTAAATAAATGAACCCAAATAAAAAATGAGTAATTTGATTGTGGGCAGTTGAAGACGTGATGGGTCCAACGGTAGAAGAGAGTACCAAATAAACACACTCACACAAGCAAATACTCTATATGTGGTGGCAATAAAATGGCTTTTAAAGACTATAGATTCGTAGGAATTACTAAACGATATTAAAAAGTAATTAAAAATTATATTTAATAGAGGTATTGAAATGTTTAAAAATCTGTGCACTGCTGTGTTTGATCTGTTTTGGTAGCGCGCTCCTGGGCCAAGCGCAATGGGATGCATGATGAGCAGCAATGTTTATGGGAAAGAGTAAGCAAATAAAAAAATAAATTCTTGAATACGCCATACGCCATCTTCAAAAGGCACAAAGACACGCTATTCTAGCGGAAATATAAAAAAATATATTTTTTCGAGTTGGAAATGAACGAATTTTCGAATTCGATTCAAAATGAGCAATTAATGTAAAAAGTAGTCAGTAGCACTGTAGAGCATTTAGGAACGTAACGATTATTGGACAACGATAGATTTTTTTCTTGTTACGATTTCTTCTTCAGAATGGGGCACCTCTCATTAAGTCTGGAAAATTCTCTAATGCAGAACGAGCATTATGGACCAGCCACCGTATTTGAGAGATTTGGCTGCCAATGGTTTTTTTCGGTTTTCGGAAACTGAGAAATGCGCTTCGGGGAACGCGCCATGAGTCCATTGATCCAATATATATATATGTATGTATAACAAGAAACAACGTTAACTTCCGCTACATCGAAGCCATGATACCCTTCACAGGTGCATTTTTTTTAGCATGAAAGGGTACACAAAATTCCTATTCTCACTTTGATCGGTCAGTTGAAATGGTAGCTACATATATGCTATAGTGGTTCGATCTGAACAATAGTTTCGGAGATTGTAGCGATATCTGGGGTAATAATGCTGAATATCGTGAAGATATCTTATGAAATACAAAAGTTTTACCTATAAGAATTTGTGTTTAATCGATCAGTTTGAAAGGCAGCTATATGCCGTAGTGATCCGATCTGAAAAATTTCTTCGGATATTTTGGAGAATATTTCGATAATTCAAATAAACAAGTTTTCCATCAAGGACTTCATTCCGATTATTCAGTTTCGACAAATAAGTAGTTTTTTGGTGAGAAAAGGAGGTGTGTCGATATCTCAAACAGACAGACTAAATTGGCTAAACCGACTTGGTCATTTATAGATAGACTTCATAGGGCCTCCTACGCTTCCTTTTTGGTGTTTAAAGTATCGTGGTAAACTTAATACACTTTATTCAGGGTATGCAAAACGTCAAACAAACCTTTCGCGCCGTCGACAAACAGTTGTTGTACACCCAGTAATTGCATGAGTATTATGTAACTCATATAGGATTTTCTCAAAGTACCTATTTGGCTCAGGTTATAACTATTTTTTTTTATGAAATCTAAACGAATCTAACCCCACCTTTTCTCTTTTTAAGATTTGTAAATGAACGTGAACCTCGGAAATGCTGGCAATATAAACTTGGAAAATTCCCATCAAGCAATGCTCAGTTCTTCTATTCTTCAATTGCTCTATTATTTTTATAAATAGTCGAACATACTGAGCACATATCAATACCATAATATTTGAATAAGTATTCTCTGTCTGGCAGTCAACATTTTTTTTGCATTCATATACTAGAAGTATATTTTTTGCAATAGTCGGAAAACTTTAGTCCCAAAATTGTTTTTGCAGACCACGCAAAGTCGCGCTATTGGCCACTGACGACCGCGCATACATTTCGGGAGAAAGTTGTGACGCACAAGCCGCAAATAACACCGCGACCGCAAAGACTGGCAGGTTTTTAGTGACTTGTATTTTTTTGCGTGCTTCTAGGTGCTAAAGGCGAAAATATTAAATAAATTCCCTACTTGTTTTTCTTTGTGCCCCCTCTCTCTTCGCCACCGATCAAATAGACACTCGCCGGCAGTCATCATGCGCTCCTGCGCCGCCACTCAGGCAGACATTAATGGGTGAAAAATTTGTTTATATAATTTTCGAAAATGAATTATGGCCGTAATATACTAGGGGCAAATGGCTACATGGCTGGAGCTATGCATATTGGCTTGTCTGTTAAACGCGATGACATGAGCGCAAACAAGAGCAACATAGCTAAAAAAATCAGTTCAAAATTTCAGAAAATTTCCTACACTTACTAACGCTTGCTACAAATTGTGCACAATTCACAAGTTTGTGGGCTGCTGTTGAAACTTTTGCTGACTTGTGCCCAAAACTAGTATGTTTTTGTTTACCTGTACGTATTATCAGATAATGAAGCTTAAAGTACGGCCAGATTAAATATTTAAGCACATTCAAATTACTACGCCGCAAGAAATTAATAAATAAATAAACAAGTATGAAAAGTGGCAAAGTGCGTTCAAAAAGCAAGTACCTATGGCCTGCCAGCGACACTCAAGGTGCCTGTCTGTGCTCAAAAGTAGTTGGATGAGTGTGTGTCTGTGTATTTGCTCTCTTGCGTACGTGACAACCCAGCGCTGAGACAAGAACAAAACACATTCAACAGATAAGCAACAATTGCACTTGAAATTTTACAACAAAATGGCTGTCACACGAAATACATATGTACATGTGTATGTATGTACACACACGGAAAACGGAAGTAGGTGTGATGAAGATTTTTAATACAATGCACCCTGTGTTGTGTTGGTATGCGCGAGCTTGCCTTTCAACCGATGTTTGTTTTTACAAAATTTTAGTGAATGTGGCGCGATTTGTTTTTTTATTTGCCAACTACTTTGCGCTTTTTTCTTAATGTTTTTCGAATTTGTAGAATTTAAAAAATTTTCGTCGTATATACACGAAGATGTCGCTCAGTTTTTGAGATATCGATCTGAAATATCAATCAAAATCAAGTCTTTATATGGAACATGTTTTTATATGACAAGGTATCTGCACAAAAATTGGCACATATTATTATTCAGATCGGACCACTATAGCATATTGCGGCTAAACGGACTGATTGATGTAAATCAAGTACTTATATGGCAAACTTGTTTATTTGACAAGATATCTTTACGAAATTCGGCATGGATTAGTGGCCAAGGCCGCGCTACAATCACAACACATATTATTCTAAACGGACCACTACAGCATATAGCTGCCATACAAATTGATCAATCAAAATCAAGTCTTTATATGGAACATGTTTTTATATGACAAAATATCTGCACGAAAATTGGCACAAATTATTGTCCAAAACAACGCTACAATCTCCGCAGAAATTGTGCAGATCGGACCACTATAGCATGTAGCTACCATACAAAGTGATCGTTCAAAATCACGATAAAGGACTTTTTATACTCTCTTATACTATGAGAGATGCAGCGTTGAAAGATCTTCTAGCTTCGGCAGCTGAAGTCAACGTTTTTCTAGTATTTTTTGTTTCATGCTGTAACGTGTAAATTAGCAACAAGCCAATCATCATTAACATAGCAGCAGCAACCTTAGTTGGCATATTTATAGACACGAATATTTGTAAACAAACGCAACTAATTGATTTTTACTCGCGGCGAAAACAAATGTAAATGGGCAATAAAAATCGAAAGTAAACAATGCGAACGCTTAGCGAATTCGAGCGAAGAACTAGCTCAAGAGCTGTGATAAAATTGCACGCGCGAAAATGGCAAAAAGTGTAAAAATTGTTGTGGTGATACAAAAGTAAATAAAAACCATATAATAGAGAAATTAAAGTAACGCTGTGAACTCATATGCGTGTGTGTGTTTGCGCGAATTACCGCACTTGCTCGGTGTTCGCGGCAAATTGGTCAGCGGCACTTCGATTGCCAGTTGACCGGCGTTCGAGTCTACGGTGGCGGCTATGATTCTTATGATTCTGATTATTGCTGCGCGCACAGCGGCCTTTAAGACTGTTTGGATACGTTTAAATTAATTTCAATTGATACACTTCGTAAGACAGCAGAAACAATATAAATATATGAAATAAAAAACAACAACAACGCAGCGGTCACGGTTTTATTGATAGGCACATAGACGCCTCAGCGAACCGCTTCGAACTCGTTTCGGCCGATTCGCGGCCAGTTTAATCCCAGACAATGATTTTCCATTTAAATAGCATACTCGCAAATATAGCGAGATTTACTTTTATTTGGAAAACAGCAAATTTGGTGCGAAAGAGTGCAAGAACAGCCTACGCACAGCCGTAGCTATTTCATCATGGTCTTATGTATAAATACAAGTGTGCATGAACGTCATCAACAACACCTGCTACACCAATTCAGCGAACGACGTCATCAACAATTTCATTACCACACAAATTTGAATTTTCTCTATTCGTCACTTTTCAATTTGTTGCAACAACAGTCAAAACGGCACTTCAGAGCACTTGCTAGGAATGTTTTTATGTGTAAACGTACGACAAAGATCATTTGCCGTTATTTTGATTGAGCTTTGAACACCGCAAGCACATACATACGTATACTATACTATATAAATAGGTATCTTTAAAAATGTTCTATTTTATTGTATTTCTATTTCTTATGTCTTTCTTCTTCTTACATATAATTTAGGCTTATATATATTTTTTCTCCAAATTGCACTTTGTTTCTTCACTTTTTGGTACATACCCTGATTTCTGATTTCTGGCTGCTCTCCGGCGTTTGCTGATGCAGTAGCGCCCAGCAAATAACCCTATATATTGCGGCGTATTGGCTTATATTGTGGAAACGATTTTTTCGGTACCATTTCTTTGTGGAACTCGCAAAAAAACACACGCACGCACAATGATCTGCACGAATTTCGTATTGAAAACGTTCCACATTCGATAAACTCGCGTAATGTACGCATGTGTTCGTATGTATATATGTGTGTATGTGCTGTTTTGTTTTGTTGGCATTTCATTCTACATTCTATGTGTAATATGGAAAATTGTATGTTACCATTGTTCCACAAAATATTTTGGCAATTTTGAATGTGTTCCAAAACTGTGAACGAATACTGTACACGCGTAAATCAATTTATATGGCAACAACGGAATTTTTGCCGTAAACCTTAACAAAATATTTAATTGTATTGTGCACTGGCTGAGAAAGGCCCAACATATTAGGCCAAAAGCCGGCGTTCAAAACTTGCTTTCCTAGACTCGATAAATGCTGACTTAGGCCAGTTTGAGCGTATATAAAATGTTAAATGTTTCCTCGAAACTACTTTTTTCGAGGTGGTTGAGATGATATGTATGTCAAGTTCCACTTAACCAATTCCTTTGAAATTTGATAAAAAATCTGGAAAATAGAGAGTTGTAAGTCTCTATCGCGTTTGCCTGGGAGTTTTGAAATTTTAATTTTAAGTATTTTCAAAAATTTCGAAAAAAATTTCAAAAAAAGGAATTTTTTCAAGTCGACGCCATTTTTTGAATTGTTTTCTTTGGCAAAAGTCAATGCGTTAGCGAAATCTTTACCAATAAAGAGTTTTTCAATGTTTTTTTTTTAAGATCACTACAAGTGTTGGAATCACGTCAGGCGGGAAGCACCGTTATTTAAAACCCTCGCCCTACGGTTTGTAATTCGACAATTTTTCGATTTTTTTTTGTTTTTTAAATCTTTTTGTATATTCCTTAAATGTCAATAAAAATCATATAAAAATGTATAGTAACAATGTTTTTAATGTTTATCGTAGTCTAAAATTTAGGCGTCTAGACCAGCATACCCTCATGAAGGAAGCTTTTCAGTAACAGAATAAGGAGAATTGACAGTAACAGAATAAGGAGAATTGACGTTACAAAAATCCCAAACCTCCAAGCGCATCGTTCGGTGGCGGAAGGAACAAATTTTAGGTAAGAAACTTTCACAAAAACACCTCTAGGGCATTAAGAAAGCTTTATAGAGAGCAAAATGCGCTTTTTGGCTTATGGCGTGATAAAATGTTCTCATTTTAAATAATTTTCTATACATTTTATTTTACAAAATTTATCAATTTGTAATTATCGCTACAAAACAGAAGGCACACAGGCAAAGTCACATGTGCAGGCCGTTTGACGGATGGACGTGTATCACTTAGTTTGTTTATCATTTTCGCGAGTATAAACACGCACACATACACACAGTAGCACAAAAATAGGAAAAATAAAATAATATATGTATATATATGTGTATATATGCATATGTATGGATGTATGTATGTGTATGTTTATTTGATAATTTATTATATTTGATTAAAAACTAAATAAATGTCACCCACACACGCACACATGCAAACGCACATATTAATAAAACATGCCTGTTAAGCACATAAGTACAAGTGTACATAAATCCACACATGCAGCTAATGAGACGCGCTACAACGCAGTTGTAGTTAGAAATGAAATTTAATGTAATTTATTTATCGTCGACAGAAGGAAAATATTTACATTTCAGCGTTCACTTCAGCGAAATGTGATAAAGCAAAGCTGTGCGAGAGCGCGAGAGCAACAGGTTGTTGACGCACCGCTGGCGGTTGACGGCTGACGGCTGACAGTTGAGCGACTGCTGCTCAGGCAAAGTACAACGCGCCAGCGTGTCGGTGTAACATGGCGTATGAGTAACAAAAGCGCTTCGCAACAGCCAAAGTGGAGAGTTTTCGTATTCTACACATACGTACGTATTTTTCCGTTTTTTCTTCGCATTCTTTATTTATATATGTAAGTACATAAGTAAAAATGCATGTACATATATGAGATATAGTTTGGAACGCAAGTTGTGGAAGTGTGGCAACGTAAACATGCTTGCTTGCTTGTAAGGCCGATTGCACGTGTATTTGTAGGTATGGTAAGTATTCATTTTACGTATTTGTATGGATGTGCGTGCTTGTCAGTCAAACTGTCTGCGCTGGCAACATTGGCATATCCTTCACTTTCAAGCAATATCTACAAAAGTGGCGCCAGATAAAAGTGACTCAGTACACATACGAACACTAGCGATTATACGCTAGCAATGTTATTAAAGCAAACAATTTTAGATTACATTAAAACGGCTTGGATACAAAACAAGAGCATTATTTCATAAAAACTCAAATATTTCTCGTTTTTGTTTTTTTTATATATACATATATATCTTATATACAAATATTTGTGTTTCAGCATGAATGTATGTATTTGTGCCACGCTAGGGCCACCCAGCCTTCGCCGCACTGCCAGCGCATTCGCTTTTGTTCACCTACCTTTTGGATAGTTCAGTTTGACAATCCACAGCGTGTAGTCGCCGCTAGCGAGCAGGTAGCAAAAGCTTCGCTTTTGTTGTGCTTGTCGTACGCAAGTGTCGTTTATGCAGCCGTTGACGGTGTCGTCGTCGTCGCTGGCGTTGCGGTTGCTATGTGCTGCGTTAACTTGCAGTCGGCAGTTATGCGTCTCATAAATGCCACTGTCCAGTGTTTCCATTCAAAAGAGTATATCGACAGCGTCGTCGCTCGTCAATTGCCGACGTTGCGCGTCCGTTTGTTGTTGCTTATGCTGATGATGTGGCGTGGTTGAGGAAAACTTGACTTGGCGACAGCAGCGACGTGTCTCCAAGTGATCGCGTATTTGCTTATGTCGTGTAAACTTGCGTGAAGCAACAATAATGATAAAAAATATAACTAGCTGTCGCTTACGTGCGTAATAGCTGAAGTCCAAACAAATGCATGCGCGCTGGACCGAACGACGTCAAAGCGTTTTATGCTGCTGATTGAGTTCACGTTCTTTTCTTTAGCAATTTAAGTCTGTTGATTGTAATCTCAACAAAAAAATTGTGCTCCTCTTTTACTTTTATTGTGTTGCATTAACTATTGTATTTGCTTGATTGTGACATTTATTGTTTGTGTGATTTTATTATGTGTTGCTTCGTTGTCGTTGTCTATTTTGTGGCTTCTAACTTATCTGTTTTTGGCGTACTTCCGTTAAGTTGGAAATTAATCAAGCGAATTCATATACATTTACGTATGTACGAGTATGTATGTAGTTGTTGCAATCAGGGACATATCCATGTAAGTCGACGGATTTATTACGTAATGTAGCTTAGATGAAATATGTTTTGTTGCTTGCGTTTAATTTTTAGTTTTCTGAAAACATTTATTTGAATTGCTTATTATTATTATATATTTTTTAATTTTTTTCTTCGCAGTTTTTTATTTAATATTCTTTCAATGTTGAAATGTTAAAAAAATGTTAAAATTTATTTTCTCGTTCCATAAATTTAGTTAGTATATTTAAATACTTTCGACATTAGTTTTAATTTTTTTATTTCAAATTTTTAAATTTTTTATTATATTTTTTGTTTCGTTTTTTTTTTAATTTTTTTTAATTTTTAATAAATTACTGCCTTCAAATGATTAATTTTACAATTTTAAATAAATTTTTGCAATTTTGGGGAAATTTGATTTTTGTACGTATTAAAGTATTTCAACACTTTTTCTTGAAAACTATTTTAAAGTATAAATTTTAAACACTTTTTCAAACGCAGAAAACAGTTATATTATAACACAGTTGGAATATTTCGATATTAATTTTACTGTATATTTCTGTTTAGCAGCGATTTGATGAGTAGTAATAATAATATTAATAAATATTAGTTATATTTTTTATTTAATAGAGAAAACATTATGTTTTCTGTATTCACAAATGTATTTATTTAATTTTTATATTCAATATACACCCTTGTAAACCCATTTAATTCATTTGATTCAATGAAATCTATGTCTTCAGTTTTCGCGTGTTTATTATATTTATTTTATTCAAATAAAAATATTTTTTAATTTTTGTTTCAATAAATGGTTTATATATAAAAATAATGCTTTTTCAAAATTTCAAACATTATGTACATATTTTTATACTCCTGCAACAGAGTATAATAGTTTTGTTCACCTCAGAATGACGAGATGAGTTGAAATCCGGGTGACTGTCTATCTGTCCATCCGTTCGTCAGCGTTTTTTGCAATAAAAAACGAGTTCGTAGATGGGTGTAATCGGACCACTGCCACACCCACAAAGCGCCATTAACCGAAAACGTATGAAAGACCATAACTAAGCAATAAATCTTTATATATAAAAATTATGTGTCACGTGGTTTGTCCGCGATGAACTCCTAAACTACTGAACTGATTTTAGTAAAATTTAGCAGAGTAAAAACCATTCATAAATAAAGAATACAGTGAAAGGTCTCTTACATGGATGCTCTATTAAACGGACAACTCGGGTGGTAACCCAGACATTGAGAAAGCACCCTTAAGTTCTTTATTTTCTTCAAGGAAATTTATTTGTATGAACATATTCAAAATTAAATTTTAAGTACAATCCCTTGGATTCTTATACCGACAAAAACATGTTCGCCTTTATTCGTAAATAAAATGTTCACTGTATGGAATAGTTTATTATATAAATAATAGTATAAAATGTATAACACAGCAACGCGTGGTCGGATGCCAAGGCAAAATGACAATAATGATTAAGCGAAACGATTGATCTGTATTTTTTGCGAGTGAAGGCTGCCATTTTGACGATCTAGTTCCATTTGGATCGGTAAGTAGTATGGCTCACAAAGCATCAGAAACAGCAAACTCGAAATTCGGAAAATTTACATATATTGTAAAAAGAAGACCAGATAAGCCATAAACGCCAACATTAAAACGTTAAGCGTAACTAGAGTTCAATGTGCGAGACAAGTATAACTACTGCTGGCTCCAAAGGCAAACAAAGTGGTAATTGATGGTGGTCTACATTTCCATATTGATTCATATATAAATATATTGTTTATTTAAAACATTTGGCAAGGTAATTGAGGTTAGATTTTTCTTATATTCTCTTGCTCAGAAGCGTAGCACTTAAAAACCGAGTTCAAGGACATTTTAACAAGACGTACTCTAATGAAAAGTCTCATATATTTTATGATCATTGTGAGATTTGCAGCGCTGGAAATTATAAATACAATGAATGTACTTATAAAAGCAATAACAAAAATATATACACACATACATATATGGATGTGTATAGTTCAATTTGCACATTGAACCCGTCACATTTAAGTATGTGGCACAGTCCAATTTCGTACTTCGCAGCCGCCGATGCTCAGCGTGAACGAGTTTCAATTAAGAAGTCAGGCGATTTCAGAAGTAACGCGAAGATACGTAAAAATGTACATACAGGCATACATATAGTACATGTGGATGTGACTATATTCGTAAACATACATGTACATATTTCCCAATATAAAAGGTTAGAACGAAAAAATATTAGTGAGGCACGCAAAGTGTTCAAAGAAATTTGACATTTAATTGTTTATAGCTTTTTCTATAATTTAAAATTCCTTATTTTACAAAAACAAAAAAGAGCACGATTCCAATGAATTCAGTTTAGTTAAACTTAGCTTCTCCACGTTTTTTAGTTATGCGCTTTCTCGTGTTATTTCGTCATTTTCTTTTATTTGTTCTCGCCTTTTATTTATTTATATTTATAGCAAATTTTTAGCATTAATTCCACTTAATTGTTAATCGTTTTTAAATTGTTTGTTTACTGTTTATGGTCACAAACTTTTCGCATATACTGTCGATATTTTGTATGCGAAAACGCTTGAGTTATGTTTGGTATTGCAACATTTTGTTTTTGCTACATTTTTAAAGATTTTTTGTGAAGAAATGAGACTCTCATCTATTTACTCCCCCAAAATAAGCACAACATTCTGCGAAGTAAACAAGACTCCGATTCGAGGAGTGCTCTTTCTGTGATGTATGACACACCACCGGCTTGGCAGCGCCGCCAAAGCCTTTGTAGCGAGTGAAACCGGAAAAATTCAGTTTCATTAGCGCTGTGCGATGTTTTGGTGGCATAGTCCACAATAGTTATGCAGTAAAAACAATAAACAAAGGTGGTGCCTCCTAAACGGTTTTATGTTTTCATCAATTTCATTAATTATGAATGAGTTGGCGGTTGATGGGGCATAAGCAAAAGATAAATAAAGCCACTTAGTGAACGACCCTGTATCTATATATGTTAAATATACTTATGTATTATACGAATATATATAGAGACCAATTCAGCTCTCTTAGCGGATAATTCTTTTTCGGACCAACAATTAAATGTAGGTATTTGTGGATAAAGCTCTCTGACTGACTGCTTTCGTTTGGCCAACACTATAAAGCGGCTTTCAAAGAAGAACGATGCGATATGTGCCTTTGGGTATGGTTTCACAAATTTAAAAAGATAAATACAATGAAGGTATAACGATGGTGTCCAAATATCAAAAGATCGCTTGATTTCATTCATTTATTGAAAACTTTCCATTCAGATACTAAAACACGCCATTTCTCTTCAATTAATCTAAACGCGGCAGATTAGAACACTTTATTAATTACCGTCTGAATTGTTTGCCATTTTGTTTTTGTTTAATCAATTAGATAAGCGGCAAGTTCAAACTGGTATGCTTTCGTGACGGGAAAACTCTGTCAGGTAATTCAAATTTTTATTTGAACTAAATTTCACTAGTTCTAAGTAAATGTGCACACATATGTACGAATGTGCGAAAATAGCTGTGTATTACACAATCAACAATGAATTGAGAATAATAACTAAGATGAAAGCACTGTTAGCTGAAAAAGCTAAATCACATATTATACGAGGGTTTTGTGATAGTTCGGTAAATTTTCTCATTTTCTATGTCGTAACTAAACAACAAATTTAGGAAGCGCTGGAATTTGAGTGATATTAAAAAAGCTTGGAGAATGAAAGTTATCAAGCTGTTTAAGACTATAACCGATCTATGGACACGAATTACGCATGCGAAATCCCAATTCGCCGAGAGATAGTTTCCACTTCATACGATAAGAATATCACACCTCCTTTAAAGTTGAGTTTACCAAAGAGATTGGAATGGATTTTTGCGCACTTTCCACGATGTGGAAGGAGCAGTAATTCAGCACCACGCCAAGAATAAGAAAGGAGGATTACGGGTTTTTGTCGAATAAAAAAGATATGTATTCAGCATTCAGAAGATCAGGAATCATATCCAAATATGGCGAAAGTTTACATTATACATTCATATTGGGAGTTTAAAAGTTTAGTAAGATCATGAAACATAAAGCAAAGGCAAAGCTATGCTGAGTTTGAACTTACAGTATCAGAAATAAAATTTAAAATAAGCGATTTTGGACAACAGCCGAAGTGATTCATTCAATCAAAATGTACTTTACGGGTCTTTCTTGAACGAAGAGCATAGAGGAATTCGAAATTTGGTTCAAACGTAAGATAAACCATATATTTTCAGATCAAAAATTGAGATATCAACATCCTACAACCTTTTTAGCAGAGTTTTACTTGTAGTTATAAAGAACAGTTTCCACAACAGTCGGGTCCGCGTAACCGGAACGGACCCGGATTTTTATACGTCCACGGACTGTCAATGGTGCACCAACCCTCGAAATTACTGCAGAAATATTTTCTGACACTATAAAAATAACAACAAATTTCCAGAACATTCAAGTCTGTTAAACCGGAACGGTCCCGGATTTTTATCCTTCAACGGTCTGTTAATTTTGCACCAACCCACGAAATTACTGCAGGAATATTTTCTGTTACTACAGAAACAACAACAAGCTTTCACAACAGTCAGGTCTGCGTAACCGAATCGGACCCGGAATTTTATTCGGACAAGGACTATTAACTATACACCATTCCTCGAAATTACTTGAGGAATATTTTTCTGCCGCTACCAAAAACCCAATAACACATTAAGAATTTTTTACGTATTTGGAAACCAATACCACCGAATCGCTTAATATTTTTATGTGTGTTTTTTTTCAGAGCTTTAACTCCAAATAAGTTCTATAAGGTTGATTCTTTTAAACAAAATATTGCACTCAGTGGATATGAATGGGAGAACGCAATTTATTTTAAGAGCGTGGATTATTCTGTTGATGCGAGCTTATCCAATTGAAGTTTCTTATATCCGAATTCACAAACGCCTCATCATTTAATCAATTATTCAATTTTCATTTGCACTTTTTCCATTTGCAGGCATTTAATACATTTTAAACTAAGAGAAATTGTTGTTTTGATTAATTAATTAAAGAGCGCAAAAGAAAAAATTGTCGGCATTTAATAAATAAAATAAACGCCGACAAACCGTGAAGAAAAAGAAAAAAATTATAAAACTAAAAAAAGTCGCGATTAAACGCACGCGCATATTGTTGATGTAAGCTTTGCTGTTGGTTTTTTCTTTCGCTTTTTATACTTTTAATTCGTTTTAATATAATTCAATTCCAATCGCTTTTGCAATTGTGGGAATTTCACCAGCGCCGCTGTGCCGATTTTCCGCGCTTGAGCACCGTGAGCGCTTATTCGAAAGGCTGATTAAAATTCAGAATTGTCTTTTAGCTGTTTTCAGCCGTTAGTTTTCTCACTTAAACTTAAGCGCGCTACGTACACTTGAAAACCTGATGAAAATGCATTGAAGCCGTTAATAGCTTTTCACTTCATTCAATTCAATTCAACGATACGTGTTCGCAGCACTTGGCATTCACTAGAGAAATGTTGAAAAACTTAATTGTGGATTTAGAGAACTCAGCTTGGAGCAAATATTTTTTATCCGTTTGAATTTTCGTACTCGTCGGTGGAGCGTTATGTGTCGCGGTTAATGCTAAACTGTTTAGCTGATTTACAAGTAAATCCGACAGTCGTCGCTCCAAAAACACAGACACAAACGCCGCCAATTCAATTTGGTGTATGTAACCCCTTGGTCCCGCATGTCCCGTCCTCGACCGACCTACCAACCAAACAACTAACCAACCAACGGTCTGACTGAATAAACAAACGGTGTTTGGCGGTGCCGGACGAATGCACATTACAGTCGTCTATGTGCGCACTACAATTACGAATACAATAACTACTTTCTGTGTCTGTTTGTATGGATGTAAGTATGCGTGTTTGCATAGTTGATTTGTGTAGCGCCTCAGTGCCAGAGCTCGGCTTCAATGCGCTAAATCTGATTATAATGCGATCGTGTAAATTAAATCTGCTCATCAGGCATTGTCAGCAGACTTGATCCGTTGATCTGTTGATGTCGTTATCAACGTTTGTGTCGGCGACTTCGTTGAGTGGCGTACGAAAGACATGGACAATTGTAAGCGTGAGCGTAAGTTGATGGTAAGTTTTCAATTTCGTGAAAAATAGTAAATTTCCATAGTGTAAAGTCTCATCAACCTTAATGCTCTCTTATTGGCACATGCTATACCATATGCCATGGTTTAACACAGTCGATGACAATTGATAATCCCGTCCCGGGATCACACACACTTTCTACAAAAGTCGGTTTTAGGTAAGGAACAAAACCAGATTTTTATCGTCCAAAGACTATCAACGCGGCAGCATTCCACCAAATTAGTTCAGGGATGTTTTCTGCCGCGAGCGACTCAACTCTGAAATTATTTTCATTTATATTCCTTTCATATTTTGGTCTTCATGATTAATCTATCATCTTTAGAAATATCGCCCTGTGCTCCT
This sequence comes from Bactrocera zonata, assembly GCA_037783105.1. NCBI lineage: Eukaryota > Metazoa > Arthropoda > Insecta > Diptera > Tephritidae > Bactrocera > Bactrocera zonata. Next base: position 250,384 of record JBAWJQ010001070.1, on the reverse strand, counting down.
TTACCCAAATCCTCTTGGTTAGCCTAACAAAACGATCTACGTGATCTTCTATCTTCAATTAGTTCTGATCCAATAAGATCCTAACAGTATTCTGTATATACAAAGAGTTCAGTATCAACTAACATGCTTAAGAGTTTCTGAGGATATTCAAACAACCCAAATAATTTACTGAGGGTCTCTAGTCTCAACTGGCTACGCCAAAAACTGATTACCAGTAGCGAATTAATATCATTTAGTACTCGACTTTTGTTTCTTCATTATATAGGGGTTCATTGTTTGATCTCTTTTTCTTTACATGAGGTTATCGAACTTCCAACTCAGTCTAATAAGTACAAGAAAGCATACATGCCACGATCGTCACCATAGGACGCCCACACGTACGACGGTCGACACTGCCATGCCGCAAAACCGTGCATACAAACAAACATATTGTACAAACTGAGTGCATATACACACATAATTGTTTTACATACACCAATCGCCACCTCCAGCACCACCCACCTGCATTACCGGCACCACCCACTGCCTCACTCAAAAATTTGTTTTACACATACACACATACATATGCCAAAGAGTTGAGCTGAGTAAATGATTGCTGTGTTAAAAATTGAATTAATTCAATGAATTTGCATTGTAAAGCGGGTATGTATGATAACGAAGCGCTAAACCACCGATGTATGTTTTATGTCTTTGTAATACTTCACATGTGCAGAGTAAATGTGATTGAAGGAAAAGTTGCTTATATGTATGTTAATATACATCTTATAGATGGAATTTTACATATACATACATACAAGTACGTATACATACAAGTACATAAATTAATATATAGCATATCCGTGTTACTCCGAATATATACCCGATTTTGAAGAATTCCTTTCATGATCGTTTTATACGGACATATGTTTCGAGTATATACATACGTATGTACATAAATATGTACCTCTGCTATTTAGTATTAACGTTATCATTTACCTCTGTAGGCATGTACAAATGTCTATGCCGTTATCATATATGTAGGTAAGTCGCAGTACAAGTTTGGAGTTCGAGCACATTTTGTCGTACTTCGAGTAATTAATAATAATATGAGACAAATTGTTTATTTGGGGTTTGTGTTGTTATTTTGAATTTCTATGCGATTGATATGCTCTACCTACATATACTCTGCACAGACCGCGTATGCCACGAAATATAATTTACATGGATTAGTACATACAAATTTATTTATACAAGTGTGTTTATATTGTGGTGATAGCTCACAAGTTCGTAAATTAAAGTGTAATTGAATTCAAGTTACCCAAATGAACTAAAGAGCACTAACGCTACTATGAGTGCTCCTTCACAATTTGCACATTAAATGCAAGAATTAATATACTAAAATTTAAATTGAATGTTTCTAAGTTAAGTAAAAATTATAATAGTTCCGGCGCTCAAGTGATGAATTTAGTTATCTACATATATAACATACCTTGCACATCATCGCTTCACTATCCTTCCATGTATGTACGGGCATGTGGGTGCCCAAGCGCTCGCCCATTGTATTCATCACGCTCGTTACGCTACCTGCTAGCACTAAGTTTTGACTCGCAGATAACAATATGTACACTCATATTTGAAATACACATACGCTTATTAACACTAAAATTTATTAACTAATTAATTTAACTAGAGGGCACTAGCGCAAATTCGCGAAGGATATAAACACTTATTGCTTTGAAATTTTACTGCACTGCATACACACACATTTAATTTCTTACTTTCACTTCACATATTTGTACAATTTTCCTTAATACCGTAAATATTGCCGAAATAAAACGAATTTAAATTTCACTATAAGAAAAGTTATACGCCAAAATATTTTCAACTGTCAAAATAGCGGAGTTCTTTTCACAGGGTGATACTGATGCAGCTATTCAATGGGTGATTCATGTATTGTTAAACAATTATTAAAGAAATGTTACAGAATTGTTACGTATTATTTAACTTATGGTTATATAGTTGTGTCTACATAATTCATTGTTATTCTCTTTGCTTGATTTTCTCACACTAAGCCACTAATTATTTGGCGTTTGTAAATAATATTTTATTTTTTGTGATTGTGGTTATGTATTGGGGTTTTTGGTGACTAAGTCAGTCATGGCTACTTACATATGTATGTGTAATACCCTCGTTGTCACTATCGTACCTTACTAGTTCGTCGGTGCTATCTATTAGCGATGTGTAAATTGAAATCGCACAAAACAGTAAACAATTAAAAAACGTTACGCTTTAAAAAGAAGATATACCAACACTGCCATTGTAATTAGGTTCATACAACAGATTCTCATTGCGGGCTACAGTCCGCTTTTTTGAATATTCACATAAGCGGAAGCGAGAAATTTGTCGTTAAATTCAATTATGAGCGTTGATTTCTAGCTAGCACCTAAAAGTATGCAACCTTTATAGAAAACATCAAACCTTCAAACGCCGAAATTGGTTTTATGAAGAACATTTATGGACGACCGAACATTATTATGAAGTCGGAAATCGTTCCCACGATAGTCGGGTCTATGTAACCGGAACGGAAGGACTGTCAACTCGGTAGAATTCTGCCCCTACAACAAAGTCGGCAATGGACCCTAATTTGGACAAAAACTCTACCGATTCAAACAGGGTTAGATCATCGAAATAACAGCCTTTACCCGGATAATATCCGATAACGTAAAACCGGTTGTTATGGGAATTTATTTACTCACCGATTTAAACAAGATTAGCTAAGGACTCTGTCCGGCAGCCCTGCTGAGAATTATTTCAGAAATGATTTCCACCGCTAAAACAATCAAACATTATTTCATTTCCTTTTCTATACACATACCGAGTATCATTTTAGCCATATTAAAACAAAACAAACATTTATTTTAAAAAACAGCGTTCAACCGATTTATTGACCAAATTTTTTCTACAGCATTTATCAAACTTTGTTGTCTGCTATTACCGCTTATACAAAACCAAATTAATTGCTGTCTCCTTATTCAATTTCTTATCGCCTTAGATTACATCTATTCGGAACGCATCATCTTTTCCTTTTGTCGCTGCAACTTCTTTTTGCTCAGCTTCTTCTTGGCAGGCTCGTTTTCAGAAGCCTTTGACACGACCGCTTCCTTTTCAGTAAGGATTACCTCAACGTGACATGGCGAGGACATGTAGGGGTTGATACGACCATGAGCACGGTATGTGCGACGACGCAGACATTGTGCACGATTTACTTGTATGTGATCAATGACCAGACGGTCGACATCGAGACCTTTGCAGTCCGCGTTAGCTTCAGCGTTACGCAGAAGCTGCAACAGGAATTCAGCAGATTTCTTAGGCCAGCGACCTTGGGTGGTCTTCCATTGCTTCGCTTGTGCGCAACGACCAACACCACCGTTGAAGCGACGGAATGGAACGCACTCTTTCTGTTCGATGACCGATTTCAAAAAGCTTTGCGCACGGCGCAGAGGCATGCGTTTGATAGCCTGGGCGGTTTCATGGGTGTTCTGAAAGGGAATAGATATAAATTAGTATAAGACGAAATCATATTTGTAAAATAAGTGCCATACTAAATTTTTAAAACGAAAAACGTATAATTTTCAAAAATTAGTTAATATTTGTACAATAGGACAGGTTGTGGTGAATCGAAGGTGATGGCACCACAGTTTTTTATTGAATTTACTTTAAGCATAAACATTTCAGCAACGCAAACAGATGCGATGCGCCGCCTAACGCATATTATGCTAAACAAAATTAAACTTCGTTCCTAGTGAGGACGTACGTCCGATTATCGATGAATGAATGAGATCGTTTTGTATTTGTGACACAAGTTCTAGATGGCAAATCGCAGGAGTTAGCAATTCGCCAGCTGATGCTTGGCCGCAGCTTATAAAGTGCTGCTTATTTAATCTAGCATCTTTGCAAAAGTGTCACTAAAGTATATTTCTTTCACGCACTGATTAAAGATGCAATTTAGTTATTTAGACTTTTATTTATTTGTTTAACAGGACAGGTAGTGATGATTCGCAGTGTTAGGCGTATTTATCACAATTTATCTGCTGATTTGATGTAAGCATAATTATTTTAGAAGAACACAGGGATATTTCATGCACTTCTTAACGCATATTATGCTAAAATATTTATTATTTGTTATAAGCTAGTTATTTAGACTTTTATTTATTTGTTTAACAGGACAGGTAGTGATGATTCGCAGTGTTAGGCGTATTTATCACAATTTATCTGCTGATTTGATGTAAGCATAATTATTTTAGAAGAACACAGGGATATTTCATGCACTTCTTAACGCATATTATGCTAAAATGTTTATTATTTGTTATAAGTTCAGGATTTATGTTCCGAATTTTAAAGATAATCGAACAAGATCATTTATGTCGCAACTGTAGCACAAGTTCTAGATGGTTAATCGCAGTAAATGACGATTCCCCAGCTGATGCTTGGCCGCAGGCTTTTGGGCTCTGCTCATTTCGTCTAGCATCTTTGCAAGAGTATCAAGAAACTTATAGTTTTTCAAGCACTGATTGAAGATGCAAGGGTATTTTATAGCTTCCAGTCAAAATTCGGCACATAAACAAAGTCAATGTATTAAAATTCGTTTATATTATTGTAGTTCCACATAAAATACAGCTCTATCACTTGAGGATGAATATTCTCTACATCGTGTTAATACATCAAAACATCACTTATTTATACACAATAAATACTTTACTAAAATCACTCACCTTGAAGTGCACACGTAGATTTGGTCCGCGCGCCTTGCACGATTTTGTGGCATTCTCTGGCTCCCGCGAGTACCGTCCCATTATTGTTTAATTTCTGTAAGATTGCAAATATACAATTCGTAAGCATATTTTATCGAGCTATATAAACAGTATGTTAATAACATTAATGTGGCTCTGTAGTGCAAAATTGGCCAAAATATATATTAAATGAACAAAACCACACTTCGGCATTTGCACTTCTGAACATATTTTCGGTTTGTTCCATATATTTTATTGGATGTTGAAGAATTTTATTTTCCACTTCGACAAAATCGTACCTTCTTCGTGATAAATTAAACCGGAAAAGAACTTATTTGACAGCTGTCACTTGGTGGGTAAGGCAGTGCACATCATGCAAATGTCAATCAAATTCAACATGGTGGTTAAATCACAGGGTTGCAACGAATTTCAATCAGAGGTGTTGATTACCATAGTGTTTTTATTTTTTGCTTTTAATTAAAAATTCAAATTTAAAGCAATAATTTGACATTATAAAGTAGTTGATACGATCACCATGTGTAGTTAGTTATTAATTAAATTTTAATTTGCAATCCCTAAATGTAATAATGTCAAGCATATTTTGTTGGCGATACAACGGCGACATCTAGATCTCATTGTGATATTTGAAGATAACATCTGGACGTTGACAAGTCAACTGGGGGTTGAAAAAATCAAAACCAAATAAAACACATCCAACCGAACTTGACATATTACAAAACCAACAACAACTATTACAAAAACATTATTAAAGTAACTTAAAGGGTGGTGGGCTGGTTTTGAACATACGTGCAGTAAGCAAGCGTTCAACTGTCACCGATAAAACAAAACCGAGTTCGAGTTTATTCGTTTCAAGCGTAGCAGTGATTGGGGTTGAGAGTGGCTGTGACGGCGACGTGAAAAGCTAAGCCAAAAATAGAATAACTTGACATGCAGACACAAACCAAAGCGTGAGCTAAACCAATTGGAACAGAGGAGCAGTAACTCAGGATTCACAGCGGCCACAGCAGTTGTGTTGTTGTGCTCACAGTGTGCAGTTCAATAAGTATAACATATTATTAGCACAATACTAGTGCCGGGCTGTTAAAACATCACTTTGAAAAAAGCGAACGTGTTTGTAATTTAGTGTGTGCGTTAAGCTCCATACGCTGGTAAGGCGTTTGGACAAATATTTCATCATCAACGGACCGAATAAACAGAGCCACAAGCTGAAAAGTAAGCGACACCATAAGCATAGATCAACGCTTTTACAGGCGTTTGATGTGACAAAATACTCTAACGGTAGTGGAAAACTACTAAAGGAAGAGGGAATATTGTGCAGAACAATTAAACTGTTACAACTGGTGAGTGTTTATTTGTTATTAAAAATTAAAAGAATTAAATGAAATGTTTGGACTTACTATGAGATGAGCATTATGCTGGGATTACAGTAAATAAATGTCCTTGTTTGCTTTGGCTTTTGATATGTGAATGACTTGAGTTTGAAATCGTGCAGCTGGATATTTGCATATTCGGCTTAATAACCCGTTCCGAATTACATACATATGTCAGACTTACACCACCAAGAAAGCTATGAGTTTGAGACACATACACACATACATAAATTTGTAATTAATTAAAAATTTATTTAATTTTGACTCCTTCACATTAATTTAGTTTTCTGTTAACTTAATTAAGATTTGCTAACCTGACTTTAAACAGGATTTCACGCCATATTGTGCTGCTCAATCGATTTCCTGCAGAAACTCATTACTTTCACATGAAAGTTATTGTTGGCTTTTTTATTTGTTGCTAGCGCCTAAAGTTACACTTTTTCTATGACACGCACACATACAGTTGCACTTCAGGTAAGAGCTTTGGTATACTGTTAGTAGGGGAGCGTCACTCAGCGTTCAATGCGCCCTTTCTAAGTCTGCCTTCAGTTAATTTTTACGCTCTTACTCTCTTTGTCTCTCTTTTATCGTCAGCCACAGTAAACCGAACATTAAACTACGACGCCGTTAACAAGCCCAGCATCGTCACACTCATGCACAACTACTACCCCCCTGCTGTAGCGACATAGCTCGGCTTCACATAAGACCCACCACCGCTACCAACGTCACCCCACAGCACTGCCCGTAAACCGTTATACACCGCATAGCGTCTGTGTGCTCCCCAACCAAGTTAGGTTCAATATTTTCACTGCACTCGGTGTCTAAAACGTGTCTTATGACGTGCCCAGCAAAGAAGGCTGCTTACCTCCCAGCCGCGTAGGTTGGCTGAGTGGTTTGTTGGCAGGCTTGTGCCCGACTTCTGAAACCGCAATTCTGGTGCCGATTTCGTGCTCGTATTAGCGCTTCGGCCACTCCTCGTTTTCTGTTAGCGTTTTTTTACGTGTTGGCGCTATATCGAAGTGGGCTACCAACGCTCAATGTCCTGTCGTCATCCAAACTGTTTGTCTGTCTGTCTGTGCCTATGCCAAGCGCGCATTTTATTGTCACACACATGCATGTATGAACATACATATGTATAAGTCGCCGCGACTCAAGCTGTCCTCATTGCCCCGTACCTTATGTTCCAGTTTTAGCTGGTATCAGCGCTGCGCCTCGAATGACGCTTTAGAGTCCTTTCGCGCGCCTATGTGATTTGATGACTACTTTGTACACAATGCAACACATACACATATAAACATACTTGTGGATTGTCACCACAAGCCGACTGTTGCTTTCGAAGTTCGCTTGCACATATTATTCGCGGTCGCTTCGATTTTGTATCTGCCTACTGTGTTCAGTTATCTGGTTTTGCCTATTTCCACCGCTTTGCACCTTCCAAAATGTCTCCTTCTTTTGGGCCAAGACATCATTTATGAAAAATCGCTTTGATTCGTAGTTCGGTTTGTCAGGCACAGCTCTACGGTTTCGTTGATATTTTACTTCGGCTTTGTCACCGTTTATCCTTGTGGTTGTTCTGTTTCGGCTTTTGTTTTTGCTTTATTTCGACTTCTGGTGGCGTTGGCTGCTTGTACCTTGCACCGATTGGATTGTTATGAAACTGTGTTCTTTCCACGTCATGTCTCAGCACCACCCACACTCCAACCCTCACTTGGCCGCCTTTTACATTTTTTTATGTCCTCGCTCGGCATTAAATTGCTATCGATTAGTTTCAAAAGTATCAACTGACTGAGCGACTGCGGTCAAACCGAACACATATATTTGGTGACTTACTGACGTTTAGTTGCGCATTGTCCGGCGCGTTTTAGAAGTAAGGACGGCGGAGAAATGTAAGAGACGGTGTAATGTAATTAGCAAGCTCAGAGCCATGTGAATGGCATAACATGTAATTTTATCTTGGACAGGGTATATTAAGTTTGCCAGGAGGCTTGTAACACACAAAAGGAAATATGGGAACCAGCGATTCGAACCACTATATCATGTATACAGCTGCTATAAGGACTGGCCAATCCAAATCAAATTCTTGTTTTGAAAACGCGAACTGAGGGACTTCGCACACGTCGTTTTCTCTGTAAGAGCTGCTAATTTGTCGGAACCGCCGATATCAAAAGAAAGTTCTTGTATAGAAAAGTTTTTCGTTTAGCGTGGTATCTTCAATTAATTTGACACGGATTATCGCCTAAGGCAATGGTGAAAACTCCGAAAAAATTGTTCAGATCGGATCACTGTAGATTATATCTGCCATACAAAGTGACCGAGAAATATTTTGTATTTGTGTAGCGTGTTATAGCTTCGGTACAATCGAAGTTAACGTTGTTTTGTGAAGGATTTGTCCGGAAAGTAATAGGACTGAGTCGATTTAAAGAAATTTAATAAACCAATCGTTACAATTCTTTAAAAACTTTCCAAATAGTCAGCGCGATTTCTAAAAATTGAAGGCATCACGGAAGGCATTCCCCGGAATAGCCTTGAGAACTGAGGTGCATGCTGCTTGGTTCGCCTCTGTCGTCTCAAAATGCTTGCCTTTAATCGGCCTTTTTAGGCAAGTAAACAAAAAAAATCAGGAGGGGGACCACATCTGGGCTGTAGGGCGGCTGAGGAATCTTTGGGGTGCCGGCCTTGTTCACAAGAAAGGCAGTGTGAGCCGGGCGGTGTCGTGATGCAACTCATAATCGGCTGCGATGTCTTGTCGGACCCGACTGACCTTTCATTTGAGTCTCTTGAGGACTTCCGCCTTTGATGTCAAAAAAGATAATGAGCGTCGTTTTCATATTGGATTTGCTCATTCATCAGCGACCTCTTCCCGGCCCTCCAAAAAGGCCTGGTGCCACTGAAAGCCCACTTGATCATACCAAACGCTGCATTTTCGGCTTGCTCCACTCACAGAAACACGTTACGCGAAAATGTTTGTCCCGACTCTCCAGGTGCTCGGAGACATGTGACCAGCCGCTCGTTCGTTAGCTGGGAACCATCTCTACCGAATCCAGCCGGTGCGCGCACGCTCCGGAGTTCGGTCGCGGTGGAAGAAAATCAGTCCTATTACTTTCCGGACAAACCCTGTATGTGCGAAAGTGAATTTCAAAAACTTTGCGCAACCAAAACATATTCGAAAACTGTTTTTGGTGTCGAGAATACTATTTCAAAGCTAAAACGACTAAGGACCGTTTTTTCGTCTGATTAGCAGCCATCTGCCAGTTAAATTCAGCTTAAAAAAAAAACATTGAGAAAACGGCTCTAAAGATGTCATATATTTTTATTTCAAATCCGAAACCAAATCAAACCTGCTTATAATATATTGGGTAGTCGAAAAAGTCTTTTCGTATTTCTAATCAAACTTCATTTTATTTTTTTATATTTATACGACTGCAAGGACAAAGTACGAAAATACTTTTTCGACTACCGAATATATACCATATTTCCCCTTGTCGTCAATTTGCAGCACCGACATTTGCAGTAGCGAGAGCGCTCGTTATCACTAATATCTTGCAATAATACTGCGCCTCGATCTCTGCCTTCAATTTGGCTAGTGGCACGAGCTGCCTCTGCGCCGGTGTGTATGGATGCCACTCGTGCTTTTATTGCCGAAAATCGGTGATTTCATATCATACCCATTGCAATTGTTGTTGTTCGGCTATTACAACCATAGCCGCTGCACTCGTACATTTGTATATTTTATGCGTGTTTTAAAAATAAACGCTCATAGTTCGTATTCTTTAAGCGCTCAGCTCCAGAAATGCACTTGTGCGCGCTGTTTTACTGGCCGGTGTGTGTGTGATGCTGCCTGTGTGTATACCTTAGGATCGCATTGTTGATCGTGTCTTCAGTGGAACGATCACGGTTTGGCTGTGTGTGATTTTTCGTAAATATTTTATGCGCACATTTTGTATGCGAGTGTGTGTGTGTGTGCGTTCCTAGTCGAAAGTTTTCAGTCACACAATATGTTGCTTGTGCTGATCGCTGCTTCAACCTAGGGTATCAAAGACACGTAGTCGACTCTACGTGGCAGGCTAATTACACACACACACACACTCAATGGGCTCTGTCTGCGTGCAATTAAATGTTTTATGCTTGAATACGGCAGAAGTGTGCTGTTGGTCGCGCTGCGCTTATTCCTTTTGCCCGACGCGTTGCTGGCGTGGAAACTCAGGGCTCTACCCCGTCGTCTTCGCGCCGCATTGCGTTGGCTCGTCTCTGCGTCAAGTGCTGAGATGAGTTCAGATTTATTTATGGCTTCCTAGAGTCGTGTTTCGTGCACTTTACTTTCGTCGTTGTTTACAAGACTGCTGCAGTGTGGGCTTATGGTGGCAGTCAACAGTTAGGCATATGTCTTCGGGAGGTAATTGAACTGATCTTAAAATAACACCTAGACAAAACGCAGTTCAATGCTACTTTGTGGCTAGAGTGGGCGCTGCAAGAGTGTTTCATAAAAGAACGGTAAACATTTTGAAAAACTCGGCTCTCACGCCTCTCTCTGCATGCTGACATTATCTGCTGCTGCTGGCGTTTGCCGAATTTCTAATATCATTTGATGTAACACCTATGCAATGAAACGAATTTATGTACGCATGTTTTTCTTTAAGCAAGCATTTTCGTTTTTGTAAATATTTCAAAATCTCTTGCTATTTTTAGTCCGAGATTAGCAATCGTACACGCTCTTCGGCAATATTTTTTGCGCCTGTACTCTTTCGCTCTCTCGCGCTTGATGGCACATTGTTTTTTGTTTTGGTGTACGCTGTCTCGAAGTTAGGCATATAGTAGTAGTCGCCGCTGAGTGGGTCAGCCCGACAGCCAGTCGGTCGCTTGGGCGCTGAGTCACATCGCTGTGCTAAGTAATACTCGTATGTGGGCCATTTGGTCTTGAAACGAAATGCTTTCGATATTTATTCTTCGCTTTTAATGACACACAGTACAAAGGCGTTCACATACAAGTGCACATTTCCTATACCCAAATATTTGTAAATACATACATATGTATGTCTAAAGTTCTGTACGTGTATATAAATAATATAAATTTTACGATTTTTCGAAATTCCTCTGTTTGTAACAAAATTACATTTTTTTTTGTTTGAAATCGATAAGAAGTCTGTACACAAATATACATACATATGTAGGTAATATACTATAATGCAGCTTTCACTCTTTCAAGGCGTTAATTGGGTCTCCTCGTGCAAAAAACGCCCATTTTCAATAATATTTTTTTTTTTAATGTAAAAAATGCAATACTTTATTCAAGTTTTTATTTTACCAAAAATATGTACATATTTTACAAAGATTTTGAGATATTTTCAAAGAAAAATATTGAAAACAAGGCCATTAAGATGTAAGTTCCGGCAGTTCCTCGGAAAAAGGTGCTCTCGCATAGGCAGATCCACAGTTTCGAGAAAATCTTAAAAGCTTTAAGTGATTATATAGCTGACCTCAAGCGCACAACTTTTCAAGGCTGCAACACTAAAACTATAACATATTTTTGAACACGTGCAATCCATGTAACCTCTTAAGCCATCTATTCGCTTTTTGTCAACGATTAATGCCATTTTCTGGTCCTCACTACATTTGTCAACAATTACTGGCGTATTTGAGGATTATATTATCCACTCTAGATTTACGCTTGAAAGTAAACAGCAGTCGACTGTATGGGTGTTTCAAAAGTTGTTCGCGCATTAAGCACTTCCAAGCAAATGGCTGCTTGTTTTTTTTGGAAAAACTGGACATGCCGCAGGCATACCACTGAAACCATGCAGATCTATAAATTCTGAGTGGTTTACAACCCTTTGTTTGGCAGTTGTCTTTAAAGAAATCAGAGAAACCAACCGCCGAAGATGGATCACTTTTCACCACGGCACTGCTAGCTCTCACACATCGCCTGAAAGAACTGCGCTTAAGCACTCAAAACATCTATTTGATGAGTCATCATCATATAGTTCTGACCCGATAAACTGTAATAATAAGCGACTAAGATGAGTCGATTAACGTACTCTTGGAATTCACATAGAACGAACTATAGTTATTTAAGTTTGATTATGTAACTGTGGTCTCGCAACAATTTTGCTCATTTAAGGACAATTTTACATAATTGTCTCATAACTCAGGCAGTTAGAGCTTTCTAAGCTACGAAACTAATGCACCAACGATCGCTAAGCCATGCCGCGATCTTTTGCTTATCCTCGATGGATTAATTCGTTTTTGAACAATAGAGTGCCTATATCCTAGTATTTCTTAGCCGCCATTCGAGTCTCGCTTTTGCTATTTGAATCGGTGATACTAATTATTATTCGAATTCGTGTTTTACCGAAATAAGTGCGATCATTCTTCTTATGTACCCTTTATAAATAGAATTGTACGCTCTGGTTGCCTTATGTAGCTTCAACTGAGATACACACAAGTTTTCCAATCTAAAAATTCTACGCCATTTGTAAATAAGCACTGTTCCCAATCAAGCGCAGCCAATTTCCTACGCTCAGCGCCAATTTGAGTTCATCTTTCTATTTCAGTGTTCGCTCGTATCCCGACACGTCGATTGCTTGTGCCTCGGCGCCGTGTTTTCACTTAGAAATCTAAATTTCAAAACTACAAAAACAAAGAAAATAATAAAAAAAAAACACCAATCAAAAGCACAAAGTAAACTAAGCAGTTCTTTTGGCTGACCTGAACACAGAGCAGTGCAGAGTAGCGCAACGAGCCGCCCTCGCCCGCTTTACCGCCAGTTGATGGTGCTCGCCCACATTAACGTTCTTCAAATATTGTATTCCTTTGCCGCGATTTGTTGGTGAAACAAATTTGTTAATTAAAAATAGAATTCAAACATCGTCTTTGTACGAGCACAACTCTTGGCTAGTCTGTGTTCTGTCTTTGAACGCTGTGCACGCGTCTCTAGTTGTCGTAAACGGCGAGGTGGAAGTAGCGCAGGCAAGTCGAACCAGTGAAGTGCCACTGAATCCGCGCATTCCGAAAAAAGAAAACAACTTACATACATATAGATTTGAAGGAAGCCCAGTGAGTCCCGTTGATCAGGCTACCGAAAGTGATCAAAACGATTGAAGCGATCGATCGGCCGAGTATTTACAACTGACAGTAGTCCAACGGTACTTGTACCAAGTCTGTGCAGTCGACGAAGCGAAGTGGAGTAGTGTTGTCACAGCAGCCGTAGTATTGGTGTCATTCCGCCGTGCCATACGAGGTAAGTGCCATAACAACGATCTCAAACAGGCAACCAAGTGATGACTTGCTGCCTTTCTGCCTTTTGGCGGATATGAAAATAAATAAAAGCTAGTATACACGACGCAATTTGACGCGTATGTGTGTGCACATACACAGCCACAAATGAACGCGCGCGTTGCATTCTCACGCGGCGTTTGGCATAACGACGACTTTCTGCGGACTTTTCCATTTTCCCCATTCGCCTTGTGGCCTGCTTATACGAAGACGTAAAAGCGCACAGCTTTTGGCCAACTCGGCCTACCCACACACACACACCCACCATACCCAACAAACGACGCGCACACGAGCTGAACGAAGTCCCTCTCGCTGACATTATACGCCAGCTCGCTTGCGTGAGTATGTGTCCGCTCTCGCTGCTCTTTAGAGCGAACGTGCCTTCGTGCCCGCTTTCGCTTGAACTTCTTGGCCGCCACATCTTGGCGTGAATTCATTTCGATTTAATTTTAGTCCAAGGTTTAAAGCGTTAGTGGCTTCTGTGTCGGATCGTTCGTTTGTGCGTTTGTTTGTTTGTCTGAACGTTCGGTTCTGTTGTTGGTTGGCTGGTAGCTTGCTTGCTTGACCGATCAGCTGCCTTGCTGCGTTCACTTGCTCACCCTCGCGTGCGCACTCGCACGCATACACTCACGCGACCGCTCGTTAGATCGTCGCTGTGCGCTGATCGTTTGTTTAATTTGGCTTATTGGTTGCGTATACGCGTGTTGATCAACAAAAGGGAGCCACAAATTCAATACGAAAATACGGTTTTGTTATTGGCGGTTGGCTGTGCATTGCCATTACAAGTTGGAGGAGTGGTTAGCAGTAAATGTTGGGCGCTTTGAAGTAGAGTACAGTCCAAAGCGCTGCCTTGGAATTTCAGGTATGTTCAATTTTGGGTGAATTTTTGGCAAGCGGTGTTTAGCACTTAAGGCTGTGTACTTTCTTCAAAGAAATTTCGCTGCAAGACTTTGCTACTTTGCTCTTGAGTGGCTCGTGTTTCAACGCTGCGCGACAAATTCTAATGTTGATCGTCTTACTATAAATAAAACGCTGGCTGCTTGCGTTCTTTCGATGCTGCCACCTTTTCCTGCTTCAGACTGATCTTGATTTAAGGGGGAGCCTGCTTTAGAGGCTTCAAAAATCGATTCTTTTCGGATTTTTTTGGGAGGGAAAGAAATAATTGATTAAAGGGAAATTTCTTTCATTTGAGTTGTGTTGCATACATTTTTTGGTTTTATTTGATTTTTTTTTAAGATTTTGCAATGACAGCTTATACATATATAATAAAAATGATTTCCAATTATAGCCAGTATGTAGGTATGTGCATATGTATATCGGTCGGTCAGTATAGGCTTCACTCATTTAAGCAGCACTTTTGAAGCTGCAAATTATTACTTTTGTTGTGAAAATAAATTAAATGGAAATTGATAACCCCTACCCCCAACCTTATTGATTATTTCCTCAACAAAATAATTTTTTTTAATTTTTTTACATTGGAAATATAAAAAATATATATATAGTAAAACAAAAAAATATTTATCTAAAAAAATTTTATATAAATTTCAATTAATATTAAGTATATTTTGTATAAAATTAAGCAGTCTTTCTTTTCTCAAATTTGTGGAGAACCTTTGGTTTATTTTTAAATCTCCACTGCCTGCTTGCCACTAAGCGCTCTTCGTCTAACAGTATAGCCGCTCAGATCGCGTTGATCGATATTTCAAAGCACATACACATGCTTACAAACATACATACGTATTAACTCAAAAAGAAATTCGAGCTCTTCCATCCTTTTTGCTCACTTTGGCTTTTCTTGTTTATGATTTTGGCTTGGCCAAAAATAAATTTCTCATTTTCCCGTCGCTATCAACTACACACACACTCTATTTATGTATGTATGTATGTGTATATGTACATTGAGGCGTATTAATGTAGCTTTATGAAACGCTTTTCCTAGTATATTTATTCGGAAAAATTGTTATAGCTGTATTCATGTGTATGTATGAGTGTGTGTTGGCTGAGCTGATTTCTCGGTACTAAGAGTGTTGGAATCGCTCGTGTTTCCGCTTGGAAAATTATTTTGAGTCAGCAAAGCATTTCATATAAACATTGTAAATGCATACATACATAGATATATATTATATATACATACAAGTAGCATATATGGTTATATTATATTCATACGTACAGAAATGTGCATTTTATATATTTATTTCCATGCTATTTGTATTAAGTAATCACTGAAAGGTTATTTATTAAGATCTTTGAGCATCATTGCCTTTCTGAAAATATCTAAAAACAATAACCTACGGCTATATACATGTATGAAAGATCCGCGTAATGAACTCAGTTGCTTTGTCGGAACTAACTCATTGCCCAAACTACTGTCCTTGTATGAAAAACTTGTTTATTTGACTGGGTATCTTCACCAAATTCGGTACAGAATATTTCCCAAGGCAATGCTAAATCTCCGAGTAAATATTTTATATCGGTCCACTATATCATATAGCCGCCATAGAAACTGACTGATCAAAATCACGTTTTTGTATGAAAAACTTATTTATTTTGTATCATTGCTCAAGACAATGCTACAATCTTCGAACATATTACTCAGATCGTATCACTTAGCATATATGTAGCTGTCATATAAACTGATCGCTCAAACCACTTTCCATGTATAAAAAACTTTTTTATTTGGCAAGATATCTTAACGAAATTTGACATGGATTATTGGTTAAGACAATGCTATAATCTTCGAACAAATTGCTCAGATCGGACCACCATTGCATAATCCATGTCACATCAATCGAGCCTAAAGCTATTCGTGGTATTTCCGGCAGCCAGATTTCTAATAAAAAAATTAAAAATTGGTAAATAAGATATCGTTCCCACTTCGATAGATTACAATCGTTTTATATAATGAAGCAATACATTGTAGTGCTCTTGCTACTTTTGGCTTTATGTCACAATCAGCTTTAAAGGGCGCTACTCATGGTAAACCCCGACGGCGACGCTTTAGCCACTATCTGCAGACATACCAAGGCAAAAATTCGTATATGCACATAAGTATCTGTATATAATATCATATACTATATATGTATACAAGTATATACTATACTAGTATGTATGTATATACCGTATGTAGATGGGAAAATAGCGCAGAACACAGGCTTGAGTGCTTTGGCTGCGGCTCAATGCTTGCGTCACAGCGAGAGTGTACGCAGTAGCAGCGCCGTGTGGCGTGGGGCACGGGGCAATCAGAAATCAGCACTGTTATCAGGCTCTTATCAGCAGATTCACCTGTGTGTGCATGACTTTACAGGTAACACACACCTTGCATACGACTGCGAATACCTGTATGTGCGTTTGTGGTGTGTGTGTGTGACAGTGCCTTTGCTTGTGTTGGTGCAATTGTGGCTCATCGTCAAAGCCATGCGTTTGAACTCGTATCGTTTCGAATCACAACACATGCTCACATGCGCCACTTAACTGTTATAATTCATATTTACCGAACACTTAGCCAAGGATTGGGTATGTGTGTGTGTGTATGTGCCTATGTGTATTTGTTTATTAGAAAAGAAAAGCTTATAAAATAGCACAAAACAAGTCCCCAAAACAAGATAAAGACCTTATTTGTTTTCATTATTTTTGTAATTGTCGAGTCAGTGCTTTGGTTATTGTTGTTCTTGCTTTGCACTATCTTGATAAATAATTTATTAAATGTTTATTGAAACCGAAAGAAGTTGTAATGTGGTGAAATAGGTACTCAGAAGCGCTCTTTTTAGGGTTAGAAAATCGTTGAGGGGTTATAAGTTGTATCCACCTGGAAGTCTCGGAAATTACATTTTTTGTTTTTTTTTTTTTAAACAGGTTTTTTATTTAATAAATAAACAAAATGTATATTTTTTAAATTCAATGTGCTTCAATAAACAGTGATTCATTTTGAAAAATTCCTGTGTTACCGTAACCGATCTCTAGGATGAGCTTCAAAAAAGGCTGCCTGGCGGTGGCGAAAATTTTTAAGATTTTTCTTCAAACAAATTACCAAAAAAAGCATTATTACAATAGAAGAATATAGGTAATGATCGAAAGACTGGTAAAAATTTTGATTTTTGACAAAATGGTGCTTTCTTAAGTGAGTGGTTTGTGCAAAAAAGTATACATCAGAGTGCCTTAAAATTGAAATATTGTCGAAAAATTAGTCATTGTCTGACAAACATATCTGAATATCTGAGAAGGTCGTGTGAAAATTTCAAGTCGGTAGGTCCAGCAATTTTGAAGAAATTTTCATCGTCGTCCCTGTAAACAGCGTTTCCAAGAAATCAAGCTTAAAGTATTGGGAGCAGATCTCACATACGCTCATATCTTCGAAACTGGTTGGAGGGGTTGACTGCGGAGAGTTACCCTCCAAAAGTTAAAAGTTATACATTATTTCTATCAAAAGTGACACTCCCCGAAAATAAGGACTTTGAGTTGCAAGTACAAAATTATATAGTACATCCACCAAAATTCTACTCCGGATCCGCCCCTGATTACGAACTTAAATTATTGGTGGATGACTTACATATTTGTTCACTAGATAACTTAAGGCAACTCAAGCTAAAATACATTCCTTGATCTTTACGACTCACCTATCATATTGTGAACCCGCTGTTTGAGCCACTTTTGCGACCTAACCTAACCTATACACTGTGTTTCTATTAGTGATCGTAGGCTTAAAGTTTTGTCACTTCAAATTAACCTGATGAAGAAAAAACCTTTCTCATACCCTTTCGACGATAGATCGCCTATAGATCTGTGATCAGATAAGCATTGAAACACCGAAAGCTTGTTTTATCTGTGGTCGTCGACTATAGTCGACGCTTGTACCGAAGTGGTTAAGGATCTATATCACCAAATGTGGGGTTATGGCACAACACAGCCAAAAGCAATTATATTTCTTGCCGAATATTGTTCAACTACTGCTCACCGAAAGCTCTGCAGTCGTGATCTGCATTCTTGTGACGTAAAAGTAGTTGTCTTTCTTTATAAATCCCCACTTACTCATGGCACTACTGCACAGCGTACATATGTATGTATGTATGCTTATATCGTTAAGTATCACTTCACCTGCTCGGTACACTTGATGAAACTAATGCGTATATATTTGGACTACACATACAGGTACCTAGGCATGTATATATGTATGTGTGCACCTCAATGCCACATCATTTACTTTTAGAACCGACTATCGGGCTTATCAGTGTGCGCTTCAATCTTATCTTAAACTTTGACGACGTGGACTGAGTGTTTGTTTGCCGCCACTCCACTGCTACGCTTCTGCAGGCAGACAAATAAAGCGATACTTAGGTGCACAAATACTTGTAATTATGAAAGCGAGTGTTTATGTGTGGCATAATATAGAATTCACTTTGCAGCTCTGACTCAGCTGGCTGCGGCTTGCGCGCTATCAGTTGATATAGCCTAATTTAATAGATTTTTCCGCGACGACGACGGCGACAACAACAGGTATGTTTGTCTTCTCACACTTGCCACTCCGCAATGTCAGCCACCTTCGGGACTTCGGCAGGCAGGTTGTATGGAGTGGGGCTCAGGCACGTATGGCGCTCGTGTAGTTCGGACTTCCTGCACGGACTGCACAGTCTGCCAGCCTGCCGCGATGTCTGTCTACTATTTGTTGACCTATTTAAGCCCCCCATTCCAGTGTTGCAATCTTAAGCACACAGTCGGTGCGCATTGTTTACACACAGACACACAGCCCGACAATAAATTCTACTATTTGCTTTATTGTCATGTCTCAAACTGGACTTGAAGCGCTGCTTACATTGAAATGCTCGCTATATTTTATTATTATATGTACATATACATATATACATACATATATGATGTATGTGTGTATTGCATACTCGCTCAAGTCTAGGTGCATGCTAATAAATGGTTTGTTTCACATCTAGCATTAAGCTCGCCATTGTCAGCTTTGCTTAGACAAAAGTTCGGTTTGTAATACTGGAGCAGCTCCCCGCACACCTACGTCGCGCCCAGTAATAATCAATTGCGTAGTTTTTTGCACACTGTTAATTTTTCCATTTATTCGCTAATGATTAATATCGGTTTAACTTGAATTCTGCTCGAAGGCATAAACATTAAAGCTGCTCTGTATACATATATCTGTGTGTACCTGTATGTGTGCGTAAGTGTATGCCTAAGTAGATTTACAATTTGGTGATTAGATATTCGACGAATTGTAAATATGTATGCATGAGTGTCTTTATCAGGTGCTTTTTCCAGCGCACGGTTGTTCTCTTGTGTCAGGACGGGGTTTAGTGCTCTTACACACACACACAGGCGTGTATTCACATTATTCGTATTCCCATTAAACCGTATATGTCAATAGAGACAGGTATTTATATGATATGAAAGACTTTCTTTATGTCCAAACTTAGCTTTGAGCAATCAGAAACAGTTAATATTGGGTAGTCGAAAAAGTCTTTTCGTATTTTTAATCAAATTTCAACTATTTTTTTATATTTATACTAATAAATAAATAAACAAATATGTAGCATTTTGGTCGACTCAGTTTGTATGGCAATTGTATGCTATTGTTGCTCGATTTTAACAATTCAATCTGAAATTACAGTGTTGCTTTGGAAAATAATCTATATCGAATTTCGTGAGGTTATCTTGTCAATTAAACAAGCATTGCATATTAGGACTTGATTTTGGTAGATAAGTTTGTATGGCAGCTATATCCTACAGTGTTCAAATAATGGCGTCTCAGACCAATTAGCAGCTTTTTCGAGAGAAAATAATGTTTGCAATATTTCATAATGATATCTCAAAAACTGAGGGAGTAGTTCTCGTATCTCAAAACCTAAGGGACTGGTTCTCAAGCAGATAAACAGGTTTGACAAAATGGACTCGGCTCGTCAAGCAATCATTCATATACTCTAAAGAGTGTGCAGAGGAAAGCTTTCATCCTTACTCGTATGTTGCCATGAGCTTGCTGAGCAGCTTACATAAGGCTTTTTAAGGTTGCTTCGCTCTTCTGATACTTTATAAGGTCTCCAACATTTCTTTCTGGGTTTATAATATTTACCCTGATAAGCGTATAAAAATCTGCGTATACATTTTTTTTGCACAGAAAAGCTTTTATCGTCTATACTGCCATGTGCTTTCATAAGACAAATTTTTAAGGTTGCCTTGACGTGTCTTCTAACGTTTTGCATTTTATTTAGTTAATTAACCGTTATTGTTTTCGGATTGCGGATTGGATTATGGAGCTTTAAATTAAACCGTTTGGAACCGAGTTAAAAAAAAAATTCCTTGAAAATGCTCCATAATTTTACAGCCATTACGTGCTTCCTGTTTGACTCACTTTCCAGCCTAAGCTCCTGACGAACACCGTATAAAGGTTCGGCAATACAAGCAAACAAACGCGTACAGTCAGCCTATTTGCTGAGCGTACAGTATTTTGGAGATATGGCGCTGCGCCATAGACCAGAGACTAAGCTTCAGCTCGACCGATACCATGTGAGCTTATCATTAAACGAAAATCGTTATCATTGTCGCGTCAGACGATATCTTGCCGTTAACAAAACGTATTCTCCACTTTTATGTATGTGTGTGAGTGTGGCTATGCTAGCCGACGTTGCGTTCGTTGAGCTCGAAACAATTTGCTAGCCGTGTGGCCGCTTGGTTCGCCTGCTGGTTTGGGGCTGATTGAGTGGCTGAGTGCGCGCGCTGCGCCCTGCTTTGGCTGAGTTTTGTCAAATGCTTATTAATTAATAATAACAAAAAGGCGAAAAAGCGCTCAAGAACGCAATGGCAGCTAAAGCGAACGCACGCACTCATACAGCGACGACTTTGGTATGTGTGTGTTTTCACGGTTTTTATCGTCAGGCGGCTATCAGTCAGCCACTCGCGCTCTGGGCCGAGTCTAACCAACCAGTCCGTTTTACTTTGCTCACAGCTCAACACACGCAGTGCGCCGTGCGGTTCGTGCCGACGTAGACCAGACCGCTTCTATCAGTTATTTAATTAAGCTTAAGCTTCGCGCAATATTCCTACAAATCTTATTGTGTACACATTTCCTTGTTGTATCGTTTCATATACATATATACACGCTTGCTGTGCGGCAGCTTCAAAACGTCTCACAAAAAGCGCATGAAGATGGAGAAGACTCCCCGCTACACGCAACGGGAGCGCAACATGGTGCTGGGCTTCGCCGCTCAATACAAGGATGTCATCGAGAATAAGCGCACCGACGCCGAGTCGAATCGGAAGAAGGACGAAGTGTGGCGCCAAATAGCAAAGGAGTTCAATGCGCGCGTCTATCATCAGCGCTCCTCCAAGCAATTACGTCAGCTTTACAAAAACATGAAATTGCTGCTGAAGAAGGATCTCTGCGGCGAAGGCAAAGGCAATCGCACATTCATGGATCTGTTGAATACGCTATCGCAACAGGAGTCCGTCGCACAATACATATCCGAACAGATGTCGCCGAACGGCGGTAGCGGCATTGGGAATGGCGGCTACGGCAGTAATCGACAGCACAAATACGACGATGACTACGATGACTCAAAGGTGAGTTGAAAATGATAGTATACCTATTGGATACTCGTATGCTCAAGTGTGACGCAGGGGTAGTAATCACAAATCGAGGTGAGGTGCGCAATTGTTGTTGCCGGAGCGGTTAGTAGGTAAGCGGTTTGGTAATTGAGGCGCTGTTTGTTGGGGTGGGCATTGGGGTGTGATTGATAACAAGTGTGGTTTACGCGCAGTACAGATTAGAATCGGCAACTGGGCACGAGCGATAAAATGATGAGCGGCATATTGGTTTATGTTCCATACAAGAATAAATATTGAAGGATGTCGGGGCAGTTTTTCATACAAAAAATAAAATTATATTTGGGCACGTAATTAATTCGTTTTCTCGGTTTCTCTTTTCACTTAAAATTTCGTACTAATTTTATTTACTCTCTTCTAATCTCCTTCTTCTCTTCTTCTATGATTGCAATAGAATCCCTTCCCACAACTAGCCTCGCTCGGCTACGATGGCATGGATCCCGATGTAATTGTCATTAAATCGGAGGACATCAGCGATAATGATCAATCACAGGCGCCTGAGGATATGGACGATGATGATGGTGACTGCCTGAGTTCCAAAGATATACCCGAGGTTTGTTTAGAGGAAGAAGATGATGAGATCTTCGCCACCGATTTGCGTCATTCTACGCCTGTACAATCGGCGCATGCGTCACAACGCGCCTCCTTCAACTCAAATGGACCGCATCAGCAGCAAAATTCATCACAACAACCTGAAGTGACAATACAAAATGTTGGCGGTATACGCGTCGGCAGCATTGGCAGTTTGGCGAACCTGAAGGCGCTGCAGAATGGCGGCAGTAATTCTGCGCTGAATATACCAAACAGCAGTAATAACGGTAATAACAACAACGGAAATGGTCATGGTGCACATAACGGTGATCGCCACACACCCAGCACGCGCCACCAGGTGAGCGCCGAGCAGCAAGCAGCACAACAGTTGTTACTCAACGGTCTTGGCTTGAGTGCGGTGCATCCGACAGAGCCGCCATTGCCGCAACTGCAACGCGCCACGCACACCGCTAATAGCAATAGCAACAACAATCTTATCAATAGTACAAATCAGCTGTTAATGAGCTTGAACGCGAACGCTGGCTTCGCCGGCCTCCAGAAGAGCAGCCACGGCCACGGTCACGGTCACAGTCATCACCACCACAATGGGCATGGTCATGGCGGCAGCGGTGGTGGCGGCTTGCACAATCACAGCAACAGCAGCAGTGGTAGTAGCAGCGGCATCGGTGGCACACACAACGCCAACAATCGCAACAATGACTACCTCATGTCTCTGGCGATAAAGGAGCGCGAAAGGAAGATTGACCTGTTGAATGCGCAGATAGATTATTGGAAGACGCTCACGAAGAAGTTGGACTCGAACGCTGCGCATAATCCGACGCCGGCCTGCATGTGCCACTTTCCCGGCAAAGTGAATGGTCTGCAAACGCCGACAAGTAGCAGCTAGTCCGACACGGACTTGGAGGAGGAAGGGGAAGAGAGGCAAGTGGACGGTGTGTGCGGTATGATTGAAAATGATGCGGCCGCTTTGGTGCTTGGCGCGCAAGCATTGCGGAAAGACGACAATGTGCCTGATAAAGTTGGTGATGGTGGTGCGCAAGAATGCCGCGCTACTGGCGCCGCAGAGCTGGAGGAGTGTACAGCTGGGAACTCGGTGGCGTCTTCGGCAAGTGGTGCGACATTGAGCGAGGCTTTCAAATTGGCAGCTGAGAACTTCGAGATACTCGAGCTGGACGCCTATGCTGAGGAGATGGAGTTCGACGACAGCGATGTAGCGTGTTTGCTAGTGAAAATGTATAAATAGATGTATGCGCACAACCGTAATTTTTTTCGTTTAATAATAAGCAAATAGATTTGTAAGTTTTATCAGTCAAATTTGTTGTGTTCCACATATTTTATGTTACGCGTTTATTCTCTTAATATTTTTAAGTATTCGTTTAGTTTTGTTTTTGTTATGCAGTATTTTTCCTTAGTTCGTAGTTTATGTACTTATGAAATAGTTTATTCTAAATATTTTTTTGCACTTTTTAAATGGTACTGAAATTAGCAAATGTACAAATATGGTTCCTAATCTAGTCCTCATGTCATACAAAAAATTGGAAAACAATAACGGTGTTGTTAATGTAAATACAACTATGATTTTTTTGCCAAACCAAAAAAAGAAAATTCCAAAAAATTGTAACTGGAAATGAGCATAAGCATAAACCAAATAATAATCTTCTGAAGTTGCCATTTTCATATACCAAATGAAAACTTATTTATTAAATACTTTTTTTATTAATTAAATGAAAAATATAATAAAATATTTTGTATTCATATTGGAGTAACTAGTATAAGTGAATGTTGTGTTTAAAAGCGAATCAGAAATTTCGGTATTGAAAGTCTGTAACCAAGCCTTATACATATTATACATGTATGTATCAATTGAATGTAAAAAAATAAAATAAAATTTTCGCATATGTGCCCATATATGTTTGAACATACTTAATCTTATAGATACCTAATTATATAATAGTAAAATGCGTACTTAATAAAATAAATGTATATAAATTTTGGATATATCGTAAAGCTTTCCTGCATAATTTCTTTTTTTAATAGCAAATAAATTTACATTTACTTTTTTTAAGTGATGAAATCAATTAATTTTGCAATAATTATTCATAAAATTATATTTAATTATATTAACCGTCATTGTTGGTGTCAACATTTTGTACGTTTGGCATTTTTAGATAGTTTGAAGCGCACTGTGCCAAAGTATGACAGCGGTTGGTGTATACACTAGATTGTCGATTCTTTAACATTTTAAAGAATAATTTCGGTTTATCAATGCAACCATGTGCTCTTATCGTTTTTCAACTCGCCATTGTATTGACGTTCTTTAAAGAAGAATAAGCATTAAAATTTTGCTTGCGAGTTCTTACATATCCAGAATTTTTCTCACTTTGTTATTGATAAATTTACATAAAATTGTTAAATTTGCTAAATTGTGCTGAAAGGATATAAGATATAAAAGTTTCCTAAATAAGCATAAAGTAAGTGTGAGTGCGAAAAGTTGAAATTGCTGCCTTGCGTTGGCTTATTAATATTATTGGTTGATTGGAATAGGTGTAGAAATATCGGTGTTGATGTCGAAGGAGGCGCGGCTGCAGCACTGATTGGGTCGCAAAGGAACGAAATGCAGTAGTAATGTGAGTGCCAATATGTACTTTTAATTTAATATATGTGTGCATGTTTATGTGCTTGCATGTAAGTGAAGATTGTTAATGCACCCACCGTCGGGTGGCTGGGGTGCCTTTTAGGGTATATGCCTAGAGGCAATGCGATGAAAATTGAAAGTGCTCAATTAAATTCCAAGCAGCGTGCAACATCAAGACGACGTAGTGCAGCTTCGAACCAACCGGGCAGCATAGGCTAAGACTTTGCGACTTGCCTGTTCATAGACTATTCGGCAGTACGCCGCTAAGTTAGCTAGTGTATTCGTCATATTTTGATGTCGGCGTTTCCTACGGCTTTGTTAGCGCCGTCGCAGTCGCAGCCTTTGTCAATGTGTTGTTAAATATTGTCGACGCTACATCGTTGTTTTCTGATTGCTAAGGTAGTCTAGTGGTGGTCGTTCGCGTTAGTAGACGTCGTTGTCGTCGCGTTAATTTGAAAAGATTACAATTGGAAACGTACGAGTGGAGAACAAGCAAAATCGTGAAAAATAAGTTGTGAGCGTTTGTCGCATACGTCGACTTAGTGATGGTGTAGGGATTCATTTTTATTACATTGCTTCAAACAGTTTTTCCAAAGCGAATTCTAATTTGATGAATTTTTTGTAATTGAATTTTGTGCCGTGGTAAGTTATGTCGTTAAAGCCAAATACATCACATTCCCGCATACGTGTGCCACACGCTGAGTCAGAGACTTGATAGACATAAAAGTGCCGAAGTAAAATAGTGATTGTTTTTGCATACTTTGGCTACTTTGTGATTGATACAGATCTGTGCAAGATTCATTCAATGTCGTGGTATTCGATGCAGGCAGCTGCGTCTGCCACCGCCCACAAACCTAATTGAGTTTATGTTTTACCCATATTATTCCGTCTAGACGTACATACATACAACTTCAGCAACGTTCTGTTATAGAAAGTTATATTTATGTATATGTGTTTGTGTGCGAATTAACGAGCGTTCATGCATCCATTTCATCCCTACTCCTGAGTCATACCACAAGTGTCTGCCTTTTTGAACATTAGGTTGCCGTCGTCGAGCTGGCCAATGCACTTTGCAGAGCCGAGTAACTAAAACGACCAAACTTTTTTACACAGTGATTTAATGGTAAACAAAGGAAGTAGCACGATGGTAAAAAAGAAAATGAAATAACAAAAATTTATTTTATTGCGTTTTTATAATTAACATTGAATTTCATTTACCTATTTACTTACCAACCAAAAAGATGTTCAAAAATCATCAGGAATACAGCAGCATTTATCAATAATAACTTAGAATTGTTTCATTGATACCATTGGTTAAGTTTGTTTTACTATTTTCTGTTAACAACAATAATTTATTTATTAGCAAATTTATTGGGTATTCATTCAACAAATCCAATAATATATATATATATGCCATATATAATATTATCTATACATTTTTTACGCTGGGAAACGATGAAGAGCAGTGTTCGCTGTCGGCGTCCAGCCGCCACGCACGCTGCTGTACAAGCTCGGCGACGCTCACTAATATTGTCTGGTGCCTCACCTTCTTTTCCGCTTTTTCACTTCCTTTTTCCTGCGCTGCTGTCTACCGTTGTCTACTGTTTGTTGTCGCTGCTGCTTCTTCATATTTTAATTTTACTTTTCTGTTACATTCCATAAGCATGTTTGAATAAGAAAACTTCTAGAGTAGCAAGCTTTTTCAATATTTTGTGTAATCGCTTTAATATTATGTGTATTGTGTGTGTGAGTGCATTCGTTTCATTTGTTATTATTCGCATTGTTTTTCGTTTCATTTGTTGTAGATATTGTTGCAAATTTATGCTTAATATTTTTTTGCAGTTTTAACCTGTCATATATGTTGTCATCACTGACTCACTCCGCACCGTTCGTTGTGAGTTGCAAATCACTGCTGCATACAGGCCAAAATATTTATAGTACGTATATTTATCAAATACTAACGTCATCGTTGAATCGCATTTATTTACAAACTATTATTAACCTAACTAATAGTGTGTTTACATTTATTATTTTGTGCTAACGTCATCAACGCGAAACCTCATCATTCGCAAATTGTGTGTGTGCTCACAACAATCTCTTGAAATTTCAACATACAAATATTCGTATATAATTAGCCTCGCAAACGTCATCAACTACATTGCACGCGCCAGAAAGCCATTGAAAAGAAATAGCAAAAAATATCACTGACAAACTAGTCTACTCTACTCTACTCAATATTGTGTGTGTGCACCTTTAGCGGGAGCTATTTAATTAATTTCTTAAAATTTTGTAAAAAATCATAAATAACATACATATTCAGCCAAAAAGCAAATAACAAATATTTACTAAATCCGCTTTGGCCTACAAACTATGGCTGATTTAATACGTCTAGGGAATGTGGATGCTGCCATACATAAGGATAAACTTGGTTCACCGACTGGAGGCTTAGATGACGGTAATTTAGCAGCTTTTGGCATAAACGCACTAATGGCCACAGGAGGTATCGACATGGGTGACTTGGCCCAGGAATTAGATCAGGATGAGTTTGATGGCCCAAATATGTTGAATGGTAAGTGCCGGAATGCTTATATTTTATTAAAAAAAAAAATCATTATTTTCAAAGAATGTAAACTATAACTTCCATAAATTGACAATATTTTTAGGTGAACGACCAGCCATAATTGCACCACCGGAGAGTGAATGGTATCATGGGCGTTTGGATCGTTATTCAGCTGAATCGCGACTACGCGGAACTGGCAAATTAGGCAGTTATTTGGGTAAGTCAGACAGATGATACTAGAAGAAAACAAAATATTACAGCTACTACAAACTAAATTATTCGTGAAATATGCTTAATCATAAATAATTTTTTAAAGTGAACATTTTTCCTGTTTCTTAATTTTTATAATTTTTTTTAATTGAAGTTCGTGAAAGCGATCGCAAGCCTGGTTCATATGTATTAAGCTATTTAGGACGCACTGGCATTAATCATTTTCGGTGAGTAATTAAAATATTTTAGAAGCCTAATTTCATATCTTTTTATATTTTTGTTTCTTTTCCTCACTTTCTTTATCAGCATTACTGCCGTGTGTGGTGATTTCTATATTGGTGGACGTCAATTCGTGTCGTTGAGCGATCTCATTGGCTATTACACCTCATGCAGTGATTTATTGAAACGTGAGCGCCTGGTGCTACCAGTGCCACCGCCGGAGCCGGTGAACGATAAGAAACGTGTTGTGGCACATTTACCCTATACCAAAATGGCTGATACAGATGAGTTAAGCTTTCAAAAGGGTGATATATTCTTTGTACACAATGACATGGGCGACGGTTGGTTGTGGGTGACAGCTCATCGCACTGGAGAGCAGGGCATGATCTTCCGTGAACTAGTCGAGGATTTGGATCCGGCAATCGACCCCAATACGGTGTTTCCTTGGTTCCATCCGAATTGCACTAAGAATGAAGCAGTTGACATGCTGGTGAAAGGTAAATGACGATAGCGTATTTTTAGTTTCCTAGAATTGTACATATATATTTATCTTCTATGTAACTGAACAACAGCCGGCCCAGGCAGTTTTTTGGTGCGCCCAAGCGATAATTCGCCTGGCGATTATTCGCTCTTTTTTCACATTAATAATCAAATCCAGCGCTTTCGCATTGAAAAGAAAGGCGTACGTTATCTGATGGGCGGGCGCACTTTCGAGTGCTTGGATGCGGTGATCAATCGCTATCGCAAAGAGCAAATCGTCGAAGGTCACTCACTCAGTCATCCAGTAAGTTCATTGACGTCACTATTTTTATATAAATTCATATTTATTTACTTGGCTTACTTTCTTTTCACGCTTCCTGCAAGGTGGTTAACGGTTCACAGCCTGAATTCAATCAACAGTTTGTGGTGGAGAAGGCAGCTGAAAAAATTTATGCCACTCTGCGCGAATGTCGCGATCAAATCGGTTTGAAGAAGTTAAACGGCATCAAACATCACGGCCCTTTGTTCAAGAAGTCTGATAAGACAGCCAAATGGAAACAATTGTACTTTGCGCTTATCAGCGAGGGCAGCGAAACACATCTTTGCTTCTATGACAATCCGAAAAAGACTAAACCGAAGGGTCTCATCGATCTATCGTGTGCGTATTTATACCAGTGCCATGAATCGCTATGGGAGCGGCCATATTGTTTTCAAATAGTCGAGCGCGCACTGCCATGCTTGGCTAACAATACGTATCTATGCGCGACGCAAGAGACGTACGTAAAATGGATCAATGCACTCAAAGCGCAATGCAGTTCACAATTCAGTCGGGCGCAAATCAAAGTGCCGTGTTTGCGCGAGTTGCGCTGTCTGAATTTGCATGTGCTCGAGGCGCATAAGTTGCCATTCAAATTGGTGCCGCATCCGTACTGCAGCATCTCGCTGAATCAAGTGAAGGTGGGTAAGACACGTGTGAAGATCGCGCCCGATCCAGTGTGGGAGGAGGAATTCGTTTTGGAGTGAGTGATTAACAGAGTATTGTATTGTGAATATTATCGACCTCATTGTATTTTTTCTATTTTGCAGCGATGTGCCCCCGGATGTAGTCTCGCTCACAATTACGCTCATTTCACGTGGCAAACGCGGCAAAGATTCGGAAGTCGCTGAGCTCACCATCGATTTGGCCAGTCTGAAGAACGGCCAAGAGACGGAGGGCTGGCATCAGCTCACCGGCATGACACCCATGGGCGAGTGGGGTTCACTACGTTTGCGTATGCGCTATTTGGATGACTTGATTATGCCCTGCGAGGAGTACAGTCCGCTGCAGGAGTTGCTGCTCAAGCCCGAGTTGTGCGTGGTTAAAGCTTTGGCCGAACTTTGTCACAATGATCGTGTGCCGCTCGCTACGGCGCTGCTACGTGTATTCCGTCACGAGAAACGCGAAACAGAACTGATACGCGTACTTTGCCAGGCGGAAATCGCACGTGAAAACGAAACGACTACACTGTTTCGCGGCGCTTCACTGGCCACCACACTAATGGATTTGCACATGCGCACTGAGTGCTCGCGCTTCTTGCACGCAGCCGTTTCGGAGACGGTGCAGCGCATACTCGACAGCAAGCAATCGGCTGAACTCAATCCCACCAAGATGGATGTGAACGATGATGCTTGCTCGAACGCCGAGTTCTTGTTGCAGATACTCGATTCGGTGACGCATTCGATATTCACCTCGCCCGAGGCGTGCCCACGCAGTGTGCGCTACATATGTAATTGCCTGCAAAAGGCCGTCGTTGCCAAGTGGCCAACTGAACGTTTGGTACGCACTCGCGTCGTCTCCGGTTTCATATTTCTACGTCTCCTATGCCCGGCACTGCTGAATCCCCGTCAGTTTGGCCTGGTGAGCGAAACGCCACCAACCATGGCCACGCGTTCTTTAATTATGGTAGCCAAATGCTTGCAGAATCTAGCAAATCTAATTGAGTTTGGCGGAAAGGTAGGTTTTGCGGCACTTGTATGTTATTACTAATTTAATATTCGCTTGCTTTCGTTTAACTCATTGCAGGAACAATACATGGAGGTGGTCAATCCGTTTATATTGAAGAATAAGGAACGCATGATTGTTTTTCTCGATCAATTATCACTCGTTACGGATCCAAATCCACCGCCAGGCATGTTCAACGAACAAAACTCCAATCATACTGTGCAGGATGTGCAGGACACAGTGCAGGATACTGGTAAGTAACAGTAAACGATGTACCTAAGTTAGACATTTTCCAATTCTTCACTCCACGCACTATCTTCCTACTAAACATGATCGAAATAACCATAAGAAGACTAAATAAAAATTATTTCTTCCATTACAGGTCGCGAACTGGCCACACT
This sequence comes from Bactrocera zonata, assembly GCA_037783105.1. Classification (NCBI taxonomy): domain Eukaryota; kingdom Metazoa; phylum Arthropoda; class Insecta; order Diptera; family Tephritidae; genus Bactrocera; species Bactrocera zonata. The sequence goes on along the minus strand of JBAWJQ010001070.1, from coordinate 219,310 downwards.
CCATCACATTTGCGTCTCCTACTTGCCGGAGTTGCAAGGTCTGTCGAACATACTCTCCATTAAGAAGTTGGTCACGGTCACCGACATGCTGACAAAGCATAAGCTAAATTATCGCGAAAAGATTAGCTAAGATGAAAATACCGATGCAATCAACAATTCCTGGAGGGTAATAGCCAAACAGTAACAACAACAACAACAGCAGTCACCAAAAGTCAGAAGTTAGTGTGAAGCGTGAGCAGTTGAAGCAAATTAATGAGAACACCAAACAAAAATAATTTATACAATAGCAAGAACAATTGATAACTTAATGAAATGCGCGTGTGAATTCTGCAACACAAGACATAACATAACATAGCAGTTAAGTAGAAGCTAGGAGAAAGCAGAATGCTAGCCGAAACAGTGAGCAAAATGCTGGTCACAAAAACAAAATTTTCATTTATTCACGTTTTACGCTGTTGAGGCATTCAAAGTGTCAACTAACTGTATTTTTTGCATTTCAGCCTGAACATTTGCGTGCTTGCGGTTCACAGCCCACTTGCTTAGCATTATGAACATGTAACTGAAATTTTATTTTTACTTGAGAAATGTCTAGACATTTCTCGTGCTGCAATGCCGTTGCATTTTTCTATCAAATATTTGTAGAAATAGCGAACAGCAAATTATAAGCTCCATTTTCAGCTCATCTTTGCTTTGAAAAAATCAAGTTCAGCTTATTTATGTGTTTATTTTTTTTGGTATTTTGTTATTTTTATTTTTATTTTATTTTAATTTTTTTATTTATTTTATTTTTTATTTGTTTTCTTTATTTTATATTTTATATATTTTTATTTTATTTTTTTATTTATTTTATTTGTTTATTTATTTTATAATGTTTTTTTTGTTGGTTTTCATATTTTTTGTGCAAAAATCTTTGTTATTACTTCGTCTTGCTGCATTTCGACGCACTTCCTTTGCGTTGCCGCAGTGTACTTGCTTTGTTCTGTCGCTGAGCCGCTCTCTATTTTACTTTAGCAATACGAAAATCGCTTTTTTTATTTTTTAAATTTTTATCAAGTGAATTTTTGCTTTTAATAAATACATATTTTATCCTTAGCTTTATGGTATACATACATATAGTACATGGATTTTCCATTTACTGTAATTTTTATATTTTTCAATACATTTATTTATTATTATAGTTGCTTATAGCGGTTTCTTTCTGAAAAGCTTTTTTTTTTAATGAAATACTCCTGCTTATAAATATATCCTTACACATATTACACATGCATACATACATGGAATGTCTTCTTTTGTAATTATATACATATATACAATACATAATATATAAATAATAATCGTTAATGAGCCGCGAGGACGGCGTGACGGAAGTACGTGACGTTGCGTAGAGAAAAACATTAAATTTACTATTTAGCTTTAAAGAATCTCAATTATAAAGAATGCAAATAAATAAATAATGTGTAAAATTAATGAAAGTTACAACTAAATACGCATTTATACCCTAGTCGAACGTATATACATACATACATGCATACATATGTACATGAATGAGTACTACACTTTTCCTTTGTAAAGCATTTAATTATTAACGGGAATTTAAGCATAAAATAATGCAATGTATGAACACTTTGTGCAGACACGAGACTGTCAATGAACAATAACCAAATAGAAATAGCGAATATTGGAATTGCAAGTAATTTAAAAAAGTTAAATATTTTATGCAAAAAAAAAAAGAATAATTTATTTTAAATGAAAAACTGTGTAGTGAAGTCAAATCTTTTTTATTTTTGTATTTTTATTATTTTTTAATTTTTTTTATTCAAAAAATTGTTTTTTTCTATTTTTATTTTTATTTATTATTTTTATTTTTTTATATTTTCTTTGATAATATTACTAAATTTTTTACCGAAATCAAATTTGCATTTTAAATAATTTTTTTTTATCTTCACAGTTAATCTCTACATTAGCAATTCTCTTTACTTTTCCATATTTTAACCAGAAAATTATTTATATTTCTAAATTCAATTTTATTTTAGATTTTTTTGTTATTTTACCACTCAAAATAATTTTTAAGCAAATTTCCTTGACACCAATGACTTGCAGGAGGGTTTAAGCCCAGCTAAACCGCATAAACAATTACTTCGCCAACCTCCACTTGAGGTGTAGAAGTGAAATCCGATCAAAACGCACCCCCACAATTACAAGTAGATCAATGAAACCCTTTCCCTCGGGCTCAGATAGAAAATTACATTAAAAAAAACAGTAAAGAAACAAGCCAACAAGCTGCTCCTAAACCTTATCCGATTTTGTATTCATGTATTCGTAGTTATTTATGGCCACAACCTATATACACACACGCATACATAAATGAGTAGAAAAAGAATTAGCAAGTCTAATTGCGATAAATAAATTTAAAGCGGAAATGTATTCATAAAAGCCTAAGCAAATGAAAAACTAAATAAACTAATAAATAAGTAATATAAAATAATAATATGAAACTTGATGAATATGTAATTGTATTTGAAAAATTTATACAACCATCAAAATAAAATACGCATTTAGCAAAAAAAATTAAATAATCAAGTCTTCTGCTATTTTTTACTTCGCACCAAACGATGATTGAGCGGCTAATATAGACTAAAAATGCACCTATACAGTGCCTACTATACAGTCCAAACTCATTGCAAAAATGGTACAAATTAAAGGTTTCTGGACTTGAGATAAACAGGAAAACACCTTAAAATGTTTCCCTACCCCATTGTAAGACCTTCACTTAAGAAAAATTGCCGTTTTAAGCATTATTTCGTAAAAAAACGGCGTTTTGCAACACATTTTTAATTCTCAAAAATTGTAGGTGAATGCAAATGTAAATTTTCTTACACAGGATTGTAGCGCATGCGATTCTGCAAATTTCCACATTTTTAGTTTTTCTCTACGACCTCTGGTTCAAAAGTTATAAGCGTTTTTCTGGCTACTGTTTTCGGCGGCTGCTTGCTGCATGCTCCTGGTCGCCTGGTAGAAATCCAGGATTTTTGCTGCCAAATTGAATGCAATTTTTCTGCAGCCGGCAGCGGCGGCGGCAGCGAAGCCACCGAAAAACCTGCTGGTGCCGTTGCATATGCAAAGGGGCAAAAATGGACCAGCGGAAGCGGACAAACTATGGGACAGGATGTGGAACTGGGCGGAAACCGGAAACGCGAAATAACGGCATCGTATTTCCGGTTTCAAAATTTTCCGGAAGTGGTAGGACCGGAAACGGATGTTGCACGGAAACCGGAAACGAAAAATCAAAATGTTATTTCCGACCTTCCGGAAGCTGATGTGAGGAAACGGAAATAACATCACTGGTTTTGGTGCACGGTACCGAACTGTTTCCGGTTCCGGTCCACCACTTCCGGAAAACTTCGGAACCGGAAATGTGTTACCGTTATTTTTCATTTCCGGTTTCCGGCCGAACATCCGTTTCCGGTCCGTCACTTCCGGAAAACTTTGAAACCGGAAATGTGGCACCGTTATTTTTCATTTCCGGTTTCCGGTCCTCACCCAATATCCATATCCTGTCCCATGGGTTGTCCGCTTCCGCTGGACCATTTTTGCCCCTTTGCATATGCAACGGCACCAGCAAGTTTTTCGGTGGCTTCGCTGCCGCCGCCGCTGCCGGCTGCAGAAAAATTGCATTCAATTTGGCAGCAAAAATCCCGGATTTCTACCAGGCGACCAGGAGCATGCAGCAAGCAGCCGCCGAAAACAGTAGCAAGAAAAACGCTTATAACTTTTGAACCAGAGGTCGTAGAGAAAAACTAAAAATGTGGAAATTTGCAGAATCGCATGCGCTACAATCCTGCATAAGAAAATTTACATTTGCATTCACCCACAATTTTTGAGAATTAAAAATGTGTGATGAAACGCCGGTTTTCATGAAATTTCATCACAAAATGCTTGCTTTTCTTAAATTTGTGTTAAGGAATACTTACGCTGTGCAATGAAGCGGCAATTTCGTGCCTCAATTGTTTAATAAAACAACATTTTTTATTTAAATTTTCATGTTTGCGCTATATTGCATAATTTATTGCGAATATTCTGTTTTAGATTATTTATGAATGTTTTCTTGTATGCTACATGGGAACCATATCAACCTTTGGGTCGGTTTACAATTTTTATGTATTTCTGTGTTGCATTTTTGTTTAGTTTTTTTTTGTAATAATTTCTCAGGATATTTTCTTTTTATTTCAATTTCTCTGTCATATTTGTATGCTCTCTTACTCAGCTAATCTAAAAGCCAATTAAGTTAGCAAAAATATTTAAATATTTATTTTTTTGTTTACTTTTACATTTTTGAAGTGTTTTTAAATTCTATTAATATTTCTTTCAAACAGAAATTCATCTTCGCCTTCTTTTCTCTTTTCTTTTGATTGAGTTTATTTTCACGCTTTAGGTTTATAATTATGGAAGTATAATATTTAAATGGGGACCAGCTGCTTCTTCTAGTTACTAATTATTATGTAATATGTTGCTTTTAATCATACAAAATCGCTCCACTTGGATTTCGTCTTAAAAACTATTACTTCCGCTTTGCACTGCTCTAACACATACAGATTACACGATGTAGCTGACTTTGCTTTTATTCTAGTTCACAAGTACAGTTAATTATATTTAATTACAACAATAATAAATACACATTATTTAAGAATATATTTGTTCTTAGAGTCGAAAGCGCAAAGCAGCGGGAAAGAGTGTCTGCAGCATATTACATAATGCGTTAATACATTCACATATACTTAGTTGTCTAGGTGCCGTTAGTTAATCAATTTACCAGAAATATTTGTAATTACAACTAATAAATTCCTAACTGCGAACGTCGGTTTATAACGGGACGTTTTCACAGCAAAAACTAACAAAATTCGCAAACTTATTTCATAATTTCGTAATAAATTAAAAATGTATAAATATTTCAGCTACACTTAATTAAGATTTACTTTAAATCGCGAATTTCATTTTCTTACTTAATAAAATTAATGCAATACATATGCATGTATGTATGCATGTTTATTTGTATCACAGGGGAATCTTTCGCTCTCAACTTCCATGCCGAAATAACTTTTAGGGATTTTCTTGCATTTCTTTCGTTCTTTTTGCTTTTGTTTGTGTACAAAAAGAGAAGAAAAATCGCCGAAGCTTGCCAAGCGGAAAACTGCAAATTGAGAGTGGCTTAAAAATATGCTTAGAGGCAAATGTTGTGTGTGTGAGGAGACGGGCGGGAAATGGCATGCGTTGATTTGTCAAATTTTAAACTTTTCTCAATTTTCATATATATGTGTGTATGTGTGTATGGAAAATGAGGGTTAAGGCGCCGAAAGAAGTTTGAATTGAATGCTCATGCGCGAAACTCTCACATTTTTTGATCGAGTTAGCGCATGAGAACTTGTCTATAATTAGTAATTTTGTGTAACGCGTGGCTTGCGGCAGCCGCGGCGGCGACAGCGCATCGGGCCACAGGCGTTTCCAACATTGCACCATGTCCCAGCTTCTAGTTTTGTTACTGAAAGTGTTTCTCTTTTGGCTTTTGCCGTTATGATTTTGTGGTTGTTGTTGTTGTTTTTGTTATTACTTTTACAATATAATAATTTTTAACACTTAGTTGCTTTAAACGCTTGAGTAATAAACTATTTTTGCGGTTTACAGTTAAAAATTTAATGCTTGCTTAATTTTTTTTCTCATTTATTTGTAGACAATAGCGCAGCGCAGCAGTTTTTTATTATTTTATTTAATTTTTTTTTGTTTTTTGGGGTACGACAAAATATATATTTGCAAATGATGCACATGAGGGTTAAATGAAAGAATCGGCCAGCATGTTTTTCAATTTCCGGTATTCAAGTGTAAAAGACCTGATTCTTCAACTGCGTCAAAGAATCCTTGAAGGAGCTGAATGCTCTGAGGCAACTTAGGAGCATTGTGTCTCCAGCTGCCCTCAAGCGACATTTCCTTCTATTTCACACATAAGAGTTAAATAAATATAATTGTTGCTGTTTATGTTAAATTCAACTTATTTCATTGAAGAATTTCAAAGTTGCCGAAAATTGTTCGAAAAACGTTGGCCGATTTTTCACATTTTTCCATTCTGTCGTGGCTTAAATTGTACTTTGCATAAATATAAATTCATTTTGAAACGTGTAAACTGTCGAAAATACAATTTTGCTCCCCAACCGGCGGTTCTTTGCAGTACAGATATAATTTCTAAATATCTTTGGCACATCAGCATGACTACAATACCAAAAAATTACTTTAACCGTTAATAGGAACCATATAAAAATTGACTTGAGCGCACAGCCACATGCAAAGAAGTGTGATCAGCGAAAATATTCAAAAATATAAATTTCAAATTGACAGAATGCACATTTCAAAAGGAAAATATATTTGCATGTTTCGCAATTGTTCCAACGGTATTTGCCTTAAATACATATGTGTGTGTATGTATGTTTGTTTTGGGACTTACTTTTCATTTTTCAAAGTTTCATTCTTTGTGTATGTAACTGCTTTTGCGCGCTGCATTGCCGCATTTTCTTCGCACTTTTCTTTCACTTTATGCTTTTCAACTGCTGCTTCTTCTTCTTCTATGTTTGTATGTAGTGCTTATTTTGAATTTATTTCATTATAGTAAGTATAACTGCTCTAATTTAACCGTAGTTTATCAGCTTAAAAGTATTGTGTAACTATGTAGTATGTATGTATGTGTGTGTGAAAGGCTCGTACGCTTTCCTTTTACGGTTAAATTGTAATTAAAATTAATTAAAAATATAAATTCAGTCACTTTCGTCGCGCTGTTCATGAGCTGAGCTTCTGTCATGGATTAACATTGAGAGCGTTTCTAGACTACGACGCACCTGGAAAGAGAGCGAAGCAGATATACGATATTATAAAGGCTGAATTACCGTTTATATTAATTTACAATCACGAATATATTAAAAACGTAGAATAAGTGTGCAAAAATCATAACAATTGGATAGTCGAAAAAACATTTTCGTATATTGTGTTGGAAAAGTGAGATTTTAAGCTTTATTTAAACAAAAACATTTAATTCGAGGAAGTTGAAAAAAAGTTATAGCTGTTCAAAAATGAGTGAAGATAATGACAAAAATCGCCGTTTAAGGTTTATAAGGTAAAAAAGACTTTTTTTCGAATTTATTACTTAAATATGGATTGAGTAATTTTATTCGGACCTTTGTATATATTGACAATCTAGGGTAATTTTTCGAAATTTTTGTACAATGAAGGCCGCTGTTTTGTTAATTTTTAATTTCTTTATTCTTTGTTTCGTCGAAGATAGTGTGTAACTGGAAAAATATTACATTCATTTGTAAAAATATATATATGAACTTCTTACCGCCACACGCATCTTTGATTGAACTACATTTGAGTTCGCGGGTGTTTTGCTTCATTGTAATGAAACATTAAATCAACGGTTCATAAGAACTTGAACTTCTTTTCATATGGTTCACAAGTTTGCGAATTTTCAATCTCAATCTCAGTAGCAATGAAATAATTTCTCAGTCAAACAAAAATTGTCATATGCTCGGTCAGTGTAACCCAATAAAACATCCCAAACCAATAAAGACCTCATTAATTCAATAAAAAAAAACCCAAATAATCAAATTAATTATATAGATGAGTTGTGATAACAAATAATTACGGAAAATTTACGAAAATTGCCCTTAAAGTGAGCGCATGATTTGTACAATCACCTGAAATCGGTCAAACGCCTAATTAAGAAATATAGAAACCGATAAAACGATTGTTATAGTAATCGATTGCATTTGCAAACTAAACATTTTCATTTCCTGGTACCCGTCGTTTAATTAGATTATTTCTCAGAAGCGGTAATAATTAAATTATTTTTCTGGTTTTTTTTTGCTTATCACAGGCTGATAAGCGCTCCTAAAAATGTCGGCAATTACAGGGCAGACATCTGGCGTGTGAATGATTACCCAGGTGGCTTATAAAACGTATAAAACACACAAACATATTGACGGCGGCAACGGAAATGACAAGCAAAATTCTACATACAAGAAAATATGTATATGTACTTTATATATTTAATCTGTTAATTAAACCGCCTAAAATGTTTAACAGTTCACGCGTTGTGGAACAAAACAATTCAAAGGTCACCAATACATCTTGGGAATACCTTAAGGTGCTTTAATAATAATTATCAATCCTCTAGAATACTTTCATACTTGTGATATAAAATGCATATATTTTCGACTCACCTTGGCAATCTGCTCTAAATTGTGTGTAAGTATATCTTGAGCTTCTTCGGTGCTTTTAGCTTGCAGCTCTTTTTGCCAACGCAAAGCCTCCGCAAATATATCGTCATCGGTGCCGGCGCGCTGCTGGAAAGAAGCAAAATTTCGACAAATAATAGGTTATTAGTTTAATACTCATATGCATGCGCTCCTGCCGCCGATTCTACTCACCCAATTGAACTCATTTGGCGAGCGGTATGCGCTCGTTTTCGCCTCAATGTCCAGTATTCGATAGAGCAGAAAAACAGAGAATAGCGCCAGCACCATAGTGAGCAGCACACCTAAGTAAACGACATGTAATTCCTTGGGGAATTTCAAGCGCAGCAGCGCCTTCTGTGTCAGCGTCTTGAAGCTCGACACAGCCGCATGCGCTGCTGACTTAGGTGTGCTGCCCATCACTGTGATTGGCAGCGAGGAAGATGTTGACGGTGTGGGCGACGATGAGCCCGACGTATTGGTGCCGGTCACAATAAGCGCAATACCGGCGGTCGCCAAGCCATCACTGCTGCTGGCATTTGCAATCGGTGTACCGTCTGCGCCGCTGGCAGTTTTGCCATGGTTGGAGTTGTAGCGTGCCGAGGGTGGCGCTGATGCGCGCATATTTGTGTTGGAGAAAGCGCCGGCTTGTTTGGCATCTGTTGGAATATCTGCAATGTGTTGCAATTGGTCTAATTATTCATGTTACTTTACGAGTGTTCACTTTCACTCACCGGAATGTCGATGGTTTTCATTTGCTGCTGCGGTGCCATCGGCAATGCTCACACTGGAGCCAGCTACATTGCGATGTATCAGCGTTTGGCCAAGTTCATCGATTTCGCCAGCGTTGGCGGTGATTGCTGCAACTAGAGCTTGCGGTGGACTCTCGTTGCCGCTAATCGAACAACTGCTGTCATCCTCAATTGAGTATTCTTCGGAAATTTCAATGTCTGCGGGTGCTTTTGGAAGATTCTCAATAGGTGCTAATGGCGGGCAAACGCTGCACATTAGACGGAAGGCTGCCTCGCGGCTCATAAAACTACCGAAGACATGCCGCTCATCGGCGGTGGCGACACCCACGGCGTTCGGTATAATTTTCGCCAACTTCTCCTTGGAGATCTTCGTGACGGACGACGTGGGTATGACAACCTAGTTTTTAGTGAAGAAAAAAATAATTTAAACTTACTGTTCTTTAACAATTTAATGCGAGACTCTTCGAACTTACTTTGGTAACATAACCAAACACATTAGAATAGAACGCAAAATGCTGATCTGTTATATAAAGATGTCCTTGTAACAGTATGTCACTAACAAGTGCACAGGAAAAATCTACAAATTCCAAATTTTATAGTAAATATATATATGCACGTTTTTCATTCCATTTTGTACTCACAATTGATGAGCTTCTCATCTTTGGAGACCTGCGTAAAGTGCCGATGGAATTTCTTCACACGCGAACTGGAGACCTCTTTGCGCTTCTTCTCCTTCTCGGCAGGCACCGCTGTTGTAGCGGCGGCAGCAGCTGTTGCTGCCGCTGTCGATTGCTCATGCTTCGCCGTGGTGTTGGTGGCACTCTTACGGGACGTTGGGCTGAGGCTGCGTGTGCTGGCAGTGGAACCGCTCGGCGCTATGGTGTTCAAAGACCTGCAATTCAAAGGAGGCACAAGCTATGAGTCTTCTATTGAAAAAATCGGAGAAGATAGTATATATTATTATAATATAATGCTAAGAGAAAACCTAAGAAGGCACGACATCGCGCTTTTGTAAAAACTTTCGAGCCTTCACATTGTCCTACGAAAATTCAATGCGCCTTCAGACGATGCCCAAAGCAACTAAATTCCCTTGCGAACTCTCTTATTCAACGCTGAGTGCCAAAATTTCGCAAATATTTAAAAGGAAATTATTTATTGTTTGTTTTGAACAAATATACGTCAAGCATAATATGAAAGTTTAGAAATGTGTGCGCGCTGCATCCCTCAATACTCGCCTAATTTGTTATATGCGCTTCTGAAGACATTTGCAGACTACCGGGCAGCAGCTGTTTTGTTTATTTTTTATTTGCATTTATTTTTTGTTATTGTTTTGCTGCATGTCAACCATAAATTCGCGTTGGTGACGTTTGTTGTTTTTCGCTCGTGTTGTCGGTTCTTTGCCGATGCGCACGCAATCATTAGAGCTTATTCATGACGTCATAGCATGGCATATACCGTTGGGCATGAGCAAAGACAACAATGACACAGAGCTGGTATTAATAAAACCAATTAATTTAATAAACAACACCTTGATTGCGTAGATTCTATGTGAAAGCAACTTTACTATACATACATATGTACATATTATAAATTACTGTTGTTGCTTCCTTCTTTGCAGAGTTTTTGATTATTTTCATAATGTTTTGGCTGGCATTCAAGATGTTTATTTATTACAAATGGGAACGTCTCACATTTTCACATTTCTTTGAAATGTTTTTTTTTTAAATAGCATTTTTTAGTTATTTTGGCGTCCACAAATATGGTTTATTTTAAGCGTTTAGTTATATGCGCCCTCATACCCCATTAAACTATACCACATAAATTTGATAATGAATTTCAAAATTTGCGAGAAGTTAATCTAATGTCTTAAGAAATAATTTCGTACAAAAGTTATTATATTTTCTAGATAGATAGTTGAATATTTAAGGAAACAAGAAAGACGTTAACTTCAGCTACATCAAATATACTAATAATACCTTTCAGAAGGGTAGGATATTATGCCATTGGCTTGGGCAATAATCCACGAGAAATGTCGTCAAATAAAAAAGTTTGTATGGCAGCTACATACATATGTATATGCTACAGTGGTCTGATATCGGCGGCTCCGACAAATAAGCAACTTCCAAGAGAGAAATTGACGTGTGCAAAATTTCGAATCGATATCTCAAAAACCAAGCGATTAGTGCGTGTACATACTTATGTAAGTACATACGAGTACATCTGTGTACGGCTAATTGAAAATAAATGAATGGCTATAGTTAACAATAAAGCAGTCATTGCAAAACAGCACACTTTATATGTATGTATGTGCATAGATACTTTTGTCCACAAATATACGCAGGAACAGGACAGGTACATACATAAATATGTATATACTTGTATAAATACATAAGCTTATAAGTGCAATGAAATAAATTGTATGGTAAACTATGGGACAGTGTTAGGCATATGTAGCACTCCCACGCTGACTGGTATTTTGTCTGTAAAATATTAATTAGCCATATTTAGAGCTGAGCCATACACAAAGACACAAATTGGGACAGCTTGTATTTATATTTTCTATAATGTTTTGTGGATTAATTTATATATGCATATGTATTTCTATGCTTAATTGCTGAAGCAGGAAGTAGCTTTTTTAATGCCTTGGAGAGTAATTTAATATTTTTCGGTATTATTACCGAATTATCATGCTACGAGCTTGGGGGGATTTTGACGAAAAAATATCTGTATATTCACATGAAATATAAAATACATACATATACTGAAAAAGGCATTTAAATGTTTCTTCAAAAATTATTTTTTTGCAAACTTATTTCTTAAATATGTATTGAGTAATTATACTTTTGACAATCTAGGACATCTTTTGACAATCTAGGATAATTTTTTGTGCAGAAATATTGAAGCATAAGCCGGTAACAGAGCTTCTCCCAGAACGCCTTGAAAAAAAAAAACACTTTGCGGTGTTCTCCATAACTCGGCTGGAAATTATACAAAAATAAAAAACCTAGAAAAAATTAGTCAATTTATAATCAAATATTCCTCTCGTCGTTCTCTGATATATTTTTTTTTTTAAATTTTTGGGGGCCATTTAAAGTGAAAACTGCTATTTTTCACTAAAAAAATTCGGCCATTTATAAAAAATTTATAAACTAAAAAAGTGACGAAAAAATTACCCTATACTGTCAAAAGTGTGCTCAAAAATGTACAAAAAGTCCAAATAAAATTACTCAATCCATATTTAAGAAATAAATTCGCAAAAAATTTAATTTTTTTACCATGAAAAACTCTGTAAATTTGCATTATTTTTATTAGCTTATTAAAAAAACTCCCTTTAAGAAAAATCGCAAGAAAATTGTTTTTTTTTTACTTGCAAGTATAAATAGCACTTGGATACACGCTTTTACTTCTGAAGCTAAGTCGTAAACACTATACTGTGTGAGAGAATAATTGTTCTACATATTTCGTCATTTAATTGTACTTTTACGAGTAGTATTGATTAACCATTAGGCGGCAGTAGCTGTCTAAAATGGATTATACAACGCAAATAATATTAATGCAGATATTAATGTAGGTACTGCGAAGAGAAAATAATGAATTTTCCTTTGATATAGATAAGTACTGACGCAGCAGAATTTCGAAAACTAAGCATGATATTCATATTTGAATTTGTGCTACAAAATATATATTAAATCAGCCAGCAATGACCATGAAAGGATAGCATGTGTTTGCGAAATACTGGGTAGTCGAAAAAGTCTTTTCGTATTTTGTCAATAAATGTTGTTATAGTCGTATATCTCCAGTGCTACCAATCACATTGCGTCATTCTATATACTGTTGGAAAGGCGAGATTCATTTGACCAAAAAAAATTAAATTCGGGGAAATTGAAAAAAAGTTACAGCTGTTCAAAAATGAGTGAAAATAATGAAGAAATTCACTATATTTTGAAATTTTTGTAAAAAAAAGGGAAGAATGCCACGCAAGCCACCAAAGAAATTTGTGAAGTTTGCGGAGACGATGCTGCATCAGTTGGTGAAGCACAACAATGGTTCGCTCGCTTCCGTTCTGGGAATTTCGAAATTTCGATTTACACCGATGAAAGTTTTACACTGATGGAATAATGCCTCCAGCGGAAAAATGGCAAAAAGTGGTCGACCAATGGTACAAATTTATTTATTAGTGCAAATATAAAAAAAAATTTAAATTTGATTAGAAATACGAAAAGACTTTTTCGACTACCATATATATTATATTAAATCAGCCAGTAATGGCAATGAAAGGTGTTTGCAAAATATTTGAGCATTTTAAATCAATTCTATACGACATTTGTAGCTGCTTTAATCATTTAAGTCTAGTAGCTACCTATAAACTTAGCTGCTGAACAGGTAACACAAATTATTTGACGATTTCGTCAGCTAATGACACTTGTTAAACATTTTATAAACTAAAACCACGATAACATTTTGATTATCTTGACCATGTTTCATTTGAAAAGGTGTATTACTAATAAATAACAAGCGCTGCTTTAGCGTATTTTTAACTCGTCAAATTAATACATATTTTTTATAGCCAATACTTGACGGGCGGAAGTAAATAAATCAGGGTACTTAGTATACTTAAAAATTTCGAGATTTCGAATCAAGCTTATGAGCTAGTATTCATACAACAGATTTATTTTAGGCTCAATGAAGCTTCAATCATTATTATATGGTGAAGGAGGTGAATGCCGCGTGAAAAAATGACGTGAAAACGTTACTCCACTCAGCGCATTCATTGCCAAAGTTTTCTTTTCAATTTCTATACTACTTCGCTTCATTTAGTATTATGTTTATTATTTAAAAAAAACGTGCTAACTCACTCTCTTGAGGTGGCGCAATGGAACTCCACGGCGTATGCCTCATGATGCTTCCAAGGCAACTCGAGCCTGGATCTACGCTTGGAGCGCCTCTCAAATTCAACCGTTGGTGTCGGCGTTTGATCGCCGTCGCCCTCCAAATCGGATATGTAATTATCGTATATATAATTTTCGAACGATTTTAAATCATTTTCACTTCGCGGCTGAAAAACACTCTTCGCGCTATAAATTAGACTGCTTAGCGTGTCGTTGGTCTTTGTCATTGTTATGAGTTAAATTGCTTTAAAGTGAACGAGAATCGCACAAATCACAAACGCATAAAACTCTTTTAGCTTATACGCTTTTTGCTTTTCTTTTTCGGCTTAGTAAAGCGTGCACTTATTGCATTTGTTTAACCGCGTGCGACAGACAAGTCACCACAATGGTGTATTTCAAACTGCCGCATTGACTGTGTTATCACAACTAATTCGCAATTACGGAAGTATGCTGGGATTCACAAGAATATATTTATGCAGAATTATGTACATATGTATATGTTGACGCGAGAAATTATATATTTTTAGGTGTCAAAGAATTTTCTTTGCGCGCAACCAATTTGCAACTTTATCGCATTCGCGTACTTAGCATACTAACCCACGGCGGTGGTGAATTTTTCAAGTGAATAATGCAAAGTAATATTGACCAGCATTTTCCATGCATATGTTTGTATATATATGTATACATGTGAAGTACCATAAAGTTCTGACTGTTTGTAGTTGGCTAACGGGCAAGTGGTGGGAATTAACTACCTTAAGCTATTCGGACTAACAGGTGGGGGAATAGAAGTCCATACGCTATTTGTTTTGCTTGGTGTTATCAGCGGCTAACTTATCAGCTTGATACGAGCAACGACGGTAGACGAGTTGTAGCCGAGCGATTGAAAAAAACCGTGTATTTGTAGAGTGCATACATGTATGTATGTATGTATATGTGTATACAATAGAGCGGGTCGATATTTTTGTATAAAAATGCATATGCGGGAAATGTTTGATGGATAATTCTGAATAACTTTGCATAAGAGACTATGGGTCTAAAACCGGTTTCGAGCCGACGATTTTTAGGGGGACGTTTATTTTTTGGGGATTATAAAAATTTCTTTGTCAGTATTTGAGATATTCGAATGAAATTTAATACATAGCTGCAGTTTGATATTATATTCATCATTTATATATAGAATATCTCCCATACAACGGATTATTCAAATTTTTAATTTCTGGTATGCGGGCTTTAGCTTTTTTCCTGCGTAATGCCTTCAATTAAAGCGGTAAGAGCTCGTAATTTTGCAGAATAGTCTTCCATTAATATACTTAATAACGGTGATAATTCACATTTATATAAAATTTCTGAGTAATCGGTTGTATGGGAGATATGTTGTAGTTATCCGATTGTAATTGTCGCTGTTAAGTGTCTATTAAAGAACAGTTCTACAAAATGAATATTAATTAAAAGCAGGCTGCAGGAAATAAAATAACCGATTAATCGGTTATATGAATGAAATGTGATATATTTATCCAATCTGATCTATTCCGACAAACGATTAATATATTACAAAAATGCATACATGAATGTATTAAATTTCTTATTTCAAAAAACTGTCTAGGAAATTTTTATAATCCCTAAAAGATAAACTTCACCATAAAAATCGCTGGCTCAAAACCGGGTTTGTACCTCCCTCAGGCAAAGCTGCTCAGAATGATCCGTAGAATATGTGCCGTTTATGCAATTTTTCCGTTGTTTTTGGCTCCCTGTATATCACCTCGCTCTAATATACATACTATATATCTTTTTTCATTTGATTTATTGTAACGGATTTTTAAGTAAATGAGATGATAAAGTTAAACTAATAATATAATTAGTAAAAATATAAAAAAGCGGAATTGCTAATTGCGCATATAAATTAAAATAACAATAACAAAAAAGTAAATTAAATAACTAGTAAAAATTTAAAAAAGTGAAATATTCAATTTGAAAAAAATATATATATTTATTGCACGGAACCACTAAACAATTTGTAAGCGCACCTGGTGAACAGCCAATAAGTCTTTTTTTGGGGCATAATTTCATGAATTTTGCACTCTTATTTCTACCGAAAATTGATGTCTAAATTCTTTTTGCTGTTGGATTAAGCCACTCTGTGGCTTTTCTACATTCTACGTACCGCTTTTGTCAATAAACGAATTTCAACTAAAGGTGCTGCCTCTTCTTGGGCAGAACTGAATTTTGGATTTATGTTAACAGTACTTATCAGTATTTGCAAACTAGTAAGGGGGTTTCTCATAAACTCTCTAATAAACAAAAAACAACAAAATAATTGACGGCGCGTCAATAGACAAGTGGACAGGTGGCCTGTGAAAACGTGTACCCTCCTATATAGAAAAAATACGTGTAAGCAACAATGGCAGTGAACATGTGGCCACGATTTATCAGGTTCCTACGTCAAATCAGCACAGGTGCGAGATAGCGGTAAATATTTATCAAAAAAATATCGTGCAGATATTCAGAATGCATTGCTGCCCAACCCATTGAAAAATAAAAAAATATAAAAGAGCTCTTGGTTGAAAATTACTCCAAACAGGCGATGGAACGACGAGTTAAATGTCCCTTTAGAGGGATAAGTAACAAGTTTCGCAGCATGAAGTTAGTCGTAAAGTTATTCGATGGCTGCACTTGGCCCATGTTAAGCATACAAGTTTTTTGAAACCATATGACAAAGCAAGTGTTCCGGGAATGTCGCTCGTGATTAAGTCACGCTGTTGTAAATTGCTGCACAGTCATGAGTTTCGTATTATTGGCAATAAAATCGGTAATAAAATTTAAAAACGATTACAAGGTGCCCTAAACAAGGCATAGGCATTGTGAATGGGTATTTATTGGGCAGTCGAAAAAGTCTTTTCGTATTTTGTCAATGGGTGGACTTTTTCGACTACCCAATATTATATTTTCGTGTTTAAACTTACCGAACTAGAGGAAAACAAAAACAAAAATACTAGAATATATATCGCATTACGAGTACAAAATAAATATTATACAATAAATGAGAGTGGCAGAAATCCCAGCTAAGAATTTAAGGGTGCTGTATTTGTACTTTTACAGAAATCGAAGAAAATTTTGAGTGACTCGTAGACGCGCTAAGACAGCACATCAACTTTGTTAATCCGGGGATTTTTCTATATAGATCGCATTAATCATATGTGATGAGTAATTGTCAACCATCGCGGTGGGCGTTTTCATGTATCTCTGACAGTGTTTTATTTTATTTATCAATAGCAACAAATTTCACAAATCTTATCGCCACACGAACACCTGTTTCTGTTAGAAAACGCTGCGGCGCTATCAAGCCCATCTATAGCTTAATGCATAACTGTATTTTTGTGTCAAAAAATATTTGTTTGTCTATATTTATCAGTTCAAACGCACACAAGTATGAGATAACAACTTTTTGTTTACCAATTTTTATTTTATCGGTTTGCATATAGGACGAACAGGTGTGCAAATAGTGATTTTTGATAATGTTGCTAATTTAAGCCATTTGCTGACACGTCACGGACATTCCAATACTTTAAGGTTAGATAATAATAAGTACATATGGAAACGTAGGGGGAATATCATGAGTAAGCGGGTAAAATTTGTGAGAATAATAAACAGCTATGATAAGTACACATTAAAATATCGATATAAAGATAATATTGGGTAGTCGAAAAAGTCGCTTCGTATTTCTAAACAAAATTCAAATTATTTTACAAATATCTACCATTTTGGTCGACCACTTTTTGTCATTTTTCCGCCAGAGACATTTTTCCATCAGTGTAAAACTTTCATCAGTGTAAATCGAAATTTTGAAATTTCCAGAACGGAAGCGAGCGAACTGATACAGCATCGTTTCCGTAAGCTTCACAAATTTCATTGGTGGCTTGCGTGGCATTCTTCCTTTTTTATACAAAATTTTCAAAATATACCGAATTTCTTTTGTATTTTCACTTATTTTTTAACAGCTGTAACTTTTTCTCAACTTCCCCGAATTTATTTTATTTATTTTTTGGTTAAATGAAGCTTAAAATCTTACCTTTCCAACACTCTATGGTATGACACAATGTGAATAGTACTGGAGATCCCTGTATACGACGAACGATAAATTAACTCAATATAATAAATATGATAATAATAACGGCGCAATAACTCTAATTTATGCCTGCCTCAGCAATATAAGCATTTAAGCCTTTATCTGATTAACTTCTAATCAACGCCTTGGCGCCATAAAAAACTTTCATTCATACATTTACAAATATTTAAAGTGACTTCTCGTGACAAAATAAATACGAAACCCCACGCCGCCCCAAAGAAAAGCTGTAACCAACTACAAGCTTTAACTAAATCTCATCGGCGCGGCCACACGTTTAGTACTTTCATATCTCGAGCTGCTGATAAACTTAAGCGGCTTTCTACATAAGGAACTCATAAAAATGTCGGTTAACGCTCAGTGTGCCATTAAGCACTCGCTCTGCTATCTGAAATGGGTATCTAAGTATTTTAATGGTTGCATTACTTTTACTTATGTCGTTATTATATTGTCGGTATATTCTGCTGTAGGCGTCACATTGCGTCTGAAGCGTGCGTCTTTTGCGACAAATAGAATATTCACAATCAGACGTTGTCGGAGTTGTTGGTTTCAAAATTTTTGATTAATTAATATGCTTTGTAGACGTTGTATATGCGTGTATACACATAAGGTACCTAACATTGAAAATCTAATGAAGTTTTTTCTAACTTTACTCTGGCGAAGTATAGTTCCTATGATATTTTGATTGATGGAATTGAAGACGAGAATAAAAAAACTTTCCCTTTGTTCAGACTCACAACTTTCTCTCCATTGATTGTGTTTGGGTATGTACTATATAGTAACGCTTTGTATTTACATTCCACTCGCTTTCTAACAATACAAAAATTACTTTTAAGTTTGTAAAAAATTGAAAAAATAACTAAATAATACGCTAGTGACCTAAATGTATGTATGTATAATATAACCTCAATAGCTTTTAATACTCGTATGACAGCATTGATTTGCAGTTTTCTGCTCTCAATTTCCCTTTCACAAGTATTCTTTTTTTATCGCAATATCTTCAAACGGCTTTATTTTACTGCTGAAGAGCACAATGCAAATTGCAAACAAGACAAAAGAAAAGCGATCATACAGGGTTGGTTCGGAAAATAATAAGACTGGTATTCTTCCACCAGGACTGTATTTCGGAGCGTGCTCACACAGACTGGATTCGGTAGAAGGCGCTCCTAGCTAACGAACGAACGGCTGGCCAGTTGTCTCCGAACACCTGGAGAGTCAGGACAAACATTCTCGCGCGACGTGTTTCTGTGAGCGGTGCAAGCCGAAAATGCAGCGTTCCTTAGAGCAGAGGTAAGCGATTAAATTCTGTGTGAAACTCGGTAAATCTGCGACAGAGATGTTTCATATGATCAAGCAGGCTTACACAGAGGTTGCTTTAGGAAGAAGTGGTGTGTTTCGGTGGCACCAGTCTTTTTTGGAATGCCGGCGTCTGCTCGCCCAAAAAAGGTAAGAATAAGCAATTCCAAAGTGAAAACGATTGTCTTTTTTGACATTAAAGGCATTGTCCACCATGGATTTGTTCCTCCTAAAGAAACCGTCAACGCCAAGTTTTACGTGGAAGTCCTCAAGAAACTCAAACGAAGGGTCAATCGGGTCCGACAAGACATAGCAGCCGATTGGAAGTTGCACCACGATAATGCCCCGGCTCACACCGCCTTTCTTGTGAACAGCTACCTAACCAAGGCCGGCATCCCAACGCTTCTGCAGCCGCCCTACAGCTCAGATGTAGCCCGGGGCTTTTTTGTTTCCTTGCCTGAAAAGGCCGATGAAAGGCAAGCATTTTGAGATGACAGAGGCGATCCAAGCAATATGCACCTCCGTTCTCAAGGCTATTCCGGAGAATGCCTTCCGTGATGCCTTCAATGCTTGGAAACCGCGCTGGCAGCGCTGCATCAACGCAAAAGAAGCCTATTTTGAAAGTTTTTAAATAATTCTTACGATTGGTTCAATAAATTTTTTAAATCGACTCAGTCAGTAAATGATCAGCGACACGAACTAAATTAATTTTGGATCGGAACCGTTTATATTGGATCACTATAACATATAGCTGCCACACAAACTGATCGATCAACCTCAAGTTCTTTTATAGAAAACTTGTTGGAAATGCTATAATCTTCGGAAGAAATTGTTCAGATAGGACCACAGTTTAAATAAAAGGCATTTACCCGCTCAAATTAAAGAAGAACATAGCATTTTGGAATTTTGGAACTCCCTCTTATTACTATTGGTAATGACAAAATCTATGTATCTCAAATTGACTCACCTGTCTTCGCCTCGACAATTGTTCAGATTCTGCGTTGAACTGTCCGACGTTGTCGAATAGGCTGTGTTGTAATTATCACTTTGATTGGAGCTCTGTCGCTTATGTTGCTGTTGCTTTTGCTTCTGCGTCAGCTGTGTTCTGCTCGAGCTGCTTGATTTGCTGCTGTTCGGCGAGGTTTCTTTGTCCTGCAAGTTTAATGTTGTGACACTCTGCGTTTCAGCGTGACTTTGCAATGGTGCCATGGAAGTAGAATCGTTGGGAGTTGCAGCAAATGTACTGACGCTGCAAGTATGAAAAGAAGTGGAGAAACATTAAAAGAAATTGCAAATGAAATTAAAGGATATGGAATAATACACGAGAGAGATTATACTCGTACTAAGTGCAACACAAACAGAAAATGATTGCAAGTGCTGTGTGTAATATAAAGAAGAGAGTGGACTATAGTCCACAGAAATAGCCGCTGAAAGCGCTTCTTTTATTATTTTATTGTTCAATATGTACAGACATTTGTGCTTATATATATTTGCTATAACAATGATAGTATTTCACAATAACTTACGGAATAAATACACATTGTAACATTTGCTTACGTATTTATAACGGTTTATTATTATCATTATGGGCGATTGGCATTATCATATCAATTGTCCATTGAACCATTGAACTGATAATTGATTGTATTAAGCGTAAATTGCTATTTGAATTACCTATCATAGTTGTACTAATATGTCTACATTATAATGTATGGTAATATAAAAATATGTATGAATGTATGTCTTATCTATTTGCACAAGAGAAAATTTTATATTATAGACTGTTTATTACTTTTTATACCTCGAACAGTGTGTATTAAGTTGGCTACGAAGTTTGTGACACCCAGAAGGATATGTCGGAAACACTATAAACTATGGATGTTAGGGAGGGGAAAGAGTCTTTTCGTATTTTGTCAATAGATGTCGTATATCTCCAGTGCTCCCAGTTGAAAAGGTGAGATTTTAAGCTTCATTTAACTAGAAAAAAATTAAACTCGGGGATAAAGTTACAGTTCAAAAATTAATGAAAATAATAAAGAAATTCGATAAAAATTGAAATTTTTGTATAAAATAGGGAAGAATGCCACACCAGCCGCCATTGAGCTTTGTGAAGTTTACGGAGACGATGCTGTAACAGTTCGTGTAGCACAGCAATGATTCGCATTCGTTCTGGAAATTTCGTAATTTCGATTTACACCGATGAAAGTTTTACACTGATGGAATAATGTCTCTAGCGGAAAAATGGCAAAAATGGTCAAACAAAATGGTACATATTTCTTTATTTATTTATAAGTTTGATAAGAAATACAAAAAGACTTTTCCGACTACCCAATATGTATGTGACCACTATTGCTTACAGCTGCTATGCAAGCTGATCGATCAAAACCAAGCTAGAGAACTTTTCATACCATTTTATGTTATAAGAAATGCTTTGAAGGGTATTATAGCTTCGATTATATCGAAGTTAATGTTTGTTCTTGTTTTTTCCCCCTTTTCATACACACGAACATATGAACATTTGCTTGACTGCTGTCTTGTTTTTGTTGCAAACTATTCTTATTTAGTATTAAATTATTTTTGATCTCACTATTAGGTAAGGATTGCACATGTATTCATAAATATGTATGAGACAGACTTTCATTCATTAAATCGTAAACATAAAAAACGCCCACTTATTATCTTTACTCGCATGTGTTATATATTGTAAATGTGTATACATAAGTACATACGTGTTAATTATTTTATTTACTAACGTATCACTTATACCAATGTATACGTATGTATGTACATATACCATGTGTACATTAGGGTGTGTGGGTTATTTCCCACGTTGATTTTGTTTTTTTGCAGACACCCCCGAAATTTCGTCCTATTTTCTCCATGTGGAATTTTTTAATATTTTGCATTTAAGAGGCCGCGGGGTTTTTAAGGTTTTTAAGGCAAAAAAATAAAATTTTTACGACTTTATTTCTTAAATATGGATTGAGTAGTTTTATTCGAACCTTTTATACATTACAGAGCATACTTTTGACCATCTAGGGTTATTTTTTCGTACAGAAAAATTGAAGCATAAGCCGGTAGCAGAGCTTATCCCAGAATAATTAAATTTATATATAGAGCACTAAACAAAAAAAATAGAATTAATTTGTTTTATTTAATAAAAAAAACTATATTTTTTTACTATTAACCGTGGTCATAACGATAATTTATTTTACTTTCCTAAGTTGTAAAATTAAAAATTTAAATCATTTTGTAGTATATCTCAGCTTTAAGATTTCTAAATATGTAAATCGACCCACCCTAATGCCCTAATCAACACAAGAATTCTGATTATCTACTGCTTGAATTTGAAGTAACAGTTTAATTTATAAGCACTAGAAAACGTGTTTGAAAATAATGTGTGTTGACGTCAATCTATGTTATGTAGGGAATATATGTATGTACATATATTTTATTTATAAGTGAAAAACATAAATATGTATGCTCACATCATCATTAGTTATGCCAAGGATATATAGTACACATTAGCAGCAGTTTTATATATGTACAAAATTCGCATAAAACATCGCTTTGTTAATGTATTCATTAATGGTTGCCTACTTTTAGGCTTCATGGCGCTAGATAAATATGTATTTTGGTGACTTTTCGATAAGGCCGGGACTAGGTTGATAAACCTCATCTCGCCTTTGGACAACTATCGTTAACAAATAAAAGTACATTTAGGAATTCTAACTGCACTAGTCCTCGCAAGCAGAATTGCAGCAGTTAAATTATTAATTAAGCATGCTTTCAGGCGTAAACAAGTTGAGTTTTGAATTTTATAATTATAATTTAAAGTAGTTAATGCAGAAATTATGTCAATAAGATGGAATCTAATATTTGTTATTAATATAAATTTTACGTAGATTTTTTAATTAAAAAGAGAGGGAGAAAGAGAATGTGTAAGGAGTAAATATAAAGTATCCATCATAATTTTAGAAATATTAAACTATCGTAAACAATAAAAATTCGTAAGCTGCGGCGTCAATAAAAAATATTATCATAATAAAGAGCCGGGAGGTTCAGCTAAAATATGTAGAACATTCTGAAAAATAATAATAGGAAAAAGCAAAATAAAATTGATAGCAGCCTAATAAAAATAGCAGCGAATTACTTATTTGCTTGTGTGTACACAAGCGTAAGCAACAACTTGCAATGTTTACACGCCTTTTGAAGGCAGCAAAACAACATTGTAGCGCCTTTTTATGGCATAAGAGTTTGTGGACAAGTTGTTGGTACTTGCATGGTTTGAGAGGCAATGTAATGGGGCATTTATTTGTGGTTTAAATTAACAATATCTTATTTAACTGCCGAAAAGGGGTGGAAACAATCAAATTGAAACAGTATTTAGCATCAGAAATTATTTACAATTTTCTACGCAGCGTTTTATTAGCCTAACGCGCAAAATAAAATAATAAAAAATGTCGAATGATATTTTTAAAGCAATAACAACTAACCAAATACACAGTAAAAGCTGGTTTGTAAAAATTTGTTAAAGTATAAGTGCAGCTATAAGGTGGTATATAAAGCAAACTTTAAAATTTTATTTGTGTAATTAGTTAACGTAATTAGTTTGTGACAATTTTCATTTTACATTTAGCACTTCTGTAGAAAAAGGTGTTGGCAAATAATGATTTCGTTGCCCCCAACTCTCGCGTACAAAGTACTAATATGAAAACACTTTAGTTATATGTGAGTGCGCATTATTAAAAGTAATTACTCTTTATACCACGCCAGCGGTAGTAAAGTTAACAACCAACTCGCTTTCGCTAACAAGCCAAGCTTTTTTCTTGTAAAATCAACAGGCACGACAAAACAAAGTTGCGAATATCTGCTGATACGCTTGCTATTAAATTAAAATACATAAAGGTGCAAGCATATATTATATGTAGATATGTACATGCTTACGTCAGACAAACATATGTAGATATGAACCATATACCATATAATAAAAAGCTGAATTTTTAAATGAAAATTTGCTTACATTTTCAAAGCTGAGTTGTGTTATTTGAGACGGGCAAAAGGCATAGCAAGGAGCGAGTGGTTCAATGTAGAATTTTGACAGACCGCGTGAATGATGAAAAACTCTTCCACAATTTAGGTACTAGTACCATTATAGTAGTGTCTATTTTTTCTTATTTTGCGGTTATATAATGGAATTACGTCTGTCCGGTAGTGCAGGCGATGACTTAGGGAGCCGCATTTATGGTTAAAAAAATTTGTTGAAAAGTGGGTGTGGCCCCCAGATATAAGAGATACAATTTTAAAACTTTCGGTTAGCTTTGTACATTACAGGGTTCGTCCGGAAAGTAATAGGACTGAGTTGATTAAAAAAATGTATTTATTATTTCACAAGAAAGGCGGTGTGAGACAGGGAGTTGCGTGGTGCAACTTCCATTCAGCTGCGATGTTTTGTCGGATCCACGTGACCCTTCGTTTGAGTCTCTTGAGGACTTCCACGTTAAACTTGGCGTTGACGGTTTGTCTAGAAGGAGCAAATTCATGACAGCCGCTCATTCGTTAGCTAGGAATCAGTCCTATTCCTTTACGGACAAACCCTGTATATGGATATTGTTTAGCAGTGCAGCTACATACGTCCTTCCGTATTATTAAATTGCGGAATGTTCGGAATTTCGATTTAAAACAATTTCATATTTACTCAGAATCCATAAAGTGATTTATAATGCATATACATACATAAATTTTACATATAAACACATTCATATTGCTGTTCTTGTTATCCTATGCTCTTTGTTTATTGTATTTCGCTTTTTAGCAACAAAAAAGCTACAATGGTTATTGAACTGGAACCAGCGCAGCATTGACCCAATATGAACACACGCCGCTTACCGGTAGGAAATCTTATTTACAGCACATTTAAAGCTCATTTTATTATAAACTCTTCCACATCATGGACATTCAACTGCACACAACAGCTAAGCAATGTAAAGTACAGTTATTTCTAAAGTAACTGATACAGAGTATAGTCTGCTGCGCCACAGGGTCTTCATGCTACCTTTAATAATATATACCAACAATATGTATAATATAGATAGTCAAATCGATAATATTTTCTTGCCACTGCACCCATTTTCTTAATTACAGTTCAAAAGCTTTCGTAAAGCACAAAAAACTAGAGCAAATATTAAGTTATATGTAATATTTGCTTATTGGCAAGCCAATAGTTAATTGCATTAGCTAATGAAAGGTTGCATATGTACCAAATAAATAATTTTTCCACTTTGCTCTTTCAGATAGAAAACGGTAATTGAAATATTTAGATCAGAGAGCCTCCCAAGTAATTACATCGATATAACGAAATATATTTATGAAGCAAAACAAACAAAAAACAAAAAAAAAAAAAAGTTAGTTATAATACCCAATACCCTTGACAGCTGCATTTCTTATAGATTAGAGGGGTATAAAAAGATATTTATATTGGTTTTATTCGATCAGTTTGTAATATGTTCGGAGAGTCTAACCTGGCCTGAGCCAATAATCTATGGAATGCTAAATTTCGTGAAGTTATCTTATACAATAAAAGAGAGTTTTTCACACAAGTCCTAGAAGAAGATCGAATAGTATGTATGGCAACTATATGCTAGGGAGGTTCCATATCGGCGGTTCCGACAAATAAACAGCTTCTTGTATAGAAAATGTTGTTTACAAAATTTCAGATCGAAAACTCAAAAACTAAAGGGAGTAATTTCTGTATCTACAGAGAGAGAGAGTGAAACCTACATGACTAAATCGACTCAGCTCGTCACGTTGTTCATTTATATATGTACTATATACTTTAAAGGACATCTACCTTCTCCCTCTGGGCGTTACAAACTTCGTGATAAACTTAATTTACCCTGTTAAGGGTATAAATAAAGTTCAGCGTATTAACGGCATTTTAGGTGGAATGACTCTAGCGAGCCAAGTTTCGCAAACTTATATTTTTCATTTTACAGTTGGTTTTCACCTTGCCCCAAAACCTTCACAGCTGCTGCCATTCCGTTTTATGATAAATGACCGAAAGCTCTACGTTTTCCGTAAGGCAAACGTGAATCAAAGTAACCCAAAATGAAATTTTCTCACACACGATTTATTATATATGGTTTATGTGCTTGTTTGTATTGCGAGCACCTTGAAATTTTGTTTTGAAATATATTTCGAATGCATGGCGGCAGCTGCGTAGCAGGTGGTCTAATTTTCTGTTTAGACATTATTTTTCTTGTGTTCAAATGAGTGATGGGCCTGCTTTTTATAAACGGTTTGTTATTTTTAATAACGTTTAATTACGAATAAAGGCGAACTCATTTTTGTAGGTATAAGAATCGAGAGATTATAATTGAGGTTTAATTTTCAATAGGTTCATACAAGTAAATTTCATTGGAAAAAATAAAAAAATTAAGGCTGCTTTCTCAATGTCTGGTTACCAGCCTTTCTGTCCAGTTAATAGATTTGTCCGCTTAATAGAGCGTCCATTCAATAAAGTTTTCACAGAATTTTTTATTTATGAATTGTTTTTACTATCCTATCCTCTAAAGTGCTTCGAACTGGACAAAGTGTGCGAAATTTTACTAAAATCGGTTCACTAGTTTAAGAGTTCATCGCGGACAAACAACGCGGCACGAAATTTTTGTATATAAAGATATAATGTAGTAATTTTATATTTCATTGCCAAGTGTCAATGTGCTTGTAGAAAATCAGCAAACCATTGCGAACACTGCTGAAACCAAAGCCGGGCATTACTCATATTTAAAGCTTCACGGTGGGTTGATCAATTTACAAAAAATATATATACGTACATATGTATAATATATATCTCATTTAAATATATGGCAAGATTAAGCTATATGACAACGTAGCGAGTAAAGAGCTTTTGTGAGGTTATGTTAAGCTTAATATGTTTTGTTTTCAAGACAGTTATGGTATATGGCATTTATAGGAATTTTTGAGTCATATGATAGAGTTTTCATTCAAATATTGGATAGTCGAAAAAGTCTTTTCGTATTTCTAATAAAACTTCAACTTATTTTTTTTATATTTATACTGATAAATAAATAAACAAATATGTAGCATTTTGGTCGACTACCTTTTGCCATTTTTCCGCTAGAAACATTATTCCATCAGTGTTAAACTTTTATCGGTGTAAATCGAAATTTCGAAATTTTCAGAACGGAAGCGAGCGAACCATTGTTGTGCTTCACGAACTAATACAGCATCGTCTCCGTAAACTTCACAAATTTCATTGGTGGCTTGCGTGGCAGTTCTTCCCTTTTATATGCAAAAATTTCAAAATTTAGCGAATTTCTTCATTATTTTCACTCATTTTTTAATAGCTGTAACTTTTTTTGAACTTCCCCGAATTTAATTTAAAAATACTAAGGTTAAATGAAGCTAAATCTCACCTTTCCAACACCATATGGTATGACACAATGTGATTGGTAGCACTGGAGATATATGTACGACTGCAACGACATCTGTTGACAAAATACGAAAAGACTTTTTCGAACACCCAACATATGGTATTTATAGGAATTATTTTAATCATATGATTACATTTTTATTCAAATAAATTTAGTATATGATGAGTTTAAGTTTATGAACAGATACTGGTAATAATATGAATTACCTGCTCTCTTCTAATTCATATTAGTGGGGTTAGAATGTTAAAAAAGGTAAAAATGTTGAGATATCATTTTTGATATACAGGGAAAAAAGTTGTGCGTTGTTCCACGCTGAAATTGCGTACCAAGTTTTTCCAAATTCTCTCTCCGATTTAATAATTGTTGATAAAAATGCCAGCTTCGTATATAACTGTTTTATACACTCACTGTTAATATTTATCGCCACGTTTTTTTAGTTTATTTCTTTTTTATAAAGACACTTGAAACTTTCCACTCACTATACATTTTATTACTTGTATAGCAGAATTGAAGTTTACATGTTTTTTATTTATGTATTTATTTTGAAAACAGGAAATCGAAAGAAACACGAGCAAGACAATTTTTCAAATTTCCAACCGTTTTGCGAAACAGGAACCGCAACCGCCGCGAAAGAACACAAACTGAACGCAACTAATTTTGGCAGTTACGCTATGACCACCGAAACATTTAACTAGACAACGCTGCCGAGAGCAAAAGACAATGGAGAATATAAACAAAAAAACTGACGCGAATCGGAGCAACAAAAAATTTAAAAGTAATAATACAAAAACACTGAAAACTAGTAAAATGAAAATACAATTTTACACAAAACATTGAAAATAATGAGCGCAAACGGCACAAGACAAGTGGCGGCGCACGAAGATGAATAGCAAAGCATAAACAAATAAATAAAGTAACAAAGCAGTATAACTGGAAGCGGCGAAATGATGAAAATAGCAACGAATTATAAAAAGAAAACAATAAAATAAAAATAGTAGCGTTGGCTATAGATACTGGAAGAAACTAGCGAGTAGTGTAAAAAGTAAAAGAAATAAAATTTAACGGCAAAATAAAAGATTTTCGAACACAAACTGAGCCACGCACAAAAAATAAAATAAACAAGAAAAAAATTGCGCTTTTAATGTAAAAGAAAAAATGAAAAAATAACGACTTGTTGGGCACCACGCTGCAAAAAATACGAAAAACGAAGTAGTTAGCAAAAATAAACAAGAAAAAATAAATAATAAAAATTAAATATGCTAAAAAATTCAAAATTAATGCTTAAGCCGGCACAATGGCGGCGACAACGTGACTGCCACCGGCGTGCGATTATTGCGGGGGTTCAATAAACCGTTACAAAGCAATTTATTTTACTTGCATACAAATATACTCAGTACATATAAGTAGTATGTAGTACGAGATACATAAAACAAAGAAATTAATTGAATTTCATTTGCAGTTTAATAATTGAGTTAGTCTGCACAGAATAAGATCAGCACAATAGACCCTAGGTCGCGGTGCAATCCTCTTTCATTTATCTTAAGATCAGCACATATTGTACGTTTTATGATAAACCAAGCCCAAAATCTAGCCGAATAATAATTTCTTATATAGTGCTTGGCCTGTTTCATGTAAACATGTCCTATGATAACATTCACATTGTCCAAAATTTTCAAGTTGATCCGAGTAATAGTTTCGGAGATACAGCCTTGAGAACTTGTGTGCTTGAGGCTAGATACGCTAAATGCGCCGTCTTTAAACGTGTTTTTCTCGAAACTGTTTTTGCAGTCGAAGGAAACGATTTCTCGAACAGTTATGGAATGAGATCTTTTGTTCAAAGTCTGAGAAAAAAGGAAAATTTAAATATTTTTTTATTTCCTTCGTTTCAAAACGATATTTATATATGTATGTATTAACGGAATACGTTTAGTTTTTTAATTTTAGCTGAACCAATAATAAGTTATGCTGTCCATGGCGAAAGCACTATTTTTGTGAGACACCCAGGGAGTTGAGGTCTCAACGGCTGAATTTTCAACATTTTTATATCAAGATTTCAGGAGACATTGTTCAAGCATGTACTTTTGATATGCCATATTATATTTTTCAAATATATGATTGTTTACATTAAAAAAAGTCGTAAAAATACCTTTTTTGTACCTCTGAAACTCACCTAATCCCTTAAGACACTTTGATATTTTTCTGTAAATAAAAAAAACCGATTTCTTTGGGAAGTCGTCATTCACTTAAATTATGTTTTCATATATTCTTGCCACTCGTTCAATAATAGCTTGTCTTTAACTTGATTTCCTTTATTTTCACAACTTTTTGCCGTCATTAATTCAAGCCCTCAACTTTTATGCTATTTAAAGAAGTTGATTCATGCCAAATTGGATCTTTTAAATCGTTTAAACGCACGAAGCAATAATCGCTAGTCTTAATTATTTGAAACTTAAACACCTTCCGAGGCTCTACCTAATAATGCTTACAGTAATACTTCAATACATTCACAGAGAAATATATATAAACGTATACATAATTATGCGAATTCAGTATTTTAAGCGGCTAAGCAGAAATTTATAATTTGATACACGTTTTTCTCGGCTAACTACGCATTTACCAGCACAGCTTAATTTCTGTAAGAATTTACGCTTACAAAGCATCTGTTTCCACTCCAATACCATTGGGTACCGCGCTACATGTGGCGACCTCGATTTGTAATAAGAAGTGAGCAAACGCGGCTGTTTTGATGTGGAATCGATGGTTTTACGTGTTAGTCGTGCGCAAAAAAGGACGGTATAAATATAATAGCTAACATCCGTGTATATGCCAGCATCAAATAAATGAACCAAATCGAATTAATCAATGGAACTAATTTTAATGTATGCACGCATCACTTTTCGCCAACATTTCATTGTAATATGACTTCATTTCATTTATTGTTGAGGCAACGTATACAATTTCAATGTAATTTCTTTTTTAATGACAGTTAACAGTATGGCTTAATTGATTTCAGTTCGCCTTTGTTTACAAACGGCAAAAGTGATAGTGGACAGTTTGAGAGCGTCTGGACACACACTGTGTTTAATCGATTACAATGTTGACTTTGCTTTCATTTTTAAAGTAAAAAAAAAAAAAGAATTTAAGATACCAGAATATAGTCGCAAAATTAGTACTTAATTTTATTGCAGAAGAAGAATTAAATACAAAGTAGTGGAGGGAAAACAGTACGAAAATTGTTCAAACTCAAGTGGAACCCAAACATCTGACACAAATTTCAGCGTTACCTTCAGGTATTGACAAAGACAAAGTAATATCGAAGGTGGTTACGCGTGCCGTGGAATGGTGTGGCAGACAGAGTCACATGCTCAGAAGAGTCTTGCAAGCAAAGCAAACTCGATTGGATTGGTATGAAGTTGAATAAAAAATTTAAAGGTAAATTTTGTGCCAGAGGCAAGCAATCACAATAATGACCAATGGCATTGACTTCGGAAATTATATAGTATATTTAATATACATGTGCACAGAGGGGGAAGAGAGTGTTGTGCGAGGCAAAGGAACATCAGCAGGAAGCAAATATTCGCAACTTACACGCTGGCATAAAAATGAGTTCATTGAATATTTTATGAGCGCAGTAGCTGTGAGGTGAAGAAGTACAAATATAAGCAATACTTATGTATATATCTTTATATGTATATAAAAACTGCTTGTCACTTTGTTTGTCCGCGATGAACTCCTAAACTGCTGAACCGATTTTAGTAAAATTTAGCACACTTTGACCAGCTCGAACCAACTTAGAAGATAGGATAGTAAAAAACATTAATAAATAAAAAATACAGTGAAATCTCTATTAAATTGACGCTCTATTAAACGGACATCTCCATGAACCATGCACATGCTTATTAAGTACAATCTATTAAGCGGACAAAATTCTATTAACTGGACAGAAAGGCTGTTCCAGACATTGAGAAAGCAGCGTTATTTTTTCCAATGAATTTTATTTGTATGAACATATTCAAGACTACACCTCAAGTACAATCCCTTGGATTCTGAGACCGACAAACAACTTTTCGTCTTTGTTCGTAAATAAAATCTTTCACGGTATGGAATAGTTTATTATATAAATAATAGTATAAAATGTATACCACAGCAACGCGTGGCCGGATCCACTAGTATAGTTTTTAAAAAATTTTGTACATAATTTAAAGTCAGCAAATAAATTTTAATTTTTTTAGGTAGAAAAGCTAAGAAATCAGATGAAAGATAAGAAGTAAACAAAAGTAAGATAATTGTACAGCGTATTTGCTGTCAAAAATAATATAGAAAAGTAGAAATGAGTACAGAAACAAGTCAAGAAGACAGGAAATGTCAATTGTATATGGTGATGTTGGTGAAGGTAGATAGCTCTTTGGCACAAAAATGTACAAATTAAAGTTAATTAAAGAAATGCCATTTTAATGGTGACAAAGTAGAAGTAGCAACCTATTTAAAAAAATATGCTAAATGGATGGTTCATAATAAAAATAAAACGATTACGGGAGGAAATGGAAAAACTTCGGCTGCACCGAAGAAGAAGTGCTTCACAGGTGCATTTTTTTAAGGATAAAACTTTATGAAAAGATCTTTATCTTGATAAATCAGTTGTATGGCAGCTATATACTATAGTTGTTCGTATCTAAACAATTTCTTCAGAGATTATAGTGTTGGTTTGTGGAATAATCTACGCCGAAAAACGTGAAAATGTATTGTCCAATAAAAAAATTCGGCACAGGAACTTGATTTGGATCTGACAGTTTGTATGGCAGCTATGTGCTAAAACTATTCGATCTGCACAATTTCTTGGGATATTATAGCATTGCATTGGACAATAATCTGTGTCGAATTTCATGCAGATATCTTGGCAAATAAAAACATTTTCCATACAAAGACATGCTGATCGATCGATCAGTTTGTATGGCAGCTATACCCTATAGTAGTCCGCACCTTCTTAGGGAGTAAAGACCTTGTGAAAAATATTAGTTTGATATCTCAAAGCCTGAGGGACTAATTCGCGCATATACAGACGGACGAAGGCTTTAAAGAATATCTAACATTTTCTTCTGGGTGTTACAAACTTCATGGCAAATTTCTCTAATTCAGGGTAAACAAACTACAAATAAATTATTTAAACTAAAGCAAAGAAATATTAAAAAAATTAAATAAAATAATAATATACAACAGTTAACTTGAAAAATGTATGAAAATTTAGAGGCTAAATTAGAATAAAACCCAAGCGCTAAAGAAAAAATATATTTCTCTTGCTGAATAATAAAAATATTTAAGTTGTCCTTTAAATAAATCTACATACATAAGTATGCCCATTTATAAATAAACTGCGCTTCAACCATTTGCCACAAATTCATGCCTAATTTAATTTATTCAACAGAACTTATTTATGCCCACAGACAAATACAAACATCTAAACATCTTAATTTAAATATTTATGTATGTATGTCATGTACATTCAGAATAAAAAATAGCGACGTAGCAGCAAACAAGTTTCACTTACACACACACAAATATGCATAATATGTATTTATGTTAGGTTAGGTTAGGAATCCGAATCAATGCTTCCTATTGTTATGCTCTTATAGCACATAGCTTTATAAATAAATAAATATGTGTATATATGCACACACATACACAGTTACACGTGCGTACATCTAAACGAGTTATGCATTTTTTCTAATTCTTGCACGTTCTTTTTACTTAATTTTGTGTGTCTGCGCTTTATGTATGCCTACTTTCTAAGAATTTCGTGTCTACCTTCGCAAGAGTACGCCCCTACGTCGCTCCGCCGTTGTGGGCAACTTTTGATGCGGTTTTATGGCTTCCTCACAACTGCCACGACGTCCAAAATTGCCTTTGTTGTTGGCTGCGGCTGCACTCGAATTGTGGTTGCTGCTGTTTGTGGCACCACTGGCCGAGGTGGCTGCTGCAACGCTTTGCAACAGACACATCAGCGAGGTGTTGTTGGAGTACATTTTACTTTTGGGCGCTCGACTTTCTTCTCAATATTTCAACGCTTTTGTGGTATGCGCAAGGCGTTTGCACTTTTTTACACACAAAACCAAAAAAAAAGCAAAATTATTATTAATTATTGTGTTTGTGTTTGCCTTATTTATTTTTTTACAACCAAATTGACATACTTTAAAGCTTTATTTTTACCCAACACTGTCCGCATTCAGGAAATATATTAATAAACAATTTTTTACGCTGATTTGACACCCGCAAACCGGTCGAAAACTATATTTTACGCTGATCAAATACAATATGCGAGTATATACATATGTATGTATGTACACCAATGCATCTACAGACTATTGTATGTGTGCGTTTGTGTTGAATGAAATAAAAAATTGCATATTCTCCAAATAATCCACGCGCCCCACATACGACGTTACGACGCACGCGACTGTTGATACCGAACTGCCAGGCGCATGGCTGCATTCGAATTAAGTTCAATAAAATAAGCACATAATGCTGAGGCACAAAAAATATTACAACAAATAAAAAACCAAAAGCAGCAGTAAGGATACATACAGACAGACAAGGTAAATAATAAAAACAAAAAAAAAAACAATTGAGGTGACGAGTGACTGTAAGTTGCCACGCTACCGGCTCTTTGTTGGACGTAAACCCCAACTGCACTCATTGAAAATTTAGTAAATAAGCGCACACATACACGCACAGCTAACACGTACGGCTAAAGAAACGAGAGAAGCAATAAAAAATTGTTAAGCGTTGCTATTGTTGTAAGTAAGTATGTTTGTGTGTATGTGTTAAAGTAAGAAAAAGAGAAGGTGCACACCAAAACAAACACCAGTCGCTCTAGCAACAAACGCGAAGGTAAATACTGCCCCAACGCAGTGCCGGCTAAATAATGCTGTGGGATACCAAGCGAGCTGTACACGGCATTTCATGAAGAAACCAAGTAAAAACAAATAAAAACGGAAAGAAATAAAGAAATTTTTAACACACACACAAACACACTTATGTATGTATGAAGTAGTGTTTGAAGAAAGCAGACGACAATAAGAGCCAAAGCTGAAAGTAAAAAACGCGAGAAGAATTATCACACAAAATGCCACAAATCATTCATGCAAGCCCACCTCTCACTGTTTTGTGAGCACAAAACCAGTTAATGATTGTTGTAGCTAGTGGTGAAGTTGGCTGCATCATCACACAGACACCTTAAGCCTTAATGGTGTTGAATAACAGAATCAGCTGTGTGCATTGGCAGCACTCAGCTGTTGCGAGAGCGCCAATACACGCTATGCCACTAATGACCGTACACATTTCTTGCACTTACGAGCGCTTCACCCCGGTGGACTGTCTGGGAAAAATAATCTACAAAAGCTGATAAGTCAAATATTTAACGAGTAGTTAATTAGCAACGGTAGCGGATTCAAGTGCAAGACAAACCGTTAAGGCCGTTGACGATAGATTGGCGGCATAATAATAGAGCTTGGCAATAATTAAGGGTTTACATGGATTTGACGGCTCCAAAAATCGAGTTTTTATTGTCTTATTAAATTCTATAATACAAGTATCTCTAGAATATTGTCATAAATCCACATGTTCAACTATTCGGGGAAGTTGAAAAGGGAAAGCTGTTCAAAAATGAGTGACAATAATGAAGAAATTCGCTTGCTAATGGTTCGATGACAATTTTACACTGATGGAATAATGTCTCTAGCGGAAAAGTGGCAAAAAGTTGTCGACCAAAATGGTACACATTTGTTTATTTATTTATTTTTATAAATATAAAAAAATAAGTTGAAGTTTGATTAGAAATACGAAAAGCCTTTTTCGACTACCCAATATTTGTGAAGGGTATTAGAGCTTCGTTGCAGCTGAAATTAACGTGTTTCCTGTTTTTTAATTTATTTTTTTCTTTCTGCAATTTTTTAATAGTTAAACTGACTCCAACAGCTTTAAGTGGGTACTTCATTTGTTTTGGTTAATCGCTTTATTGTTTGATTGTTGTTTTGTAGGAAGATAAGTAAATAAAAAACAATTGCTTTCTTTTGCAAAACATCGCAAACTTAATTGCTGCTAACAATAAAAAATATTACGCCAAACTTGTTTAAAGAGTTTAAAGAGTGTGATTGCTTCGCTTGCTTTGTTTTAATTACTTTTGGACCTGAAGAAGACAAACTGTTCAACTGTCTTAAAATGTCATTGTTAATATTATCTCGGTAGACTACAACATTAAGTCAAATTTAAGTAATTACACTGATGTGCTTAGCGGTTCGAGGGGTATTTGACGTGTCCTGAATACGAATTTCAGTTCAAAAATTGTCCATCACGTACAGCTACCCTTGACTACAACATACAAAATTCTAAGTCCGTCTTAGGATATTTGTACTAACCTTTTGGTTTTTACCAACCCAAAATTACCACGAAACATCACAGTCGCAAAATGACTAAATAAGTGTTATCGCTGATCTAGCCGCATGATCTAACTGTTTCTAAAAATTATTATAAAAATTACGCGCTTGTTTTTATTCATAAACGTTGGCGCACTTTGTCATTCACGCTGAAACTCATGAATTATTTCATTTTACAATTTTATTCATGATCATCTACGCTCAGAGACTCACTGTCATTAAGTCATCATCACACTAGCTTGTAAAATTTCGTTTTATTATACCCGGAACAGGGTATATTAAGTTTGTCACGAAGTTTGTAACACCCAGAAGGAAGCGTCGGAGACCCTATAAAGTATATGTATAAATGATCAGTCTGTTGAGCTGAGTCGATTCACCCATGTCTGTCTGTCGGTATATATACGAACTAGTCCCTCAGTTCTTAAGATATCGTTTTGAAATTTTGCAAACGTCATTTTCTCTTCAAGAAACTGCTCATTTGTCGGAACTGCCGATATCGGACTACTATAACATATAGCTGCCATACAAGCTGAACAATCGGAATCAAATGCTTGCATGGGAAACTTCCTCATTTAACGATATATCTTCACGATGTCGGAAGATATTGCTCAGATCGGCTCACCATAGCATATAGCTGGCATACAAACCGAACAATCGAAATCAAGGACTTGTGTGGAAAACTTTCGCATTTGTCGTGGTATCTTCACGAAATTCCACATGGATTACTGCTTAAGGTAATAACATAATCTCCGAAAACATTTTCAGATCGGATTACTATAGCATATAGCTTCCATACAAAGAGGACACATGGTTACTAAAAGAGACGCACCTGTGAAGGGTATATTAGCTTCGGTGCAGCCGAAGTTAACGTTTTTTCTTGTTTTTTTTCTTTTGTGATTTCCACATTCGCATTTTTAATTGCTTATAGTGAAACGCGTGTGCGGTTCTCAGTCATTTTGCTGCCATTTAAGCGTATAGCAAACTTTGTACTTTGTAGTTTTAGCAAAAAGTGTAATAAACACATGCCATTCATGCAATTTGTTTACAATTTTAACAGACACACTTGCATATTTGTGTTTACCTACGGTGCAGGCTGTCATAAAGTGAACACTAAAATTACACTCGTAATGAAAAGGAAAAAACAAAGAAATGTGCGATAAATCTTACGTCATTTTGACGGAGAAATTTCTTATTGAGTTAATTATACGGCCACCGGTGGCAATGCTTAAATGCGTTTAAAGTTGTAAATATTATTAGATTTTATATTGCTTGTTTGAACTTGCGAACACATTCATGCGCACAAATATTTTAAGCTAAAAGCTTAACATTTTTATTGCAAATTGACATTCATGCCGCTTATTAACCGGCAGCAGCGACAGTGAACGTTGAAACAATGATAAAAGGTTGTAATTACAAAAGTAATAAAAAAAGTTGTATTTGCGAAATAATAAAAGTTTATAATTACAGCACTTATAAAAAAGTAGCCAGCTTTAATTGAACAGGTTTCAAAACATATTAAATGAATGATGATTAATTTGCTTTTAATTTTGACAGCACTGCACTTGAGAGAAAATGCTAAATTTTCTCCAGACTAATAGCGTTTTCTTTATTACAATGAAAATGTTGCTTCAGTATTTGACAACATTTTATAAATGCTACATTACGCTTTGGGAACATGTTGCGTTTTTACATTATAAAAAAAAAAATCTTGCAACCAACTTATTCAAATTTTTATAGAAGAACTCGATTTAAAAAAATAATTATCAAAAATATAAATAAACATCCGCTGGGCAAGTCACTCTCCCAACGCTTTGAATAGGCAGATCATGTTGCACTTTTTACTCATTAAAATACAACATTCTGAAAAAATTAACGAACTTTAAAAAACTTTGCTAGAAGAATACGAAATTTTGACAGTGTATGCATACGTGGTTTCCTTTTATATTTCGAGATTTAGCAACCCTGGTGTTGCAATCTTAAAACTCACAACTTTATATGTTCCCATCAGCCCTTTGATCTGTCAACTAACAGTATTATCGATCGACAGCTTAAAATTAATCGATAATTTCCTGCTAAAGCACTAGAAATTGTAATATTTACCTGCAAAATACTAAATCTATCTTCTAGCAAATATTCAAAGCTTACATCTATTCGCGCATGCCATAAATTAGGTCATAAACATTAGGCAATGTACTAATCGATTATAAACACCCGCTTAACTTTCGTTGAAATTATGTTTAAATTTACATTATCTGTCGGCGAGCTGCCCAATTGTTTACGCTGAATAGTACAATTTAATGCATAATAGGGAATCTGTGTGCTACATTTCGCTCAGATGTTGGAAATAAAGAAAATATTTGCATTTTTGTATATTTGTGCATTTGCTTTAGAAAAAATCGAGCAGCTTTGTTTATGTTTGATTTTGAAGTTAGCATGCATAGCGAAGCGCACGAGTGCGGTTGCGTATGAGTAACCAAATATTGACAGCTGTGTCGCCTGCTGTTGATGGTGCGCAAATAGCAAAAATCTTGAAAAAAAGTTGAAATAGTTCGACTAGAAATTGAAACTGCAATTAGTGCGCATAATTATAACAATTTGCCATAACAGCGAGAGTGAAATTGAGAAGCGCGCGAAATGGTTAAATAGGAAATGCAAATTACAACTGAAATTTAATATTGGAATTAATTGCAATTGTACGGGTTTACTATTGTTTTCCGTTTGAAAATAAAATTCGTTACTGAGTACGTGATGGACTAGCTTGTTAATTGACCGTTTGACAAGCAAAGTGTACGATTAATTTCTGCGAATTAATTGTATGGATAGTGGTGGTATAGTGCATAACTGCATATTGTTAGAGCCTGAACACAGCAAAGTGTATCAGTTTAAACTTTTCAGCATAAATAATATATTATATGTGAACTTGAAGTGATAGTCTATTTTCCATAGCATAGTTTCGTTCCCTTTCTTTTTTGCAATGCGCCTGACAGAAAAATGCTTAGTTCGTCACGTAATTAATGATAGAATTATGTTGTCTTTTCTTTCTTTTTCACTCATGAGACATGAGTATCTGGAGGTCGATTTTGACAACTTATGTTGTGTTTCTAGTTGTGGTCCAATTTTGAGAATTTTTGGTAATCAAGTGGCACATCTATTCGTACAATGTTGTGTGACGATATATTCATTGGTTTAAGGTTTAATGTGACTATATAGTTGAACTTGAAAATTTAGGACAATATTCTAGCGAAAGTGGTCTGGTGGTGAACAAAATATCTCCTGTCATCAATCAAACAGTCATCACACTCGCGACCAGGCGCCCTCGTCACTGACAGTCATAACTTCGAAGTTGTAGATAATTTCGTTTATCTTGGAACCAGCATTAATACTAACAACAATGTCAGCCTTGAAACAAGACAAGTTCAACGAATTACAAGACAGCGGCTAGGCTGATTAGATCATGTCGTCCGAATGAACGGACGAAAACACTCCAGCTCTGCAGAGGAAGAGGAAGATCTCCACTCCGTTGGAAAGACCAGGTGCAGAAGTCGCTTGGTATCTCCAATTGGCGCCACATTGCAAAAAGAAGGAACGACTGGTTGTTAACTCGGTTATATTCGCGTAAGCGGTGTCTACATCAGTAAGGAAGAAGAAGCATTCAAATTGCACTTGGACTTTTCTTAAGATTTATGACTTTTAAAATTGCTTGAATACAAAA
The DNA here is from genome assembly GCA_037783105.1 of Bactrocera zonata. NCBI lineage: Eukaryota > Metazoa > Arthropoda > Insecta > Diptera > Tephritidae > Bactrocera > Bactrocera zonata. The sequence continues at coordinate 179,383 of JBAWJQ010001070.1, read as the reverse complement.
ACGAATAAAGCAAAGACAAAGCTATTAATTTTAATGTCTTGTCATGGCATACCACACCGACCCTGTACTAAATGCGCTTATTTCAGCGGAAAAGCTAGCCCAACACCTTAAGCAACACAAGCAACTATTTCCTTTTTCATTTCCCTTCAAATTATTTCTTTAAATTTCTATATATGAATGTGCTCGTATTTTAGCTGGCACTCCAACACCATGTAAACAACGTTCGCTTCCGCTCTGGCAACCCTAATTGCATGTTGGCATGCTTTTATCGAAGTTTCCCCGGCATTTGCAGCAATTTTCTTTAGTAGCAGTTCATTTGTAGCAAATAAATGAATATTTCAGTACTTAATTTGTATATATTTTTGGAGCCAGCTGGTCGCGACATATGCTGCACTCGTATGCCTTTATTTATAAGAGTTTTTCCTGCATTTGCCATTTGGGGGAGGAAAGCTATGAAATAAGTGTAGCAATGGAAATGCATAATAGCGCCACACCACGAGCAAATGACAGGCGCGCATGCAGCAAGCCGCCTGTCGCAGCCATTTGCACCACAAACGACAGACAGGCGGGCCCCAACCGCATGCCAAACAATAATAAAAACGTTAGATTGGTGCTACCGTGAATTAAAACGGAAGTGCAGCACTCTTTATGCTTTTGGATGCACGCAGGTTCGTTTACCCTTAACCCCTAACAGGCGTGTGGTGACCAAACTATAATACAATCAACGCACATGATTTCTCACTTCTTTAACATTTAAGGCAATAAAGGAAAACGGAAGAAGAAGAAAAGTTATAAAATATACAAAAACGAAAGCAATAGTTGCGGTAATACGCGATATTGTAATCGTATTAGCAAATGCCTGGTCAAATGTGGACTGGCCCGCTTGACCCGACTTGGTGCGCGGCTGATATAGGCATTTAATTGGTATTGTGCGCTTTGGCTTGCAAGTCAGCCAGACAATTAAGTGCTTGCTTAAGTTGAGGGTGCCCTAACAACCCCTATATTATATATTTAACGTAAGGCTTTAGCAGCCACAATAAGACATGTAGAACTTGCAGGTTTTTTTTACGACAAACAATGTCATAGAATGCAAATCAATGCTTTGATTCAATGTTTGCTAAGGTTGAGCAGCGAAGTACATCGATTTCAACCCTGCTGTTATTGACGCAAAGAATAGAGCTCACGGCTGAGCGTTTGGAATCAGCTGCAGGCGTTTTCAATAATGCATTAAACCAATTCATATTTCATATCAGTTACTGAAGGCCGCGGTATTTGAAGGATTTATTCCGTTATCGATAAGTAAAATTTAATTGAAGTTGGTAAAGGTGGGTTCTTTACTACATACATTCTATTTTCACAAAATTTATCGAAAATTAATCGAAAATGACATTGAAAACATTTTGAAAACACATTTGTATGTTGTGGAACGTAAGTCGTTCGGACCGACAATTTGTGTTTTCGCTGAGTTTTCACTGACAACTGTCAATACGGGGATTCTCTTATTCTTTCAAGATGACACAAAATCCAAAAATCCTATACCGAAATATGCAAGACTAAGAGAGCACCCATTGCGAATCTAGTGATATATGACGGCACGAAAATAAACATGGGTTTTGGTCTGACATATTTTACAGCCATTGCAAATAAATTTTTGCGTGTGTTTGTTGTGCCGTTGCACCAAGAAGAAAATTCTGCAATTGGTGCACCGTGCAAGGGTTTTGCAAGAAAAGGAGAATCCCCTTAACAGTGAGCAGCTGTGTTTGTATATGGAATGTAAACAAATATCAAGTGACAAATTAGGGCCGGCAAAATATGTCTTCCAAAAAAATCGATTAAACTAGAGCAGGCGCCGATTATTATGAGTGGAATGTAAGTTTTCAAGCAGTTTTCAGCGAAAACTGAGTTTTCGTTTGACAGATTTTACATGGACGAAAACACAAGTTTTCGTGCGAAAACCACTTTTTCCCACGAAAACATGTTTTCGCTGTCGGTCCGAACATATCATAATGTGCCATAACTGTCCAGATAAGCAAAACGTCAAATTTCTCCTATTTATCTTGGTGGTAATTGCATGCACCGAGCACCAGAGCTATGCTAAAACGCTTAAAATACTATTCAATATTCGACTAACAATTAGCCAGGATAGTCTAACAATTAGCATGTCATTTAATTGCACATAATTCTTATATGCAGTTACTTAATTGCTCCCTTTGTTAACATATTTTATTTGACTGCTTATTGCATTTACACTGACAGATGTCAATTTCATTGAGGGATAGCAAGCGGCAGTTTGCAGTTGATTTGAATTATATACTTAAAAACTTACTGTATTAACATTTCAAAGGTAGTCGATTTGAGGCCGACAATTAATTTCACATAAATCATAATATTTTTTAACATTACCCACTCTATATTAGATAAATGACAGTTGAGGCTATTTATAGTTCAGGAATAAAATTCGCTGATTGATATTCATTTTGAAAATATTAAAAAATAAAAGAAAAAACACTTCATGCCTTCAAAAGTGCATTTTTTATAGCATAAAAGGGTATAAAAAATATTTATCTTCATTTTGATCAGTCTGTTTGTATGACAGCTATAAGTTATAGTGGTCCGATTTGAACGATTTGTGCGGAGATTATAGCGGCGCGTTCGACAATAATCGAGGAATAATATCGTGAAGATATTTCGTCCAATAAAAAGCCTTCCATACAAGGTCTTAATTTTTTACGATCACTTTGTATGACAGCTACATCATCTATTAACTGGACAGAAAGGCTGGTAACTAGGCATTTAGAAAGCAAACGAATTTAATCGTTATTTTTTCCTATGAAATTTATTTGCATGAACATCAAGCACAATCCCTTGGATTCTTATACCGACAAAAACGTTTTCTAATTTATTTTCGCTGTATTGTGTATATATATATATATAGTATATACTAGTAAATCCGACCACGCGTTGCTGTGGTCACATTTCATACTATTATTCATATAATAAACTGTTCAATACAGTCCGAGGTTTCGGTGTATCTATTGCAAACTTCGTGGCTAACTACGCGGTTCAGGTTATAAAATGTTACGGTGTATTTATGGAATATGAAATCATAAAATATTGCTTTACGAAGTGTTGATTAGATTTAGCTTTTCTGCGGCAGAAGTTTTATGTATTTTCATAAAAGGTTGGTGACATTATGAATAATAAGTTTTGACTCAAATTGTATAAAAAAAATGTATTTTACTTACAAAGCATATCTTCATTGTTAAATGCATACCTGTAATGAAAAAATTATAAAAAAAAAAAATTAGTAAAACATAACTTTCATTAGCATAAAAAATACATGCATATAAAATTAGTTAAACTGCATCTTTAAATTTCTAATCATTAGCTAACATTACAATTTGTATGCCCTTGGCTCTCTATATCACTGAGACTGCTATGAAACAATCAACGGAAATAGTTGATTGCTGCTGTAGGAAAAAACTGCGTACCAACAAAGTTTTCTAGGGTTTTCTCGTTAAGCTCTTAATCACAATCGTTTTCAGAATGCACAATATTACGAGAAATAACTTTATTTGTTATTGACTGACGCTCAGCTGTGTTTAAATGCAATTTGGTGCAAAGTGCAATATTTCTAGGTTTCAACACACGATTTCATTCTAATATTAGCAGCGCGATATTTCAAAGGAAATCACTTTTAAAGGTTAACCTGCATTTAAAAACAAATTTTAGTATAGTCAGCATCACACCACATGTATTTACTACATATGCATATATAGTACATAGAATGTAAACGGACGTCAGAGTATTTATACAAAGGTAATCAATTATTTCACAAATATTCTGTGAATATATGCGCGTGTTTAATTGTGACGTCAGGTAATTGATTGTAACTGGAATAACTTAAACATAAAAATAACACCGATTTTTACAAAAGTTGCGATAAATTTAAAATAAGCCCGATTATTATAAATAAAAAGTGATAAACTTAAAACTTGCTGCCAAAACAACACCTTTTAAATTGAAAACAAAAAACCCTGGGGGTGTGGCACTGATTTTTGGATAGGGCTTCTTCTTCATTCGAGAGTGATTCGAAGCAATTATTGTGATTACAATTCATTATACTGAAATATAATCAATCAAATAATTTTTTTAATCTTTAAATACAGTTTTACAATCAAAAAGTGATATTCGGTTTTAAATACATATCTATTGGTCAAAAAAGTCTTTTCGTATTTTGTCAATATTGGGTCATATCATATAGTTTTGGAAGATGAGATTTTAAGCTTCATTTAACCAAAAAAAAAAAAATAAATTCGTGGAAGTTTAAAAAAATTACAGTTCTGGAAATTTCGAAATTTCGATTTACACTGATGAAAGTTTTACAATGATGGAATACTGTCTCTAGCGGAAAAATGGAAAAAAAGTGGTCGACCAGAATGATACATATGTATTTGTTGAAATATAAAAAAAATAAGTTGAAGTTTGATTAGAAATACGAGAAAACTTTTTGGACTATCCAATATATTTCAATTTATTGGTAGGAGTATACAGAAACTAAAAGCTTTTCAACACAATAAATGCCTTTAAGAGTTTATTAGCTGAAAATATGTAGATTTTTATTACAAAAAATTAATATAATATTTTTTTCCATTTTGATAACCCCACGGCAACAGATCCGCACTATAAATTATCACCTCTTCTTTGCTTTAGCGCCCAAAACTATTTTTATTTTTAGATTTGCTTGTATTAAACAATAATTAAATTATTTTCAAGCATCATTAACAATATTTCTATTTATGAATACATACAAACATAGCTGTTAATGAGCAGAGGGGGGATGCTTTCGAAATTTATAATTTTTATTTTTTATTTTAATTTTGTGTAAAACACATTGCGACAGCAACTTACATATGTACAAAAAAATAGATTTCTAAACATATATACGCACATATGTATGTACATACCTACACATGTGACAGCGGCGTTACTGTTATCAGCACATTGTATGTTATTGTAGCTCATTCATTGACGTGTTTTGTTAAAAAATAAAAAATATATAGTCGCTGAAAAATATATATTATATGTACTCATTCATATGCTTATCAGTTAAATTTTGTCAGCCACAATTTGTTCATTTATTTAGTTGCAAAATTTTTTCGCGGAAATAGAGAAAGCCTGTCAGGAATCGCTAGGGGCCAGCAGTTGCTAACAGCGTATAAAAATAAAAACAATATGTAATTACTTATTTGAGGAGATAGTGCAAGAAGTGTTTAAAAGAAATATAAAAAAAAACAAGAAAAAACCGTTAATTTTGGCGTCACCGAAGCTATAATACCCTACATAAACAAAAAAAAAGTGTGCAGAAGAATTAGAAAAAAAGAAATGACTTGGATCGAACAGTCTGAATGACAGCTGTAAGCGACAATGGTCCGATCTGAACAATTTGTTTGCTTTAGCCTTGTTGCCATATCTGTGAAGACAATTTGTCAAATAAAAACAGTTTTCTAAACCGAACTTGGCTTTTATCGCTTCATTTGTACAACAGCTTAATGCTATGGTGGTCCGACATCGGCGATTCCAGATGAGCAGCTGCTTGAAAATGGAACGTGAGACAAATTTTATATAATCTTTTCAGAGTATAAGGTATATACTGTCGTAAACGCCCACCAAAAATGTATGTAAATACAGACATTTGGCAGTTTGACGTCAAAAATGATTCCTCCCATACAACTTTCATTTGTTTTTGTTTTAATAAACATCACTGCTTTGATTTGTTTGAAATGTATTTATTTTAAACAAAAATTTTATTTATTTATTTTATAATTTCGAAGACAGTATTCTAGTTTTCGAACGCATGAAATTTGTTTTCGTTTCTGTTTTCGCTTGGCATTCTTTGGAAAGGTTCCTATGGCGCAAACTGCAGTTGGCTTCAGTATAATGAGTGACTTCCTGCAATCACTGCTTGTATGCAATATCCTAAATTAATTAGCAATTTCAAAAAAACAATCAAACATATCACACTTCACCTTAAGATTTAGTAGCACACTAATTTAGTTTAAAAATTTTGAAGCTTCATTAATTTCCACTTCCGCCGCAAATAAATTTTATTTCACAAAAATTATTATATACTTTTCAGACAAATATAGCACCTGTAATTGGCAACGCCGCTTAGGTCAGCACGCGAAAGTAAATACGCACTATGGATACGCTAAAACTACGGAAAACTCTTGGAAAGCACACAAAGCACGTACCGGTAATGATCTCTCAAGCGTCACAAACGAACGTAGTGGCAATAAAACCGTACAAAAATAAAGAATCACAATTGTGCAAATAACTACTATGCTGACTTTTTACTATTTGATTAATATATCCTTTCGTATACGACGATATGGTGACTTCCATTGAACAATTGCTTTCTTTCACTTGGTCACTTGGAGCGGAGAATACCATATGCGAGACGGCTTCTCCAGCTGCTGCGCATCAGCTTGTTCATTGTACGCGACGTGACGCGTTCGAATCGAGTCGAGAGTATTGAATGTTTAATGTTTTGCTGAGCACATTCCAGCATAGCAATTCGCCAGTGTGCTGATGGAAGCAACGAAGCTGTGCGCTGACTAGTAGAGCTTGCTGTTGTTGTGCAGTGTATGCGTTTTTAATGGAGAGAGATGCCATGTGGTTATATTTAATTGTGTTTATACTTGTACATTTGAAAATGAGAGAAGAAACTTAATGCTTTTTATTTAAGGGATCGTTTCAGTGTGAAATTTTCGAGAAATCGATTTTTTTTGCATTATCGGATAGTATACACACCATAATAATGTTTATTATCTTAAATTTTGAAATCGAAATTCAAATTATTACGGTCACTGCAGCATTTCTTGTAGAAAGAGAACAGCGTGCGGAACATAGCGACTCCAATCTTTAAACGCGTTTTTCTCAGAATGGAGTTTTTCAAAACGGTTTCCACTCTCAAAGGAAGAGTTTTGAAAATATCTAGTTCCAATTTGAAGAGAACATTTCTAACGTCATTCGCTATCGTGCTATGGAAGTTTTTATTTTTTTAATCTTCTTTTTTTTCTACGAAAAACTGTCAGAAAAGGCCCATCTCGATACTTTTTGTTGAAACCGCCGCCATTTTTTCAAATTTCAAAAAAAAAGAAAAAACTTCCATAACGGGATGGCGACTTTTCTACAGATTTATTATGAAATTTTTGTCGGACTTATTAGTCAGTTTTAACATAAAAAAATCGCGAAAATTAGAGATTTTTCGAAAGGTCAAACTGAGACGATCCCTTAAGAAACTAAGATTCTATGAGTAAGATATAAATATCCATGGACTAGGAATAGAAATCTCGAGTAAGAATGGTTATACAAGCTCAGCAAACTTGCGAAGAGGTGTTCTTTCAAATACTTGGGGAACGTAAAACTCTTAAATGTACTTCAAATGTTTGCGTCAACAGAAAGTTCTAAAAACTAGTCTTCCACCACACAGAGGATACATTTAAACAAATACCTCAACATTTTTCCAAAACTTGGCAACCCTGGTTTTAATTGAAAATAGTGTGCATCCGAGTCACTCTCATAATGTACATGAATTGTTTTAGTACCACAATGCCGCCTACACTACATAGAACCGATTCGAAAAAGAGCAGTAATTGATGTCATACGAGTGATATAGTACGCAAATGAGCAAGATGAGTTCAGTATATGTGCATATGTATGTATGTCACTATATAAAGATGTAAATATGTGTATACAAATGTAAAAATGTGTATTTTTGTGTAATTTTTCAATTGAATTATTTTGCTCTATAGAACTTATGAGCATTTTGTGTAGCTTTCTTCTCAAAATGCAAATGTTCATATGTATGTACATATATAGAACATACAACTGTGCATGTGTGAACCAATTGTCTTAATCCAGTAATATTTTCATAACTTTTTGCTATTTTTTCTGAATTCTTATCTCCGCTGTGCGGCCACCTCAGGCGTTGATGGCACGAGTGGCTTGGAATAAAAACGAAATAAAACAAAAAAATGAGAACACGGCTGCACTGCAGCTATAATACCCTTCACAGATGCATTTCTTATTATCTAATTGGGTGGTTGGATTTTGAAGAACAATAGTTATAGTGATATCCTAAACCAATTCAGTGTAAACGTTAATAAATCAGACTACATTCTAACAATGCTAGACTTCAAAAGATACTTCCAGGCGAGGATACCCTTCAGACGAAAATGGAGAAGGAGCATAATAGGGGAAGAAGATACCATCCGGTCTATACCGACGGGACATTTCTCTTTCTATCCGTCTACCGAACTCAGTTAGCACTTTCCAAGCGGAAGTACTGGACATAGAGAAGGCTTGCTCTATTGAAGAACTACGAGAGGATACATAAAGCAGCAATATACACAGATAGCCAGGCGGCTCTCCTGGCCTTGTCGTCGCCTACGACTAATTCTAACATAGTCTTAACTGCAAGAAGGCACTGAGCTCACTAGAAGATAAGTTCCATCTAGACTTGATCTGGGTTCTTGGCCACCGGAAAATTTTCGACAACGAAAAGGCAGACGACTTGACAAAGGCAGGAAATTTCCTAAACGAATGCGAGGCAGAGCTAACACCAAGCCCGCTAGGATCGATCAGGAGAGAGCTCAATATACAATTTCAACAAATTGCAAATAACAGATGGAGAAATATAACAAAATGCAATATAACAAAACAGTTATGGCCAATATATGACAAGGAAAGACCTAACGACTTATTAAATAGGTCCAGGAAAAGTATCTACAGACTAACTACTACCACAACCAGGGCATTGGCCATTTGGAGAACATGTGTCCAGAATGGGTATGCGCTACAACAACATCTGCCGTGGTTGCGAAATAGTAGGGAATAAGGTAACAATTCTCCACTTTCTCTATGAATGCTCAGCCTTATCGCAGACATAGAACACTTGGAATCCATCAAACACCAAACCTTGAATGGTTGTCTACAAAAAGCATATCGAACATTAGTAACTTCATCGAAACAACAAAATGGTTTGAAAGAGAAGGTGAAATGTGATAGCAATAACAAAAAGGTCTACGACTAATGCTTCAAAAACATCAGCGCTGCACTCCTACCTGTCTACCTTCAGATCAATATCTCAAAAACTGAGAGACTAATACTACACTCATTATTAAGCTTTGTGGCAAACATAATGCACCATGTTTAGGGTACAAATAACACTTTGGGAGGCAATGAACCAATAGCGCTGATATTATTGCAATTGCAGCTCTATTATGTAAGCTTTTGTTTATATTTATGCTGCACACTGCACTGCAAAGCTGTGGGCGGCATGGCCAGTAAATGACAGCAACATAAAAGAGTGAAGCAAAGATGTATAAAATAAATTGAAAGTAAATTGAGATCGCGCGGCGATTGTGCCGTTTGTGTGGCAGACAATGTTGCAATTTTATTGTGGCATCTGTTGGCGATATTTCGAACACAAACGTTTTTATTACTTTCAATGCTTGAAAATGTTGCACAACATTTTTATTTGGCTTTAAAGCAAACCATAAATTTTGTGCTAATTGGCCGCAAACACATTTGAAAGCGCTCCATATAGTTTCACAACGTTCACAGAAATCTCCGCACATTATATTTACTATATTCAAAATTGTATTTTTCTGTGTTCTGCCAGTTGCAGTACTTTTCAAACTTAACGCATAAATTCTCATAAGTTTTTGTTGCACTTCACTTTTGCTGCTTAATTGACGTCTGCCTACTCAAGTGACAGCCAATTGAGCGCTCGCAAATTTAAGTGTAATCACCAATTGTTGCAGTTGCAATTGCAATTGTAATTGCAATGGCAGGCAAGTAGGTCAATTAATTGATGAAGTTTGCAACAAATGTACATATTATTGCCACAGATATTCAATATCAATTTAAATGTGCATTTATTTGGTTTTAAATTACTGCTTGCCTTAATTTGATTGGTGGCGGTCAACGGTACCGAGGGCAATGATTGATGTGACATGTTTTTCAAGTGTGATTTTACAATTCGGTAATTTTGCTAACGGCGAACATTTTAGCAATAAATAAAATGAGTACTCTTATTGGAGGGCAAAGGACACGTGCAAAATCTCAGAATGATACCTGTACCCTGCTCAGGCGATAAAAATGTGTTGTTAGCGGATGGCTAAAATATTCCAATAATTAAAAATATGTATGTATGCTGTGTAAACTGACGTTGAGCAATTTCAAAAGCTCCGTCAAGATCTGGAAGGACCTCTCCAAACCGTTCGATACTAAACGAGGTTTCAGACAAGGCGACTTTATTTCGTGTGAATTCTTCAACCCTCTTCTGGCGAAATTAATTCGAGCTGCAGAACTAAATCGAGAAGGTACAATCTTCTATAAGAGTGTACAGCTGCTGGCATATGCTGATGGTATTGATTGGCCTCAACAACCGCGCCGTTAGTTCTGTTTTCTCCAGAATGGATAAGGCAGCGAAGCAAATGGGTCTGGTGTCGAACGAGGGCAAGACGAAATGTCTGCGGTCATCATACAAACAGTCGTCGCACTCGCGACTAGGCACCCACGTCACTGTTGACAGTTCATAAATTCGAAGTTGTAGATAATTTCGTCTATCTTAGAACCAGCATTAACAGCTAAACCAATGCCAGCCTCGAAATCCAATGCAGAATATCTCTTGAAAACAGGTGCTACTTCGAACTAAGTAGGCAATTGAGAGAGTAAAGTCCTCTTTCGACGAACAAAAACAAAACTCTATAAGTTACTCATTCCATGTCCCGTCCTGCTAATATGGTGCAAATGGCTGCATTGGCGCGATTGACAACGATATGCATTATGGACATGCTGTAGGTTATGGGTCATGGACAAAACACTCCAGCTCTGAAAGTATTCGACCCAATACCCGCCGAGGGAAGTAGAGGAAAAGGAAGACTGCCACTCCGTTGAAAAGACCACGTGGAGAAGGACCTGGCTTCGCTTGGAATCTCCAATTGGGGGCACGTAGTGAAAAGAAGAAACGCCTGCCACGCTGTTGTTAACTCGGCTATATTCGCGTAACCGGTGTCTAGCCAATAAAGAAGAAGAAAATGTATATAATACAATAAAAGAAAAATCTAGAACCATTCTTCAACTTTTATAAAATTTCGAAACCTATCTCTATATGTGAATTCACCACCCAACACTTCACTCAAAAATCAAGCGATGACTAGCAAATGATTGCCGCATGGCCCAGATAACATCAACAAATACGAATGCAAATACTCAATTTAACAGCAAATGTGTCAGTACTATTTATACCAGCGCATGTCAGCGCTTGCTAAATTGCAGCATCTACACCTACCATTAGCCACACTAGACATGACAAGTACCTAAATAGACATTAAGCTCTCTAATAAAATGACGTTTGCTTGTCATTTTCTCGGTGTAACTTTTAGGCTATGGAAGTGTCATTATTTATTTATTTATACATTCTTTCAAATGATGCATGCAAATTGCGAAATAAGTGAAGCGAGCAATAAAAGCGCGCTAAAGTCGGGAGCGCACGCGTGTGAGGTGTGTCTGGCGCTGAAGAACTAACAAATTGCTCTTTAACTAATTTGTGCGTAGCCTGGTGTATTTCGTGCCATTTTTGTTACACTAGCGTGAGAAAAGCTTATTGCGCCAGTGACGAAGTGAAGATAAACGTGTCGTGAATTTTTTAGTACAATTTCGGTTGTTGCTTCAGCTCGCGATTCTTATTAGGAATGTTTTGAAAAGTGCAAATTCCAAATTATTTATGTTTAAATAAATGAGCAGCTGGATGCGTGCAATAAATGTAGAATTGAAATATTAAAATTGGTTGAAAGGCGCAGAGTGGGGTCTTAAAACCGAGATTTCAATTCGACCAAGGGCAACATTCGTCAGAATTCTTTCAGGAATTTTTTCTGCTGCTACAACAACAACCAAGCATTTCGCGCACAAACAAAACTCGAGTTCGAATTCCAGGACTTTTAAAGCATTTAAAATTTAAAAAGTAAAAAATTAATAAGTAAAAGCAAAACTATGAAAGCTGCAATTAGCATTGCAGGCCAAGCACACGCGCAAGCCCACACTTAAATGCTTGCACGCGATTCGCTACACACGCACACGTTGTTGCAGTATGCACGCCACGTTGCAACTTCCTGCGGCAAGTTAGCGCTTTGTTTGCCATTCCGCCTTCTTGTAACACACACTCACACGCATTTACATACACGCCATCGCTTTGGGCTTACATAGTTGGCTGCCACGTAAATGTCTGTGCTTGTTGCAGCAGTGCTTACAAGCGGCAACTTTGCCGGCCATCTTGCCACTTAGTACGCCAAGCAGCACTTCCTGTTTCCGGCGCGCAAATATATGCTGGGCGTTGGCCAATTTTCTGCAGCAGACAACCGAACGCTTCTCATCTCTTCGCTGGAACTTAGAGTTCTTCATACGCCATTCTAAATGATTGTTTGAAAAGTTGCCAACTGAGCGTGTTTTTGCTGCTCTTGCAGCGTTGCAGTACATGCCAAAGGTGTGTGTAGAGGAGTTCACGTGTAGCGGATTTTCTGACTGAAGGCGCGCGTTCTAGCTAAGATGGATGCATTTGTGCCAAAGAGAGTTCAAGGTGAAGCTCATCGTTAGCGCAGAAGGCGTTTATATGGTAACTAAGCACTATCTTACAATTGGAAGCCCTTAATTATGACAATAAATAATTGCGGCGATGTAATAGTGCCTCAGGAGCTTCGTTTGTAGAATTGAATGATACTTAGTAGAAATTGGATAAAATGATCGATTTCGAAGGACGCTTTGCAACTTTTCAATAGGTCGCAGGGTTGCTCCAAAATCGATGGATCTTCTTTACTTCTTTACTGGCGTAGAAACCGCTTTCGCGGTTATAGCCGAGTTAATAAGCGCGCCAATCGTTATTGCGTCGAATACTGTCGAAGCTGGAGTGTTTTGGCCATTCGAACGACATGACTTAGCCAGCGCAGGGAATAATGAGTGACTTGTAGAGTTTTGTTTTTGTTCTTCGAGAGAGGACTTTACTTCTCAATTGCCTACTTGGTCCGAGATAGCACCTGTTTGCAAGAGATATTCTGCGTTGGATTTCGAGGCTGACGTTGTTGTTGATGTTTGTGCTGGTTCCAAGATAGACGAAATTATCTACGACTTCAAAGTTATGACTATCAACAGTGACGTGGGTGTCTAGTCGCGTAGTTTTGTCTTGCCCTCGTTCACCACCAGACCCATTTGCTTCATAGCTTTAGCCATTCTGGAGAAAGCAGAACTAACGGCGCGGTTGTTAATCATCAGCATACGCCAGCAGCTGTACACTCATATAGAAGATTCTCGGTTTAGTTCTGCAGCTCGAATTATTTTCTCCAGAAGTAGGTTGAAAACGTCACACGAAATAGTCACCGTGTCCGAAACCTCGTTTGGTATTGAACGGATCGGAGAGGTCCTTTCCGATCCTGACGGAGCTTTTGGTGATGCTCAACGTTGGTCTAGGGATCGGAAGTCGTGAGCTGCTTGAGCCATATGTAAAAGAATCGTTTCTGGCCACTCCCAAGTGAATGGCAATCAGAGAACTTTCCCCACTTGCGTGAACTTCTACACATGACTCCATCCTCCTAAGCGCAAAGAGCGTCCGACAAAATATTGACTCGCACCGAGTGTGTCAAATCAGAACACCCACCCTAAGTAGTGCGGAGGACCTCTTATGGTTCACTTTAGGCCGGAAGGATCTTGCATTCGCACAAGTTGGTTGTTGACTAGCGCCTACCAAGCTCTATGGATGCCGTTGAGACAACAGACATTAATTTTTGGGATCGGCCCATAACGCCAAACCTTAAGCCCTAACTTTTCGCATCCTCAAATTGAGTTAAGTTGTGCGTCTTTATGTACATACAAGCATATAACCCCTCAAATCAAAAGCAGCTTTCTTTGCTTTCAGTAGGCAACAAAGCGCACGATTTATAAACACAACTGAATAGTATTTAATTCAAAGCCTTATATTCATACACCCGCGTTGAATGTCAAACCACTTGACCTTGTGACGAGTAGTTTTCATTCACATGCACACTTTTACAACAAATCTAATACATTGAGTATGCATTAAGCATAGAAAACTTTTATTTAAGTTGCTGAAAGCTTACCTTGCACACAATTCCTTCCCCCGCGCCCTTAACTTGCTCTGACTACCAATACTCCCGATATCACAGCAGCCAATTTCGCCTGTTCCGTCCGCCCAACAGGCGGTATTGTCATTCAGCTTAATAATAATGCCAACTTTTTCACTTTTACTACACGCTTTACCGTTGCCGCCCGAATGTCTGGAGGTCGCTGACGCGGTCGAGGTGGTGGAGGAGGTGGTTGATGTCGTCGATGATGATGATGATGATGATGAAGATGAGGATGAGCAAGTTTTAGTTGCCTCAGCACTCGCAGTTTTGTTAGTTGCGTTGGCATTTGTGGCATTGTGCCCGAAACCGGCAAACTTCTTATGCGCGCTGAAGCTGCGGCGTATCGATTGCAAGCTGTGACGCAAGAATGACTCGCGTTTGAAGTCATTTTGTTTGGATTTGTTCGATTTCCCTGTAGGCGGCGGTGGCGCCGCCGGGTCTGGTGGCAACCGCGTGCTCGTCATTGCCGCACTTGGCATCGATTTCGGACGCACATGCATTTCACTCACCACACCCTCCATAATGACGGAGGGATGTCGCAGCAAGGCACGTAAATCCTCGTCCTCGTCTGAATCTGTCTTGTGCGCTTTGCATTTTTGCGTTTTCGCTTTCGCATTTGTTTTATTTTGTTCATTTTTGGCGCTTGCTGGCGGTTTTGCGGTCGCAGCGTCGAGTAGCAGCGCGTCTATATGGCGGAAACTAGCAAAATTTTCTGCGCGTTGCTTAGACTTCTGCGGCAACGCATGATTTTTTAGTGATTTATCGATAAAGCTGTACGACTTGATGAGAAACAGTTTGGACTGATTTTTCTGTGCGTTTAAACGCGCGATATGCGAGTCCGAACTATTGCGCGACAGTGACACAATGTCAACGGGGTTTTGTAAAGCGTTGGACATGTTTAATTTGGAGTTTTTGGTATCAGCCCTTTATGTGGTTATGAAACAATTCAACGTTGCTGCTTGGCCAATCAAACTGTCGTACCACTGGCTGTCAAACTGTGGTTTATGAGTTTATTTATTTACAATCTCACTGTTTATTTGAATTTTTTATTGAATTTTTATCGAACTTTGGTTTTGACTTGTTTTATTAGGGGCGTCTGAGCTAATTAAACATGATAAACACGCGCCGACGACGCGGTCGATCGATCAGCCGCACCAATTCTTAGGCAAGCAACGCTGTTTTTGTACACGCGCGCTGTGTAACACACACACATACACACTCAACGGCGATCAGTCGCTTTCACGGCGCTTTGGTCTACTAACAACTGGGATTGACTAAGGCGCACGCGGCGCGGAAATGCGCGCTGCTCTTTGCTTATATGTCCGGTGCAGCGCGCTCGATTAGTCAACTGACATCTGGCGCTTTATGGATATGCATAGTCCATATTTAATTTACGCATATACTATATAAGTAATGACACTGCCGATTTCTTATTTCAGTTGCATATTTTTATTATTATATTATATAAATCCGCAGTTACGAAAATTGTTTTATTTTATTTTAATTTTCTGTCTCTATTCTCCTTTGTTTTGATTTTTGTTTCTCCACACAGTTGTTCACTTTTGTTGTTGTCGACACGGCATCAGCTGTTTTCTAACACCAGTTAAACGGGTTTGACGTAAGCGCATACGTTGGCAAAAACAACAACCGCTACAAGCGCAGCAAGACAATTTCTAACGACTTTTTGTTGGCACAAACTTTCTTCACACGCTTTGCCGAATATTGCCAAGACTTCGCGCGATGACACACTGCTGTCATTTTATTAACAAAACTAACGGCAATATATGTATGTATGTACAAACATACACACTTCATACTTGATTTCATGCAATATCATGCCGCCTGACGTTTATTTTAAGATTTTTATCGGCAATTAATGCATGAGAAACCGAGTAATTTATCGCTAAACAACAACTATTCGCCACAACTATTTTGCTGCGGCTTTACAACGAACACTCGCGTTTTACAACTATACAAAAATACAATAATAATAAATAGAGTCGTCGTACTACTCGCCGTTGTTCCGTCACCGTCATGCGCCGTATTCGCACTGAAGCCACAGCGTTGCTATCGCCAAGGTTCGAGCGACGGACGCGTCACATGCCGGCGCTGTTGGACGCGTTTGCGCGACGCCAGTGTTGATTTGGACGTTTGCTTGTTTATTTGTGTTGGTAGTGGTTACGTCGGCCACAAAATACGATAATGGTGCGTGCGGGTGGTTGGACAGACGGGACGGTTAGTAAGCGGCGAGCGGTTGTTCTGACGATTCATAAAATTTTTGAACATCAGCGTAAATAAAGTTGTGAAAAAAGTTGACTTTTAAGCGAGTGTAAGCTAATTTAAGTTCAACACAAAAAGTGCAATTCGCGTGCTAATTATATAACAGTGAAGTTTTTTTTATTAATTTTATGCAGTGATTTCCTGAACTTTTTATATTATAATAATTTTTTATGTTGTCACAAAAAGCGGTTATCGATCACTTTTGATCGGCATACCCCATTTGTATATTAAACTTGCTAAACAAATTTGTACCCAGCAGTACCCGTGAGACTAACGCATTAATGGGTTACCTGGTTTTTACGACTAAAAAAATCGTTTTGTTTATTGTCTTACTTAATTCTGTAACATCTTCAGAATATTGTACTAAATGGGTAAGTATGGAGATACAGCTTTGAAAATTTGCGCGCTCGAATTCGGCTATTTGGCCACATAAAACTTTTAACGCGTTTTCTCGAAACTGTGTTTTCAAAATTCTCAAGATTTCTCGCGATCTACTCTGATACACCTTAATGAAAGGGCTTCGAAATATAATTTGCAAGGTCATGAAGGGAGAATTGTTTAAGTTCAATTACAACTATTTAAAAAAAAATCATCTACAAATTTTCACTAAAATTTTAATTCTTTTATAAAAACGTTTGTTAAAATACAATAAATAATACAATTGTACTTTTTTGTTTTTTCCTTCGCCCAATACCTAGTTAATGGTTTTTTATCAAGAAGCTCTGCTTTGAACTCGGAGGCAGTTTTTTTCAGAAGTACTGCCGGAAATGACGTCATAATGGCCAAATTTTGAATATGTTCCTTCAAAATTTTCGCAAAATCTTTGTAAAATATGTATATTTTAAATAAAATGTTTAATTTTTTGTATATAAAAATAATTTTAAAAGGCTATTTTTGTTCGAGAACCACATGTAAGGGAACTATTCTATTCTAAAATTTTACACACATTTTTTTACCCTAAGAAGCCATACAAATTGAGCAAGTCCTTGTACGAAAAACTTGTTTATTTAAGAAGATATCTTCACGAAATTCCGCGTGGATTATTATCCGAGGCAGTTCTACAATCAAACATATTGTTCAGATCGGACCAGTACAGTGTAACACTGCCATTCAAACTGATCGATAAAAATCAAGATAAATATTTATAAAAGATACTTTTATCTTATTGATTTACCTTAATTTGACCTGAAGGTTGCAAGAGAGTATCTTTACTAAAATTCAAGCACATTTTGACAAAAAATCATGTTCTTAAGTTTCAAAAACGCAAACAAAATTTTTTCGGTTACTCTTTTTTTCAGAGCGGGATTTTTATACTAGCGATTTTTTTTTGCTATTTTTTTAACTTTGTGTCAATTAATTATGTATTGTTTATTAAGTTGAGCTGCGGTAAGACACTATGTACGAGTATTATATTTCGCCTGTGATAACGAATTTTATCAGCTGTTATCGCATGCTATCGAAAGGAGGTGGTTTGCCAAGCTTATGGACTTAATTTTAATAATGCACGATTTTGAAGGTCTTTCGCACCGTAACTACGATAACTATGCTGGTGAGGATTGAAAACTTGCTACAAAATGAAAGACGGGGCGTATACGTGTTTTCCATCTGCGATAAATTAAAAATTGAGGGCGTTTGGCCTACGTGCGAACTTGTTTTGTATTAATTTGTGTCTGCGTTGTAGATTTAGATAAGTAAAGATGAAAATCTAACGAATCAAAAAGTTCAGCGTGTTTTGAAAAAATATTAAATATTTATTATATTTACACTACTTATTTAAATAAATTATAAACACGCGTTGCCATAAATTTTTTTTAATTAAACGAAGGAGTAAACAAAAATATTTACATTTGTTTTAAGGCAGTGCAAATGTAGTACTCTCCGAGGCAGAAGCCAACAAAAGCCGATTGCGCTTCTGCTCACGACTGAGCAGGCAATTGGTTAGCACACAAGATGGGCGCAAATTAAAAGCCGTGCGCTAACCGCATGATAACCGTTAAAGAGCACTTCAAGTCAAAGTTCGATTGCTTCTACGACGCTCACGCAGTTGCTAAACGTCTATCGATACATTTCTTGCGATATCAATACAATCTACCATAAAAAATTGCTCAAAATATCAGCAAATGTAAAAATAATTTCGTGATTAATAACTTTATAACTTTAAAAAAAGTTAATGACTCATAAAAAATATCGCTACACCAATGCAAACTGATATCATTTACTTCCTCTACTTGCTGGGATTTTCGCATTAGCAGTTCAATTGGTTCATAATCTTTAGTTTTACAGGTGTTTAAAGAAAAAACCGGCAAGCCTTGCTCGATTTTGAGAGCCCCTAAGAGCAGTACTTTAAGATTACTGCTTTCAAAGGTTAATCACGTTTAATTGTGAGCAATTTCTCGCTAATATTGCAATAAAACAATTACTATTGTCACTAATTTTAGATTTAGAATTTTAGCGTTACGTTTATCAGCAGATAATTACGCCGTTTTAGATTGCACAATGAGTGTGATAAAAACAATGAAATTTTATAGAAACAAAAAACTTTAATAATAAAGAAATAATTTTCGCAAACATAATATTTTAAATCAAAAAATTTAATACCTAAAAACCATTCTAATAAATTGAGCGAAAAATTCAAAAACAAAAATAAATAATTTGTCATAACTTAAAATTTTATAATTGATTGATTAGAAATACGAAAAGACTTTTTTGACTACCCAATATATGTATAGTATCTAAAAAATAATTTCGGCCAATTCACAACAGCTGCTCTATTTTTACATACAAGTATATGTATTAAGTGTTATCATGAGACTCGAGCCAAAAACCCCAATTTCTGATAAAGCACAATTTCTGTAAGTTTGATAAAAACGCAGGTGTTTGGCGTAAACAAAAATACTATGAGCAATTGAGTAATTTTATCGAGCTGCAAAATTGTTTGATAAAAGAAACAATATTATAATTAATAAATGTAGATTTCCCAGCGACATAATTGTATGAAAATGCTACAATTGTTGGACAGTGGATGCCAAAAGTTACTATACTTTTTAGAACTTGTAAAAAGTTTGAAAACCGCTGGTTCGAGGTTAACTTGAAGATTAAAATTACGATTTAACTACATACGAGTATATGATAATGTATTGGGAACTTCAGTAGCAGTGATATTCAGACACTGTTGTTTATTCGTTTTCACTTTACGATTCTCACTCACAACAGCAGCATTTGAGCCACTTAAGGGGCTATACCAGTGTTTTTTATTTGCTTTTTCGATAGTTTATATTTCCATAAATATCCTGTGAAATCAGGAAGGTCGTATTTTGAATAGTTTTTGGATGGCAGCGTACTAAAGAGTGACCGCTCGGAGGTGCAAACATACATATATAAGTGAAACTTTAAACGCGTTTTTCTCGAAACGACATTTTTCAAAATTGCTGTCGTCATAACTCAACGAGAAATTAACTGATCAACTTCAAATAAAAACTGAGTATTGAATGACAATTACAATGACCAACGATCTTTTTGATTGGTTGAAAATTGTCATTTTGGCATTAAAAAAACGACAATTTTTTACCTAAAAACCGATTTTTGTTTCAAAATTACGCAATTTTGTTAATTTTTGGTATTTTTCAAAGATCGTAGGTCATTGTATAGGAAATATTTTTAGGATTAATAAACTTCTCAAATTTTTTTGTTTCAGCTACCAATTCGGCCGGAATCATGCCAGCAGTTGGAGCACTTTTTTTTGGCACATCCGAAGAGAGCCCATAACTCCGTTATTTTTCAACAATTTTGTAAAAAAAAAATCTTCAAATATAGCTGAAAATATACTTTATCACGCTCAAAAAAGTTTGAAATATTCAATCGCGTACTTTCTCTTAAAAAAATGCACGAAAATTGCCTATATTTTCATGCGTCACACTGGTATAGCCCCTTAAGCTGTTGGATAGTATTTTAAAATTGCGTAAGGCAATTTGTTGTTTTAAATGTTATCTGTTTTCATTGTGTCATTTACCTTATTTATTGTTTAATTATATTTTACTTTCATACTGCAAAGCATTTTGCTTATTTCTACAAGCTCAAAATTTTGGCATCGTAAAGAACTAAATTCTAATCTAAAAATTTTGACAAGTATGAATATATTTAAAACAAATTATAATCATGCGAAAAAATATGAAATATTGACGCAAATACTTAGTGATTACTGGCATGATTACTGTGAAGCGACATGCGACTATCTATACAGCAGGTGTAGGAGAAATTGTTAAATTTGTATTGAAATGAAGCTTCGAGAGCATTAAGAAAATACAATCGATTTGTCAGACGAAATTTAAATAATTTTATCGAATTAAAGTTCTCTTTAAAACAATTTCATTGCCCAAAAAAGATAAACCAGTTCAAACCACTTCGAATGCCGATAGTCGCCAAAAAAGGATATGTTGTCTGTTTTCATAAAATGTTTTGCACACGAAATTACTTACTGAACGACCCAATATGTAATATATTCAGATTTATTTATTCTTGACGGTTACATTGCATATATTAAATATATATTTCATTACGCCAATGTTAGTCAAGAAGAATTTAGCCCAAATGCGCATAGAAATTCATTTCAATTGTCATTGGCGATTCCACGTCATCGCCTTTAAATTTTTCTGCAGAACAGTGAAGATTCACATAAGCCACATTTTTCTCACAGTTGTTGCGACTATTTTTCGTCATTAAAAATTTATGTATTTGTTCTACAACTAATGATTTAGCCAAGAATTCACACTAAGTTGAATAATCCCATTTTCCAATGTAAGAATTTTAAAAGCAAACTTTTTGTTGTTGTGCATATAAAAATGAAAAAGAAAAAGTTATGTAGAATTTCTAAAAATAATTAAAATGTCGTCTGCGTGTGCCTGTGGTGTAAATATGTACATATAGCATACAAAAATACACATAAAGTATAGAGAAGTTAGGCGTTGAAAAGGTGGTGACAGTGGCGAAAGCGGCAAATGCGGTGGAAAGCATATAAATTTGTCTCTCAATACAGTACGAAACCGCTTAGGCTCCGGTAACGACGTTAAAGCTTTTACCAACTGCAAAACAAATAAAAAAAACACCGTCAAGAGTGGTTAGCTGGACATGTGGATAATGATTGAAGCCACTCTTCGCCTCATCTTCCTCGTTTTGAAGAGTTGGTCCACTAAAAGCGGCAAGCTATAACTGTGAGATATTTCCTATATTCCCTCAGTTATTGAATATTGCGCAGCTTCGTTCTGGATATTGTTGCAGGTTTAACTCCTACTTATCCGGAATAGACCCTGATATATCCAATATTTGTCTTGTGTGCAATGAGTCTGCGCATAACACTGGCCCCCTCTTTGCATGCTCCGCCAACCACACTCATCTAACACTCCTCTCCCTTTGGTCCGACTCCGTCAAAACAGTACGTTACTTGGGTCTTCCGTGAGATGACTTCGACGACAACTTCGCTAACCCTTGCCATCCCAACGGGGAATAGGTACCCGTTAGAACAATAACAACAATCTGTGAAACATTCAGGGAAATTTCATGTTTGAAGCTGCTTCAAAAACAAAAAAAGATTTGGTAAACTAATCTTGTTCACGAAAAATTTGAATGCCACTTTCAACGATACCCTGTTCTTAAGTTCTGACATCAACAGAAATGTGGTTTGGTGCTGGAAGCCGAGATTAAATTCTTCAATTGAATAACGACCCAAAACATCGACGAGATAGCTTTCATTAGTTTAGAACCTGATCGAAAGCTTTTGGTCTTATAGAATATGAAACTGCGCGGAGAAAATATGCTATCAGCGTGACGAGCCGCTTTGCCTGTCCGTCTCTACATATACTAGTCCCTCAGTTTTTGAGATATCGCTCTGAAATTTCGCTCACATCTTTTTCTCCCCAAAAGCTACTCATTTTCCGGAATTGTTATATAGTACGTTAAAGGAAATCTTTTTATTTAACAGTAAATCTCCATGAAATTTGGCATAGATTATTATCCAAAGCGGCGCTAAAATATCCAAACTTATTGTTTAGATCGGACCACTATATCTATCTATTACCACTATTTTGGGTTTGACAAGATATCTGAATGAAATTTGGCAAAATTTTTACCGACGCAATCCCACTGTGCATACTCAAAACATATAGTATTTACTTAATAGTAAACTATGGACTTTCTGACATTGTCGATGTTGCTTTAAATCAGTTTACTTATTTTGTGCTTTTCCAATTATTCAATACACACATACACACGTGTGTATTTGTGTACATGCCGCCTGCAATTACTTTTCTTGCTGTTCGTTGTTGTTGGCGTTGTTGTCGTTGATGAGTTTTCCACGCGTTCTTGTTTAGAGGATTAAGTAAGTCGCCGCTTCGTCGGCATTGTACAGGAAAAACAAAAACATTTCACCAAATCTGCAACGCAGCCACAACGTTGGCTGCTGACTAATCTATTTTTATAATGAATGCGACAATGTGTGTTCCAGGAAATTTTTATAGTATTTATGCAATGTTCGGAAAATGTTTATGACTTTGCTTTTAGCGGTTGTTTGTTTGTGTCTTTTCGTTGCTTTAATTAGCGCTTGTCTCATTTTTATCTGCCCGTCAACCCGACAACCCGTCAACTTGTTGCTAATAGTTTATAGTGTTGTCTCAGCGGTTTGAGAGCCAATGCAATAGCCGCATCGGTTAGCCTGCGTCTGCGAACTTATCTATTTTACAACTATCTTAATTGTATAATTTTATTACTTTTTATCAGTTTATTTGGCGTCCACTTTATTTGTTGTTTACTTTGCACAGATTTTCCCACACAATTATTAGAACAAGTTTACACTTATTTCGGCGGTTTATCACATTTTCCGCAAAAATTCCAATCGCTATGTTTATTACACGCACACAATGGATATGTGTGGCTCAGCGTTTTTTTAAAGCGAAACAAATGTTTATGAGAAAAACTTCCGTTGTGAGTTGTTGGCGCGAAAAAAGCTGCGTGCGAACTGATGTGCGGAAAATGCCAAATACCTAAAAAGATGTGGCGAACGAAAAGTTCTTGTCTGCATGCCCTATATACACATACATACATATCTGTACATATGTATGTATATGTGCGAAATGAAAATATTTGGCAACTTTAGGGCGGATCAGTTTCAAAGGTGAATATTGGTAGTCGAAAAAGTCTTTTCGTATTTCTATTCATACTTCAACTATTTTTGTATTTATAATTAACAATAATGAACAAAATAAGTAACATTTTGGTCGACCACTTTTTGCCATTTTTCCGCTACATTATTCCATAAGCGTAAAACTTTCATCGGTATAATCGAAATTTCAAAATTTCCAGAACGGAAGCGAGCGAACCGTTGTTGTGCTACATGAA
Source organism: Bactrocera zonata (assembly GCA_037783105.1). Taxonomy (NCBI): domain Eukaryota; kingdom Metazoa; phylum Arthropoda; class Insecta; order Diptera; family Tephritidae; genus Bactrocera; species Bactrocera zonata. The sequence goes on along the minus strand of JBAWJQ010001070.1, from coordinate 155,513 downwards.
CTGATACAGCATCGTCTTCAAACTTCTTCGTAAACTTCACAAATTTCCTTTGGTGGCTTGCATGGCATTCTTCCCTTTTTTATACAAAAATTTCAAAATATAGCGAATTTCTTCATTATTTTCACTCATTTCACCCGAATTTTATTTATTTTTTTTAATGAATCTCACCTTTCCAACAATATATATGGTACAATGTGTTTGATAGCACTGGAAATATATGACTTCAACATCTATTGACAAAATACGAAGAGACTTTTTCGACTACTTAATATTATAGCATACGACTCACCCTGTCATATGCAAAATATGGGTATTTATATATTATAATAAAAAATATGCTTTGGGCCTATGTATGTACATATGTACTTTATTTTTATAGCAAAAATAAAAAATAAGAATTAATTGTTGACATTAATGGACAAATTAAAAAGAAAACGAATAACGTGTTAAATTCGTGAAAATTAAATAAGGAAATGAGTATTATGGTTTTTACCAAATATTTTTTTAAATTTAAATTAATTACATTCAGTCAGCTTGAAAAAAGTCAGTGCTCATGGCAGCTTTATGTCAAAGGGTTTCCATCTGAACAATATATTTGGAAATTGTAGCATTTTCCAGGACAAAAATCTATGACAAATTTCGTGAAAATATATCTTTATATACAAAAATACCTGTCAGATTGTTTGTCCACGATGGACTCCTAAACTACCGAACCGATTTTAGTAAAATTTTGCCCACTGTTTCCAGTTTGAACCAACTTAGAAGATAGGATAATAAAAACAATTCATAAATAAAAAATACAGCTCTATTAAATGGACGCTCTGTTAAACGGACATCTCCACTAACCATAGAAATTTTTAATGTTTATTAAGTACAATCTATTAAGCGAACAACTTTATTAACAGAACAGAAAGGCTGGTAACCATAATTAATACATAAAAACTCTGTGAACAATTTTAATAAATTGTCTTGAACTATTTTCCAAAATAATTTCAAAAGTACTCTACTAACATAATATGAAATACTGAGAAAAAATATCACTCCTACGCTTTAAATTACTAGACAACATTAATGAACACTTTCTTTTGACAACAAAGGAGCCGCCACAAACGACTCCAGATGATGTTCTCAGCTCCGAAGTGGTTTACATTCATTTCATTGTTCATTTTGAATAGCACTGCACTTACTAATAAAAATGTATTAAATACGCGCATATATTGAAATTGTATAAAAGTACTTCTGCATAAAATATTGCCGGTTGCACGAACAATTTTACTGCCTACCAAGGAACAATAAGCAGACAATTGAATTGCAAATTATAACTTCAACAGCAAATCACACATATACACACACAAGCTTGTGAAGGTGTGCGTTTAAAAAATACCACAATCACTTAAAGTCAGCAGCATAATAAAAAAATATTAGTCATCAACTAAAATATGCGACTAGTGAGTGCGTGGGTTTATTGTGCCGAGTGACAGCAATGAAAAGTACAACACGGGCAATGACAATTGTCGGCGCAGAAGGAGCAGCAGCAGACAATAACACACTCGAATGGCCATCAAACTGTCGTCCTCTGCACGGTCACCTCACCTCGTCTGTATGGCCGATTGTCGCAAGTGTCAAATGTAGATATCAACAACTTTGGATTGACAGCACTAGGCGCTAGGCGTTACACTATTTGCACAAAAAAATATATCTACAAAAACAACTACATATATCCACACGTGTGCATACGAAATTTTTGAGGTCAAAATGTGGACAATGAAAATATAAGATTTTATCATAATATGGTGTCTATGGCATGAGCTTTCGGAACTCATATGCTTCTAGTCGCCTTGAAGGTGCGTTCTAGTCGACTAAGTGGCAAAGTGCCGACATTGTAATTGCCCTTTATGCTCTGACGCGCCAGCAAAATGACAATAAACGTCATAATTGATGACGTCTCGCGTGTTTGCTAAAGGAAACAAGCATTCAGCGAAAAATAAAAGCACAACTTTTTTGGTGACAAATCGTGTGAGTGCAACAAAATATTCGCACACCGCACGCCTTCACGCTTGAGTGATTCTACGAGCCGAAATTTGGTTTCTTTTGATTTTTTATGCAGTATTTTTTGCGTTATATTTGGTGTTTTTTAATTTCACATAAGTATTATTTATGGCAAGCAATTCAGTTGGTCTAGACATGCGTTTCTCTTGGCGTAAGCAATGGTTCCATTTGTATTTTCTTTTAGGTGTATGAACAACGTGCCAGTAGTTTTCTTTTCGCAAGGTGGCGCCATTTGGAAATTCCAAGCGAAGCCAGGTCCTTCTCCACCTGGTCTTTCCAAAGGAGTGAGTGAAGGACTAGGTATTATTTTAAGTTTTTAAGCTTTTTTTTTCAAACAAAAATTTTTTGAGATACTGTCATTTTATCAAAAATTAAAATATTGACTACTAGTCCACCGATCATTACCAGTATTCATCTATTATATATATTATATATTTCGGGATTTGGCAACCCTAGTGTGGCAATCTGGCAACGCACACTTTATATTAAAGTTTGATATTTTTGTTCTTATATATATTCAGAACGTTTTGACATATGAGCGCCATTCGGGTTATTTACAGAAACTTAAAATATTCACGTACATCAAAAATTTAGTCAAATCTCCAAAATGTTTGCTCGATTTTGCACGAAGCACTTCCAAGCAAAAGTTTGCCTATTTCTTTTGAAAAATTGAACATGGCTCAACCACACTACTAGAACAACGCATAACAGCAAATTCTGCCTTTCAAGAAAACTAACCGCAGAAGACGGATCACTCTTCACTACGACAACACGAGCCCTCACACATCGACTGAAGTAGCTGCATTTTTTAGCACTTAAAACATCGCTTTATGAGTCCTTCACAGTATGGTCCGGACTGGGCATCGAATGACTTTTTTTTTACTCCCGTACGTAAAAAATAAACTAAAAGGTCAAAGTGAAGAGGCAGTGAAGCCTTCAGAATGGATGCTTTGGAGATGCAGGGTTTGTCCGGGAAGTAATAGGATTGATTTTCTTCCGCCGCGACTGGATTCGGGCAGAAGTACGCGATTAAATTCTACGTGAAACTCGGCAAATCTGCAATAGAGACGTTTGATACCCAGATGTTGCTTTAGCAAAAAGTGGTGCTAGGCCTTTTTGGAGGGCCGGAAAGAGGTCGCTGATACAGACCGTGCTGGCAGACCTGTGACTTCGACAAACACCGACAATGTGACTCGTGTGCGCAAAGTTTTGAACTCAGACCGTCGACTGAGTTAGTATTCATTTAATTGCTTAGATATTAAATTTATCAAAATATGTGGTTCATGATATTGTAACGGAGCTCTTTAACATGCGCAAGGTGTGCATGAAGATGGTCCCAAAAATGTTCACTGACGACTAGAAATTGCGACGAGTGGAAGTGTGCCAAGAAAATTTGATCACCAATTTTTGAATAAAGTAAGCACAGGTGACGACTTATGGATCATTTCATGGATGGCAAGCATTTTGAGAGGACAGAGGAGATCCAAAATGCATGCATCTTGGCTCTCAAGGCTACTCCGGAGATTGCCTTCCGTGACGCCCCCAATGCTTGGAATCCGCGCTGGCAACGCTGCGTCGACGCAGAAAGAGCCTGTTTTGAAAGTTTTTAAAGAATTGTAATTGTTGATTGGGTCAATAATTTTTTTAAAATCGACTCAGTATTATTGCTTTTCGGACTTGCCCTGTAACCCCTAAAGGCCCTGATACCAATATTATTAACTATCAACAGCGCATCACACAACAAAGAGAGCCATTACACTTTTGCCATAAAGACACATTTAATGCAGCTTCTTGTTTACGCAGTATCCGATTGCATGTCGTTTACAAGCTATTGTCCTATTGTCCCACATTTTTTTCATAATAATTGAACTAGATATTGTAAATATGTTTGCTTATGTAGAGCTCTTGTTAGATATCGATTTACGCACTTACCTTGAAAGTCTGCGTTTGACATTATCATCATTTGTTGGCTTGGCAGCTTGTTGAGTTAATCTGCAAAAGGAGAATAAATCGAAATATTAAAGCTAATTAGTTATTCAAGTAAAAGAAAATGTAAATTGTGGTGATTGATTGATTGATTGATGCAAATTGTGCGCAGTTCATATGGAAGAAGATGTGCTAATGAGTACCTCAGTGATTGCTTGCTCAAACAAATCGATTTTTGTTCGTATAAATTTAATTTAAAAATAGCATATGTGATGATGATTATTAAATGCAAATTGATTGGCCTAATAAATAATCTAATTGAGTTTGAGAAATGATTGAATTGGCAGTGTTTAGGAAAGCAGCACGTAAACACGTAACACGGGTAAACAATTTTAGACAAAAAGAGATTTTCATCACTATATGGTATGACACAATGTGATTGGTAGCACTGTATCCTGTATGACTGCAACGACATCTCTTAACAAAATACGAAAAGACTTTTTCGACTACTCAATATTTCGGTTAGGTGTGAGCCCGAAGTTTATATCCCACTTCTCTCAACTAATGGAACTTCCCACCTTAGCACTTATAACATAGGTTAATTCTATAAATTATGTTCAGAAGAATTTACGCGTAATGTCTTCATAGAAAAATTTTCCATTTTGCTCTTCAATGACATAAGTGAGGTTAAGTATGTCTTAGCAATAATTCATTTGCATATGAACAACAGCGTACCAAGTTACGTAAAAAGTATTTGAACAAACAAACATCAAAATATACTGGAATGAAGCAACGTCACGCACACGAACGCTAAAACAATAGGATATAATAAGAAGAAGCAGATAAAACACAAATATTTATTACTTTGGCGAGTATAATTTATGTGGAGGATAAGGATATGGTTGTGGTATGGCAATATCCGCCACTTATTAATATTGAAGTGAGCTGGGGTGTGAGTGAGCCGCCCATGTGACTTCGGTTCACAGGGTAAAAGTAGAAAAGTATGTGAAATATTATGCTAAATAAAAATATGATAAGAGCTTCCTGAATGCATATTTTTTCCGGCGAAGGTGTGGCAAAGAAGTCTCCAAATGTAATTTTCATTTTTTTATTCACTAATTTGTATTTTTTATACCTTGAAGAGGGTGAATACAGTTTGGCGCGAAGTTCGCATCACTCAGAAAGAAATATCGGAGATTCTATAATACGACTGTGCATAAAAAATAGTAAGACTTTTTAATTTAAATTTCAAGCGATACACGTTCGCCGAAATATTGAGTAGTCGAAAAAGTCTTTTCGTATTTTGTCAATAGATGTTATTGCAGTCGTATATCTCCAGTGCTACCAATCACGTTGCCTCATACTATATAGTGTTGAAAACGTGAGATTTTAAGCTTCATTTAACAAAAAAAAATTATATTCGGAAAAGTTGAAAAAAAAGTTACAGCTGTTCAAGAATGAGTGCAAATAATGAAGAAATTCGCTATATTTTGAAATTTTTGTATAAAAAAGAGAAAAATGGCACGCAAGTCACCAATGATGCTGTATCAGTTCGTGTAGCACAACAATGGTTCGCTCACTTCCGGTCTGGATATTTCGAAATTTCGATTTACACTGATGGAATAATGTCTTTGACGAAAAAATAGCTAAAAGTTTTCGACCAAAAAGGTACATATTTGTTTACTTATTTATTAATCTAAATATAAAAAAATAAGTTGAAGTTTGATTAGAAATACGAAAATTCTTTTTAGACTACCCAATACATACATACTCATATACATATATGTATGTACCTAGAATACGGAATTTAGTTGCATTTTTATATACTTCGACAAAATACACAAAAAAAAAGTACTGGTATGGCTGGTATATACTATACATATGCAAATAAGTCCAACCCCCTCAATCAATGCTGGCACATGCTAGTATACTTGCTTGCACATACAATTTTTTCTCATTAACCCAGCATTTTAAACACCCATTTGTTTCGCTTTCTCCACCAACACTTTCCAGCACTTTCTATTTCTATAAATTTCTAGTTTCCTTTTTTCCACATTCTTTTCTGTGTCGCATTGCATAGCCACTGCATTTTTAAAATTGCACAACCTTCAGCGTCTAAGCTTCCCGAGCGAATTGTGCTTACCTCATAGCTTATTAAGAACACACACACATATATACACATACACATGCATCATCCCCGTTTGTTTATCTACCACTCTGTGCAAGTTGCAATTCCCTGCAGCACTCGAGATCTCGTAAACAAGCAACCTACCCCACAAACACCGCTTCCGCCTACCACCCACCACACTCCCCATACAACAAACAATCAGCGCCTTACGACACTCCTAACCACCACCGCACACACCGCCGTCACTACGGCCAACAGGCCACCTCCTGCCGTTGCATTGTCAACACTCACCTTATATTCGTATTGCATAAAAGTGCTTTGTGCTTTTGCGATTTGTTCAATTGCTTTACATGGCGTTTGAGATTGATGCAATTTTCCCAAAACGCTTTACACTTTTTATGAATTTCGTGTGCGCGTATCTTGATGGTGAAAAGATTACACAATTTTTAGGTGAATTATGTATTTGCTCGCTCTATGTAAGTGCCATACACAGTTGAGTCCACTTTACCTGAAGGATTTTGCTTTTCAATCTTTATTCGACGCAAATACTAATTGCACTGCAGGCAGCAGGAAGACCTTTTTTAAATGCTGTTCTCACTGTTCCGTGCAACTCTTCACCGATTTTTACGAATTGCAGACAAAATTTGCACCGTCAAATAGAATTCTCCTTTGCTTATTAGTGAAATTTTCACATAACTTTTTCCAATAAAATATATCTATGTAAGCACATATTAGTAGACACTCATAACATTTTGGCGTTTAAAGAATATATTTTCACTGACTAGCGTTCGCGTTCTCGACAACCGTCACAGCAGGCGTATGCTCTCTACACTGAATTTCCGCACACGCTTATGACATCTCGCAGAGGCAAAAGCCAACCATAGATGTCGACAGTGGCGATGACGACGACGGCGCTTGGCATATGCCTTCGGCGACATTATAAGCCTTTGTCGGCCTCTTGGTTGCGTCGCGCACGTCGTGCGCACACCCGAAGTCAGCGCCATCGACCGCGGTCACGCCATACGCCATACGCCATTTGCTGCCAGCCACCCACCCACGAAGAGTAGAGTCGCAGACAACCAGCTGCTGCTTGACTCCTTGTCCAGATGTGCACAAACGGCGCGATTGTATACTCACGCTTAGCGCACCTATACTCTCTGTCAAATGTCAAATACATCGGTATTGCCGAAGTATGACCTTTTAGCTGCCATATCTTACGCAGTTGGCGCTTGCATCACGTGAGTCCTGTCTCTCCTGCGTGCGCACGCTAACAACACGCCCAGCGCCCAAAAGCAGGGTGCATTTGTGCGCGCTCTCTCCCTTCGCTCTTGCACGCTCTCGCTGTTGCAGCAACCGGCTTTTTGTTCGAGAGCACAGCGGCTTTTTATTAGCTTTATTGGCAATATGGAACGTAACGGCGCATGCGCTGGGAATGTTTTCGAAATTGCAACTGCATGTTTTGTGCGAAATTGATTCTCTTGATTGATTCTTCTTTGAAATGGCCAAACGTGCGGCTGTGAGTATAGGCCGATAATTGCCGTAAGTTGGCAGGCGTAATGGCTTTGTTGTCACTTGCGTGATTATGCTGTCAGTGTGTGTGTTTGGCTTTTTTGCAAACATTGCTGTTTGTGTTAGATTGTGTCTTGTGCTTGGTGGTCAACTGTTATGGCAGCCAGGGTCAGCTGCGATTACCGCTTACAACACTTCCTTGCGGCATCTAATCATAACACATTGTCTTTCGATTTTGCTTTCGGCAGCCGGCGCCGTTATTATCACGTAACTGTTATTGAATATTGTCATAAGTAGGAAACGCACATTCGCTAAGAGCTGACCAACACGCGCACAAGTACATACTAACCGTTGTATGAACTAATTTGCAAGAAGAAACATCACTGATGCGAGCAAAGACGCTAAATTTAACATTTCTTTTGTTGTCTTGCATTTATTGGCTCTTATATAAAAGCAATTGGCCACACGCGCCGTCATGAAACAGGTGTGTTGTAAGACTTCATACTCCTTAAGAAAGTTCAGTAACCTCTAATTGTTGTTACAAATTAAATTTCAAATTTAACTTGTTCTTAAAAAGTTTCAACGTCAATAATGCCAAACAATGGAAGGAAGCGAAGTGGGATGTAAACAAACCAAGTAGCTGCTTGACGAAAGATTGTCTTTTTCGATGACAATGAATGAGAAGAATCCTCATTCTGTTTAGTTTATGTGCTCGGCAAGACTAAATCTCTATAACCGACATCCAAGAGATGTTTTAGAAACAGAAGAACACAAAAGTACTATATTATATGGTATATGGGTAGTCGAAAAAGTCTTTTCGTATTTCTAATCAAACTGCAACTTACTTTTTTATATTTATAATGAACTTTAATGAACTAAATATGTACCATTTCGGTCGACCACTTTTTGTCATTTTTCCGCTAGAGACATTATTGCGTCAATGTAAAACTTTTATGATTTCTCGGCAAAAAACTGCGACAAGTAATTTTCACAGGTTTCTCTTGAAGGTAACTTTACTCCATTAAGGAAGTTCTGCATTGATCGAAACAAATGGTAGTCCGTGGGTGCAAGGACGGGGCTATAAGGTGGATGCATCAACACTTCTCAGCCAAGCTTTCCCAGTTTTTGCCGAGTCATCAAAGATGTGTCTAGCGTTGTTCTGATGGAAGACGAAACCCTTTCTGTTTATCAGTTCTAACCGTTTTTTTCGATTGCTAGCTTCAATCTCATCAGTTGACCGTAAAATGTAGAATCATTCGTTCGACCAGGCTAGAGCTGCTCATAGTGGATGATTCCTTTCCAATCCCAACAAACACTCAGCATAACCTATCGAGGGGTCAATCCTGGCTTTGCGACCATTTGTTGAGCTTCACCACGCTTGGACCATGCTCTTTTTCGCACATTATTGTCGTATTTGATCCACATTTCGTCTCCTCTTACCATTCGCTTCAGAAATGGTTCGATTTTATTTCGTTTCGGCAAAGAATCGCAGATGTTAATTAGATCCATTAAATTTTTCACAGACAATTCATGTGGTACCCAAACATCAAGCTTATTTTTGTAGCCAGCCTTTTTAAATGGTTCAAAACCGTTTGATAATGAATGTTCAGTTCCATAACGATGTCATGGCTGCTTATATGACGGTCCTAATCAATTTTTTCCATAATTTCATCGATTTTTTCAACGATAGGTCGAAATTTCCAACACGGAAGCGAGCGAACCATTGTTTTGCTATACGAACTAATACACCATCGTCTCTGTAAACTTCACAAATTTCATTGGTGGCTTGCGTGGCATTCATAGTTCAGAGGATCTATTACGGCTTACTTTTGGACAAAAGTATCTCACAGTTCCGGTTTTTAACCAACGCTGGGCGAGCTCACGGGAGATTCAGAGAATTAGCGCTAGGGCCCAAGATTATAACGGCATAATGACTCGTTTCCAATCGGTTGAAATGAGGATGAAAGTTGTATGTCTGGCGCAAATTGAATCAAAGAGGAAAAGATACTCTGCGATTGGTGTTCAGAACGGACTTACTTTATGGAAGGAACACTTATTTAATCCGGTAATACGAATAAAGCCAAACCCCAAAAGCAAGGTTATAAAGTTAAATTATTGCAGTGTCGTGTGAGAATAGCCTGCATTCGAAGCGGAAAATTATTAGATCAGACTTAAATTTAAAAATACAACATCAAGTTCTCTCAGAGTCATTTAATAATGTTAATGCGGATAGTAAATAAACTTCCATAAAGGATTTTGAAAATTTTGAGCGAAACATTCTTGGACAATGGATGAAGAGATGGCGGATGTTTCATACTATTAAGAAACATAGGAGATCAATGTATATAATATAATAATAGTAATTAGAAAAATTATATAAAAATATGAACTTACATAGTTCTTTAATATTAGCATGTTTTGGTTGACAAATTAATGGCTAGCGATAAACAGTTTTAGAGCCACTGACTGCAATTTTTTATTATATATTCTTTCCTATAAAATTGATTTTGTTTTTCATATACCGATGTACTTATGTTCTTTTGTCTGCAATTTTTGGCAACGACATTTGTTTACTTTGCTTGCCCATTTGTTTTACCGCTGCGGTAGGTTAGGAATACGGTAACATAGCGTGACTTGAAGCAGTTGGCACCGCTCAACAGTCCTAGTGCCCTTTTATTTTATTTTACTATTTTTTGGCTTCTTGAAGCCAGCACAAACATGTGAAGTGAGCTCTTCTGTCACAAATGATTTTTATTGGGCTACTTATAGTCACTTTTTGTAAGTGCCGTTTTATATCAAAAAAGTTTGGCAGTCAATATAAATATTAGATGTGAAGAAGATGTTATTTGCTACTGTAAATAGTCATTCTAATAACTATTATATTTTTTTTAATGACAAGTAAACATTTAGTGCTAGCGTTTTGGAACGAAAGCACGCCCGGCACTTGGCATACTGAGGCTCAAGCGCTATTATAGCGCTTATATAATATTAAAAGACATTTTCGATTATTTATTTTTTAATTTTGTTTTCAAATATGTCACTGTGATCCGCACTTAAGTCGAAATTAATCTCCCATCTACAGTAGTTTTTTAATTTAGTATTTTTTCTAAGCTCTTTCTAAACTTGTATGTCTTGACAGCAATTAATCACCAGCACTGACATCACAACTTTTTGTTTTCAACTGTGATGGCTGAAATTCGTTGGTTAACTGTGTTTTAGAAAAAAAACTGAAGGAAGCAGCCACATAATTTAACGCCTTTTGGCAAAGCACAATTGTTTAGTTGGGTTTTCCTTTCGGGTTTTACAAAAAAGAATGAAATTTTGCTAGCTATCTTGATTCGAGGAGGTATAGAAGAAAAGGTATAGCTTACGGTCATTAATATTCTTACAACAAGTGGGAATGGTCAGCAACATTTAAATGCGAAACACGAACGTCATGGCAAAATTTTAATGGACGCCCTCAGCAGTAAACCTACGCGACTATGATAGAAGCAAGAAACGCAAAATACAGCCCTAATATATCTGTACATAAATGCATAAATATTAAAAAGTTATGACGTGATTGCATGGCGCACCTGTAGTGGCGTCAGTAAAAGGGCGCAGTAGTGAAAAGCCGGCAAACAAAGAATTTCTTATGAATTCCTACTGAAACTTCAGTAGGATACGATGTTAGCGAGGTGACCGTGATCATATGATTGCCATGGTCGCGACCTGCAGGCCGAGCACTACATAAGAAATGCTGGTGCTTGAAAAATCTTCAGTCGGCGGTGATCTGCATCCCAGGCACTATATCAGAAACGCTGTAGCCGGTGCCAGCCAGTGGCCGACTGTCTCCTCTGTTATGTTGTGACGTGACATTTATGTTAAGTGAAATTTTATCATATGACATGTTAACATGAAATGGCGGTGGCCTCCAAGCCGGGCTCTATATAAGAAACGCTGGTACCTGGAAAAACTTCAGTCGGCTGTGACCAGTGGCGGGCGGTCTCCTCTGTTATGTTGTGCCGTGACATTTATGTTATGAGAAATGTTATCATATGACATGTTAACATGAAATGGCAGTGGCCTGCAAGCCAGGCTCTGTATAAGAAACGCTGGTGCCTGAAAATTCTTCAGTCGGCGGTGACCAGTGGCCAGTGCCGGGCGGTCTTCTCTGTTATGTTGTGCCGTGACATTTATGTTAAATGAAATGTTAACATGAAATGGCGGTGGCCGGCAAGCCAGGCTCTATATAAGAAACGCTGGTGCCTGGAAAAACTTCAGTCGGCGGTGACCAGTGGCCAGTGCCGGGCGGTCTTCTCTGTTATGTTGTGACGTGACATTTATGTTAAATGAAATGTTAACATGAAATGGCGGTGGCCGGCAAGCCAGGCTCTATATAAGAAACGCTGGTGCCTAGAAATTCTTCAGTCGGCGGTGACCAGTGGCCAGTGCCGGGCGGTCTTCTCTGTTATGTTGTGCCGTGACATTTATGTTAAATGAAATGTTAACATGAAATGGCGGTGGCCTGCAAGCCAGGCTCTATATAAGAAACGCTGGTGCCTAGAAATTCTTCAGTCGGCGGTGACCAGTGGCCAGTGCCGGGCGGTCTTCTCTGTTATGTTGTGCCGTGACATTTATGTTAAATGAAATGTTAACATGAAATGGCGGTGGCCGGCAAGCCAGGCTCTATATAAGAAACGCTGGTGCCTAGAAATTCTTCAGTCGGCGGTGACCAGTGGCCAGTGCCGGGCGGTCTTCTCTGTTATGTTGTGCCGTGACATTTATGTTAAATGAAATGTTAACATGAAATGGCGGTGGCCGGCAAGCCAGGCTCTATATAAGAAACGCTGGTGCCTAGAAATTCTTCAGTCGGCGGTGACCAGTGGCCAGTGCCGGGCGGTCTTCTCTGTTATGTTGTGCCGTGACATTTATGTTAAATGAAATGTTAACATGAAATGGCGGTGGCCGGCAAGCCCGGCTCTATATAAGAAACGCTGGTGCCTGGAAAAACTTCAGTCGGCGGTGACCAGTGGCCAGTGCCGGGCGGTCTTCTCTGTTATGTTGTGACGTGACATTTATTTTAAATGAAATGTTAACATGAAATGGCGGTGGCCGGCAAGCCAGGCTCTATATAAGAAACGCTGGTGCCTAGAAATTCTTCAGTCGGCGGTGACCAGTGGCCAGTGCCGGGCGGTCTTCTCTGTTATGTTGTGCCGTGACATTTATGTTAAATGAAATGTTAACATGAAATGGCGGTGGCCGGCAAGCCAGGCTCTATATAAGAAACGCTGGTGCCTAGAAATTCTTCAGTCGGCGGTGACCAGTGGCCAGTGCCGGGCGGTCTTCTCTGTTATGTTGTGCCGTGACATTTATGTTAAATGAAATGGCGGTGGCCGTAAGCCGGCTCTATATAAGAAACGCTGGTGCCTGAAATTCTTCAGTCGGCGGTGACATGGCCAGTGCCGGGCGGTCTCTGTTATGTTGTGCCGTGACATTTATGTTAAATGAAATGTTACATGACGGTGGCGGTAAGCCAGGCTCTATATAAGAAACGCTGGTGCCTGGAAATTCTTCAGTCGGCGGTGAGCATTGGCCAGTGCCGGGCGGTCTCCTCTGTTATGTTGTGACGTGACATTTATGTTAAATGAAATGTTAATGGCGGTGGCCTGCAAGCCAGGCACTATATAAGAAACCCTGGTGCCGTTTCTAGCCAGTGGCCTGTTGTGTCAAATGATATGTTGTGACATGTTATCATGTGATGTGATATGTTATCATATGACTTATTTTGATTTAGTGAGACAACATAAGGCTTATAACAACAACAAACGTCTGCGATCGCAATTGAAAATCCGATATTAATTTTAAGCCATCCGTGTATGGCACTCACCTTTCATCCGTTTTCGCCTTCAAACCCATCGATGCGGTTGTCACTTTTAAAGCTTGCTCGATCAGGGAACTCAATGCGCTCGATCGACGTTGATGATGCTTTCGGCCGAGTAATGGCGTGGGCGCCAGCGAACTCGCTAATGAATTGCACGCGGAATTAGATGTTGGTGGCACACTCAAAGTAGGCACTGGTATAGTAGCTCTCAGCCGTTCAGTATCCACCGGGTCAGTGTTACAACGCGGACGTGGGCGTGGTAAATATATTTCACTCACTTGCTCTTGCCGAAGTAAACGTTTCTTGGGACGTCCAAAACATAGACTTTCGGAGGACTTATAAAATGCTTTTCGACCACTTGTCATGCTCTCTGTGGTGCTGAGATTTGAGTCACTCGAAGTAAATTTGTGGAGCAAAAGCAACGCTAAAGGTTATAAAAAAATATGGGATCATTAAGTGGGCGTGTGAGATGAAAAGTTAATAATTTAAACTTTTGAATTGAAAAGATTTTGAGTTGAAGAAATGGGATTGGTCTTCTAATTATGCGGAGCCTCATATACATACGAGTATATTGTAATGATTCATATAAACGAAAGTCTTCAGTCGTATTTAAAGGTGTATCAGAGTTTAAGCAGCTGAAGGTTACCATTGTCGGCTCACTACGCCATTGATATAAATTCCATCGGAACAAGATTATGTCGAAAATATTTTCGGAAAACTTTTTTCCTACCGATAATTAGTTAGAAACCTTATCGATTTTAATAGAAACCAACTATGTATTTCTAGTAATGAACGTTTTGTTAAAAAGGAATGACAGTTGGTCGCAGGTTCGAAATCCAGTTACGAAAAAAATATTTTCTACAGCAACAACACTCTAACGTCTTTAGACACCCCACTGTTGATTTTTAACGTCTTAATTTACTTTCTTCGTTCTTAAGGAAATATGTGGATTCGCCATTGGAAATAAGAAATGTTTTTTTGCCTAACTCTTCGCGCTGAACACTGTTTTTATGCTGGATTGAAGAAAAAATAGATCAAACCCGGTCAAAAAACTAGCAACCTTAAGTTTCATTTATGAATATTTCGACTGAGGAAGTAAGTTTTAAGAAATCAACAGCACAACTCGCTCATTAATGCTTAATACCACGGCGTCCATATCTAGCTTTCTGCCGGCACTGGTCATTACTCACATTTGCTGCTCGCAGTCTTCCTCAAATCGTGATTGCTTTCGCACTCCTCCAACGATTCCATTGTATCCAAACCGGGTGAAATGGAGCGACTGATGCGCCGATGACCCGAGCGCAATGGACGCAAGTAATCCTCCGTGTTAACGGAGAGATATTGCATGTTCTTATAATTTTGTGTCATTTTTCTTAATTTCGTCCACGACAATTTAAATTTAATTCTTACAACAGCTACTCTTAGGCAGTTAGTCTATATTTTAAAATTCAAACACAGTAAATTTTACACGTTTCACACTTTTTGTATGCCAAGCGTCGAGCGTACGCTTACGCTGCCACTGAAATTGACAATGAAAATTTGTAAAATGCGCGCGGTTGAGGGCGCCGTCTTACTGTGGGACACATTTTCGTTTGTTGTAAAGAAAAGTAAAAATATATATTCGTGAACAGCGAAAAGCAAAATGCCGGCGTTTGAGTGGACCTTGGGGCCAAAGGCTTGCGTTTGTTTCCGCTGCAAATTCGCTTTCTTAAATCGACTGCCGCCCCCTTGGCTTACCCGTATATTTTTTTTATTTTTTGTTTTAATTCTTTTTTCTATTATTGTATTTTGTTATATTTCTGGCGTGTTTGTTGTCAATACGCTTTTGTTTTGCTAGCTATTTTGTAATGAGAAGACATTTGCCAACGATATTCACAATGAGGATTTTGTTGTTTTTTTTTTTGGTTCGCGATTTTTTTATTTTTCTTTTTTACAGTTCATCGATATTCTTTTGTCACTTAATGCTAACGAGTAAATGGTAATTCTTGTTTATTATTGCTGCTGATAAAACAGTTAGAACAGTTACACAGCAAGCGACCGCATGTTGAGCGATGACGCGCCCACTTTCACCTGCAACAGCAAGCGGTCTAATCGGCAAAGTACTCATATGAGGAAATCGTCTAATTGACTAGCTAATTTCTGCAAATGAAAGTGTTGTTGTGCGTGTAAGCTGCTTAGGTTCAGGCGCTTTATTAAATTAAAGTGGAGGCGACAGGCGACAATCGGTAGAAGTGTCCCTTGCAAAGTATGAACTTTTGCTTATGTTTTTGAAATTTGTTTAATAAAACTTTAATTAATTTTATAATTTTAATTTCGTATGAAGAAAGTAATGTTAATTAAAGCAATGCTCTGCATTTGGAAACTTTCAACACTCCCACGCTTGACAAGCCGTTTGTACACGCTCATCCGTTGGCGACCTTTAAACTAAGCGACTGCCTTCATTTGCCTTGTCTTTGCGCTAACTTCTGCTCGAGCGCTCGCATGTAGCACAAGATGGCTAGTTGTGGCGCGATTTGCTTATAAAAACGGTAGTTTGTGTATATGTACATATGTATGCGATATATAAAGTGCTACGTAGTTAATGGAATTTTGGCTGCCGCAGCTCATTCATCAAAGCACAAGCATGAAAAAAGTTCCATTTGTGCTAAGTAAAGGCGCTGAGGTGGGGTCAACGACAGACGCAGGTCTAATTGAATGTTTAATTTATAGGTTTTCATTGCTTTCACTTGTCTTCCTTAACTTATTTATATATTATATATATAGTACATATATAGTAAGATTGTATCATAAGCGCGCTGGCAACTAGACACTTTTTGGGCCACGTATTTTATGTGTGGCATGTCTGCTTAGTTAGTATCAGGCAACATAAATTGAATTGCTTAACCTATAAATTTGTTTGTTGGCGAGTTCAAGACTTTAAAAAATTAATATTAAAAATTAACAGTGAGTGTCTAATACTGTTAGAATTTTTTCCTGTAACAAATATTTTTTATTCGTAACTGAATTTCGAACCTGCGACCAATTGTTATTTGGTCAAGCGCACAACACACTCACTTATGTGACATATACATATATACATACATATCTACATACAAACGTAACGTTCTAATAAATATATTCATCTATTATATTTGTTTACTTTGCGAACAGCGGCTCTTGGCGCACTGCCCAGGTGGAATAACAGAATAAATTTAAAAATTAGAAAATTAATTAATTTGAAAAACAACGCAAATTAAATATTTATATTAACAAAAATTTAATTTCGACGTTGTTGTTGTGGAAGAGTAAATAAATTACTTAAAAATACGAAAATTAAATATAAAAAAAAGAAATTTAAAATATAATTACAATATGTTGTTGCTGTAATATTGAAATAAGGAAATGTAGATATTTGTGTCTACAGGTACAGGTAGTTCGACTAGCACACCCTACTGCTACTTAACAATACGCAAAGTTCCCAAAATATGTATTAGCAAGGACCACTACAAACAACTCTGAATCATTGAGAGAAGAACTGGCGTGCCAGACATCAGCAAAAGGCTTAAAGGTATTTATAAAAAAGCATATTTATTTAAAGACATATGTCAATACATGAATTTCTTCACAGATGTTAGTCAACTATGGCACTTCCAAGCTTGTTTAGACATAAAAAACATATGGCAAATAAATGTACGCCTAAAAAGCTGCTACGTTCAGTATAAAAGCGGAAATTTATGTGTGTGTGAATATATTTACAAAGTA
The DNA here is from genome assembly GCA_037783105.1 of Bactrocera zonata. Taxonomy (NCBI): domain Eukaryota; kingdom Metazoa; phylum Arthropoda; class Insecta; order Diptera; family Tephritidae; genus Bactrocera; species Bactrocera zonata. Next base: position 138,297 of record JBAWJQ010001070.1, on the reverse strand, counting down.
ATACCAGAGAACGTATATTTATAGAGAAGGTTCACGATAACGAAAATTAATTTATAAATATACGTTCTCTGGTATGATAATACGTATGCATACGTTCAGAACGAAGAGAAGCCATGAAGGAATTACAAGAGTATTTTGTGTAATTTTTAATGTTTGAAAAGTTCGAATAAAATTCATACTAATACTATAATAAAGAAAATTATGTTAATGAAAGCGGTTTCAATCAGCTATTATGAACGAAAAAAAGTAATAACAAAATTTGCAAAGATAATAAAAGTGACACTATCCCGGCAAATATAAAGGTTTTCCAAACAAATACAAAATCGTCTTGATCGTTCAGTTTGTATGGCAGATATCTGCTATAGTGAGCCGATCTAAGCAATTTCTTCGGAAATTTACTTTTTCAATGAAATTAATATAAATGAATCGGCGGTTCGCACAAAAGTGACTTAGTAGCAAATGAAACACACAAATCATTTTCAAAATAGTCTTTTATACACATTGATTGTTTACAAATTTTCTTTACAATATACATTCCTTTAAATTCATGCTACAATTTTCTATTAAATGCTAACTATATATTAGTTCTGCTTTGCTTAAAATGTATTTATTTTATTACAAGAGTATTTGGAGTAAAAGTATTTTTTGTTTGTCAACTCAATGAAAAATTTAAATTTTTAAAATTACATCTTTATACTTATGCAAAATGGGAGTTATTTTATATTACTTAGATTTATATTTTATGCACAGTGTGGGAGACAGCGTAGAAATGAACTACAAGGATGGTACAAAATATTATGTTTTTTTATTTATAGATTTAAATTAAATTATAAATGCAATTTCTTGACAAATATGTATGTATGTTTATTATGTAACGAATATAACGAGTAAGAAAGTAACATTTTATGAGCACTAAACAAACACAACGGTTTGACAAACTGACGAAAACCATGAATTAACTTATGTTTGACACATTTTTCTTTTTAAAATTTTGTAATATTTTGTTTTTTTGTGACACCAAAACTGGTTACCTTTAACAGTTTTAAAGAAAACGTAATTACACTTAAAATTTTTGGCGCACAATACTGAGCCATGAACTTAGGCACAGCTAACAATAGTCGGGGGAAACATATGATTTTTTTTTCGACAATATTAAATTTATAACTTTATTCATTGTTTCATGTTGCCTTGGCGAAATAATTAAAAACGTAAAGAGCCTTTGAAGTGACTCAGTACGTGCAGAAAATTTTAATTTTCCAGCCTTGAATATAAAATAATAACGTTTCCTTGTTGTGCTTGTTTTCGCCACTAAAACTCGAAAATGAGTTCACTAAAATCAGCAACAACCTACGCTCGCACACTTTACGCATAATTAAAGCCCAAAAAAATTGTGCACCATTTGCGATGGCTGTCGCCCAAGAGGCCCTCCGAACGCTTAAGCGCCGACAAAAATGCATTGGTGGCATAATCGAACTTCTTCAGCGCTGCATTGAACTCCTGCAGTTGCCCATACGTACGCGGCGTCAAATACAGACCGGGCAATTCGCCCAACAACAAACGTACACAATTCTCCACGATGAAACGCAACGACGAGCGTCTGTGATTCTCAAAAGATTCACGCTCGCCATACATATTCTTCTGATCGTCACACAGACGTATATCATGCGCAGCCAAGTTGCAACAATAGAGAAAGGAGCTGAGCCGCGGTTCGCCCACAGCTGCCCGATCGACACCGGGCAACAATATTTGCAACACATCGGCTGTGCTAAGTATTTCCAAATCATCTTCCAGATAATAGCTGATCAAATCTTTCAAATTATGTAAATGTTCGAGCTCATTTGATTCGTAGTAGCACAATTCGTAAGCGCGCTCAATCAGCGTTTGGCGATAATGATAGCTGCTGTAGTCGCTGATGTGTTTACGCATGAACTTTTCCGTAATCATCAATTCGGAGCGTATTAGATCGGGCGCATTCTGTAGCACCCACTGGCGATGCGTCCACGCGTGGTAATTATTTGCGCTGCGATCGGCGCAACGGTCACAAATGCCAAACTCACTGGGCCAGTCGATAGCATCGTGACCTGTCATTTGAAAGAATATTATTTAAAAGCAAACAGTGTATTATAAAAGCAAGAAGGTAACGCTTGCAAACTATTCGTGGCAAATCATTCTGGAAGCACACACACATAGTTTGCGGAGCCTTCTTTAATTGAGCTAAATCTTTCATTATTTGCGTACTCACTCTGAAACGAATACAACCAGCGTCGATAGGCGAAGGCTTCGCTAGATTTGGGCTTCTTCGACAATATGAGCGCGGAGAATTTAAATTCGCAATTTATTTTCAAGTGATTCGTCTGCACCATTTGGCGGCGTATATTCCAGAATGTGGCCACATCCGTATTAATTAGCAGCGCCACATTCAGATACTTCAGCAGCACATCACTGTGTTGCAAATAGCGTGATTGATGTTGGCGCCGATATCCAATTATCGCCTTGTGCGCATGATCGTATACATGTTTCACACACCACGACTCCAGTCCCAGATGATGTTCGGCATGCACCACAGGCGTTTTATTGCGATTCAAAATGGTCGGTATGATTTCAAATGTTGAGCTAAAATATTTGAAAAAATCGGTTAAATGTGCAAGTACTTGACGATTGATGCAATGTATGTGTGTTTGTATGTAAAGATGAATATGTGTGTGTAGACATTATGTATGTACTTACATGTGTGAATCGAATAATTATTTAGAGTGGCAGAACTTGGCTCAAAAATAATAAAATCAAACACCAAAAACACAAAAAAGCAAATAACGAAAAATAAAACAATTGCACTTATATAACAGCACAAACATATGAACGTAACCATGTATGCATTTATGTGCCTAAATTTTTTCTGCTATTAGATGAAAATGATTTCTAACGAGCGCAACACAAGCCAGCTCCAGCTCAATTGAATGACAAGGTCAAACATTTGTCGCTCACTGCGAATACAAATAAATTGTAATGATAACCAACAACCACAAGAAATCATACGTGCGCCTGCATTAAGTGAACTTGTTGTATCATATCTGTATGCTTAATTCACAAGAGTGCGAGATGCGGGCTGTGGCCTGGGGACCGCGGTTATCATTTATATGAACGCCGCTTGTGCACAATCAAATCAATTAACTCGCATAGCTCATATCAATGAAGCGGGAATAATGTATGAAAATTGTAACCGACTGTTATAGATGTGTTGTTACAATTAATTGGATATGTAAACATATATGTATATGTACATATGTATGTACATACAAAGAATATAAATGTGTAGTATGTACATACATCCATGCATAAAAATATGAGTCAGGGCATACATACATACATATTTACAACGCAAAAAATGTTTCAAACAACAATAGGTATGAATAAGAAAATTTAAATATTTAATTGCTGATAAGTACTGATTTTATATAACTAAAATTAATTTGAAAATTTTTTCTCTTTTAACAGCTAAGGATTTATCTAGTATGGTTCATGATATTACAACAACAAAGACATTAATCGTATTATTGTTAATTAATGAAAATGAATTCAAATGTGCGTCTATGCGTGAATGTTTTTTCCTTTAGATGGCTGACGGGAAATTGCTAGTTATATATAGAAAAATACTTATTTGTATGGTTTTGAACTTACAGGTCTGGGTCCTTGAGAAATACCGCTTGTATGTCGTTAATAATTTTCTCGCATAACACCTCATTTTCATTTTCTGCAACTAAATCCATGTTGTTTTGTAAAAACCTCCTCTTGATATTAATTTGAGTCTTATTTGATTTCAATTTTCACTTATATTTATATTTATTCGCCAAGTTAGTTGCGTGTTTTATATATACATGTATATGTATTTGATTTTTTTAATTTTTAAATGGTCTTTTGCCAACTGCTTTCATGTCACCGCGGTTTCAGCTACTACTTGGTGTGGTACCTTGTGAGATATGAAATATCGGCACGTTTATTCTGCGTGTTTTTTAAATTGTTAGTTTTATTTTTAGTTTCAGTAATTTGTATTAAAAGAATTATAAAACGCGGCGCCCGTCGCCTTAAAGAAAAAAATGAAAACTGCTGAGCACAGTGCAAACAACCGACCGACCGATCCGTTCGACAACAAACTCAGAAAATGTTAAAAAAGTGTAATAAATTCCAATTTAAATAAAACACAATCCAACAACTACAACACTCCAAGCGTTCTTGTTCAGAATTGTCTTTTCTGTCGGTTCACCAATTTGTATTTGCGCGATTGACCACAATTCTCTTGTGTGTGCGTATATGTATGTGTATGCGCGCGTGTTTTGTGTTATTGAGCGCCACAATGCCGCAGCTATTTCTCCAAAGCCATATTTCTGGCGTTTGCGATAATTAGTATGTATGAGATATGTAAATATAAGATGCCTATGGAACTCCTCGAGAAAACCTCGCAAACCGAAATCGAAATCGAAAGTCGACACAAGCCTCTACGATCACAGACCCTGCGATAACTATGATAACCGAGATGAGGGATGCAGAGCAAAGCTCCAGCGCGTCAGATTCACACAAAATAAATAAATAAGCTCAAATGTTACAAATCAATTTCAGCACACAATAATTTGAATACCGTTGACTCGATTGCAATTAAACACTTAGAGATTCGTATACGATTACAATTCAATCCAATTGGAAATATGAGTTCACATAAAATTTATCAATTTGCAACTAAACGCAGAAACACCAACCCACTAGAAAATTTATGTTACTGTCAATCGCCCGCTCAAATGTCAAAATACACATGTTTGCATTCCAATGCGGCTCAGCGTTACCAATTACTCAGCATTTAAAAAATGAACTTGGCAACGCATCTTTAAAACAGCTGTTCTCTGTCACTCGATCGTTATGAAACGAATTGCTGATAAAAGAGAAGTAAATAAGAAAATTTGCTGTTATGAATAAAATTGTAAACGTGCGATCACATCGAAAAATCGTATAATTTAAAGTGAAATATTAACGCGTACAAAAGATGTCAACAAAAGTGGTGGCTACGGCGACAGTGCGTGCACTGAAAGGACGCAAATTGTTGCCGACAAGGGCAGCTCTTATACTGGTAAGCTCATGAATTTAATGATGAAATTTTCCCATATATGTGTTCAACAAACAATATAATTCTTGCCAAAAAAACTATTTATAGACAAATTCCGCAGTAAACCGCATTAAAGAATTATTGAAAGATAAACCGGAGTTTGTAAGTATATGCCTTATATAAATTATTTGACAACAGAGTATTTATTGCTGGTAATTATAGACGGGTTTAAAGGTAGGAGTGCGGCAACGTGGATGCAATGGGCTTTCCTACACACTGGACTATGCAAAAGAAAAAGGTAGATGTTTTCATCAATAAAACACATGATAAAAATTTGATATATGGTTATTGCAGATAAATTCGACGAAGAAGTAGTACAAGATGGTGTGAAAGTGTATATTGATAAGAAGGCTCAATTGTCCCTACTGGGTAAGAATTTTCTTTTTACACAATATCACTTATATAACGCGTAATTAGCGACTTTGTTTACATTTTCTTATCTTTTGCGATGCATATTTATGGTACAATTTGGGTTCAACAAACTCTCATTTCAGGCACCGAAATGGATTTTGTTGAGTCCCAACTATCCAGCGAGTTCGTTTTTAACAATCCCAACATAAAAGGTACGTGCGGATGTGGCGAATCATTTAGCTTCTAATTACGCGCTATAAACTGACGATTATTAAAATTTAAGCTAGCAGTTTAGATTTCATTACTTAGGAGCTCGATTTTTGCAATAAAGAGATTCGAAAGTCTTCTAAACGCTCTTAAGATAAGTCAGCTTTAAATTAGTTTAAAATTTTCGGTTAAGTACTAGTTATGATTATGTTTTGTTTTCAAATAATTTGAAACATATAAAGATATTTAAAGATGTTAGTTCTATAAACAATTGAAAATAAATAGCTGTTTTAAAGCTTCCTGCAGAGAATCAATGTTGTATACTTTTTATAAAACAAAGGAAAACAATTATTTTATTATTTCTAATTAATTTATTTTCCATTGCAAGCTGAATAGCCATTCTCTTCATACTTGTCTCTGCTAAGCAACATGTCTTTAAAACCATCACTACCGGCCAATTCTTTACCACCATACCAACCATAAGAGATGGGATCATCGGGGAAAATCAATGAAACTTCTAAATCATCAGGTGCCAGCGCCCGAATTTCGGCTTTTAAACGTGGTATAAAGCCCGGAAAAAGTGAACTTCCACCGATTATTAGTATATTTCGTAGTAACTCGCTGTGTGAATAAACGGGACAGTCTTTGAGACAGTCAATTACAGCTTCCGGAATGCCAACTTGTTGTATTCCCACATCGCTGGGATTAAAAAGCAGTTCGGGCACAGTGAAACGTTCGTTGCAAAGTCGGACCGACTGTTGATCGCTTTCCTCATTCCTATCTTTATCTTCCTTTTCAGACTCTTTCTCTTTGTTTCCTTTATTGCGTATAAAGCCACGTTTAACTGTCGTAAAATCGGGCAGTACATATTCTACTACTACTTCTGCCCGCTTTTCGGCAGCTGTGTGCACACGCATGTCATCCTTAAAGTCTTGTGATACAAAACAAACGTCTTCTTTTATCTGATTAACAACATAAGACTCGTCCATCATATTTAAATGTCGATAAGAAATAAGTTCTTTTAAGTGATTCGTCAACACTTTGCCGCCAACTTCGACACGCCGTATGCCACGTTCTATGCGACGCCCTCGCACAAATGGAACTACGTGAGTGAAACTATACCCAACGTCTATTACAACACAATTCAGAGCTTGCAAAGGGCTTTCTTCACTTTCCGCGGCATAATTATATGCTGCCAACTCAGCGGTTGTACATTTGTGCACTCCGGAGCAATGATATTCCTCGAAGAGTATTTCCACCATAGCTTCTTGTATACTGGGGAAATTGAGTTGTGGTTCAGTTATTACTATGGGACGATCTTCCAAAGAAATACCGGTTCCTTCATTACTAAATATATGATCCCAAACCGTCTTCTGAATATCCCAATTTAGAAGATATCCCTTTTGAAAACACAGTATAAAAAATAGTCCGGAAGCATCCCGGCATTCGTCGATTTGGCTACCAATAAATGCACGCCTTCGTTCCGCTTTTGCCTTCATAATACAGTTGGGCACTACAGACGGATCATCTTGCGTTGATAAACCTATTTTGGCAGTATATGCACCATTATCCAACACAACGGCATCCATTTTTATATGTTCAAATCGGTTAAATAAATAATATCGCTATTCAGAAAAACTAAATTCATATACATATATATACAAAGAACAACAAACGAAAAAACAACGAGCATTTGACAATTGACTTTGACAGTTATGTATATAAATGTCATTTCAGAACAATAACAAAATTTTTTTGACGTTAACTTCAGTAGTTGTCAAATTTTCGCAGTAGTAAAGGAAAATTTTATGTAATAATAGAAATCTTATTTATTTCCTACATTAAATATGTCCTTTGTGCGTCAAATTTTAGCTAAAACTCCTCAGGGAGTTCACTGGTACGTAAATATTTCCAAAGTAAAATTCAGTGCAACAGTTAGGTCGTTTACAGGGCAAAAATAGTCGGCAACGAGAGTCGCTGTATGTCGTCCGTGGGTTCACGCGATGCCCCACCAATCGATGTGTCTCAAGTAATCGCCCAACCTGAGGAATTGGAGAGGAAACGGAAACTTAGCGGAGCTATCACAGTGCCCACAAAAGTCGATCTTAGCCCTATAAGTGGAGTGCCAGAGGAACATGTGAAAACACGTCGTGTATGCATTCACTTGCCACCCAAAAACGCTATGCAAAGTGGTACTGATAATTTGAACCATTGGGTGATTGAATTCGATAACCGCGAACGCTGGGAAAATCCATTAATGGGCTGGACCTCAACGTACGTAAAATTACTTACATGTATTATAGATAAATACATATAAATATTCATATTTGTTACAGCGGCGATCCATTATCAAATTTGGAAGTAACATTTGGTTCCAAGGAAGAAGCAATTGAGCACTGTGAACGCAATGGTTGGCGTTGGTTTATTGACGCTGAGGAAAAACCAAAAGTAGAACGTGTTAAAAATTATGGCTTGAATTTCCACTGGAATAGGCGTACTCGCACATCGACGAAATGAGCACTTGATGGAGAATAAATGCCGAAAAGTTTTCTTGCAATTTTTAATATCATTAAAGGATTAATAAAGGATTACTATGGCACATAATGAAAAATACAGCAAATGCTTTAAATCAACAGTTAATTTAGTTTTAATGTTTCAATGTACATATAAAAATTATAAATTTTTCATACCTTATAATTTCCATATTATTCCCTTTGGCGATAATGGTGTTTATTTCTATTTGTATTGCTTCTGTGGAGCGGGCTGCGACTTCTACTGTGCCGTTTATGATCTTTTCTTGCACTCTTGCTTCTGCTTCTGTTCCGATGTTTTCTGCTTTTACTGCTGCTAAGATCCCTTCGAGATTTCTTGCTCCTGCGATGATTGCTCCTACTACGGCTTCTATATCTGTTTTTCTTATAACTTTTGCGTTCATAACTTTTGCTTCTACTTCTGCTTCGGTGTTTATTGCGAATTATTACAGGTGTGTGAATTCTACCACTGCTATCGCGTACGGATTTACCATCTCTATCACTTCTCGGCTTATATTTTTCATTTATAATCAACTGGTTCCATACGCTCCTCCGACTCCTTGTCTTTGAGATATTGCTGTAAAGATTGCATTTGCAGATCTACAACAGCGCGAACTTCTTCAATATGTGTTGGCTTACTTCGCCTATGCCGACGACGTTTTTTGGTCTCTCGCTTCTTTTGTGCCACAATTTCGGCGAATGTCAAAGAACCCTCACCTAGAGATCTTTTAATAAATGGTTTATTTTTATTAAAATTGTGACTTAATCTATTGAAAATTGTCATGTACTTACTGCGCCGTTATTTCTGGCTCTGTATATTTCTTGGTGTTTGCTATAATATGTTCGTATAGAGATAGTTTTTCCGTCCGTGAAAAATTTAACTGCAAGTCTGAAAATCTTTTAGGAACATCTTTATCTGGAACGCCTAACACTTTTCGCAACTCCTCAACGTCTATTGAAAAATATATATATATATGAACAAAAAACAAGGGATTGGACAATAAATTAAAGTATATACCGGTAATACTGAAGTTTTCAGAAGCACAGCTTGAAGGAAAGTGTGGTTCGAAGCCAATCTCCAGTTGCATGTCGTTTTGTTTTTGATTTCTCAACGCAGCGTTCCTGGCAATATCCTAAATAAAAATATAACATTTAAGTATGCAAATGTTTTGAGCGCCCTTTATGGCTTTATATAGATTTGAAGGTATGCATATGCATATTCCAACTCACCGGTTCAAAATTCCATTCAAGACGTTTAAAAATTTTTCTTAATCGGGATTTGCTCTCGTCGATGAATGCGGTAAGTGTATTGTCACTGGACACAGGTGTGAATTCTTTATCTGGTTCATACATTTCTAAAATAGTTAATAATGGCAATTTATTTTATTTCCTATAGTCTTCATTGACTTTGAAAAAGTAAATAAATAAACAAACGTCACAAGAATATACTTCAGTGGTTTTCAAACATACGTAATTTTCACTCGGCTATGCCTCTGAAGCAAGTCCTATATTTTGCGACTAAATATATATTACAAAATAACAAACACGTTTAATAAACATTTACTTTATTACATATTGATATTTTTAATTAGGCTCTCTTATTGAAATATTTTTGGTCATTAAAATTTTATTTTTTATTGTTGATCTAATTTTATACTTCCGGCAGCATTTACATCTGGATTTATTTTCATTTGACATTTCTTCATTGTTTTCATAACGAGAAAGTCAAAACGTAAGATAAGTTATTGGAAAATGTTGTTTATTTACGAATGTAATTTTTGTAGTTTTTTCGCAATATGTAAACAATAATTACAGACAATTTAAGTAATCCGTTGCATCTAACATTTTCCCGCAGTGTAAATATAAGGCGAAAAGATAATTTTGTATTGATAGTCTTTTTGGACGTCAGACGGAACCATAGAATTACAGTGATACCAAAGGTATTATGAAGTGAACACCACTATGAATAACAGAAATAAGCGAGCACGACTGGAGTTATCTTTGGCACCGGCAACTATTGATGCTGGGACCATGAATAGCTGTTCTGTGAATGCAACTGATATAGCGTCCAGCATTGGTGGTACGCCAAAGTAAGTATCGCTACACATAATTTACGTAATTCATTTCACACATACTTGTAGTATCTTTTTGGGCAATTCTTCGAACGCAAGTGTCAATAGTACTAGTTCGGTTAGTATGTTACCCACAAACGTATTTCTTACAATCTGTGATGAGAACTCAGATGAATCGCAGGAATATCTGGCCATTGGCAGTACTCTGACACCAATTAAACAAGAACATACCGACACTTTATGCAGCAGTAGCACACAGGCCACACAAACCGTGCCATTGCAATATCGCCTTGTCAATCAAATACAACGTCAACCACACAATATCGATAACATTAACAACAGCAGCATCGTGAATAATGGTGCAACTACTACTTTTAATGCTGCGCTGCCAATGCATCTACCAAACGGTTGCGAAATTTATATAGTCAAGGAGTATGTAGACAATGTGCCCACCATTCTCACAGATGAAAGTGAGTTATTGCAAGAACCGACGAGTCCGCCAGCTAACGAGACAACAGAAACAATTAAATTAGAGCCGGACTCTTGTGTAACGTCTACAGCATGTGCTAGTACTGCAACTTCCACAACCACCATCAATGACGTGCAAATTCTGCGTAATACACCACAGCACCTTATAAACGCTAATAAGTCGGCCAATGTCACTGCAGATGGGCGGACAAATGCAAGTAGAAACACCACGTCAGTAGCAAGCATTAGCGTTCCAGACACACAGGGCAATAGTACAAAGCGCAGTTGCATATTAGAGGCGTATAAAAAGGTATAAGTGTATAAATATATGTATGTATGTGTTTCTGTTTTTAAAATCTTATATTTTCGTTGCCGCTAATAAAAATATAGCGCGATGATAAACGACGTGCAACTCATAACGAAGTTGAACGACGGCGACGCGATAAAATAAACAATTGGATTTTTAAACTGAAAGAAATGCTTCCGACCGATGGCGTTAACAATAATAACAACAATAATCAACAAATTGGCATGGTGGAACAGTTGACAACAAAAACAAATAGTAACACTAATAACAATAACAACAGCAACAGCAGCAATCGAACGCCGCCCAATGATTCCAAGTCACAAATACTAATCAAAGCTTGCGAGTATATCAAAACCATGCAGGACGAGATAAAGAGGTAAGCAGTATTTGACGTAATGTTGTAGAAATAGTTTATTAACTTGTATCGTTCTCAGTCTGCGTGAGTGCCTTAGCGAAAATGAGAACCTTCGCCTGAGTAATCAGCGTTTACAAAGTGAATTAACGAAATTGCAACGCGAACATGTAGCGAACGAAAGGGTCAATTTGCACGCGCGCAATTTCAATAACAATTTCAATATAACCTTAAACAGTTTAAATAGTAATAATAGCAATGGTAGTGGTGGTGGTGGCAGCGCCAGCAGTAGCCCTGGTGGCACTGGTAACAGCATTTTCGCCGCCCTCAATATACCAACACACACAAGCAACGCGAATACGTTCACGAAACGCGAGTTAATCATACGCGATTATGTCGATTAGAATTTTAGTCATTTGTTATTTTTTTTTTACCTAAATAACTGTATCGAAGTGATGCTACAAATGTACAACTGTCAGGCCAAAACTTCTACAGTGCTAAACGAGTTTTTATATACATTTGTGTATACAAATTTATTAAATACTTTACTGACACAACACTCACTACACATTTCTCCATACGAGTTTAAAGAATTTACTATTTCACTATTATTGTTAACAAAGTATACTGTTTGTAATAATATAACTAAAATTATATAAAAAAATTACATAAGTAGGTACTATACTCACTACAACTATCGACTTGAAATGTGTAATTAAATTTAAAGCTCTAGTTACTATGCGCTTCTCTAATACATATTATATGCGCTTCCTCTAATTAGTGCAAAAATCTGCGTTACTGACGCTTTCGTTTACTCTAACTTTATAACTCTCACAGAAATATAATATATATGCTAAAGTTAGGCATATAAAATCACTTGTTGCATAAATTTAAGAAAAAATTAAAGTGTTATAAGCAAAATATACATGCATATGTATAAATGTATGTGATGAATTATGCAAAGCATAAATATTTTTTTAATTTTGTTATATAAGTTGAACGTGCAATGTATGGAATATAAAACGATTTATCAGGGATAATTTTTAAGTTTAATTTTTTTTTAAGATTTTAATTTTAAGTTGACAAGACAGATGCTTAATTTTTTAAATAAAATTATTAAATCGTATATCTGCGTTTAAAACCAATTTTGTTAATTATAAACTGAACAATTTTGTTGATTAAGTTTGTGTGTTTACGAAAACAAATATCATTTAGACAAAGTTTTTTTTTCATAATTTACATGCAACTACCGAATTTGTTGAATATTATAATATCCATTGAAGCGAAAATACTTTTATTACCAATATCTTTTAAAACGAAAAAATATAATTTTAATATTAAATATTTACAAAAGAAACGTTATATAACTGTGTTGTTTTTTTTTTAGAAAATCTTTAAGTTATTTAAAATCATACTATACATTTCAAATTAAAAATAATTGTTGTTTAAGTTTTAAAAATATAGTTTCGACGCAGTTTTGTACTTCAATTTAAAAAGAAAAAATACATCTAAATTAAAAAAAATACATTTGAATTAAAAAAAAAAATGGAACATACATTTCGAATCAAAAAAAGCATACGTTTCAATTAAAAAAAATCAAACAGACATTTTAATTAATTAAAAGCATACATATTTTTTTGTTTACAGTTATGAAGTATTCTATGGAACAAATAATTAGCGGTATACTGTTTAACACATGCATAAAACAAGTTAAAAACGAGAAGATCAGAAATTAATAAAACGTGAGAGACGTATAAAAATATTAACTCCATAAAAATTATATGCAATTTTCGTAAAAAATACGAAGCACTCATTTCTTTTTGAAAACTCTGTGGGAGGTTATTTTTTAGTAGATTCCAAAAACATTGTTATACAGTTATGTAACGGCAACACTGTTAAAAAGTAGAAATGAAAATTTATCTAACCATTTTTATCTGACCGCCAAAGTCAAATATATATTAATATACACATAGTATATATAACATATGATTAATAAAATAAATTGTAATAAATTTAAGTATGTTTAAAGTGATAACTTAAAGCAAATAATAATAATAGTAATAATGTTCACATTAAACAAGATTTGCTGTGACACGTTACACTCATTTTTGGTAAGCGTTGTTAACATAAAATGTTTAAAATAAATCGTTGTTTTTATAAGCGTTTGTAGTGTAAAGCAAGCAATTTTTGCCTTTTACCTTATATAACATTTATAAAAACGTTGAGAATTACATATAAAAGTATACACATACGTACAGACTAATATTAGCAAACATAAATGAGAAAGTGTTGGTGTAAGCAACCTACTAGAAGTTATTACTAGCAAAACTTTGGTTCTTATTTACAAGTAGTTCAAGTTTTTGAAAAATTAAACGAGTGTTATACAATGAGGATGCAGTTTGTTGGCAACTACATTTAACGTAAATAAATAAATTATAAACATTATCAAAATATTATACAAGTTAAATCAATAAATATCAATAAAACCAAGAAAATAATCAACTGTTAGTTAAATAATGTTTATAAAAGAGTAAACCATAAATATTAACCATTTTTGAAATGCATACATACATACATACAAATGTTATTGATCAGAGAAAATTTAAATTTTTTAATTATTCAAATTATTAAATGTTTATAAGTAGTATTTCCTACACTTACTAGTTATAAGCAAATTACAGCTAACAAACATTTTTGAAATTTCGAGATTGCAACCACATAATAAGTAATAAAATTTACCTCAGAAAAAATAGAGAATTCGAAAACATAGCGTTTTATTATAATTAAGTGATCATATAATAATTTTTTTTATTACTGAGTATTATGAAACGTCTGACAAACTCAAACAAAGCGCGAGGAAACGATTGTAAAGTTATAAAAAATAGTATGAAAAACCCATAGCGTTAGTGAACTTAAATCTCCTTCACATGTCACTTTAATATGCTTAAGTAAATAACCAGTCAGCCGCTAGAGCGGCGAAGTACAAAATTCGCTTTCAACTACAAAATAAATGCCTTCAAATGAGGTACAAGAGCTTGGTTATAGTTGACCCTCAACGCATTTTGTTAGTAGACTATCGGCCAAACCGAATTCTTTTCGCAATCTTCAAGCGTTGCATACTTGCAGAGCGTGTTAAAGGTGGTATGTTTGGGAAATCCCAATATTTCTCGCTCCTCATATATACGATAACTGAATGTGCTTTCAAAAGTGCCGATGAAGTGTCGTGCGTGTGCACATATTATTTGGTCTACTATTGCGTGGCCACCATCCTTAATGAGTGCTTTTTGTGTCAGCGATTCCGGTGTGAAGCGACGCACCCGTACACGCTGCAAGTACGCCTTCAAATTGGTCAACTCCATGGCGGTGGTGTCGGTGGCTATGTAGACTGTTGTTAGATTGAGTGAATGCAGTTGTTTGCGTATTTGTGTGGCGGTCGACTTTAATGTGGGGGTGCTTCTTTGTCGCCAATGCACAAAGTCACCACGTCGAAAATGTACCGCTAAATAGTCGCCGCCCACTGCTTCACGGTATAAGCGTTCAGACTCCCACATCGGCGGTCTCTGCACGAGCTCATCGGCTTTATGTGAATTTAGCACACGTGCGCGATACTTTTCAGCTATCTCTTGTAGTGGTTCAGCGAAGCGCATTGAACGGCGCGCACGCCAAAACTCCTTATCGCCCCACTGATCATGCAGCACAATCTCTGCGTTGAGTATGGCGTACACTTTGACATCGTTTGCCGCCTGCCCCACGCTGTTTTTCAATTGTTGACGAAGCACACGTTCGAGTAAATTCACGCTCCCTTGATAGCGCACGCAGACAAAATCGTTATCAAGCAGCATTGGCTGCTGTAGCAGATAACCTTGCAGATGCTTTTCCTTTCGGCAATCGCTCTCGAATTCAAACTTCTCATGGAAAACGTCTTGTTCGAACATATATTCGAAGTTCATTAGTTGGAACACTTGTTGCACCTGTACGTAAGGTGGCTCTTGTAAACCGAACTGGGCGATCTCTGTTAAAAATTCGGGAAAGTCCAGCACAGGTGCATAGCGTCGCATACTTTCTATATCAAAAAAATGTTCCCAGGGCAGGCTATGTTGTTGCAAATGACTAGATTTCCAATGAGTTAGCCGTCGCCAAGGTGGCAGCACTAAACGCAAATTTTGGAAAGGTTTGCGACTAACTAATTGGCGAACGAATACCGCTAAACGTATGTAGACATCACGACGCAAATTAAAACCTTCCGGCGGGTTTACGTCGTAAAGCAGATAAATGGTGTTAGGCATTTTAGCTATTGATTGTGGACATTTTTGACCGGTGGAAAGAATGTCAGTCGAGTGGAATATATATTGATGTTTATCGCAGCTATTGGAAACGTAGTCTACTACATCGCTGCTCGCCGCCAAGGATAACAAAACCACACAGCTGGATACGAATACAAAACGCCACATTTTGAGCGACCAACTACAACACACTTATTCATTAAATCACTAATTAGATTTAGCTATCAGTGCGCAGTTTACCAACTATCAGTCACCATTCAATAGCCTATCTAACAGCTGATGGCAAGGTCGAATAATAGAGTGGACAGAAGTAGCAATAATATTGGCTTTAGAGATGCCTTATTAACTAATTCTACATCCCTTAAATAACTATATTTATATATATCATACTATTCATTAGCAATTTAAGTCACACATACCTTTTTCCAACGTAAATATCTAGTTTTTAATAAAATTTGAATTTCACTTTAACCACCGCACTGAACACAAGCCGAAACTTCTTATCATCGGAATATTTCATCAGCTGATTTTGACAACCGCTCTTTACCAACAACAGAACAACAACGCGTGCTTGCAGTTCGCCCATCGGCTCTTTTTCCTTTACTGTTCTAAGCTTTATGCAATTTGAATTAAACATTAATTAAAATGAGTGTACGATTGTTAAATGTGACCAACAAATTGCAGCGATTGAGTAATATCAGTAAACGCTTCGGGTTTCATCCAATTTTGGCTAAGACAGGTTATGCAACAGGAACAACCCAAAAACTGTTGAAACAACCAGTTTTTTGCAGAAATAATGCGCCATGCTATCAATGGGATAGTCTGCAAAATCCAATTTACAGTGGTTATTCTACTGCAGCTCGAACAGACAACTACGCCAAAAACGCCAGTAGTCACAGTGCTATTGGAGAAAATAATGGCAGTACACCAAAACACAGGTCAACTTAACTTCGAGCTATGCGACAAAATCATCACGCAGTTGGAAAAGAATCCAAATGTTTACAATCAACTTCTTGGTGATGAACAGGCACATTTCCTACTTCGTGCTTCCGGTACCGAAATGCCAGCTCGTCCAAGTAGCACCCGTTTAGAGCTTTTTCAGCGATTGTGGTCTTATTTGTCACAACATGACCAGTTAAACGCATCTCATTATATAACTTGGCTGCATGTCCTGCAGCACAATCGTATGCCATGCGCTGATTTCAAAAAATTGCTCGAAGAATTTAACAAATTAAATGTAAATAATGAATACGCGCTGTCCGATATTTATGCAGAACTATTGGATACGGCTTGTGGAGCCGGGGATATGCATCAAGCAACAGCGCTGCTTGCGGAAATGCGTACACATGACTTTCCGCTAACTGAGCGTCACTTTAATTCGCTGTTATGGGGCCACTCACGAAATCATGATCTAGCTGGTTGCCGCTCGGTGCTCGACAACATGAATGCTGCTGGCATCACGCCCAGCGCAGAAACTCACTCCTTAATGGTGTCTGCATACTTGGAAAATAACGCTACCGCAAAGGCATCGGAAGTGTTGAGTAAATTTCATGGACAATTCAACGCTGCACAAGTAGTGCGTATGCTAAAGAGTTTTCTACATGTCCAAGCGCCGCAGAATGAGGAACTTATAAAGGAGCTGGTACATGAATTGCCCAAAGATTTCACGGCAGGCACAGAGGTACCGATGCCACTACGTCACTTATGTGTGGAACTTCTACATAACGGGTAATTTTCACGTTAGATACTTTGATGATATGAAAATAATTTTTATAAAATTTCCAGAAATCTAACGACAGTGGAAGCCATTATCTTCAATTTGCCTACACCGCGCTTCAACGAAAACCAAAGCATCGACACTTTTGGCGTCTTTCTACTGCAAGAACTCTTCCGCACTAAATACAGCGCCACAGAAATTATAGGGATAGCAAAAAAACTCCAGGATAGCGACAAGAATACACGTGCACTGCACCTTGCCACTGAAATAGCTCTGCGACGCAACGCCGAATCAGCCATACCATTCTTGCAGTCACTTGCTCAGCAGGAACCACTGCGCCCACACTATTTTTGGCCATTACTATTGCAAAGTCATGAACAATCGGGCGAAGCCGGTCTCCTGAGCGTATTAAAGCAAATGAACTCTCTAAATGTAACGTGCGATCGCGAAACCATCGCGCTGTATGTTCTGCCCAATTTATCAATAACACTACAGCAACCCGAAAAAGCAATAAAGGCGCTTGATGAAGCAGGCGCCAAACCTTCGCTAGTGTTAATTGAAATAGTCATGTATCTATTGTTACGCCAGCGATTTGATGCGGCGCATGATTTACTTGAGCTGTACCCAACCAAAATAACAGTTGAGCAATTGGTGCCAACGCTAAGCAACGCAACTGTCAATGTGCGTGCCACCAAGCGCTATCAGCAATTCGCTAAACTGCTGGCTATCTTGTCAAAAAAGAGCGAAAATCGCAAAGTTGACTGGATCGGGCAGTTGCTTTTAAGCATGGTACAAGGACAGTTGCGTCTACGTAGCGATCTCAAAGCGCTGCAACGCTTCGTGGACGAAATTGCCAAATTCGGGCTGGCAATATCGCCCGCAGCCGCCAACACCATAATAACAACGCTCGAGGAGCAAATGAATAAGGATGAGGGCCTGGCTAAGCTGAAAGAAGCATTGCGAAAAATTACCGATCAAAATGTGACGCTGCTACAAAGCGCTGGCCCTGCTGGCAACAACGCGAGCTCGACTTTCGTGAAGCATCCACGTGACATGACGCTCGAAGAGTTAGAATGCCATCTAATCGAATTAGAAGGGAAAGGCATGAACACGCGTGGGCTGCTTCGCCGTCTGTTGCAGCTTTGTGTGCGCGATGGACGTTTGGAACGCGCACTAGAGGTCAAAGCCAAGTGTGATCAACTGCAAGTGCAGGTCAGCGCTGGTATGTTGGCTAGCACGCTGGATCTATACATCAAAATCAATGATCTACCCAATGCCGAAAAGTGTTTACAGAGACTACAGGAAGAGTTCCCAAGTAAGTAAAAAGACGCCGCACATTCTTCTTCAGATTTTAACTAATTTTGT
Organism: Bactrocera zonata; assembly: GCA_037783105.1. Classification (NCBI taxonomy): domain Eukaryota; kingdom Metazoa; phylum Arthropoda; class Insecta; order Diptera; family Tephritidae; genus Bactrocera; species Bactrocera zonata. Next base: position 119,492 of record JBAWJQ010001070.1, on the reverse strand, counting down.
CTTTACCGCAGGCTTTTCGCTGGACGAACACAAGTTCATCGACTTTGCCGCGCTGCTTGTACACCACAATCAGCTGGAGAGAGCGAAGCAATTGCTGGAAAAGCGCGCAACCACACAACGCGTCAATGGCGGCGACTATGTTGTTAAAAATGTTTGGAATTTTCTTACAAACGTCGCGCAATTAGCCGCACAAATGCCTGCGCTTGAACCGGAGCGCAACTTAACACGCGAACACTTCCACTTTTTGCAGAAATTGAGATACTGCAACGCACACAACACGGTCTTGGGTCCGATTGTGCGCGAGCGTTTGTTGCGCGGCGACATTAAGGGCGCCGTGGGCGATTTCAAAAATCTCGCCGAGCTCTACAAACACACGCCGCTGCAGTTCGAATTGCTCTCGCTGCTGGTGCGACTGAGCAACGGCCACGAACCAGAAGTGACACAATATGGCGGGTTTTCCGGCGAGGAGGCACAACAGGCATTGAGCGAAGTGACCAGCGCCATTTCCAAAGTACATGGTACCTTGAACATGAACAGTGGTCTGCTGCTGGCCTTTGCCGAGTCCGGCACGGATAATCAGTTACGGCGACTGCTCATCAATCCAGAGTTCCGCATCAATGAGGCTTTACTATTGAAGAACTGCGAATACTTAGGCGAGGAGGGCGCTGTGAACACACTATTGCGTCTGGCGCGTGGCGCACGCGGCTTCGGACGAGTTATTGACGAACAAAATATTTACAACATGCTGCTAACACACTTCGCGAAGGCGAATAATTATCAAGCGGCTTTAGATCTGTATGAGCGCCTTGAAGCAGACGACGAACTGAAAATATCACAAGACTTCCTGCGCAATCTAGTGCAATTGCTGCGTGTCAACAACGTAGAAATACCCAGCAGAGTGGCGTTGCGCGCGCAGATCATGTAATAATAAGTGGGCGGCCAGTTCTTGTATTTAGTTTAAGTCTTATATATACTTATTTATAAGCTACGAGTACGAAATGCAGACGCTTTCGTTTGACTTTGTTTTAAGGCATTTATAATTAGTTAATAAAACTAGCAAACACTTAATTGTTATTTGTATTACTTAAATTATTTTTATTCACTAGCAATTAAATGCTAAAATATACAACAGCGCAAATACATATTTCCTTGTTATTAGTAAACTAGCATGGACATTCGACTGGATGGTCGTGTCTCATCATATTTGCCAGCAATTTTGATTTCCATATGCGTAAGAGTTATTTTAATTATATATTGTACATTTACAATTTAAATTTTTTTTTGAGCGAAAATTAAACGGAGCGAAAATTGGCGTGAAACAGCAAAACGAATGAAAGAAAAGGTTTAAGGAAAACAAGAGTTGTAGCACAGTCGTAGGTAAGTTGAATTGTTTGTAGAGTTGTAAAAAATGCATTGTTTTTGTTTTCCACCAAATACATAAATCCAATAAATAACAATATTTCATAACTTTACACTTTAGTGGTACACTTATATAGCACTATACTTATCGTATTAATATAATTATATAATTCTCAGCACATTTTACTTAATTTATAGATAATTGTTTTTGTTTCGCTATGTTATATCTCGTGCTTTACTTTTCTCATTTTCAAATATGTACGCATGTATTTAATAATATCACTCAATGCATCCACAATTTGACTCACAGCGCCCTGCAAGCGCCAATTTAATTTATACATATTTAGCTAAATAGTTATATGTGGAAAATTTATTGGTTAAACACACGTACATATGCATCTAAGTATGTATTAATTTACGTACATAATAAATTGATTATGATTTAAAGTGAGTTTAATAATTTAAAGAATGGAATATCGCTGTTCCGGCCACAAGACATAACAACTTAAGTCCATTTTGACTAGTGCTGCAGAGCAGACATTAACTGTTAGTTTTCCGGTCTAAAAGTAAATTTCATGACATTAAAAGTTGATATTTGAAATAAAAAAAATTGTTGGCGAAAAAGTTTTCCAAGTTGTTTTTAAGTAAACGAAATTGCTAGGTTGGCTTTTAAATCTACTTTCGCTGTTATAGCTTATGGCAAGAACGTTTTATTGAGACTAGGTAGTACTTGTTAGATGCGATTAGTGTAAAAATATCATTTTTGGTTAATTTTGAGAAATACAATAAATATATTTTTTTAATAACTATGTATAACGGCTTTTAACACGGCAATACATAAACAAAAAAATAAAAATGTTGTTTAATGTTCAAGATAATAATCATTAAAAGTACAAATATAACTTCTATACTTTTTTTGTAAATTCACAAATTAATTTTTGTTGTTGTAAAGCACTTAAGTTTGCATACTAAAAAAAATTTGTGCCACATGAGCACCATTTCCGCGACAGTCGGTTATACATAACCGGATCGGAGCCGGATTTTTATGCGGTGAAGCACTGTCAACTTGGCAGCGTTTCTCAAAATTACTTTAACTATTTCCTGCCGCTACAACAACAACAAACAAAAATTATTTAAAAAAAATATTCAACAAATTTCAAAATCATTAAAAAAGGTTTTATATAATTTAAGTTTTCTTTTCTAATATTAAGTTAGACAGTTAATAAGTTTTATTTTCTAATATATTAATGAAACAATTTTGAAATAATATATTTGAAACCGAAGTTTTTTTAACAAACAATTTTAAAATTTAGTTGAAAACAATTTTAGAATTTAGTTGAAAACAATTTTTATATAAAATTATTATAAAAAAATACAAATCAAGCACTTTTAAGCATACGAAAGCATGTAAAAGCTATTATTATATGTAAACCTTCAGGCTTTTTTGCAATTTATTTAACAAATATGAGTGTGAAATAAAAAGATATTTTTTTTTTGTTTTTTCTTTTATTTATTAATTAATTAATTAAATACAATAATTATTTATCGTTTACCTTAGCTTTTGACTTTTGTTAACTGCATTCATACCGCAAGACTGACACACTCGCACACGCACACACGCAGAGTTTTTCAGATTCGTAAACAACACTTTTTCAGAGTCCACATGCATACAGATCCTTTCACACTTTAACACAGGCATTCGCACTTAGAAAAATTCACATCGATAAATGTTTAAATTCTAGCTTTAGTTTTCAATTCACGTTTTTTGCTTTTTTTTTTTTTTTTTTTTGCTTTCGCTTTCGTTTTTGCAGTTCAGTTACAATTTTTCAATATTGTATGTAATTTTTATTCTTAATTTTTATTTGCTTTTCTACATTTTTTAATTTTTTGTATTTTTTACATGGTTTTGTAGTTTTTTTTTTGAGTTTTTTGGTTTTATATATATTTTTGTCAATATTTTATTTATATTTAAATATATTTTTTTTTATTTTTAATTTGTTTTAATTTATTAATGAATTATACATTATGCTTTTGCAGTTAAATACAAACACATGTTATATATCTACAAACCTTTCATTTAAATAAGTTTTTCAAAATTTTAAATTTGTTGCAAGCTGCATAGCCCCATGCTGTAATGGACACACATTTGTTTTTCACAAATTGAAATGTTAAATTACACAAAATTTCACATGCTCGAAACGCAGCTTAGTTTGCCTTATATACATGTAGTATACATGTTTAAATATTTTATACATACATATATATTTTATGGTAAATATTGTATATAAATAAAGCGTGTAATTTGGGTGTAACGTTTTTAATGTATAAATATTGTTTATGCACTTTTGTATGTATGCATTATATGTGTATATATGTGAGTGTGAGTTGTTTCTGTATTACTTTGTGGTACAATATTTCCCTAGGTTTTTTCTGTTTTTGTTTTCCATCTCACACTTTGCGTTAATGTTTCAATCTATTTTACAATTGCTTTCATATTCTGGACTTAAAAGTTCATGCACATAATTTGCATACATGTATATGTATGTATATTGATGTATGTATGTATGTACGTATATATTTATTTTTATATTTAGCACTGAAAATTGTAACTCTCTAATTATTATTACTTTAAAAATACGAATAAAGTTTAGCTTTAAATATTTTTAAATTAAAAATAAATATTTTCAAGTATTCTTTAACTCTTTCATATTTTACAATGTTCATATTTATTATGTTTGGGCGTAAACAAAGGAAGTGGAAGCAGCTTGGGCACAAAGGCACTGCTGTTTGTTGGAACTTAGTTGTAAGCGAAAAAAGTTTCGCCATATTTTTATTTTCAATTTGCAATGCAAAACCTTTCAGAATCAAAATTGTTGTAAGAAAGTTGAAAAATCCACTGAAAATTGCATAACTCCGCAGACAGAACTACGCTTGCTGCATTTGCTGTTAAATTACATGTACATATGTATATATTTCTTTTAGATTTGCAGGCTAATGATTAGGTAGTATATATGTATAGGTATATACATATGTATATATATATATATGTTTGCAATTAACGTTTTAATAATCAATCATTAATAAACTCGCATACACTTGGCTTATCAATATGAAATATATCTATATTATGTACTTGCTTACCTACATTAATATATTATGTATTTAATATTTATCGTTAAAGTTTAATGTTCTTAAGCTTCACTTCGCTTTGCACGCGACTTCTTTAAGTGAATTCTATTTACTGCTTAGTACATAATTATATATGTACAAATCATTTTTATTGTTTAAGCAAATACACTGTTATTAATTGCGCCTAAAAGTGCACTATGTCAGCTAAGTCGAGTTGCAAATTCGTGCTGCAACTAAAAGAAAAAGCATTAGTCATTGAGATTGAATACGCGGGCATTCTGAAGTGTAATTTTTTATAAAAAATATAAAAAAATTATATAAAACAAAAATTATGTTTTAGATTAACAAAAAATAACAAAATAAAAATACAGCATTAAAAAAAATTATTTAATATTGAAAAATGAATTAAATATTTAATTAAATGTTACGAATTATTTAATTGAAATATAATAGTTATTGCCCCATTTCATTATTAGGTAACAAACTGCATTACAATTTTGTTCAACTATTATATTTTGAAATTTTTATAAACCTAATAGAGAGAAAATAATACCGATTTTCGAAAACAAAAATAATCAAATAAGAAAAAAAAGATGCACTTTGCTAATTTCCAGCAATAAATTCATAGCTTTAACGCACACTGTTAGTCTAAAAAATTATTATTTTGTTGTTTTACAATACGAAAGAAATAAAAGAATATCGATTTTCGAAAACAGAAATACTCAAATAAGAAAAAAAATGTGCTTAAAAAGCTATACTTTGCTAATTTGTTTTACAATACGAAAATATTGTTGCGCTGGTTTCTTAATACAAATTTTCACATTTTTGAACTTATTTAAATACACCTCATAATTATACATTTTTTTTTTTTTGCTTTTCGTGACGTGAACGTAATGTAATCGTATGTAGAGTATAATAGAATAAATCTAGCAACAGAATACCCGCATGAAATTATAAGAAAATTAACATTACTTTTTCGAAACTTATTTTTAACATGCATACATTATTATAATACATATCGTTTAAAACAAAAGTTAAGTTTTTAATTTGTTTTCTATTTTTAACATTAAGACTAAAATATATATTTATTTTCGTATTATTTCAACTATGCAACTCAAGTACTCTCAGACTCAGGCGTGTTTCATGGATGGAGTGTGTATGTTTGTGTGTCTAATTTACATTTTTCTCGCAACTCAGCCGCTTTGAGCTCGAACAAGCCTACACTTTTTCTTTCTACTAAAATCACAAACCGCATTATTTATATTTCTTTCGCTTTGTTTTTATATATTAAATGTCTATTTTATTTCATTATTATTTGCTGTTTTCTTTTGTAAGGAACCATATACACTATAATGGCAAAATATGTTATCATAAAAGTATAAATATATCAATGAGACTAGGCGCGGCTCACACGAACGCGCTAAAATTTCTAACAACCCTATTTTAATTATTGAATCATTTTTTTCGAACATTTATTAAATTTGAAAATATTGTATTAAATGCAAAAATAGACTTTTGGAAATGAAATATTTTCCAATAAAGATTTGCACATGCTAGTTTACACTTTTTGCATAAAGTATTCCACGAAATCATCATTGAAAACAATTAAATAAAAAAGTGACAAAATTATGTTTTAATTATGTAATTACCCTGAGCCACATTTTCGCAACTTTTTCCTTAAAGAAAATTCGTATTTTTCTACATTTTGTATTTGACTACAAGCGTACCTGTGTGTATGTATGTGCTTATTTAAAAAGCGCCGAGCATTAAATGATATGCAATTCGTATTTGTATATTTATGTAGAGCAAATATTGCGCGCAGCTAATGGCAAATAATTGCTAAATAAGGTGATATGTGAAAGAAAAGCAAAACTGAAGGCCACGATATACACACATGCATTTTTTGGTTTGGCGGTGCGATGCTTCGATTACGCACTCACATAGGTGTAAAAAAAAAAATATTTGCAAGTTGACACTAGCAGCGACAGACGGCCATGAAGCTTCGCATAATGCTTTTTATTCGTATTTTGGAAAAATAAATCTCTAGCACTCAAACACAATATTTTTTTGGCGTACATGCTGTACGCATTATTTGAGGAAATTTTAATTGTTTATATTTAACAAATAGTCATATTTACCTACTCATGATCATACAAAATCAGTTTATTGAACTCTTCTTGTACTGGTTAGTTATGTATGTATGTGTAAATGTGTTATGCTTTTTTATTTGTATGCATTATTGCGTTATTTTGTAAATTTCAAATTCAAAAATTAACGGAAAGTTAATTATAGTTAAAGTTGCCATTTAAGTGATTATACAAATATACACAATATTAATTTAGGTTTTTTGATTAGAGGAAAATTTGTTACACACATGAATAGTATATATGTAAATACATGTTTATACCTTTTATTAATATTTTTATAAATCAACTTCAATATACTTGTTCACTAATAAATATTTTGTATTTCCCTTTTTCAACTGAAACACGGAAACTATGTTAACGTGTTCATTTAGATTGCAGAGTTTGATTAATTTCGAATTAAAAAATTCTATCGAAAATTCATTGATTTTTTAGTTCCAAATTTTTTAACGTTTAGCTACAAATACATGGTAGAAAAATTTTAATTTCATTTTTTTCGCAATAAAGTTTTATATATGTATCTATTATTTTCTTTTAGTAATTATCATATTTTGCAGTAAATTCTATTTATTTTTTCATTGTTTTATTTAACGATATATGTAATTTTTTTTATATATATTACAATAGTTTGCTGATTTTAAGCATTTTAATTTGTTTAAATTGGAAATTTCGCTTGCAAAACTTGAAACATACATACGTTCATACATTTATGGAAACAATTACTGTTGCCTTATGCGAAACACTTAAAATGCAATCTCACTAACGCAACGCTAACTTAGTTGGTACACTCAATACTTTTTCGCAATGCTGCAACAGTTGCCGTAGCCAAGTTCTTTGTAAGTCTCTTATCTATGTGCACTTGCAGTTATAAATACATAGATATATTTTTAAATATTAAATGTCGGTATGTACAAGTTGGAAGATTTTTTTTAGAATAGAATATGGAAATAGGGTTAATGCGCGATATTTCAATAACAAATGCACTTTATATAGACGCTTTCAAACATTGCAAAAAAAATTATAAAATTAAAAAAAAATAAAAAATATAAAAAAATATTAAATAAAAAAAGTAATATAAAATATAAACAAAAAAATATAAAATAAAACAAAAAAATTAAAATAAAAAAATCATAAAACAAATTAAAAAAAAAATCATTAAAAAAAAATAAAAATAAATCATAGAACAAAGTAAACAAAATAAAAAATAAAATGCAAATTTAATTTTATAAAACAAATTGCAAAAAATATACAGTAAATAAATAAAACTATATTAGACACGAAAAAATTCAACAATTTCAATTATTCAGAAAAAGAAGTTCAAAAAATTTATATTTATTTTTTTTTTATTAAAAAAATAAATAATTTATAAGTATAAATGAATGTTTTGCTTAAATAGAAATATCAATAAATCCAAGATAATATATGTATGTATATCAGACACGAAAGAACAGCAATTTCGATTATACAGAATAGAAAACGTTATACAAAAATTGTATCTAATTTTTTTAACTTTTACTTTTCAAAATTTTTAGAAAAATTCAGATTTTTATAAGAAAAAAATAAATGAATATTTAAAAAAAATAAAGATTTTATAGAAAAAAAAAGTTTATACCAAAATTTTATCCAATTTTTTAACTTTAATTCTAAAAAAAATTAGAAAATTCAGATTTTTTACACGAAAAAAATAAATGTATAATTAAAAAATGTGAAAAGTTTAAAAATATTTATATTATGACAATTAACCGAAATTAACTTGTAAAAGAAAAAGTTTATACAAAAATTTTATCTCATTTGTTAACTTTAATTTTGAAAAATTTTAGAAAATTCAGATTTTTATAAGAAAAAATAATTTAATATTGAAAAAATGTGAAATGTTTAAAAATATTTATATTATGACAATTAACCGGAATTAATTTGTACATTTTTTGTAATACAGCAATTAAAATGTGTCCAACCAACTGCGCAGTGATCAGCAAATTATAACATAAATTAAGGTTATAAAATTAATTGTAATTTGTAAATATGCGACAAGCAGTGATTGTTTTTATGCACGACTAATTCAGATGCGCTTAATATTTGTATTCTTTTGTTGAATCACAACACTTTTACTTTTTGTCAATCTTGTGCTTTCATAGCGAATTACTTATTTCCTTACGCATATTTTGTTCACTTTTTAGTCATGCATTACAGCCAATCAGCATTTTTGCGTTATCTACTTAAGTTGATTTTCATAAATTAAGTAAAAACGAATTGAATAAGTTATATCTGCATCCACACAAAATGAACTAAAAAATCAATGCTGTTAATGAAATGAAAAAATCATAACCGTTATTTTACTTTTTGCCATTATATTAGTATTTTTTATTAATACACAATTGTATGTGTTAGAATTTAGTTCACTTCAATTATTAACGCGCTTTATTTTTACTCTTTTAATTTTAACTAATCTTAGACTTCATGCAGCATTAGTGCGCTTTTTAGTAAAGCTATTGCTAACCGTTAGATTTGATTTATTTTATTTTAATTATAAATAACCTTATAATACTTACTAAGTATATACAATGAAGAATTTTAGTTCATTAATTGTTATTGTATTTTTTTTTTTTTTTTTTTTGTTTTGCAAATTTTGTTGCTATTTTTAGTAGTTATTTTTAGTTAGTGTTAAATATGTTTTAATATCGCGTGATTTCATTGCCACTATTAATTATACAGTTACACTTTTATGTTTTATTATTAATGCGAGCGGCATAACTATATATATGTATATCTATAAATGTGCATGTATGCAAATGTTTTCCACCATATGAGTTGTGTACGTGTGTGTGTTTATTATTTATTTTATTTTTGTAATTTATGCATTATTTTAATAGTTCAGTTGATTCGCTTTACGGCTATTTCACTTATTGGCTTATTTATGTTGTTATATATGCCTTTTTCGTGTTTTTGTCTGCGCTGCCGCTACGTTTGCTTGCAAGTAGAACGCTCACTGCAATGCTGCAATAGAGACGGTGCGGTGCTGACGCACTTACAATTAGTTTTAATTTTTTTGCCTGTAACTGTTCAAATTTTTACAAATTAAGTTTTTATTGAATTTTGCTTTTTGTCAAACGACTCTCTATGCTACACTTTCCCACTCTCGCACTCACTGAGTGCAGTCGGCGTTCCGAGACAGCAGCACAGCATGTATATAAATTGAAACATACAATAATAAAGTACATTTATAGTAGCTAATTATATATTTCAATGTTTTAATATATTTTTGTATATGTACGCATTTCTATAACTACTATATGTATTGTACAGCTTCTTTTGCTTGCGTACTATTAGAGAGAGCAAATCCGAAGCGCCAGAGTTCGCCAAGTTGCCATTTCAGTCACGTTTCCGCTTGCCAGACATTAGCTGCATTGTAAAAACATCTGTACTTTAAGCCCTTCGTTCACAGCGTTACACTCTAGGCTTGTTCATAACAATTCATTAAATTTGCATATAAAATTATTTAAATGTGTATTTTAATGTATAGTTTCCAGTTTAATAAAAATACATATTTTTTTTTTTTCAAGTACATATGAGAGATTTCATACAGTTCAAGTTTGCGTTGCTTTCCTATGTGCTGTCTCAAACCATTTCCACACGCTTTTCTACATACATACATACGTTTGCTTTTTTTTATTTAAATTTTCGTAATTATATTTTTTCATATTTATTTCAATTCATGTTTTACGCTCATTTTCACATTGTCTCTCTCTCTCTCTCTATGGATTTCGAATTCGTATTCATTTTATAAACTAACATTTTCACTGATTAACTTCTAAGTAAATTAAAATAGTATTTATATTAGTTAGAGTTAGAGCTTCAGCGAAGTAGTGAATTAGAAGGCGATAAAAGCACACAAGCAGCCATGTACAGACAAAAGCAATATACACATATATATATTTTAGGTTAGTTATTAGGCCATACATATATTTATGTGTATTTGTGTTTATCTTTTTCATATATACATATATATCCTTGTATATTACAAGTATGCTTCTTTCACACGCGCTCTTCTTCCCACTCTGTATTTGGATTTTATTATAAATGTTATATTTGTTTGCCTTTGCGTGCTTACGATTTCGCAGTTATTTTTATAATATATTTAAACACTTATAATAACATACTGTAAATAAGCAACTATACGTACAAGATCGTTTATTTGACAATGCAACGCGCATCCACGGCACTAAGTTCAGCGTAACCTTTAATTTAACCAAACAACAGCATAACAAGCACTCACTTTTTGTAGCGCCCAGCCGAAATAACACAAAATGTCACAAGCCCGTATCTGCTCGTTATGCATTTTGGTAAAGCTGACAGTCATGCCTACGCCACGCTAGTGTAGGCACGCTGTAGCTAACAATTTGTGCCAGACGCTGCGGCTTTTCATGTTTGGCGCATTGGGCGTGTTATCGTTTTTTGTTTAATTTTGGGCTTTGTTTATGTTGTTAATGCAGTGATTGCAGTGCCTATGTATTTGCTGCTACTGTTGTGGCGGCGTTTTATTGTCCTTCGTAGAATTTCGTCACTTTAGCCACTTCCTCCCAAGCTATGAAAATAAGAAATAAAATTAGTGCATTAAATTTTTAAAGACCCAATGTAAAGTGGGGACTTAGAGAGCTCAAATAGCCATTATGTGATATCGCTACATGCCCACACTGCCTACTACTGGAGATAGTTTTTTGTGCTAAAACCTTGAAATTTACAAATAAGCGGTGGAAATGTTTCTTGCTTGCACTTACCGGAGCCAATGAAATCTACAATAATCTCGTTGTGTTGCAGCGCGTTGTATGCGTTCGACACTGTGGGCGGTATGAAATGTATGTCGAATTCTTTACGTTGTATATTCACGACAACGGATGTTGTGGGATTTGGTGATTGTGGAGGCGGTGTGCTACCCGAAACATCATATGAATTAGCATTGTTGTTACTGCTGCTGCTGCGACTGCGTGAGGCGCTATTACTACTGCTACTTTGGTGGTAGTGGTAGTGCTGCTGCTGATGGTATTGACTATGATAGTGGTGTTGTTGTTGTTGGTAGTTATTCGGCGTATCACGCGTGTATGCGGACTGTGAACGTTGCTCGCGCTGTTGTGGTGGCTCGTAAGCGTTGCCATAGGAAGTACTTCTATATTGTTGTTGGTGTTTGTGCCGATATGAACGTTGTTGCTGCAGCGGTGGTGGCTGCATTGGTGGCTGTTGATGTTGCTGTTCGGCGGCTGCACGCGCCGCAGCTATAATGGCGGTCTCAATGTCATTGCAAGTCTCTAGTTGTTGCAACTTTTGCGTTTCGCTATTTCGCCGCTGCAACTGCTGCTGCTGTTGCTGCAGCTGGAGCTGTAGGTCAGTGTCGGAACCGGCCACACTTACAACGCTGCTATTGTCATTCACGTTGGCTTGATCAACGGTGTTGTTGTTCACAGCGTTACCGACAGCAGTTACTGGCGTTTTCACAATAAGTCCAATGTCTTTAACGACAGGAACGTTGCTTAAGGGCGGCCCGATAAAAGTTGGCTGTGGCGATGCAGCCCTGACAGCTGCATAGAGTCCGACGTTCTCTACGAACGGTGTAACAATGTTGTCATTAGCCAATTCTACTGGCACGACAGCGTTTTTTGTATACGCACTGTTTGCAACACCAGTGTTCAAAGTTGGAACGGTCGCTGGTTGTGACGGCTGTTGTATCGCCGAGTCATCGGCAGCCAACTCATCCGAGCACTCGTCTTCGGCAATATTGTCGTCGAAGAACTTCAATTCGTCCTCGTTGAAGTCACCAAACGTGAATTCGATGCCAACGGCGCTGCTGTCGCCAGTGCGATCGTCATTCAAAATTATAACTGCCGGCCGGTTGCTAGGCGCGTTGCAACTCAGAGAACCTGCCACAGCGCCGGCATTTGCAAAGTGGGTTGCCGTTGTGGCAGCAGGTGCAATATGGCTTTTACTGATATTAGTGGCGGTGTTAACATGCTGCCTCTGCGGTTTGCTCACAATGGGTGGTATCACAACCGTTTCACTGCTCGCATCTATATTTGATTGTGAGCGCGAAGTTTTACCACTAGTAACTATATCCATGGACGTCGCTTGCGTCTGGGTGGCTGTACTCAATTTTTGTGCAACGTGAGCATGCGGCTCAGTGATTGTGGTTAAGCTTATGGTCGGATCGGCGATAAGCACTGGCTGTGACTTTTCTTTCTTGCTTTTCCGTGCAGTAATGATCACAGCGCTTACATCGGACGTCTGGGCAGCTAAGTTTGCACTTGCGATTGGTACTACTGCTACGGTTGCAAGTGTGTTGATCGCTGTCGGCGGCGCAAATACAGCTGTTGGTGACTTTTCTTTTGACTTGCGGACTGACACTGTTACTGGCGCTACCGTAACATTTGGTGCGGCAGTAATGGCCGCATTGCCCGGTACTGTCGGGTATGCAGCTAGAGGGCCTGAGGTAGTTATAGCTGAAACTGTTGATGGCTGCGCCGCTGCTCCTGCTATTGCCGAGTCTTGCGTTAATATCGATTGTGACACTGAACAGCTTTTAACCACGAGCTGTTTGGCAGCCGCGGCGAAATTAAATTTAGTGGAACTAGTAACATTTGCGGGTGGCACCGAAGTGGCGGCCAGTGTTGGAATACCACTACTGCCCACTGCGCCACCAACAAGTGTGGCGGCAGCCGTTGGTGGTGAAATAGATACGTTAGTGGCGCTATGACGTTTCACTGTCTTTTCTAAGGCCGGATACTGTTGATCCAGGTTACTACTGTTGAAACTGTAACTATCATGCTCGACACTTTTTGATTTTTGTAGAGTCTGCATTTGCTGCTGAGACTGTTGGTGCTGCATTGGCAGCTGTTGGGGCAAACGCGCCGAGTTGCCACTGATGGTATCAACCTTGTTGACATCCATTATGGTATTGTTGTCTGGAACAGCAGTAGTAGCAGAAACGGTAGATGTAATGACTGCGTCGACTGTGGGGCCAGCCACTTTCTCACCGTTTGCAATACCTCCAATGTTAGGCTGGGTGGTTAATTGTGCGGGTGCGGCAACTAGACTCTGAGAATATGATATAGTTTTCGGAGCGGCGGCAATCACGGGAATGGCTGCCGACGCTATGTTTGGCTTGCTGTTATCTGACGTCGTCGCAATCGTAGCATTGCTAGAACCCAGCTCTGGAAAATCCGGTTTGATGGTGAGCTTCTTGCTCTTACCTTGTTTGCTGGCAGAATTTGTTGCTGTGGCAACAACTGCTGCTGCCGTGGAGGGGCTGTTACTGGCATTTGACAGAGAGGCGGATGTAGCATTTTCACAATTGTTGGTCACTTGTGTCTGGAACTGTTCGGCCGTATTGTTGGCAATAGTAGGAGAGGTATTAATGCCATTTGCCATTGTATTGTTATTGTTAGCAGCGTCCAGACTGGGCCAACGATCCGCAGCAGCTGCCGCGGCGATATGTGCATAGGAAATCGGCGCCGAACCTGGTGAACCACCGCTCGCCGTACTCTTCGGTGTTTCTGGCGTAGCTGTGGTCGATGCGTCGGTCTGCTTGTGACGCTGTTTGTTTTTGGTCGCTGAAGCTGTGGTTGATTCTATGGGCAAGGAATGCACTGAATCGAGATCACTAGAATCGGATTTCTCCGAAGGTGGCACTGAGGAAGTTGATTTACGGCGCGATTTGTCTGTGGAGCCGCTGCTCACATTGTGAACATGATGATGATGTTGCTGTTGTTGTTGTTGATTATTATGCTGATGGTGATGGTAAGGACCTTGCTGCTGCTGCTGCTGCTGTTGATAGCCATACTGCTGATGCGAGTGGTTGGTATTGTAGTTATTATTATAATTGGAATTGTAATTATTGCGATAATCAAGACGTCCATCTTCTCCAAAGCTATTGTTGTTACTTCCACTTCCACCACCGTTTCCATAAGAGTTAAATCCATGCGAATTATTGTTATGGTATTTATAACGTGATTGCTGCTGCTGTTGTTGTTGTTGTGACACATTATTATTATTATTGCTGTTGTTGTTATTTTTCTGTGCATTCAACACCATATTGTGCGCTCGCGAAGTTGTGCCACAATTATTATTATTATAGCTGTTGTGGCCACTGTTGTTGTTGCTGTTGTTATAATTCGAGTTTTGTGTAAAATGAGTTTCGTCAATGGAAGCGCGCTGCTTCTTTGGCTTCTTCTTTTTGGTAACCACATGAAATTCGGCGGTCTCGGATATCAGCGCATTCATTGACAATAAGTCGATTGCCGAGAATACCGGTGTACCGGCATCTTGACGCTCTACTGTGTTGGCAATCGGAGTTTGCATAATGCTCTCGGATCTTTTGCGTTTCTCCGTCTTGTCGGCTCGTTCCGGCTTTTCAACTTTCTCCTGCTTTTCTGCCTTTTCAACTTTATCAATTTTTTCATGTTTATCCAGTTTTGTATTACCGTCAAGCTTATTATTTGTCAGTTTATCATGCTTATCACTGTCTTTTTCCTTCTCCTTCTCCTTATCTTTATCCTTGCCTTTATCCTTCTCTTTTTCTACATCGCGTTCTTTATCTTTATCCTTCTCCTTACTTTTCTTATCTTTCTTTTCCTTCACCTTGTCCTCACCGCTACTAGCAACGGAACCACTGTTACTACCAGCACCGCCAACACTGCCTTCAGTGCCCAAATATTGCAACTCCTCAGTGCCCCATGAACGTCGCTCGCCTTTACGATTGCTCACAGTGGGATTTGAATTGGTGGCAACCACATTCGCTTGCTTGCCACCGCTGGTTGGCGAAGTGGTTGGCCCTTCCTTGCTGTTACCATCGAAGTTTTTGTTTATATCAGCTATAGAAGCAGAATTATTCTTGCCACCCTTGCCACCACCATTACCTTTGCTGCGCATTGTAACATTATTGCTTTCAGTAGTGGCAGCTGATTGTTTAAGTTCGCCAACATCGATCTTGGCACAACTACGCAACTCCTCCAGTGAATTGCTTTTCTTCATTTTACTTTGTTTCACTTTCTCCTTTTTGCGTTCTTTCTTTTTATTATTTTCGGCGAATTTGTTGCCACCACTACCGCTCTGCTTGGTATCTTCCTCTATGAACTTCAGCAATACTTCGACAGGATCCTTACCGCGGTACCCAGCCTCATTCTCAACATCGACAGGTATGGTGTTGTCCTTTTGTGGCTTCTTCTTAGTTTTGGCCTTCGCCTGCGATTGACCTGCGCTAACAGTAATGCTGCTGCTGCTGCTGCTATTGTGCTGCTGACGTTCGCAATCGTTGCCGTTCTCGTCAGTCTGACGCTGGTGCAGTAGAAATAACGCATAATAAGTTTTAGGTTCTCAATTATTTTGCATTGTATTACAACTTACCGATAATGGTAGTGATTTTGTGTAGCTGCCTATACCGATACTGTTGGTGCCGACACCACCACCTGAATTATTATTTGAATTGCTGATGGAACCACCACTGTTTGCTGTTATTGTTCCGGAAGCTTTTGCTGTAACTGCTGCATTCAAGCTGGCGCCGGCGCCGGCGTTGTCGCCCTTCTCACCCATCACCGATTTAATGGACCGGTATCGCTCGTCTAACGGCATCGGGAGGGAACAGGACGCAGCCGCCGACTTGAGTTTGTTGCCAAGGTTGTTAACTGAAATGGCTACTTCACCACTCTCACACAAACTACCATCTCCGCCATCGATTTGATGAAAACGAATTACTTCGTCTACATAATGATGGGAGTGTGCTGGGGCGAAATCCACACCCTCTCCACGGTGCAAATTTGGACGCGGTATGCGCATATCAATATCCACACGTTCATAATACGGCAAGCCCTTATATTATAATATAATATAACACAACATTACAAGAAAAAATATGAAAAACCTGCTATATTTATTACCTGCCCGCCGTCTTGTGCTTTCGATGGTAAAATTTGCTGCTGCTGTTGAATATCGATCATATCGCCAATATTAATAATATAATCACTACTACCAGTAATGGAATTGGCACTTTTTACTGGGTTATTAACAATACCCGCGCCAGTTGCCATCGTGCCACCAACAGTATGACCACTCGCTGTGGTCGCCATATTTCCAGTGCCTCCAATGACACTTGTCACGCTAGCACCAACACTGTTGCCACTGTCTTTGCTGCATATACCTACTGAATTCGTGCCAGCACTGCCGCTGGTGCCTGTACCACCAGTATTTGCGTTGGGATCACCACCAGCAAGACCAAGAATACGTCGAACAGGTTTATCCGCGTAGGCAGGTGTCTGCTGTTCAATGCTACTAAGCAAACAATTGGCGTTTGGGTCGCTAACAGCTAGACCAACTACGCCGACCAATGTCTTGTTGCTGTTCAAAGAAACTGTAGCACTTTCCACGCCTGGCAAAATACCACGACGCACACGTTTATCCGTATATACGGACGATTGTTGACCAAAGCTGCTTAGCAAGCAATTGGCAACATTGACGTTGCTGGGTAAACTTCCGCCCTCACGTTGCCGTGAAGACACGGACGAGTTTTTCTTGTGACGTGATGTATGATTTTGGCGTCGATAATCGGATGGCAGCTGTAACAGATCTTGCAATGAGCCACCCTGCTTCTGTTGATGACGACTCTGCGAATGCGGATGATGACGATGACTATCTGCACGTGTCGATGTTATGCCCAGATCTTCATTTTCCACCTTCTGCAGCAAATCCTACAATATACATATACATTTTTAATTAAATATTAACTTTTAAAGGTAAATTTAATTTTTGCCAACCAAGAATATTTCGCTTTTATCTTTTTTGTCCTTGGGTGTCTTATAATTGTAGGCCTCGTCGAGTAGTTTTTTTAATTCTGGTTCTTCTAAATCGGAGATATCAGATTTCTGTAATATCGAAGAGAAAATATATTTAAAACTTAAAAACAAATCATAATTCTCTCTATCGGTTAAAATTAGTTTCCAAGTTCTCAAAACGTAAAACAAATCATAACCTTATTATATGAATATAAAGCAGGTATTAGCACTTGATTTTAGTGAAATCCGTTAATTGTTCACATGAAGAAAGAACATTTGAAATTAAGCTACAAAATTTGCTTTAATAAATTCGTATCTTATAATATTCTTTGCACACTAGTTTTGTAATATTTTCTCTTCAACTAACACATTCGATATGAAAAACACATAAATGAATTTGCGTCCTACACATTTAAGTGTTTATTATAATTTCACTATAAATGTTAAGCACAATAAAAATTTATTGATATATGTATGAAAATATAATAAAAAATATATTATTTGATGGTGCGCTGCCCTTGCAGTAATGCGGTTTTTGGTTTGCCTTTAAATCGAAACACTTTACCCCTTTATTTGCTATCGGACGGACATACACCGAACGCCAACGGCCTATATGTGTTTCACCGAACCAAGCATTCCAAACCGTTGTGTTCTATATGTGTTGCTTTTGCTTTTCAGTAATTGGGAGTTGTCGTAACGCTCACCGCTAACGGAGCATTGCGGTTTTCTATGTTTATATGTTTATTATTTTCTATCAGGTGCTGATAGGTAAAATCTAACCACCGAACAGTTTTGACTTAGTTATGATTCTGTTTTGTCACCATTACCACGTAGCCATGTGAATAAGGAGGGAGAGGTAAGGATTACAAACGAAAAATGTTTTGAAACAAATGCTTAAGTATATCATATGTACATGCAAAAAAGTATGTTAATTTGTATGCATGTATGTGAATAAATTAAAAAAAAAATAACAATTTATAAAGTATACCATAGATGCATACGGGCATATGAACAACAAACATTAACAACATTAAATTACTAAATAGAAAATGTGCGTGGAACTCGAGACCAGTAATTACAGAGTTAAACTAAACTATGCGTTGCACAATGTGTCAATTTTGGGTGCAAAGGATTGGATGTCGCTGTTGCGGTCAACTTAGAAATTAGAAATAGTGATTAAAAGGTGAAGGTCAAAAAACAGTGTATATTTAGTTTCCGCCATGGACTCTATAGTTTGAAGTATATAATTGTGTAAAGCATTTGGTTACGGGAAGTGTGCTATAAATTATGCACCAGACACAAATTATAAAAATAGCTAAACTATATTAAAAAATGTATTAAATTATCTTCCATTAAATTAGTAATATTGTATGCAGTTATTTGTCCAATATTACAGTCCATATGACATCGCCTTATCTACAACAATATATATATGCAGATATGTGAACATACTATGTACGAGTATAAGTACGTCACTATCACTTGTTTTTTGAAAGATATTAATAATTAGCGTAAAAAAATTATGACTGTTCTGCGAAATGCAAAAGTTAGATAAATAGATAGGAAAGAATGTTAAAGCTGCAAAAACAACAGATTTTAAAAGTGCATATTGGTATTAGGAGAAAGGTGAACATTTTTAAGGCCACACTATTGATTTCCTACGTTTTTTTTATTAAACTTCATTAGCAGTTATCTTTCCATATAAACTGCTCTGTGATGATGGCCTTCGTCCTCACACATATTTATACATGTTATATATCAAATACGCACCGTTCGTATAAGAACCGCAAACTTAAATTATACATTTACATTAGAGGTTGCGGCAAGTGATTTAATTCTGTTAGTAGCACTACTAGAACTAATGGAATATATGAACATCACAGAATTGAACTTACCTTTGTGTCAGTTGATGCATTTGTATTAGCGTCATCTGATTTTCCAGCATTGGCAATGTTCACAATAGTGGTATGTTCTAGTGAAGAATTTTTGCCGGCGATACCACCTGTATCTGCTGGTGTATTAGATGTGGTATTGTTTGCAGCGGTGGTACCGTTGCCTCCAGCTGACTTGGCGACAGCAGCATCAGACATTGGATTGTTTGGCAAATTGGCGTTTATATGGTCTTTGTTGGTTTTATTTGTTGGTATGAAAGATGTTGGTGTTGGTGTGGGTGTCGGTGTTGTTGTCGTTGAAGTTGTTGTAGTGGTTATTTCACTTAAAGTGGCACCGGCTATGGACACAATAGGTGTGTCAGGTATGATGGTAGCGGCAATCGATGCGGTGACGGATAGAAGAGTCTTACCACTGATTTCATTGTTCATTTTTCCGCATCAGAGGGGGAGGTGGGCAAACAAATGCCATTAAAATAGTGTAATTATTAGTATGTGCTTGATGGTCCGCAAGTCGGAGCTTATGCAAAATTCGTAATATGAATTTTTGCTACAAACGTAAAAATGTACGTTGTGATGTTAAATGTTTCGTGTAATTCTATACCCTGCTCGTTGTTCAAATAAATCGTTCTGTTCCACTGGCGTGAGTAGCCAGGTAGTTGCCCAATGCCGGTGTATCCGCCACGGACGTACGTGGCTATGGCGACGTTTGCGTATGTAACCACAATTGCAGTGCCAGCACTTTGTAACCAATCAATGATTTTGTTTTTGCTTTGTCTGCCAAAGTATTTCTTTTTAATGATTTACTTATTATTTTTTTTTTTTTTTAATTTTTCATTTTACTGTCAAAGATTTGCACTGAAAACCAAATAACACATATCAGAATATTTTCTTTAAGGCTTGTATCATTACTAACCTATCTATTTCCATAATTATATATATAATACATAATAATTGTTTTATTATATTTGTAAAAAGCTCATACTATTCCCGTGAATTTTAAAAACTTTTCATATCATTTTACACGATTTTTCGCTGCGTAACATACACAAAGCAAGTCATAAAAAACAGCGATTTGACAAAAAAAAAACTTCGCCATTTCAATCGCTTAAGCCGACATGCCGCATACTGCAACCACATTTGACTAAAAGAGACAACACTACAATCTAATATGTGAATCGAAGAAAAGCAACAATATGTATGAAAATTTGAAATGGAAACAATGATTACTTTTAAGGTTATAATTTCAGAAGTCTTTTGAAGAAAACTTTAAAATAATTGAAAATTACATACAACCAAAATTTGTAAATAGCATAAAAGATTCACTTTAGCAATTAAATTGAGTAAACATTGTAATAAATAAATACTTAATCTTATCTGTCATACGAGATACAATATTGCAACCCTGTTCTTTTTTCTTTTCGTATTTACGCAAATACACCTTAAATTGGTTTTGAAAAGCGATCGTACAAAATGAGGTAATTTACGGGCAGGTAATTTTTTTTTTTTTTTGGTTCCTTCACAACAAACAACTTTGGTCTTGATTCACAAATCATATTTTATATCATAGTCAAATTACTTTAGACTTTTGTACAATATGCGCATGACTTTCATGAGATTGCCTCATCTTTCACAAAGTAGAAGTTTTGAAAACACGTCATATGCAATAGCTTGAACCTCAGAATTTAATATTCAAACTCATTTAGCTTATCCTTTTCACAATTTTCCGTTAGCGACATGAGTTCACTTATATCAACCATTTTACGTCAAGTATATTTATAATTGTAGTAAATCATTTTACAAAAAATACACTACGTACAGTGTTGAATGCACAACTTTCAGCCGATCGGTAACTGCTACGCACAAAATCCTACATACACTTACTTCGTCGTTTTAACTACTTTTCTGCCCGCACTCTAATCCTTTTCTTACATTTACGTTTCTTCATTCACGCCGTATTTCCAACTTTTTGTTCTGCTTTGAACATTTACACACACTGCCACTAATGCTTCTTCTACATTTTTTTCATTGTGCCTTAGCCAGTGAAAATTTCAACGCATTTTCTGCATCAACACGTTCCTTTCATAACTTGCTTTTAGTTTTTTCAAGTTTTTTTAAGTCAAATAAATATTCTTTGTTATTTTTTAACAATTTTCACTAAGTTTTAATGCACGAATTTGTCTGCTCAAAATTCACAAGGACTGTGACCAGAAAATCTATTCGAGGTTTTTTCGTTTCGTTTCAACCTCGCAATGAACGAGCAAATTTCCCTACAGAGTTGCAATCAAAAGTTCTCAACATTAAATTTATTTAAATTCTGAAAATGGGATTTATGCAGAAAAGATTTATAGAAAGCGCATACGACATACGCATAAACTATGCTAGTTTTTTTAAATTTAATTTCTCCGCACTTATTATTCCTTTCGTTATTTAAAAGGTAAAAAAATCGGAGATTAATTTGCACCTAATTATTGAAATGCCGCCACCCTGACAGTAATATTTTCAACTTTGCTGCGCCGTACACTGAACGTACTTCTCCAAATTTGTTGTAGAAACTCTTTCAGAAAGAAAAAATCTGGTAGAATTAAAAGTCCAGTAAACTGCAGTTTAATGCGTCCAGCATTTTATAATTGCATTCCAAGAAAATAAAAGTTCAAAATAAAAATATCATATATTTAGTTGTTTTAATTTAAATAGAGTCCAACTAAGATCATTTTTACAACAAAGTGTGTCGGATCTATGTATATTTGCAATTAACATTAGTAATATCGTTGGAATAGTCATAATTAGTTCTAGCGGTTTCGGAAGGGTCTTCTCAGTCTAAATATACAATACAACCGTTTTTTATAGTAACGTTGGCATACAAGAAGTTGCAGTAAATCCAGAGAGTAATATCATGGCGCTGACAGAACACGATAATGTATTCCTTTTTGTTCCAAATCTAATTGGTACGTATTAATGTAATGTACACGTAATTGTAATGCAACATTACATGTAGGTAGGTGGCATGATAAACGTAGAATGACACGTTAATTCAATTAACCTGCCTTAGATAATTTTTGTAACTATGCACATTTTTCGAATACTTATTGATTTTCCACATGTATATGAGGTAACTAAGTTATTTGTTGCTCTTTGCAGGATATGCTCGCATTATACTAGCGTTGATAGCTTTCTGGTGCATGTCTACTAATTATGTGGCAGCCGGATGGTGCTACGTCATTAGCGCTTTACTAGATGCCGTGGATGGGCATGCGGCGCGTGCATTTAATCAAAGTAAGTATTATAAATTAAATTTGTTTTTTAGTGTAAGTATGTATAAATTCAAAAGATCATATGCTATCATTTGATAAAAATTAATAAAGATAAAAACAAAAAAAATAATCTATATAAATTTGTATTTGCTGATTAGGAATTTAATCTAAGAATTGTTTGCTATTTTCATGGTTAAAACGTAAAATTTTAATAAAATTCAAAAGTTGTCTTATCTGCAGAGAATTACTTTTTCATATCACTATGCAATACAATTGCATATAAACACGTCATACTTGTTTTTAAATTTCTGAACAACATATGGAAAGTGCAAAAGTCATCAACTGATCTCTACTGTAAATAGTATTAAGTATAAACATATTAAACACACATTTTATTTATTTTCTTAGGCACACGTTTCGGTGCGATGTTGGATCAATTGACTGATCGTTGTGGCACTATGGGTCTTCTGGTGACGCTCAGCTATTTTTACCCCAATTATATGTTCTGGTTCCAGGTCTCAATTGCCATTGATATTGCTTGTCATTGGCTTTATATGCAAACGTAAGAAAGTGAAAGTTAAAAATATATCTATATACTAATTGATAAATTTTTCTAGGAGCGTCATGGTAGGAAAAACATCGCACAAGTCATTCGACGTCAAGGAGAATATAATAATGCGTACTTATTATCAGAAAAATGTGCTTACATTTATGTGCTGCGCCAATGAACTCTTTTATGTTTGCCTGTATCTTTTATATTTCACTTACGGGCCATTAAGTAAGTTGATACAACATGTCATGAGTCAAATTGTTGAACACTTTACAAACATATTTTTTTTTTAACCTACAGTCTTTGGAATGTCCTTGTTCAAACTTTTGGCTATCCTCATGGCGCCATTTGCTCTACTAAAGTCTTTAATCTCCTGCTTGCATGCTTATGTAGCCAGTATTGACTTGGTCGCTTTAGATATGCGAGAACGTGCTTCAAAGCGTGAGAAGGAGGAGGGCAAAAAGGCAGAATAATTCTACCTGTTGGATTCTTCGAAATAATTTTGTGATGTATATAATTTTATACAAATTTATATATCGATCATTTGCGCGTTTCGCTAAAATATTTATTGTTAATATTATGAGTGTTGTTTAGTCGTATTTAATTTAATTTATTTTGTATTTAAAATGCAATATTTTTTCCTTAAATTTAAATAGTTAATTTCTATTATTTATTCTAAGGCTTAAAAGTGTACCTACATAATTAGTTATTGAACTTCATATATTATATCGCATTGAGGCCACCTTTCTTAAAAAAGGGTAAACAAATTAATGAGAACATTAATTAAACAAAATCGTAGTAGTATTTTTATTGTGACTAAGTGAATAATAGACATAATATGTTCAAGAAATGTAATTGAAAAAATTAACATTCTCGTTTCATATTAACAAAATAACTGCATGGAACAAAATTAATCATTATCTGTAGACGTTTAATGTTAAAATAATTGTAATTTATTGATGATTAAAAAACGATATTAAAATGTAATATATGCTGTGAAAAATTTATGAATTTCTTCCAAACAACTAAATTGAATGTAATTGAATTTAGCGAAGTTTTGAAAGAGTTCAAAATTGGAGAGCCATATATAGAGTATTTGTATGTTCAATTTGCTAAAATATCTGAATTCATGAATGTAACTCACATTTTATGCTTAATGCACATTTGTTGTGAAAAAAATCTTCAATTCGTATATATAAATCTATAATAAACAACACTGAATGTCTCAAATTCGTTTAAAATAGAGTATTCTGGGAGAATAAAGTGAGGAAATTGATATACAGAAGTAGGAGACAATGAGATTGGAGGAGAAACTTATGAACCTTTGTATATTTCTTCTACTGGTATAAACATTCCAAGCTTTTATGTAAAAGCAAACTAACTTTGATTATCCTTGCCATGGTCAACGTCGAAGCTACGAAGTTTGGAAGGTTTTTACGTAACTGTCGCTACTCTTACATGCGACAAAATATATTAAAAATAAATCCGGAAAGTAATAGGACTGAGTCAATTTAAAAAAAATTGTACCAATCATTACAATTATTTGAAACTTTCAAAATAGGCTCCGTCTACGTCGATTTAGCAATGACAGCGCGATTTCCAACCTGGAAGGCGTCATGGGAGGCAATCTCCGGAGTAGCCTTGAGAGCCGAGGTGCATACTTTTTGGATCTCCTCCGTCGTCTCAAAATACCTTACTTTCCGGGCAAACCCTGTACATATGCGCGCATATTTCAGTTGCACAAGAAGTTTCTAATTAATCACTGAATATACCCAACGAATCAGCTGTTTGAAGTTGTTTTACTCACAGCTGATATCTTACTAGCCATACAAATTTCTATATTTACATAAATTTTTTAGTTAAAAAATGTTTAATATTTGTAATTAAAGCCAATATGGTGTCTATACTTTCAAGAGTAAAAGACGTAATAAAATACAGCGTGATGTATGCCTGTCTTACGCACTGTACTTTCGAATATGTCGGTGATTTTGTAGTGGTAAGGTGGAAATAGAAATATGAGCTCAACTTGTATAAATGACCCATTTTCAGTGCAACGGTCCATCAATGGAACCTACATTACATTCGAAAAACATCCTGCTGACAGAACGCATATCCACACGTTTTCACAATCCACGACGAGGGGATATAATCATTGCTGTATCTCCCACTGATCCCAAGCAGTTCATTTGTAAACGCATTGTAGGGATACCTGGAGATCGAATCGTTTTGAAAAATAACACAAGACCAATAGAAGCTGATATTGACGCTTTAGTAATAAATAAAAAACAAAAAGTAAATGAATTTCAAGATGAATATGTGCCTCGTGGTTACATATGGATTGAAGGTGACAACAGTGAAAACAGTTCGGATTCACGCTACTATGGTCCAATACCATTAGGACTTGTGAAAAGTCGAGTAGTCTGTCGACTTTGGCCGATAAAGGAAGCACGTATGTTATAGGCACAAAGTTTAATGAGAATTTACTTTCTCACAAGTAGTGAATATACTATTGTTATTTCTGTAAGTTTACAAATAAAATACTTGACAAAAAACCTTAATCGAATCTAGTATTTTTGTATAATAAATAATTGTGTATAAATATATTTTTACATAATAAATAAATTAATACTTTTATTTAAAAAATATTTTGAAAATTTGTATGTGTGTATGTATGTGTATTACATTAACATTAAAAATGTTGGATAAACAAAAATCATGCATCTGGCAACTACAAAGTAAAGAACTTGCGCGTGTTGCCTTTGTTTATCACATACTTTAAATAAAGTTAATAATAAAGAAAATAATAATACTATCCTTTTAATATTTGTAATAATGACTACAAACGTTAATATACGGCTAGCTATTGATCGTGTCAATATGGGTTTGTTGGCACAAAACCAAACAAGGGCACCACGCCTTTACACACCCGGCGAAGTGGTCACTGGTCAGTTTGGCTTCATGAAGGGCCATGGCACTTATGTTGAAGGCGAAGATATTAAAGCATCCGTAGCTGGAGTGATGGAACAGGTGAACAAGCTAATTTCTATAAAACCACTTAAGAGCCGATATGTAGGTGAAATTGGAGATGTTGTGGTTGCGCGCATTACTGAAGTACAACAACGACGTTGGAAAGTGGATACGAACTCACGTTTGGATTCCGTATTGTTATTGTCTTCTGTAAATTTACCGGGCGGCGAATTGCGACGCAGAGGTGTTGAAGATGAACAAATGATGCGTAAATATCTACAAGAGGGTGATCTTATATCGGCTGAAGTGCAGAATATTTTTGATGAAGGCACATTATCGCTTTATACACGGAGTTTGAAATATGGCAAATTATCACAAGGAGTACTTGTTAAAGTCTTTCCGTCACTAGTTAAGCGACGTAAGACGCATTTTCATAACTTGACATGTGGTGCATCCATAATTCTTGGAAACAATGGTTTTATATGGATATCGCCAACTGTGAATAACGAAGCTGATGGCGGTGATGGTGGCTATGCGCAGAATTTGAATGAAGTAATACCACGAGCAGACCGAGAGGTAATTGCACGTTTGCGGAATTGCATTCTAGCTTTAGCGCATTGCAAAATGATGCTTTATGACACAAGCATCCTGTACGCATATGAGGAGTCCATGAAGTACGAAGTGCATGAATTGCTGCAGCAAGAGGCTATATTTGATGTGGCCTTTCTAACACAACATCGTTTACGATTGCAAGAAGAATAAGGTGGGTGAATATCTACAAATTTAGGCTAAACACATTTGTTTATATAAATAAATTTAAACATTTTTATTATAAATACAGACTTTTTATTACATTATGAAATACTGTACACAGACAAATTTACTTAAAATAAATTTTGAAAAATTAAATCCGGTTGTGATAGGGTTTTCCGGAGTCGCTGCACACTTATGCGTTTCCTCCGCCGCTCGACCGGGCATCTATATCATGGAATTAGTAGGCGAAAACCGTAAATTCAAACATTTCTTTATTAAAAAAAAATTAGAAAAGAAGGGAACAACACAATACACACAGATGTAATATATAAAATCAATATTCATAACTTACTCGAATATACGACTATGATATTCGATCATTATTTTAACACAATCTGCTAGCAATTGGCCCTCCTTAATTATCTCCTGCAAGTCCGCGGTATTAGCGCCCTTCTGTAGGGGATGGAAAATTGTTGGTGTTATAGATATGGCAAGTGTATCGGCGCTGATTTGTTGTAGAGGCACTTTCGTCAGCCTTAAATTAAAAAGTATTCGGTTTATAAAAGAAATATGAAATAATAATTAATAATTATTTACTTATTGAAATGTTCAAATATGCAATTCATTGTATCACGATTGACTTCCGGCAAAGTTCGAATAAGTTTTTTCAAGATCTCGATTTTCGTTGTCAAATCGGTCAGTACTGTAAAGAGATTTAATTAATAAGTACAATACGAACATATCTTCAAAATTACTCATAATTTTATAAGAAAACCAACACTTACACCACTGATTCGGTTTACCAATAAAAGTTTTCGCTTCATTCGCGCTCACCAGTGGGCTTTTAATTTCGCGCAAAAATAATTTGAGCAAGCCAGTTAATGTATGGATGTCTATATTCGGTTGCCTTAATGACTCATAATCATTTGCATCAATACGAAAGCGCAAAGTTTGAATTTTATTATAATCCCCACACTGTCGATATATGCCCTCGATGGGTTCCGAAGCCTTGCGATAGCGTTCATAAATTAAATCACAACAGTCCACAACGATTTTCGGTACGGTTTTATGGATCTCATGTTTCGAGACTTTTTCGATATCTGTGTCGAAACAAGGTTCATCTAGTTTGACGAAAAAAGTAAATTTGGAAAGCATTAAAATACATTTTTATTTCAATAAATTTAGATTTAGGGCAGCTTTGCACTATACACCGCTGGTTATCACTAACCAAAACAAGGTCAGTCCATTATCAAAAAGGGTTGGCTGCCTTTCTCCATACAGCCTGTCGATAAACGCAATTTTCCTATATTTAACATACTATATGCATGTGTTTGGAAACTTTATCTTTGTCGTGTACGCATAGTTTCGTATCTACGCATATGTGTAAATATATTCATTTGTACTATTTTTATTATATTTTAACTTCTTCCAAATATTGCAAAAACTCTTATCGTTATAAAGCGATATCAATAGAAATACTGATTAAATTTACAGCTGCTATATACTGAATATATAGAAGCTTTGTACATGCTTTATTCATTTTAAATGTTATAATTGAATAAGTTATTTTCTTTGTTTTTGCAGAAAATAGAAAGTATTAAGCCAAAAGTATTTAAAGAATTTCTTTAATAGCCGGTAGGGAGTTATATTATTTTTAAGTGTAAACTCTTTATTGATCTATTGCCCAAAAATTAGCTAAAACTAGTTTTAAACCTTAAAGAGACGTTTATCCATTTAATTTTATTTCCATTTCATTTCTAATACAAGTTTCTACTCACCATTGTAGATATTTTGTTCCTTTAAAGTTGCGATACTGGGGCGTTGCTTAAACCAATTCGACAAATTCATCCACTTCTCCAACTTTGAAGGCTGCACAGACGCTTGCGGATTTGTATTTGCCTGCGAACCTTTCTTACGAAAACTGCTAAGTTTTCGTTTATCGGACGCCTTGAACTGGCCCAAATCTTCTACGCGACGTATAAGTTCTTGTATGCGCGTGGACAGATCTTTGGCAACTGTTCGTTCAGCTTGCACTTGCTGCTCCAATTGGGTAACACGTTGTTCTAGTTCTGTGATACGTCGTGAACAATACCCTTCACAGTACAGACTGTCTAGGCTGCGCTGTTGGTTACGCTGAACCACTGGCAATTCGCTTGAAGACTTACTACTGTTTGTGGAGCTATCAAAATGCACTGTAGTCGGCGATATAATATCGACAGATTTTTCCTCGACCCTCAAACGCGACAAATCGCGTGTGCTCGAACTTTTCAGTAGCGCCAGTTTGTTAATAAAACGCGGCTCCTTTAGATAAATGACGGCTTCTTGTCGTTGGCGACCAAATGCAACTTGTTGCTCTGGGTTGTGCTGATAGTAGTGTTGTTGCTGTTGTGTACGGGTATGACTCGGTGTACGATCGCGAAAGTAGTGGAGAATGGTTTTGTTGCGCCTCTCATAAACCGCCTGACCCGCAGCGCCAATTAATATGCCCGCTGAATCGGGCGTGCCAGGAGTGACTGGCGTTGTCGTTGCTACATTGTGGCGACTGTGACTGCTATTGCTGCTACTGCTCGTTTGCATATTAAACAGCATTCAGCATATAGTCGGAAAGGAAGGAGGAGAAAGAGTTTAAAAAATCACATATGGTTGCAAAATGCACGTCGAATATGTAAGCATGTGTACACACATGTGGTTGTTCATATATATTTATTTACGTAGAATATATTGTAGATATTTACTTTCTGACTTGGACGCGTAATTCAAACCCGATATTTTTTATCACACTTTGCGTATTCGCCACTACTTAGATGGAGTGTATAACTGCATACGTTCATATGTATAATAATTTAGATAACATTACACACATACATGCATTTACATATAGCACTTGTACATTTAACAATTTGTATATTATTTGTTATTAGTATCAAACTAATTCAGCGCGAGTCACTGCACCGCAAGGCATTCGTTTACAATATTTCGCCGTCAAAATAAACATATAATATATTTACTTCTTTACGGATTAAACAGTAAATTCTTTTCAGCTTATTCATTCACATACATACACGTACATATGTACGTATATATGTTGTACTTCGCGTAAATTCTCTGCACGATCCCTCCCTACGACGTCAGAGGCTATCGATTGTAAATAGGTTTGAACAATAATGCGTGTGCGATTCCCAATACGATTGACTAGACTGCGGTGATGACGCTCTTCCCTTCAAGAGCACCTAATTACTGTGTTTAGAAACTCAAATTGCATGAAAAGAATAGCATTTAAGGCTTTGTAATCTTATCTATGTGCCGGTGGTGAGCAACGCCTACGTTGACGCTACTTCAAACGGCGTTGGAGAGACCGTACTGTCTCCATATATCGACGCTTTTTTTTATTAATTGAAAGAGAGAGAAGCTAAAGCAATGCACATTTCTTAAATATTTATATTTTTTAATTGTAGCCACAAAAGATACGTTTATGCGTTGAAACTTTGTTATTAATGGCTCGTAAACATACAAGTTTTTGCAATATGATTAGTTTCAAACAAATCGATTGAATAAATAAATCGTGCGCTGGTCACAATATAGATATTATAGGTTTTCCACATTCATTTAAGACACTTTACTGTTAATAGTATTTTCCCGCCTAAAAATTCAAAATAAGCGTTTGTCACCATATCCCTAGCGGAAATCGCAGTCATCAGTTTCCTTTTACAGAGAACGTGTAAAATTTTACGTTCTCTGCCTTTTCTATCAACAGTTTGAATAACACTAGAGGATTTTTCAAAAAGTTCGCCGAACGAATACGGCAGCACTATCAGCTGAGCTGTTTACAGAAACGTTTTCTGCTTATCTTTATGTTTTCCTACGTCCCAATATTTTGACGTTTGCTTTTTAATAAAAATTTTTCAGTCTATTCTACAAAAATATGCTCAAAATAACAAAGAAATTTTCATAAATACATTTAGTTGTGAATGTACGATATATTTTGCATCGTTTGCAAAAAACAATCATTTCCTGACGTCAATTAACAGCTGAGCGAAAACTGGTGCGAAGTGGAATTCCATTAAAAATATATTTTTTTATGTATCTAGAACTGAACATCTATTGAACATTGCATATATTTGTAAGCAACAGGTAAGCAAAAAATTTTGCATACTCCACGCTATAGAGAAGTACAAATACAAACTTATCTGACTAAGCAAAAGCGTCATTTCAACTGAAGGCACGTAGTTTGTCGGTATTTGTTTTTGCACACTTCATTAGCACGTCATCGACTATTCTGCTAATATTGGTATTTACTTGGAGAGCTAGTGATAGTACGCTTTATCACTTCTTGGCGTTAAAGAATTATTTTTCACTTGATTACTTGCAGTTAAAGTAAAAATAAGCCGGAGATGCTAAAATTTGCTGGACAAGGCATTGCGCCGCGCATAGTTGCTGGCTTGGCAGGTATCACACAAAGTAGTTGCCCACATGTAGTTCCGGGGGTCAGTACGGCATTGCAAAAGTTCATATCGCAAAACCACTCTTATAACCGTAAAGTGGATGTCAAGGACCACTACGAATTTGATCAAAAGGTTAGTGGAAATTTTAAATATGCAAACAACAGAACAATTATGCAATCAAGATATTTTCTTACAGGTAATAAACAATGACAATCCGGTTGTTGTAAACTTTCACGCAGAATGGTGTGATCCATGCAAAATACTTACACCAAAAATGAGCGAACTCTTAGATGATTCTGAAGAGATCGACTTGGCTACCATAGATGTGGATACAAACTCTGAATTAGTAGAGACCTTCGAAGTAAAAGCAGTGCCTGCTGTACTGGCGTTCCGTAATGGCGTCGTCGTTGATAAATTCATTGGGCTAGTGGATGCAAATAGTATAGAAAGTCTAATCAACAAGTTGAAACGCAAGAAACAACAAGCCGACGAAGCAGCCGAGAGTGCGAAAGATAAATAAGTTACCCAATGACACTTAGTCTCAAAAAGTTACTTTCACTCATATTTCAAGCGTGCTGGATAAGTGGTAAACAACGAGATGAAAGAATATTCGTGTATTTCGTATGTAAGTTTTTATTTACACATTGTATTTTTCGGGTAGACTTAGTATACAATTTTACATTCATCACGATGAACATTGTATTTTCTCTTAATTATTTTGACGTTCGTAATACGATTCTATAATAATGTGCGATATTAACATATAAAATATAAACAAATAGGATGTGGCAATATTATACCCGACTCTCAAACAGACAAGATATTTTCAGTAAATATTTTGATTATTAATTGAATTTATTCAGCTGTTCTGTGCAATTTTGAAAACGCTTAAATTCTTCTACTCTTCACAATACATACTATAAAATGAAATTATTACCATGTAAGAAATAACTCATTAATGAAAACGTTTCAATAGTTTTATTTTTAATAAAAGCGTTAGCGATACCATAACAATTAATATACGAAAAATCTTTATTACTCGAAATTCCTGTTAGCTGATCATCAAACGATATACGCAACTAAAGAAATACAAATCCCGCGAGCCAAATTATACTCTAACTAAAAGTTGTATAATAATATTCAACGAAAAATGCCGTTATTATCATCTAACGAGCTAATTGTATAATTAAAGCGGCGCACATCTCGAAAAATTCCATTGTATGGTGACCTGTAGGCTGTTGCGGCATTGCACCCTGTACACTCAACGGCGGTGGTGTCAAACTTTCCAGTATAACGTCATCGCCTTGTTCAACCTCTTCGTTAGTTAAAGATTTAAAATCCAGCAAGTAACTCTTGGAATCCACTTGATATAGCTGCAAAGACATCTTCGAGTATTTGCCTGTTTTGAGGTTTTGACGTCGCACACGCACATGATATGGATTGATGATCTTCCACTCATAGTCTAGAGCTTTCATGGCACGATACACTTCTTGCATGATGTCGTTAGGTTTACTTTGCGATCTAATACCCAAATGCCATTTTGCACGTTTGATGGGTGTGCCACGCGCTGCTTTTTCGGGGAAGGCACCGCCGCCCGATGCCTGCACCGACATGGCCAATTGACGTTCGCGCATCGGTGCAATACGTTCAGGATGTGGACGCATGGCGCTGTTTGGTCCGCCTGGAGTTGACGTGCCCGAGCTGTTGCCGCCGGCAGTGGTTACGGCAGTTGGTCCAACTGGTTCGGCACGCTCACTGGGTGAGTGGGCGGCAGGCGGTGGTGAACCAGCTACGAAAAAGTTGTTGATTTCCGTCTTTGCTGCCTCGTCAGCGAAACGTTTGTTGTCGATAATTAAATGATAAGCGATAGCCAATTGATCGTGTGGATCGCCACTGAGCAATGCATTATGCACTTCCGTCTCTTTAACGCCAAATTTCCCACAAACTTCGGCAACGGCAACAGTGTCAATTACATTCGAATCTTGCTCAATCGAGGACGGGAAAAGATACGAAGGTAGTTCCTTTTGAAACCATTCGTGCTTCTTAATCTCTTCCATGGTAGCGCGTTTGAGTGGATCTACTTGTAACATCTGGCACACTAAATTGACCACCTGCTTATTCAGGTATTCTGGTATGGGAAAAATACCAGATTTGATTTTTCGGAAAAGCGTTGGAACATGTTCGTCATCGAATGGTAGCGTGCCACATAGTAGTGCATAGAGAATGACGCCGCATGACCATATATCGACTTCTGGACCAGCATACAGTTTTCCAGATATTACCTCAGGCGCGGCGTAGTTGGGCGAGCCACATGAAGTACGCAAGAACTCGCCATCTAACATCATGTTGGACAAACCGAAGTCTGCGATCTTTACATGTAAATTGTGATCGAGCAACAAATTTTCTGGCTTCAAATCGCGATGTACAACCATATGGCGATGACAATAGTCTACACCGGATATGATCTGCTGAAAAAAGCGACGTGCTTCATGTTCCTGCAGTTTTCCATGTTTAACAATGTAATCGAAGAGTTCACCACCGCTCACGTATTCCATAATCATAAAAATATCAGTAGGCGTGGATATGACCTGTAAAAGTGAAAGAAATATACGTTTTTTAAATATATTCAGATGACGCAAAATAAAATAATGATCACCCTTGTTGACCTTGGTGAAAGTCTAACTTATAGTATAATGCAAGTATATATACCTGATAAAGCTTAATGATGTGAGGATGCCGGAAGAGTTTCAAATTCTGTATCTCTCTACGAATTTTACCGACAACGTCAAGACTTTTAATCTTCTGTCGATTTAATATCTTGACCGCTACCTTATGGTGCGTCATCTGATGCTCACCAATTTTCACCTTACCAAAGGTGCCTGTGCCGAGCGTTGCGCCTAGCAAATAATGGCCAATTTTAACGAGTGGTTGTGGGCCACTACCAGTGGCCGCAGCTTCTGCCGCGGCAGCACGTGATTGTGGCATAACGAAGATACTTTATTGGGAACGGGTAAAATAGTTTTAACGTAGATGAAGACTATGTTATTCTCCCACTTTACTCTGGGTTTTCGCTTTGCGACTGAGGTCACGTATGCAAACAACCAAACACACAAGCTTTTAGCTTCTTTCGAAATTATAATATACGTTTTCTCAGCACCACTTCCACTTCCTTATCGCACTATTTGCCTTTTGATACTTAAAATTCTTCGCCACTGCTGCGAATAAGCGCTGCTAGGGCGACTGCTGCGTATACAGGAAAATTGTCTTCAACAAACATTTAAATACGTTTACTGGCACTTTGTAAGCTGTTGAAAGGCTTGGCCACAAATATTTGGCTATAATTCGATTTTAAGAGCAATTGACGCAATTATGAATGTTTTTCACGAAGGTAAAATTTTCGCAATGACGAATGAAAACCAGAAAATTTTCCGAATGTTTTTGACAAATGAACGAAAGACAGAATGAAAACAAAGATTGTTGAACAACAGGGTGTCTTATTTAAATTTTTTGAGAGGGAAGTGAATAATATAGTAATAAAAAATAGATTGACAAAAATTCTTTAATTTAATAAATTGTTTTAAAAATAATAATTTTATTATTTAAATATAAACAAACATGTATTTAGAATGACTGTAGGTGTCGAGCAAACATCAGAAAATGAATACCATAGAAATCACAAAAATTATACACGTTATTTGCAGTGACTTTCTTAAATATATTGATGAACGCGAAAATAATTGCTTTAATTACGTTGTTTAATTTTAAAATGTTATTGTAAATAAATTAATAAAATTAAACAATTCAATAATAAGTTAATCGGTAGGTGTATTCGGTTATGGGAGCAAATTTTCTAGCACCATCGTTCTCTCAGCTTTAGGGATTTGCTTGTGTGTGTTAATCTGCCACTGCTGCTGCTGTCATTTGCTGTTGAGTAGTTCAGTTTATTTCGTTTGGTCTCGTTCACGTAGTTCGTTTCGGATTTCTGTGTAATTTGAGAGTTTTGTGCTATTCACTCATAAATTTCATAAAATGTTTATAATTTTAGAAGAAAGTTAAATGATATGTAAAAAGGTATATCCTCAGTGTGCATAGCTACAGTCCAGTGAAAATAAAAGTGTTTTTAAAATCAGGCGTGGGAAAGAACTTGAAGGATCTGCATTTGCGCGCAGCGCAGACAAAAACACGAAACAGCAGAAAAATAATCCAACGTCAGCAAATTGGATGCTAGCGGTAGTTACAAATGCGCAAGATGCGCTGTGCTTAAATATTTTTTTACGAAAATAAATAATTTATAGTGATTTTGCCTTAGTAGGAAAAAGTGAAAAATATAATAGGTGCTTCGGCCGCGAAGTTAAATAAGAATTTGTCATTGTTTCCAAAGTGAGTGATAGTGTGCGTGTGTGCTAAGTGCAGCGAGTAATTGTGCGGTGTCGGTGCAAATTTAAATAAATTAATTTAAATTGAGTTGTTTAAAAACAATGCGCGTAATATCACTTACGCCTGCGCAGGCAATGTGCGCCAGCTTTATTAGTTTTATCGTAATAATGACCAGCATACCGAAAGTCATTGGTGCAAACGCTAACTCTACTGCTGCTGTCGCCGACGTCACTGCTGCTGCTACGCCAAAATCTGCGGCACCACCTGTGGCAATTGTGGAAGACGAGTCATTTATTACGCATCCTCCGCCACATTATCTAGACAATGGTGAAATCAGCGCACTTTTCGGAAAGCTGCAAGATCTCTTTCCACATTTAGCTACAAAATATTCCATTGGCAAAACGGTGAAAGGACGTCAAATGCACGCGCTTGCGTTGACTGCACGCAGTGAAAATGGCAAAAATGTTGATTTGCTGCGTCCATTGATTAAGGTCACCGCAAATCTACATGGCGATGAGACACTCGGCAGACAAATGGTTTTGTTTCTGGCACAATATTTGACATTGAATTACGCAAATGTGCCGGAGGTGCAACAATTGTTGAATACAACAGAAATTCATCTATTACCCAGCTGTAATCCAGATGGTTTTGCGGCAGCGAAGGTAAGTGAAACTTTTATAATTATGCGCAATAATACTTTCACCAGATAATAAAAAAATAGCCTACAATGATGTATGTACATTTTAATGATTTTACATGCAGTAATGTTCATACATTAAATCCGAAAGATTTACATACATATATAATATATTTTATTTAACGTCTGTCAATTTTGCAGCCATGCAGGGAAACCCAAAACAGATGTTTTATAAAAGAATGTATAAAAAGGCATATGTGTGTTTTCTCAGAATTATTTTGGTTAAAAACATCTTTAATTCTGTCAACAACTGCATGTGCACTAAATGGATTCGTCTTAGCAACATGTTGCCTGGCAACAAAAGTTCTTAACACAGCGCAATGTCCCAATAGTGAAGTTTTTTTTAATGATTTATCAAAATGAAGTAATTTTCAAAAGCGTTTTGTGAAGTGTGCTGTGTGTGGACATACTTGTACATATGTACATATATGCATATTATTATACATACATATGTATGTATCTCAATACTTGCTAAACATTTTAATTGATGATTTCATATAAATGGTTCAATTGGCGTAATTTTTCAAGCTTTTAGACTAATGTTAAATTGTTAATAAATTTTTAACTTTCTTTCGTCTATCTTATTTTTTATCTTTTTTTACTTTCCTTTTTCTTAAAAATTAAGTTATGACACATATTTTAAACATATTTATCCGAATCAATAAAACCGCAACAAAAATATGCTTTAAAATAAACCGCGTGAGATATAAACGGCGAAAGATTTCGCCTTGCGAATTTTATGGAAAAATATGCATATGTGATAAGGTGCGGTTTCTAGTACGAATTAGCATAGCGAAACGAAATAAAAGTTTCATCAAACAAACCTTTTTTTTAATATTATTCTGATTACTATATTGATTGTATATTATTATACACCCATTCTATGTTTTTTATGTAGGTTTTTATTCATCTACTCCAATTATAATAATATTGTTATTTTACATTTACATATGACAATTCTAAGCTTTTGATAATCGCTAAAAAACATGTCAAGTACTACGGTGAATAATCTTAAAACGAGTTCTTAGTATTAGCGAGAATTTTCATCCATACTACCACACAAACTCATTTAAAGAAGAATATACACCTATGTATATGTAGAAATATATAAACACCCGCTTGCGATAAGCTAGGCTGAGTCGAAATAAATTGATGTTCGTGTGTTTTTTTTATTTATTATTTTCCACATGATCACTTAAGTTTTTTTTGTATTTGTGCATATGTAAATACCATATATTATATTTCCACTAAATGAGAGTTCAGCGCAGTTGAATCTTGTCAAGTCGTCAGTGTGAAGTGTTATCTTCTTTCAATAACAACCTTTAATGACTACCGTGTAAGAACGGGGAAGTCGTTCCGATAACAAACCACACTACATACTTGCATACATCGGTATATTCATTTGTATGTACATACCTACAGTGAGTTCCCAAGAACAAAAGCCGTAAACAATGTATGAAATAATTGAGAAAAAACAAAAGCGGCAGAAACTGTGACTGACAACAATCACTCTCATGCATGTCGACAACACGTATGTACATACCCATAAACATCAAGTATGTTGCTGCTGGAAATATGTCACGTGTCGCTACCTCTCGATAGTGGAATGAACTGTAGATAATTGCAACGAAGACATGCCAACATCAGCTGAGTATGCGCCCCAGAGGGTGTGCATACATTTTATCATCACTTACAAAATGACTTTGTGCTAAAAGTACAAAACAAACAAACAAAGAGAAAACAATCCCATTTTACCACTTGAATTATGGTAGGCGACAACCAAGTTCAATGTTTGTTTACCGGTAACAAGACTTTGCCAATATCTTTTTTGACAATTTCGCTTCTATTTGCTCTTGTTGCATATTTTTATTTAGCTCTGAATCATCTTCATGCAATAATAACCGGCAAAACTAGTTAAAGGTTGTGTTTATTGAGGCCGGTCGTTTGAGGCTGGCCTCCGTTGTTGCCGGCATGGTGTACATATGTATGTGTGTATATATTCTTCTGTTGTTATTTATTATTATTTTTAATATCTTTTAGCGATCTTCTGCTGCTCGTGATTCATTCGCACCTTTACGGTTTCTTGTTGACGCTTTTCAATTCTTACAAACGCCCTTTGCATTTTCAACTGAGTGGATTTTGACACCTCATTGCTTTCGTGTGATTCTTTACACATCAATATTTTTAAAATTTCCTTTTCATTTATGTGTTTTCACGTGAAACCAAATCGGTCAACATTTCTTCCAATATTGGTACACCTTTTTCTATTTTCGTGCGAAGTTTGATCTCCGTATGTCAATTAGTTTGTTTAAGACGCGAAAGGTTTTTTTTTAATTAAGTCTTTCCGGTTGTATGATGCCAAGTTATTATCTTTCGGTGTGCATATTTTTACAAATATCTAAATTCCACTTTGCAAACTGAATATCTTCGTTTCTTTTATGTATTTATTTTTTGTATGTATACTGTTTCCGCCTTTTTGTCGTTTACTCTCTTCATAACATTTTAATGTTTCGAATAATTTGCGTGATATTTTCATATTTCTTTGTTTTTTTTTTCATAAGCACTGCCTTTTACTTTCTCAGCTATCTGCATTTATAAAAGCCCCCTATTGTGTTTTACTGAGTAGCATTTGAGTCATGCTAAAGCAATTTCGGTTGTAATTTTGCTGCAATACAATCACTTCTGGCGTAATTGTTCGAATTGTGCCATTTTTCGAAAATGAATTTTTCTTTTGAAAGAGAAATTAAAGTACATGCGATGGTTTAGAGACTTTAGAACCTCTAATCACCATGCGATTATCGATAAACCTGGCTAACCGCTATTAAAGGCTTGTTTATTGCACTAATCCCCGTTACTACGTTGTTAAAATGTCTCACACTATTTTCTATTCCGCCAACGCTCACTTACTCGCTCAGTAATTATGTCTCACCAGACGGCCACATTAAACCGGTTTTTCGCTTTCCTTCCCAGTACAACTAATAGATAAATATATATACATATGTTTTATTCTATTGCGTATAATAAAATAAGCCAGAAAACAGCAGTCTTGCAATATGTACTAGCAAGAATGATAGAAACTCTCTATTTAATGTCTCTTTCTTGTGCACTTGTCATAGAAATACCTGGTAAAAATTGAATTAAAACTACCGTAATATGTTAGAGATGTGTACATTACACACTCGGTAAGTTGTTGAACAATCGATTGTATACGCTGAATCATGCCGATTTTTTTTTTTTTGGATTTCGGTTTAATATCCACACTTTTATGACTAAGTCCACCATTAAGTAATCACCAGTTTTAGAAGATAATTTTACAATATTTACCTTATAAGTGATTCATTACATACATATATTTTAATAACTAATGTCTGTAGGTGTTGAAAAATTTTTTCGTTAAAAATTTAACTGTAAACGATTAAAATTAGTTTAGTGTATACACAGGGTTTGTCCGAAAAGTAATAGCACTTAGTCGATTTAAACAAATTTATTGAGCCAATCGTTACAATTCTTTAAAAACTTTCAAAATAGGCTCCTTCTGCGCCGATGCAACGCTGCTAGCGCCAAGCATTGAAGGCGTCACGAAAGGCATTCTCCGGAATGGTCTTGAGAGTCGAGTTGCATGCTGCTTGGATCCCTTCTGTCGCCTTAAAATGCTTGCAGTTCATCGGCCTTTTCAGCCAAGGAAACTAAAAAGGTCGGGGGGCTATAGGGCGGCTGCGGAAGCGTTGGGATGCCGGCCTTGGTTAGGTAGCTGTTCACAAGAAAGGCGGTGCAACCGGGGCGTTGTCGTGGTGCAACATGGTCTGAGTTCAAAACTTTGCCCACACGAGTCACATTGTCGGTGTTTGTCTAAGTCGTAGGTCTCCCAGCACGGTCTGGCCTGGTCCGACCGAAACACACCACTTATT
The DNA here is from genome assembly GCA_037783105.1 of Bactrocera zonata. Taxonomy (NCBI): domain Eukaryota; kingdom Metazoa; phylum Arthropoda; class Insecta; order Diptera; family Tephritidae; genus Bactrocera; species Bactrocera zonata. The sequence goes on along the minus strand of JBAWJQ010001070.1, from coordinate 79,215 downwards.
GCTAGAGCTACATCTGGCTAAGCCTGCTTGATCACATCAAACGTTTCTGTCGGCAATTCTGACAAATAAGCAGCTTCGGAATCGACGGGTGTGAAGTTTCAGGTCGTTATCCCAGAAATTGCGGTACATACAGGCATACAAAATTCAACTGTGCTCCGTTTCGCTGATCACTTATTCATATTTTATATGTACATATGCATACATATACATATGTATATTTATAGGGTTTCCTTCTGGCTGTTACAAACTTTGTGGCAAACTTAATATATCCTGTTCAGGGTATAATAACTCTATTATATGTACATGTATTCTATTAGCTTCGAGCCACATTCATTTTTACGCATTTCTCTGCAATAAATATTGTCGGCAGTTACCTATAAATACTTGATGACGTAAATAAAGCACTCAGGCGCATATTCTTTTGTCCTTTCACTTCATTATTTACCGCGAACTTTGTCGCTTTGCAAATAGAAATATTCACTATTGGCTGGTTCATTCATAAATTTATGCACATACTATTGAGAGCAGATTTCTATTGGCGTCGCTGACTTTTGTGGAAAGGATATCAATACGTACATACTTACATACGTATAAGGCTACTCGTATAAGTAACCTCATGCTATTTTTAAAACTGTCGCGCGTCACAATCAAAAAAAAGGTCATACAAATACTGTATAGTAATGTATAAGTATATGTATGTAGAAAAGGTTTTGTGAGAAATTCAAGTTTTATTGCTGTCCGCGCATACAAATACATTTTTTTTTGTATGAAAACAATTTTGTTATGGATTTTAGTTTTAATCAAATTTAATTTCGAATATGCCAAAAACCTTACATCCCCTTTTATGAACCTAGTATTTCATTTGCGCCGCATACGTTTGAAATTTTCAATAATTTGATAGTCTAAATTTTATTGTCTATCTATCCTCTCATTTCTACAACACACACTTAATTAAGCTGAGTTTCAAACGCTTGAGCGAAGCTGATTTGAATTGGCACAGATCGTGCAACGTCACAAGCCGATCATGAGCCAACAAATGTGGCACGATCATGAGGGGAAATATGCTTATGTGACTGCCAACAACCAAACAAGCGCTGCCCAGCCCGTCTGCAAAGCACAATGTGGCCAACAAAACGATCGAGTGCCCGACCGGCTGGTAGAGAAGTAGACAGCCTGTCTATTTTGCCACTGGAAGCCACGTAATTTGACTCAAACGGGAAATCTAGCTCTAATTTGGATAATGTGCTTTTGTTTTACATTCGTTTTTTGCATTATTGGTGTTTTTATTTTCACTCAACGTATCACAAGGCTATTATTGGCCAATTGTAGCGAGTAGCTGTGTACACGAATGTACACTTTTTTACTTTTTCACATTTACTCATTACAGCTGTGTCCATATCTTTGTATGTTTATTTGGCTCAAACTCGTTTTACTGGTCGATATTTCAGTTATTCGTATAGGAAGTGTACTTACACATACACCTGTTCTAATAACCTAAAAAATCTTCAACGAATTTCTAGCACAGTTCGTTTCGCAATCTCCTATCAGCTGTGTGGCTTTGATTGATAGGTAATTTCTGAAAGTCACAGCCACAACACCTGTTTGTGTCTGATTTCATACAATCTATTTCATTGCAAATCGTACATCGCATGTCCGTACGAGTGCTAAATCGCTAATGCTTAGCTTAATTCCATCAGCATAACCGCTAATCCTTTCACAAGCTTAAGTGCTTTTGCGGCGCTCAAATAAACGCAATTTATTTACATACATATGTATGTACATATAGTATATAAATTTGTATTTGTATACTGCTAAAATTAAACTTGTTAATAGTTTGTTTACACGCGCGCTTAACGTGGCCCAAACTGCTGGGTATTATAAAAAAGCTCAAGCACAAATATACCCAGAATCCTCTCATATCATATTTTAGCCAATTTACCGACGACGTCATTGCTGCTATTGCCGGGAAGTGTTTGCTCTCGAGTGATTTTTCACATAGGTATTCTCTTTAGGTATTCGTTTTGAGTGAGTGAGCCTTCGATATAGTTGCTCTACTCTCTCAACGTTCAATTTGTTTGCTCCCGATTTCTCAATTTCACCACAGACTTAAAGCTCCGCTTTAGTACTCTGTTTGTAGTGCAGTTTGTTGAGATTAACTATTTTCTCTCTACTCTATTGGCCTTATCGGCCTGAGTTATTTGATAAGTACTATTGCCACTTAAACTTTGTGAAATCATATTTTATAATCTGAATTAGTTGATTCAACAAATTAATATGAAAATGTACTCATATATGTACATACATACATCTAATAGTATTTATTTATAAACGACGTTGGAAATAATATTAGTATTTTTTCAGCACTCTTTCAGTATGTATTTATCAGCTCATTAGCTTATCGAATGATTGCGAATCGTAAAGATAAGCCAAGGCAAAAAACGATACGTTCTCAAGTAATATTAATATAGTTTTTGGTGACAGCTTGGTGTTTATGGGGCAATTATAATCTCTTTATAAATATTTTGTGAATTTAAAGTTTTTTAAATGAAAATTATTTATTTTTTAAAAGTGTCTTAATAGAAAGTTCTGTATAATATTGGGCAGTCGAAAAAGTCTATTCGCATTTCTAATCAAACTTCAACATATTTTTTTTTATATTTATAATGAAGCCATTTCTATTGATCAGTTCTGGCCGTTTTTTTCGATAGCTTGCTTCAATTTCATCAGTTGTTGACAGGATGATTCCTTCCCAATCCCACCAAACCCTCAGCATGACCTTTCGAGGCGTCAAGCATGGCTTTGCGACCATTTGTTGATCTTCACCACGGTTGGACCATAGTCTTTTTCGCACAATATTGTAGTATTTGATCCACTTTTCGTATCTTGTTTCCATTCGCCTCAGAAATGGTTCGATTTCATGTCACCAGAGTAAGGTACATCTTTCACATCGAAATTTCTAGAACGAAAGCGGGTGAATCATTGTTGTGCCAAACGAAGTGATACAGCATCGTCTCCGTAAACTTCACAAATTTCATTGGTGGGTTGCGTGGCATTCTTCCCATTATCTATGGCATAGATATCTTGAAATAAAATTTTAATATTTTTTTATTTTTGTCTATTTTTTAGGAAAGCTCCCCTCAGCTTTCATTGACAGCTTTAAGCAATTTTCAATTTTGTTTTGTAGTCTTTTATTAAATTTCGCATAATTTCTTTAAGAAATTTATTGTCATTTTCACATGCAATTTTAAGATTTTTACAATTTCTAAACGCTTTGAGGGATCGTGAGCAATCATGTGGATTTGGCTTAATATAAAACTTGTTTGAGCTTACTATGCTTTCATTTCTGTGATTTCAGACTATCATTTAATATTTTATAATTTCTGAAATCAGCAATATAATATCGTTTCGTTTGTAATACACTGCTAAGGTTCTATATGCAGTAATCGATTAAGTTATAATATAGTAAAATATACTAAAAAGTATAAAATAATCTACACTAAAGAAGAGTGACACCTCGATAATAACAGTTATATAGGTACATATTTGTTTATGCAAGTTAACGAAGTAAACAGAGAGTTTTTTATGTGAGGGGGTAGAAGATAATGAGAATTTTTGTTCATAGAGAGTGAGAGCGTTGTTCAGAATACACCAAATAAAACTGAGTGCGAGGAGAGCTTTGAGCGACTACGTCAAACCACATTCGTGACGTCATTAAACTCAGCAAAACCAAAATAAATAAAATGTCTCATTATTATGCGCTGACAACAATATTTTATGTGCTCTGGCTGAGCACTTACTGGCAAAAATATATATATAGTACATAATCATGTGATAAGTTGGTAGATTCGTTTAAAAGTTGACTTGGGCCGATGAAAAGCTAACTGCATTACGACTCATTGATATTCTCACAACTTCTTACTTCCTTGCCTCCAAGCGTTTATTATGGGTGGTGTTTGGCAGCCTTAGAGTGCACCGGCGGCGTGAGCAAAGCCGCTTTTAAACCTCCGGTTAGGTAAACCGCACACGAAGAGCGCACGCTCACTCATTGACACCCTCTCACTGTCATTTGACGAAGCGCTATTTGTAAGATGTTGACTTTTGCCGCCGCCGCTGAGTCGTGTCGGTGACGCCGACAAGTAGTTCACACGATTTACGGCATAAATCAGCAGCGAGCCATTGGTTTTCATTCAGTTTGTGCAAAACGAGCAGCGAGCTATGCAGTGATATAACAAATAAACGCTTATTGACGCTAAAAAATTGGTTGCTCTTCCCCCCGTCGAAGACTACAGCAGCTAGTTAGTGGTTGATAAACAAAGAAAAAAATAATAATATTGTAACCGAGTGGAAATCGTGCAGCAGCACTGGAAAAGGAAAAACTGTAACGTCGCACAATTGGGAAATGAAAATTACATAGTTGCAAGCAAGCTGAAGGCTGCAGTTGAAAAAATCTGTATTGCAGGGAAACACCACTACAGCAGAATTTTCAGCTTTCGGTGCTGCGCCAGCAGCTCAAAGCGAATGCTCTCACGCCAAACGCCGCGCAAAAGTAAAGTCGTGCGAAAATTGTTCACTTTGCTGATAACAACTGCTGCTTGTTGGAAACGGTAAGAGGGTCTGAAATAATTTTAAAAATTGCACGTACGAAACCAGTAAAAGGTTGTGCGCAAGCAAAGAAATTATCCTGCCCAGCGATTGAAATACAACGCAGAATACCATACGCATACCAACAGGCGCTGGCAGCAACTAAAAATAGACACATCCTCAAACTTAAGGGAGAGCCATTTGCACCGCACACAACACAACTCCCACACGCGCTTGACATTAGACGCCTACGCCTTCCAGTTTGCGTTGTAGAGCGACGAAACGCTGAAAGGCACATCGTGCCCGAAAAGCCCTAGCAGTGCAACCTTGCGTCTCGGTGCGACAGTAATAACGAATTTGGTATAAAAGACAAAAAAATTCGCACAGACGCCACTAGCTGCCACCAGCTAGCTACTTAACTAACGCTCATCACTTGTCAATTTCACGTCAAGATGTTCACACGCTGTCGCCATCAGCAGCACCAGCCACAGCCACAGCTGTTCCTCGCCTTCACATTAGCTTTGCTGCTGTGCGCCGCCTTAACGCAAGCATTTGTCATTAAGGATGACGAGTCCTTCCTGCAATCGCCCTACTATCAGTCGCAGGGCGAAATCGAGGACATGTTTGCACGTTTCGCCAAGACATTCCCGGAAAATGCGCGTGTCGAGACCATCGGCCGTTCGCTGGAGGGCCGCAATTTGGTGGTCTTGCAGATCGGCAAGAACGTGCAACAACCACGCGCACCGCTCACGCCCATGGTCAAATACATCGGCAACATGCATGGCGATGAGACAATTGGCCGACAGCTGCTTATCTATTTGGCCCAATATCTGCTGTACAACTATGAGACGAACTTGGAGGTGGCGAACCTGGTCAACACCACCGACATATATCTGATGCCGACAATGAATCCAGATGGCTACGAGCGATCGCAGGTGAATAAGAGTGAAGTGTGGTGAAGTACACAAAAGTAAAAGTGTAGCATATTTAAATATTTTATAGAAAAATCAACAAAAAATTCCACTTGAAAAGTGCGGAAGGTGCGAAAATGCCAAAATTGCCTTTAGAAATACACACTTATTTCTTTACGTGCGTGTGTATGGGTGTAGTATTTAAAATGCAGCGTTGCATCTGCAAGCGTTATTCGCTGATTTATTTTGTCAATGGCGACGCTGTGCATGGACTATAAAGTGTTATTTAAAACGTTGTTTAGTTTTATGATTTCTTTTATAGAAAACTTATTTATTTCGAGTGCAGCTCCGTGGACAAGTTATTTAATTTCCAAACACATCACTTGCATAACTCTCAAGTTTAATATACTAATTGGTAGTTTTTGTTGCAGTAACAGTACTGGTTTCAATGTGCCTTGAAGTAGCACATTAAATCAAAAGGCAAATTGCAGAAATGACGTTTGACAATTATAAAAATAACGGTGCTTAGAAGGAAGGAAATAGTCTTTTAAAGTCGGGAGAGAAATAAATTTCATAGAATTTAAAATTAAAAACGGAAATCTTAGGAAACTATAGTGATAAAATAATAAAAGTGTGAAATAATAATAATAAAAATAAATCATAAAATAATATTTTCAAGCAATAAATCACAAAAATAGAGCAAAACTGTTAATACATTCAATTTCGAAAACATATGAACTAATTATTATTAAAACTAAAAATATAAAAAAATGTCTACAAATGTCAGTAAAATTTATAACTGTTAAAATAATATTTTTTAAAATTTCTGTAATAAATTAATAATAATAATATAAGCAAAGATTTATAACTGAAAAAATATATAAAATAAATTACTATTAAAACGGAATAAATATTCAAATGTCTGTATAAGAAATAAAAATGACAACCAAAGAAAATATTTGCAATAAATTTATAATTATAATTGAAGCAAATATTTATAACTTCAAAAATATATATGAATTGTGAATGAGAAACTAAAAAAAATATAAAAACATATTAATTATATTTATAACAGATCGCAAAAGCCTCTTCAATGACGAATAACTTAAATTTTATCCGTCCCCACGACAGTCAGGTCTAAATAACCAGAACGAAACCGGCCAAGCTCAAGTTTTTTTTAACTGTCAGCTCGGCAGTAGCCCACCGCATTACTTTAGAGATGTTTTCTGTAGCTGCAAAAACAACCACAACCTTTAATTTTATTGCCAAATGTGAATGTTTTCCAAGAATTGTGCTTTTCGAATGACACCTGACCTAAAAATAGAATATATATTCTTTTTACCGTTAAACCTCATTTTCGAACTATAAAGAAGTCGTGATTTGTAAATTTCTCTTGCTTTTAAAAAGTGAAACTACCGATTTTTCTAAAGTTGTGATGACTTAGGTACTTGGATATATTTATTCTATTATTTAACACTTCCCACTGGAACATACTAATTGCTCCACTTTGAGTGCTGCGGTTCTACTTTGTTTGAATACCTGTTGATATACGATTGTGCCAGTAGATTAATATTAGCTTTTAAGTGATTTTGTTGTTGTTTTCGAGATATGTCGGTGATTTACGGCAGAACAATTTTCTTGACTCATTAACACTTTGTGCTTGATGTAGAAAAACAACTGAATTAGCTAAAAAGATAAAAGCAGTAGCGCAGTTAGGTGAACAAATTTGTTTTCTATTTGATTTATGAGTTTTAAAGTGAAAACACAGTTGAACTTCCCTAACTCGAATCAACATAATCCACAAAAATATGGTACTTCGAGTTATGGAAGGAAAGTTGAATGCAAATTTGTATCAAATTCGACTTCTATTGCCAATTCGACAGTTCCAGTTATGGAGAATCTCGAGTTATAGCAGTTCGAGTTATGGAAATTCGTAAGTTCGAATTGTGAAAATAAGGACAATAAGGCACATCCTCTTTTTGCCAACAATAGTCTGCCTTATAGAAGAATCACTACTGTGGTGTCTTCAAAACAACTAATATTGTCAAGTACATATGCGGTTCTTCATATAACTAACGACTTATTTGTAATCTACTGATCCCGTCATTTTCTAGAAGGCTTTTATAAAGTTCGAGTTTTTTCATTTGTGCCTTAAAAACTGCCAAATGCAATCTTTAGCTTTAACAAATTCACTCAAAAAGCGCCAGCAATGCGGCGTTGACTTAATTTTTGTGTGTATACTCTGCTAAACAACTCGAAAATCCTTAGGGTAGCGAACTTTTCGACCCCATACATACACACATATATATATACATGCTTATATTATGTATGGTTGTGCTTACATATGGTTATGTATTAGTGATTTGATGTCCCGACGCCATTCTAACACCTGTTTGCCAGCGGCTCAGCTATAGTGTATGCGTTTGCATGTTTCTAAATATTTTTCTCTGCAGAATCAACTTATATCTGCATGTTTTTCAAACATTATACATATTTTTAGCCCGCTCTGAGCGTATATATACAATTTTCAAGCTTGTGCTTGCTGAATACATATTTCATCAGAACGCAGATATGTATGTATGTTGTTGGCAAGTCATTTTGGGGAAAATCGATATAGGCCAACAGTGGAGTTCTGTGCCTAGCCACTAATACATACATACATACTTACGCACATATAATATTATATTATATACTTAGATATACGACCGCACAATTTTGACAACAGAAAATGGCTTGTGCACGTTAGTTACTAAAAATAATGAAGTACAAAATAAACAACAACAAAATAACTACCATTCAACGTAGGCGCTGTAGTGTGACGAATGAGAACACGCTGATATTTTCATTTGAAAGAAAAATAGAAAATATATTTATTTAATTTTTAGTGCAGAAAAAAGCGATTGAAGTATAATTGCGCAAATAAAACACATTGGAGAAATTAGCTTGCTGCTTTAGCTAGCTTTTGCTTCTATAATGTACATTTGTCAATTTTCCCATTAACTTTTATTCTTTTCTGCTTTTCTGTCGCTTTTCCATATTCTCGCTGGCGCTTTTGTCATCAGCTTTTTTATTGTTATTACAGTTTTTTTTTTATAAAAATTGAAGTTATTGTCAACGTTAATTACATAATAATTCCCATCAGCAGTTCAATGTATTATTATTCTTCATTGTTGTTGCTCTAACAGCAGGCGTGTGGCTTGTATTGTCACATGTAAACAAGAAAAACTTGCATAATCATACAAACAAACAGTTATTTACGATGTTTTATATGTATGTATGTGCAAATTTGTGGGCTCTCCGTGTGCGTCAGTACACCTAATGCCACGTTTTCACCTGTTTGCTGCTCATAATTTGTTCAACTCGTGGGTGTCTAGAGTGTTAGGAGTGCTGTTTGTGGGCTGATGGGTGTTTATTTCATATATTTTATATGCTAAAATTTGCATTTCTTCGACATTTGCATTTTTATTGTAGTTTACAGTGTTCTAAAGTATACTTTTTATATTGTCCACTGGACTTTTACACTATGAACTCAAAGTTTTTCATATAAATTATCATACTTGTACATATGTATATGTATGTACTCTATAGCGCATTGTGATTTTTAGCATTTTATTAGTCTTCACAAGATTTCTATTTCCGTGGAATAAAAAAATATTTTTTTTATATGTTATAATAATATTATGTATATATTGGGTAGTCGAAAAGGCCTTTTCGTATTTTTAATCAAACTTCAACTTATTTTTTTTATATTTATACTAATAAATAAAAAAACAATGTTTTCTATAATTGAATAAAATAAAATTAACAACAATTAGCAAAAAATTTATATTTATTAAAAAAATCTATAAAAATGACCAAAAAACACTAAAACAACTAAATTAAATAAATATAAAATTAGCAACAAATTTTAATTGATAAAAGATTGATCTTAATAAAAAAAATATAAAATAACTGAATTAGTTTTTATAATTTAATAAAAATATAATAATAAAAAATCGAAGTTCATAAAAATACTATATATTCGTGTTATATTCAAAGTAAATTAAAGTTTTGTTTATATTTTTTTTTTTTTGCTATGATTTTTATTTTCAACTATTTATCTGCTCTGCTACAATAATGTCTGCTAAAGTAATGAAATGCATTTTTCTATGAGTTTATTTCAAATTTCGTTATCACAGCGCATCACGCTGCAGCCGCGTTCTCACGTTGCAAAAAAGAAATACAACAAAAAAGTGCAAAATTAAAAAAAAAATCATGAACAAGCAATTCGCGTGTTACTCTTTTTCCACGAATTCAGTACTCATTATAAATATTATTGTTATTTTTTTATTTGCTATATTTTTATTTTCTGTTTTTTTTATACTTCTTTGTATATTTTATATTTGTATATATATATTTTTTTTTGCAAATATATAAGTATGAACATTTGTGCATAACACAACCATTTTTATTTTTTTCACCAACTTCTAACGCTTATGCTGTTTTTATTACTGCAGCTGCTGCTGCTATTTTTTCTTTCTTTTTTGTTTTTGCTCTAAATTCATGCGAAATAAGAGCATAACAAGCAGCTTCATTTTATTTCTGCAACTGCTGATGCTTTTTTTTCTCATCGCCGCCGCCTGAATGCAACATTGCAATAACACGACGCTAACTGCGACTGCGACTGCAACTTTTGTACTTTGAGTTGTTGTTTGTGTAAATGTTGGTGTGTGCGTGTTTATATAAAGCGTGTGCGTGTTTATATAAAGCGATTAAGTTTAAACGATTCGCCTTCGTTCTTCTACTCGCCTTCAAAGACAACTCTGACAGTAAATCTTTTTCTGTTGTCGTTGTTGCTGTTGTTGTTATTGTTGTCGCTTTTACAAACATATCGCTTGTTCCATTATTTACTGCTTTGCGCTCATTATAATTTATATTTGGGTTTTAGCGTCCGTTGATAGTGTTGCTTTATATTTTGTTGTTGTTGTTGTTAAAACAACATTCCATACAACAGCTTTTTTTCATCTATAAATATGCATAAGTAAATAGAGCAGAGTGTCCGTAATGCGCCAATTCGCTGCAGCAAAAATAAATTCAAAATAAATATCCTCATTTTTCGCGCATTCTATTCGCTGAGGCAGCGTTTCGTAAACTTCGTTAAAAATTTTATGTTTGCCTGAATATACAAAATTAAGTCTGTTCTTCATTTATCTGTGTATTTATTCGCCGTCTGCCACTTTTAAAACTAGTAAAAATAACAATATTATTAACAGCTTTCAGAAATCAATGAACTTTATTCAAAAAATGTCGTTGTCACACATACACAACACACACACACACTCATAGACACAAAATCGCCATGATGTACGCGTTTGCACATTCTAAGGTTACTCATACGCCACCGACACCTTCAACCATGGCTACCAAATACTCCTTTATAAGCCCGCAATTGTTCACTTTCGAATGAATGCCTTTTTATAAAGTGTTTTTGCGCATATTTGCTTAAAATTTTATTATTATTAACAAGCATTAAATTTACTTATTTCCTCTTGCTTTGAAGTACGCTTATTTGCAGGTACATACTTACCGTACATACAGTATATACTTTTCTCAATGGATATATGTATCTATTTTTCATGTATTGAATGTACAGCTTAAATATGCACTTATTCCCATGCATAGTTATTTGTATAAACTAGTTTGTTTATACTACTTGAACATAAATAAGTTTGTAAACATGTGTACATATCTGTGTAGATACATTGCACGAATATATGTACATATAGTATGTATGTGTATTAAGCATTTGCTGGAAAACATCATTGCTGACAATTTTATTTAATGTCACGTATTTGTATCGCTCATTGGCCTTATAGATATAGTAATTTTTGATACGAAGTTTTTTTTTGTTTTTCTTTATTTTTAATAATTGGTTGTTATTTATTTTAATTTTTAGTTTTAATAATTTATTAATATTGTTTATATTATAATCAATTTAAACTTTATCCCTTTTTTATTTTATAGATTAATTATTATTGTTTATGCTGTGTATGGTGCTGATATTTTTGATTTTATCGTTTTATTTCGTGATTTTATTATTTTTCATTTATTTATATACTTAATCTATTTTTATTCTCTTATATTTATTTTTTTTATATTTCGGTTTGCTTTCATTGGAATTTATTGAAAAAAAATTTAATAAAAAATAAAATTGTTTAATACAAATTTTTTAAACTGACGATAACGCGAGAATAATTACTATTTTACACCAGCCAAATATAAATAAAAAAACTTTAGAAACGAAAGTATGTAAATATTAGAAAAATATTTAAAATAAAAAATCATAAATAAAAAAAGAAATCAAAAACCATAATCAAACAATAATAATGCAAGCTGCACGCTTTACAAAAAACAAAAGACAAAAAAAAGTAAAAAAAAATTGCTAAAACTTACATCCTATACATATTTAACCACACATTTTGACAACAGCCATTCACACCAACAATACGCGTCAGTTTTGGTCGTAATCACTTGCCTTTTTTAATTTTTCTAGCTGCGTTAATACATGTAAACATAAATATTTTTTGTTTGTGTTGTAAAAAGGTAAGCATGCGCTTACTATTACCACTTCTACTTACTGTTAGCCGCCTGTTTTTGCCTTTTTATGTCACAATTGTACGCACTTTTGGGCTATTATTTTGTTGTTGTTGTTTTTTTTCTTTTACAAATGCTTGTCTTTTCGCATGCGCGGCGTACAAAAGTGCTGCAATATTTACAGTCTGTCTGGTGTACTAAATGCCAATTAAGTGTCGACATACATACATATGTATGTTGAGTGATTTTTAACAATTTCAAATTTTTCGATGTTGCCACTTAAATACATATGTCTATACAATTATCTATGCACATATATATTCCATAGACTAAGAGATAGTGGTTTATTTTGCAAGCGGTGACGATTTTAAATTCTGCTCACAAGAAATGTAAACAAAAAATCAGTTATGCAACAGAAGCTTTTTATACCCAAAACAGGGTATATTAATTTTGCCACGATAGGTGCTATAAAAATATACATACTATGTATATAAATTATCAGTATGTTAAGCTGAGTCGATTTAGCCATGTCAGTCTGTCTGACTGTTCGTCCGTTTATATGTATATATTCGAAATAGTCCCTCAGTTTTTGAGATACCGATCTGAAATCTTGCATACGTTCTTCAGACGTCCCAAAGAAGCTGCTCATTTGTCCGAACCGCCGATATCGCACCATTATAGCATATATCTGTCATACAAACTGAATGATCGGCGCCAGGAAGTATATCTGTCATACAAACTTTTTTATCTGACGGGATATCGTCACGAAATTTGAGATGAGTTGTTGCCTTAGGAAATAGTTCAGATGGGACCGCTATAGCATATAGCTGCCATACAAACTGAACGTTCGGAATCAAATTCTTCTAAGGATTGTATTTGTGAAGGGTATTATGGCTTCGGTGCAACTGACATCCTTTTTTCTTTCTTGTTTAATTGATCAGACACAACCAGCTTTAAAGTTTCGCAATTCTCATGTTGGCACCGTCTAGCGATATTTTATTGAAACAGAAAACCAAAAAACAACTAATAATATTTTATAAAATTTAATTTTTAGAAAAATATTTGTGAAATTATATGATTTTTTAAATTAAAATTTTTTTATTTATAATTGCTGTGATATTCTTTTTGCAATGAATATATATGTATATCCCTGTTTTTTTTTGTTTTTTAATTTCAATTTATGTAGGTATAGACGTATGTCTCTAATCCAAAAAAAAAACATAATTTTATTTTTAATTTTTTATTATTTTTTTCTCAAAATGTGTACACACATATTCATATGTATTATTTTTTATTTCAATTTAGATAAAAATGTCTATATCTCTAATCAAAAAAAAAATATATATATATAATTTTATTTATATTTTTTATTTTTTTTTTCGCAAAATATATACATACATATGTATACATATAATTTTAATTTTAATTTAGATAAAAAAATCATAATTTTATTTATATTTTTTTATTATTATTTCATTTCGTTCTTTCTCTATTTTGAAAATTATTTTATTATTATTTTTGTGAAAAATAGTAAAATTTTATTTAATTTGCACTTACATACATTATTTATATATACGTTTTTATGTGTATTTTATGTTTATTTTATATTATTTTAATCGTCTTAACTAAATTATGTATACATGTGATTGTATTACGCTCACATTACACAAGTCATTTGTGCGCTCGCATTCCGCGGTTTCCTGCATTGCATGCCAATTTATGCTGAAAACCCCTGAGCGACCAATTGCTTTGAATAACAAGCACTAATGTACTTGGAAAGGTCAAGTACAAGCAGTACACCGCAAGCTCTGCGATTGGGCTTCTTACAATAGCTGGCACCACAAGCACATGGCGTTTAGTATTTATGAAAAAAATATAATTTTTTATTTTAATTTTTGTTTTTGTTGATACATTTTGGTGCATTTGTCGTCTAAGTCGGTCGGTATTTAATATCCAAATCCACTCCACGCCATATGTGTGTTTATGCGGTAGCTGGTTAAAGTTGCCATATGGCAAAAACTGGTAAAATAAATCAAATATAAATAAAACACTCTCTCAACACAGATAGTGCAACAGCTGTCGTCGGTATGTGCGCGTAATCGACACCCACATCATGACTTTAGCCGCTTAACGTACTCACTTACATATGTGTAAATATGTATGTGTGTTTTGTTTGACGTATGTTGCTGTTTATCGCGTTGTAATGCGTGTTTTTTGCTCTCTTGGCCTTATCAATTTCGCACTTTCCATGTGAATATTTTTGATTCTATTTTCAGCTTTTATCGATTACTCTTATGTCATTTCTTTACTTAGCAAAAACAGATATCCTTGTTGTTGTTGCGCATATATTACGTATGTTATTTATATCTTATTGCGGCACTTGTATTTCCAGGAAGGTAATTGTGAATCACTTCCGAATTATGTTGGTCGCACCAACGCAGCTGGCATCGATTTGAATCGCGACTTTCCCGATCGCCTGGAAAATCAACAAGTCACCCAATTGCGCTCGCACCGACGTCAACCGGAGACGGCGGCCATCATTAACTGGGTGCTCAGCAAGCCGTTTGTCTTATCGGCCAATTTCCATGGCGGCGCAATTGTGGCGAGTTATCCGTATGATAATTCAATGTAAGTGCCCGTGCCTGAGGAGTGGGGTGGGTATGTGGCGGTGAGCGGAAAGCGGGCAAACGGGTTCACAAGCGGGTTTATGTGTTAACAGTGCAAAATGCACGTATTACGTATGCGCAAAAATATATGCAAACATCTATGGATATACATATTTACTATATGCATTTATCGTTATTGTCTGATGGAGGATACATTGCTGAAAAGTGAAAGGATTACTGCGACTTACTGATAATTGGAGTTAACCGCAGAGTGTGTATGCAAATTTACGTGATTGCGCTCACAAACACACGAACGCGCTTGTGAGTCCAGCTGCAAATTAAGCTACACCGAAAATGGGACATTCTCTTTAACTCGAATGCTTTTGGTGATGGGTTTTTAGTTATACATACTTATATGCATATGTATTTAAATGTATTGCATATCTCGCGGGATAGTAATTACTTGCAGCCCTTAAAGCTCTTAAAAATATGGAATATACATATGCATTTAAATTTATCAGCAGTGCAAATTTGAGGTTATGTTTTTAGTAAGTGGAGTTCAAAAGAGATTAAAACATCAGACACATTTCTTCACTTCTGATACTTTTTTTTTATGAATTTTTGAATTAAATTCACTTTCTGATTATTTTGTGATTTTGTACTAATTATTTTTTAATTTTTTTTTACAACTTTTTATATTATATTATTATTTTATTTTTTATAAGTTTTTTTTTAAATTTTTTTATATACTTTTTATTTTTTTTTATAATTATTTTTTAATTTTTTGTGTATATATTTTTTATATTTTTAATTTTTACTTGCCTCATATATTTTTTACTGGTTCGAGTTTTGTGAGAGTGTTTTTATATTTTGTACTAATTATTATTTTTTTATTTTATTTTTATTTTTTTTTTTAATTTTTTTTTTTATTTTATTTTTTTAATTTTATTTTTATTTTTTTTTTAAATATTTTTTATATATGTATATATATTTTTTATATTTGTTTTTTACTGGCCTTATATATTATTTACTGGTTAACTGGTTCGAGTTCTTTGAGAGTGTTTCTCAGCCACATATGTACGTTTCTTATCTCCTCTGAAATTCGCTCTAAAAACCATATATATGTATGTATGTTTGCATCATCAGCGCCCATCATGAATGCTGCGAGGAGAGTCTCACACCGGACGATCGCGTATTTAAGCTAATGGCTCACACCTATGCCAACAATCATCCGATCATGCGACAGGGTCACAGCTGCAATGACACCTTCACCGATGGCATAACAAATGGCGCCCACTGGTATGAGTTGAACGGTGGCATGCAAGATTTCAATTACGCCTACACAAACTGCTTCGAATTGACCATTGAGTTGTCGTGTTGCAAATTTCCAACTGCCGCCACGCTGCCCGCCGAATGGGCGCGCAACAAGCGCAGCCTACTGCAGTTACTGAAACTGGCCCATGTCGGCGTTAAAGGTCTGGTTACGGACGCTAGTGGTTATCCAATCACTGATGCAAGCATTGTGGTCTCCGGGCTGGAGGATAAGCCGATACGCACCACGAAACGCGGCGAATACTGGCGTCTGCTCACACCCGGCTTATACAATGTGCAAGCATTGGCATTTGGGTAAGTGGTGGACGAAGAGCAAAGGAAAAGTTGGTGTATGTGGTTTGGAATGTTTGAAAAATAGCAGAGCTTGTGTATGTGTGTCGGCGTGCGCTTGCAAATGCGGCGAAAATATGATAACTTTATGCAAAACTTTTAATGCTTACTTTTTATTTTTCGTTTCTCTTTTCTCTATCGACGCTTTGTGTGGCCCGGCGCTTTTGCTGCTGCAGCTATCAGCCCAGTGAGCCGAAACAGGTGCACGTGACCAACGAGAATAGCGAGGCGTTGCGCCTCGACTTCACACTGTCGCCGCTCGAGACGAACTACGATGGTATAAGCGGTTTTTACGGCCAATATTTCTTTAGACATTAAAACGTGTATCCCTCAGCTGCGTTACAAACGCTCAGTTGTGGTCAACACAAGTTTCCATTGTTCGGTTCACACTATTCTTGTTACTTTACACTCATTTCATAACTACTTTTAATACTGTGATTTATTAGCGCACGTGAGAGCAAAAATGTACTGCAAAAGTTTGCAAAAGCTGCTGGAAAACAAAATATATAACTCTTTAAGTGGCAACGAGCGCTGCTATGCAATTATAGCTAGCGTATTTTCACCAATGTAACTGAAAAGTACAAAATGTTTAAGTTTAATATGTTTAAAGCTTTTGCGCGAGCTTTTGTTTTGCATACAATCTCACTTACACGCACATTTATCACACTCATTACTTATAAACTCTCTACTAGCGCTAACAACTACTCGAATTTTTTTCATAAATTGTTTCACGCATGCATTTTGTGAAAGCTCTCTATGCAAACTTTAATCTAAGCTTTCATCACTCATCCAAACTTTCACAATAACCTTACGACACATGTAGAAGCATCTCTGCACTGGCATACTCACCCACACATTCACGCGCACTGTACTCTCCAAATAGTGTCATGCTACTGAATTTTCATTTTCACACATTTACATACATTAATCTCATATGCAATTGGCTTTCCACATCACTGAACAAAACTCATTGCACAGTGTCCTTGTATGATTTTCCTTATCTAATATTACGAGTTAAACATTTCATAGCTCCCTATATACAATTTATTTAAATAGTAAATACGCGTATAAAATTATATACATACATATATGTCGTTATGTATATTGAATTGGCATACGATAAAGGAAATTTCGTTTAATATAATAAAAAATAAAACGAAATAAATACAACATAATGCAAAATAAACCCACGTACTTATATTAAATGTATGTATATTTAATCACTGTTATTGTTATTATCAATGTGTGTATGTGAGGAATAAATAAAATATGAAAACCTGTTTCGTGTCCGATTATTTATTATGCACTACATAAAATATACATATTTTATTAATAACTAATTATCGCTTATAAATACGAGCTCATATACAAACATTTATATTACACATATAATTAAGTCTACATTAAAGCAAAATTAAAAATACACTTGAAATTTGTCTCATGGCACAAATATGCAACAGCATTCAATATAAATTTCATAAGTTTTCATTAGAATAGGGACACAGTTAACTTGTAATTTGTTAAATTTTGTCTGCTGAACTGCTGCCATTGCGTATGTCAGCTTTGAGCTTTCATACGCCGGGACGAGCTTTCGTTTCATTTACTATATCGCGGCTTGTGCGATTTTCGGTGACAATTTTATGACTTTGGTATGTTCACATAAGCCAACGAGCTTTTGAAAGCTTTCAAATGCAATACAATTTTCTATGCTTTTACATTTTTAGTTGTATGATTATAGTTCTTTTTAGAATTAAAAAAAAAACTGTTGCAAAGTGTATGTAAGCTTTGGGCTTTCATGCGCAGGGACGAGCTTTCGTTTTATTTACCACATATGTATATCGATTTACGCGATTTTTGGTGACAATTTTATGATTTTGAAATATTCACATAAGCCAACGAGCTTTTGAAAGCTTTCAAATAAAATACAATTTTCTATGCTTTCACATTTTTAGCTGTAATGATTATAATTCTATTGAAAATTTTTTTAAGAAAAAATTTTTTTTTCTTTCTTTTTAAGAAAAAAAACACATTCTTAAGTAAAAGCTTGCTAAAGCTTTCAACTTAAAATATAAACTTTGAGCTGCAAAATGGAAAAACGGGCTTATAACAGTTAATGTACAACCAATTCAATGTAAACTTTGATAATTTTAAAAATAAGTCAGTGAAATGTAGCTTCATTTAACAACTAGGCAATGTCTGCCGTGTTATTTATGCCAAACTGAACCGAACTGCTTGCTTGAAGTTGGTATATTTTGTATATATAATTCAAAGTACATAACATACCGTTAATAATTTCGTTACTGGGTATTGAAGTTGCTAATTAAATTAATAAATATCGTTCATTACCGTTCAATTTTGTGCTGTAATATTGGAACGGCGTCAGTCAGCGAATACGTTATTACAGAGCTTTGTGCTTTTAAAAAAGTTTTAGTTTTCGAGCTTTCACTAAGCTTTCCAAAATGATTTTAAAGCTCTATTTTCTTCACAAAACCAGCTAAAACCAGCTATTGTTAAAAAAGTAAATAACTAATTTACTCGGCTATAATCGCGTAAGCGGTGTCTACGCCAGTAAAGAAGAAAGAATTTAAAATTTGAAAAAATTAATACAATTTTAAAATAATGGTATGTAATTAAACTAGATTTTATATTAGTTATATTATAAGGTCATTCATTATGCACAAATTACTTATTTATTTATTGCTGAAGTTATAACCAACTAGACTTTGCCGAAACGGGTTACCATCATCCCACATTTATTAAATATACAAATGTCGTTAATAAGCGGAAATATATAGCATATGTATTAAAATTGTCCACTATTATAAATATAATAACTTATTAAAAAGAAAAATAGTTTCAAAAATGCCTAAAATAAGTAATTTTAATGAGAATATTCACAAAGAAGTGATTAAATATCAAGCCAAATATCAATAAAGAACGGCAACTCTACTACTATGCACAAATAAATCCCATTTAAGTTTTAACATTAAATAAATATAATTAACGGCAGCTGGGAAATCCAGCAAAGCTTGACGAATTCTTTTATTTAAAGGCATTTAGTGGGAGCTGAGTTTAGTTTACAACAAAATATTGCATTATTCAACCGCTTTTTACTAAATCACCACTATCACATCACATCCGTCAAAAGCCACTGCTTAGTAGTAATAGTCTTTCGTTTTTTTCTTGAGATTTGCGCTGGTACTAAAAATTTGCAAAATTATTTATTTTCCAACTAAATGCAATTTTTTTCTAATATGTTTTTTTTTCAAATTTTTTTATTTATTGCATCTGCTTAGTAAGGCCCAACAACAAATATTCAAATCTTAAATCTATTTAGTAGCAAAGAAGCTCGAAAATGATCTAATTAAAATAATATAATTCTTCAATTCACGCAAATTGCATTATTTTTTTTTTCAGCGCTGAACTATTACTTTCTTTTTATTTATTGTCACGTTGTGGCCAATTGCACTTTTATTTAATTATATTCTACATTAATATTGTATACTGCAACGAAACCATGCATGTTTTTTTTTATTTTTTTTATTTATTTTTTTTTATTTTATATTATTACAATTATTTATTTTTCTTTTTTAGCATCCAATTAATTTTATAGTCTTCTACTTAAATTCCATGTCTTCGCTTCGTGCCTGCATTTTTTTCTTTTTGTTTTTTGTTTTTTTTTTTTTTGCTTAGCTTTGCTCCATGTTTCAACATAATTTTGCATATATTAACAAACTTTTTTATTTATACATCTCTCATACACAATCATATTCTCTCAAACCGAGCATCATAATATCATTTACTTTCTTTCTTTTTTACTTTCTTCTTCATCATCTACATTTGTTCTTTTGTTCTACTAATCTCTTATAGGTGATTTCCGCAAAGTGAAAGTGGAACGGTCCAAAACGCCTGCGAATGACGACGATTTCCTGACGCCAACCAAATTTGAGCATCACAACTTTACGGAAATGGAAAAGTTTGTATAAAAATTAATTATTTTTAAACTCTTGAACCCAAACGGTTGAAAGGTACAAAAATCGTACAAGCGAAACAGCTGGGAAACGTGAGAAAGTTTAATATATAGTTTATATTTAACGAAGCTTTTCAAAGCTTTTAGTCAATAATCTCAAAACTCATTCAAATCTATGTTTGAATGAAACTGATTCACGACATTATATTTGCTAGTAGGGATCTATAGGTATTTTGTTTCAATTTAATGTAAATAACTATATAAGTAAGCTTTTAAAAGTTTTGACATAATGGTAAGTATTCTATCTACTGTTTCTGCAGACCTTTACGTTAATATGTGTACTAGTCTTTCTGAGCTTTAAGGTAAAAATCATAAAATAACCTTATTTTTATCATCTATTTGAATACCTCATACTTATGAAAAGGTTTAACCAACTTTTATGAAGCTTAAAGCTTTTGTTTCACAAGCATCAGATCGTGCATGAAATTATAAGCGGCAACACAGGTTCAGGGTTCGTATCACAGACGCATGAGCTTTTTACCAACTGTGATTATTTTGCGTGAATTAATGCCTTGTGTGAGATAGGTCCGCAAAGCTTTCATTTGTCGCACCGAAACTTTCAATGTAGAGTTGCAGACAGATTATGAAAGTTTAATTTCCATTTTTTGAAACCTAACGGCTTAGTAATTCCATTTTGATCCATAAAGCAACTGCTTGGGTTCTCTAAAAGCTTCCTATAAACAAGTTTTTGAATTTAATTACTCCCCCTAGATATTTACGTAACATTGCCGAGTCATACCCTAGCATAACCCGTCTTTATTCGATCGGTAAGAGTGTACAGCAACGTGATCTCTGGGTTATGGAGCTATTCGTCACACCGGGTCAACATATAGCCGGCGTACCGGAGTTTAAATATGTCGCCAATATGCATGGCAACGAAGTGGTGGGCAAAGAGATGTTATTACTGCTTACAAAGTACATGTGCGAACGCTATGGCGTCGACGGGCGCATCACGAAGTTGGTAAATACTACACGGATGCATTTCCTCTACAGCATGAATCCCGATGGCTATGAAATATCACACGAGGGTGATAAATCAAGCGGCAACGGGCGTGGTAATGCGAATAATATCGATTTGAACCGTAACTTCCCCGATCAATACGGCACAGACAAGTATAATGCGGTGACCGAACCGGAGGTGGCTGCAGTCATGAATTGGACGCTTTCGCTACCGTTTGTATTGTCGGCGAATCTACATGGCGGCTCATTGGTGGCCAATTATCCATTCGATGACAACGAAAACGATTTCAACGATCCAATCGCCCGTCTACGGATGGCAACCACAATGGGTCGAAAGCTTAATCCGACGGAGGATAACGAGTTATTTAAACATTTGGCTTCGGTGTACGCAGAGGTCAGTGTAAACAGCGGAGCCCAACCATGTTTTCGAAGCTCTTTTAATTTTTTAATAATTCATTGCTTTCTAGGCTCATCCTACAATGCATCTTGGCAACCCATGTCCCCTCTTCAAACACGAATACTTTCCTAATGGCATTGTGAATGGTGCCCAGTGGTATAGCGTGACGGGCGGCATGCAGGATTGGAATTATATACGCGCCGGCGTATTAGAACTGACACTCGAGTTGGGCTGCGACAAGTTTCCAATGGCCAAGGAGTTGGTAAATTATTGGCACGACAACCGCGAGCCACTGCTGAAATTTATCGAGCAAGTACACTACGCCGTGCATGGTACGGTCCGCAGCTCTATCGGCTCGGCTATAGCGGGTGCGGCAGTCCGACTAGATGGGGCCAAACATGCCGGTTTCAGTGGTGTCAATGGCGATTACTGGAAGCTGGCCTTGCCAGGCAGACATAACATTACAATAATCGGAGATGGGTGAGTAGAAGAGTGTGAGCACTAGAGCGCATGAATTGCATCTTTCTCTGTCGCTCAGTTTTGCGCCATATCGCGAGGAAGTCGAAATACCAGAGGACACACGTGAGATGCGCCTGGATGTGATCTTGATGCGCGACGATCCACAACATTGGTCTTCGGCCAATGATTTCCGTGTGATTGAGAACGTGGTGAAGACGCGCTATCACAGCAATCCAGAGATTCGACAACGTTTAGCTGAATTCGAAACGCGCAGTGGTCAGATTGCGTCCTTTGGGTATGCCGAGAGCGAATTCGGTATCTACTATAACTCTATTAAGCTGACAGCCGATGTAAGTATTGCATTTTAAAGGTTTTTTGTTTACTTAATTTTCAAATAACGCTTGCAGATCGGTGAGCCTGAGGAGACGAAATATAAAATTCTCATCCTGAGTTCCTTCTTCGACACCACCTCGCCGCTGGGTCGTGAAATCACTATGAATATAGCGCGGCACATACGCGAGGGCTACAAAATACGCGACACCAGCACCTTGAACTTGCTCGAAAAGAGCGTGCTATACTTGTTACCGTTAACAGATAACTTTGATGTAATCTTCAATATGTACAACAGAAAGTGAGTATGGCAACTAACATAGATTGGACATGCAGATACATTCCATCTAATTCTCCCCGTCGCTCTCTTTACAGTAACTCGCTCTGTGATCCCGAACTGGGTAATGAGTTAGCCGATCGTTTGCTCAGTCCCGAAACAGAGAAGAAACGCGATTTGTTTTTGCAGTTTTTAGATAGCGAACGCTTCGATCTGGTGTTAACCTTTACTGCTGGCAGTTCAGATTTAACGTAAGCCTTTTCAGATTAAACTAGGTTCGTACAAAATGATAACTACCCTCTGTCTCCATACAACAGTTACCCCAAAGGCGAACCAATCATCGAGAAGCTCGCACATTCCATTAAAGACAGCGAGTTCAGCACACCGCCACATCAATGCTCGCTCACCAGCACACGTTCCCTGCATCAGGCCACAACGGACCGACTTACAAATCTTCTCTACAAAATGTACAACATACCTCTCTTCAGCTTGGGGCTCTCCTGCTGTCGTATGCCCGTCCAATCGGAGATAGCCGGCATTTGGCGCAAAAATATCGACAGAATTAAGAATTTCCTACGCCTCATCGAAACCGGCGTAGAAGGTCTGGTGCACAACGACAAAGGCGAGCCGCTACGCAACGCTTTCGTGCGTCTCATCGATCATCACCACGTCTACAATGTTACACGCAATGCGGCGCGTTTCCAAATCATTCTACCGCCTGGCGAATACGCTTTAGAAATTAGTGCTCCTCACTATGAATCAGAGGTGAAACGTGTGCTAATCACACCGCAACAGGTCAACAACATGGGCGTGGTGAAATTGAACGCTTTTACGTTGCTCAACGGTGTGAGCGAGGTGCATCGCTTGGGCGGCGACAATGCGGGCAGCGCAACCGCACTTAACACGCAGACAGCGACCATCTCCGGCTTCGTTCTGGACACCATCAATCACCCCGTGAAGCATGCAAAGGTTTCGATCGTGGCACCACACACGCGCAACTATCTGCGCAATTTCACCGACAGTTTGGGCGCCTATAGCATAAGCGGTGTGCCGCTGGGCGAGATAACACTGAAAGTGGAGGCGCCGCGTCATGTCAGCACTGAGCGTGCGGTGCATGTAGAAGGTGGCGCAGTGCGCGGTGTCATTTTCCGTCTGAATGTCGACGAACATGTGTGGGGCATGCCACGTTGGCTGTTCATCCTGTTTGCCAGCATCATTATTATTGTTACCATGATACTCTGCTTCTTGTGTGTGCAATTCTTGTTGGCACGTCGCCATCGCGCCGACAAACGGTACTACAGCTTCTCGCTACTGCCGCAGAAGGGGAAAGAACTGTTCGAGGACGATGGTGATGATGGCGAAACGGAGTTGTTCCGCTCACCCATCAAAAGTAAGTTTCTAACAAAAAACAAAACACACTAGAGTGAGTTAAAGATTCTTTGCTAAATGTTTTGCTTTCGTTTCCGCAGAGAGCATGTCCATAAAACCTTACTATGACGTTGAGGGACTCGAAATGGCGCACAGCGATGACGATGACGACGATTTTCGAAATGATTTCAACGAAGATAGCGGTGAAGACGTTGTCATGTTGGATAAACGAAAATAAACTGTGATTAATAAAGAAAAATAACGAAAACAACCACAACAACTACATGCTGTTAGTAATTAGTTCAGGCAAGAAAGACAACAAACCACATTGGCAACCTAATTTAAGACAAAGTACGTACTAACTCTGATTTACATGCTAAATTATAACTTAGATTTTATATACACATTTTAAAAGTAGCTAATATTTGCAAATATTTGAAATATTTTCGCACAGAAAATTTAAGAAATAAAATGTACGAAAAGTAATCATTTTACCAAAATACAATAATATTAAAAACAACTAATTTCAATAATTATTCAAATTAAACAAGTGTTTTCTAATATTTTATAATTAATTTATTTTTAAATGCTAATATTTCTAATGATATTATTCTAACACTGTAACTAGTAAGTAAAATTGTGCAAAAATATACAACAACCACATACATATGTAAAAGAAAAATGAGTAAATATCAATAGTTCTAACTGCCAACCTCTGCAACCGAATCTCAACGAAAAGTTAACATTGAAATTTTTATAAAAAAAAATCAGCTTTGTCAATGTATCCTGTATTTTAAATTAAAATATTTTAAAAAATTCAAACCTGCTAGTGCTTTCATATTTGAAAAATTGTAGCTGCATTCATTGTATAAGAATAATAAAAAAAAAACATTTACCAAAAAAGACTGACGGTAAATTAGAGCATCCATTTTAATTTATAAATAAATTAAGCAATTAACAATTAATTAAATTTTGTGCATACACGCTAAAGTTGTTTTCTAAATTTAGTTACTTATTTGCCAAACTTGCTTTGAAGTCTTTAAAATAAATTGAATTTAAAATGTAATATACTGTGAATGCTAACCACTTTTACACGCTCAAAAGTTTTATTAGTAATAATGGAGTTAATGACAAAAAATGACAACTTATGGAATCCGTTTTTTTTTTCTTTTCGTTTCTGTAAAGTATAAATTTTTTGTTTGTCAGCTAAAACTAAAGCAAAAGTATATACTATATGTATATATACATAAAAAATTAGGAAAAGTAACAAAAAAATTTGATTTGATATTTCTTCCTGGGAAGTTACATATTATTTTTATACATATTTGCATTTTTTTTGTAAATTTGGCAGCTTGAAATTAAAATTAGATAAAAATACATATACATATTTGATATTTTAAAATCAACCTCAACTTTTTCGCGTACAAAATTCATTAAAAATATTATTTTTTTAACAAAAAACTACGTTAATAATTTTTTTTTAAATCAACTTTAACTTTTTCGCATACAAAATTCATTAAAAATATTAAAAAAAAAACTACGTTTAATGTATTTTTTTTTCTAAATTGGCAGCTCGAAAATATTTAAGAAATTTCAATTGTTAAAATATATTATAAAATTGTCAAAATCTATACTTTTTGGGTATTTTAAAATTAACTATATCTTTTGTTTAAAAAAATGCATTAAAAACTTTAACTAATTAAAAATAAGTTAAATGTCCATTTGCAGATATGGTGTCACTTTATAATTTTCTTTAGTAATCATTCTAATCATATTTCCAGTGAAGCAAACATTCCACAAAAGTTGTATATTTTTTCATGAAATTTTCTTTTACCATGCATAATTTTTTTTAAAAAGTAGTTTAGTAGTTTGAAGCTTTTTATGGTACTCATGAAAAGTAAATTAAAAAAATATTTATACAATATATACACAATTAATATATAATAATTTATATTATATCTCCATGCGTAGCGCGTGTTGAACACCAAAACTGTGCAATACATTAAGAAAGAAAAGGCAAATTTAATAACAAAAGCGAAAATATAAATCCATGTGAATAATTTATAAATATACATTATATACATAAATGTAATCATACACACACACACGTACGCCTATCAAGCCGTGAAAACAGCAGACAGTTATATACAGTTACAATGAGTAAGCTTTTAAAAAAGATTTTTTCGCTTTGAAAGAAGCCAGATGCGATTTAGAGTTTAAAAACGTTAAAATAAAGTATGTATGTACATATGTATGTGTGCTCATGACAATGCGCATACGTGGGAAATTTTATCAAACTCAATTATTATTTTTTATTTAAAATATTTTAATAAAATTTACGCATATGTATTTATAAATGGATAAATAACTGCAATTAATTTCTCAAAATATTAAACAAATGAAAGGAAGAGTAACAAAATACGAAAAGACTTTTTTGACTACTCAATATTAAATGTTTCAAATGACCACTCCTAAGCGCCATGTCTACCTTACTCATTTGCCGCTAGTCAGCGACAAAACTCCGTTCAAAAAGTGGGAAGTTTTATAATTTTTTAAAATTAAATTTAGACTTTTGTATGCGTGTGTGTGCACCTGTATTTAAATATACTCGCTGAGATAACAGCGTAAATGTTGCTTCTTGAAATTTCGAGGACGATTTGCGCTTGGGTATGTATTTATGTGGTTAGGGTATATGTGCTGCTTAGGAGATTAGCGACCAAATGCCAAATTATGCGAAGTAAAGCAAATAATTGAGGAGAAAAACAAAATATTTGAAATTATTTTTAGAAAGTGTATACAAGTTACGAAATAATAAGTAAGACTACAAAGTATTGCAAAGTGAGGTAAACTCCTGAAACACTCCCCTTGTAGCGTTAATTTAGAAACAAATATACTTACATGTGCTCACGCATAGTCAATACTTAGTTTATAATCTTATATTTCCTGGTATGAAAGACACGAACACCTATACTAACATGTTTGTACTTATACGTATGTATGTGTGTATGTTTATCAGCAAAAAAGCATCCTAGCTGTTCCATTCGTCGGACATTAGATTCGCGTTCAAAGGTTATCGGCGCTCTCGTGCGCGAGCGTTATCTTCTGCGCTTCACTTGCGTTAGATAACTGTCTTTCGAGTAGCAGCTTCGCTTTGGCAGATTCTACGACACGCGGTGCTTGCAAGTCTCGCCATTCGCGCATTGTTTGTCACACTAATCGGCAGTTTCGAGACTATTGCAGCCAGCAACACTCAATTTTGTTGTCTTGCCATTTTGCTCACTATCGTCAATAATAATATTGTTTGTGTACAAAAAGCCAAAGAAATAAGCGCGTTCGCTTAAGTTCTTGCCCCCAAGTGCCGCTAATCTATTTATTGTAAACAGAATTGAGTGCGTTTGGCTTGTTATCAGTGGTATTTTTCCCTTTTCTAGCAGAAAAAAGTAGCAGAAACTACAAAATAAAAGTTCAAACGCGAATTTCCAACTTTGGACAGCAGTTTGGGTCGCGCAAAAGCGAAAGTGAACGTAGTATCGCGTCGTGTGCCCCCAATTCCTTAAGTCTTAACGCATAACTAAACTTCGTAAGTGAAACCGCGCAGCGCCATGTTGAGACGTTGTGCCACTCTCATCACGTGCCAATTGAAGCATCCACGCTGCCGTTACAGCAGCAGCGCCAGCAACGCCGAGGGCGATGCCAAAGCGCGTCTGGGCATTATTGGTGTGCCCTTCTCGAAGGGTCAGGGCAAGGGCGGTGTGGAAAAAGCGCCTGCGCTGCTGCGCGAGCATGGGTTAGTGCCGCTACTCGAACAGGTGTCCTGCGGTAAGCAGTTGTACCCGAAAATGTGTGTTTGTGGTCGAGTGTGATTATTTTCCAATTGCTTCATCACGATAGGACAACTAGAGGTACACGACTATGGCGATCTACAATTCGGTGTGGACCCCATACCAACGGAGGCGCCGGAATACAGTAAGATTAAAAATTATGGTGAATTTATGGGCTGCAACAAGGCGCTGATCCGGAAAGTGCAGCAGCTGTTGCAGGAGAACGATCAGTTCCTGACGATCGGTGGCGATCATGCAATTGGTTTTGGTAAGCAAACTGCAAAAAATGCAAACTTATAAATTCCAGTTTTTAGGTTTCAAATGCAGAATTCCATTATATAAATTTAATAAAAATCAAAAGTTTATGCCTAATTAAAATTAAATTAAATAAAAATAATTAATCAAAATTAGAAAATTATATTTACAAATGATTAAAAAATATATACAATATATTTAAAACTAAAGTAAAAGAATTAAAAAAAAAAATAAAAATAAAGTAACAAAAAAAAAAATTATTTAAAAATTAAAAAAAAAATGAATTAAAAAAAATTAATTTAAAAAAAGGATTATAAAAAATAAAATTAGATTTAAATATATTTTTATTAATAGATAGTCACTACAGAGCTGAGAAATAAAGTAAAGAATTCAAAAAAAAAAAACATAAAAAAAATATTAATTAAATTGAAATTAAAAAAACTTTTTTAAAAAATATAATTATATTTTTATGAATAGATAGTCACTACAAAGCTGAGAAATCAAACTGCGAAACATTAGCTGCAATTGAATTAAGTATAAGCAAACAGCAGCAGCAACAAATATGTAATTTCTATGTTACACAAACATTTTCAATTCATCCTCACTTTTCATTAAAATAATTAATTTCGACAAAAATAGTTTCTACTTTACACAAAAATTTTCAATTCATCTTCACTTTTCATTGAAATAATTCATTTCCCCATTTTCCGCCGATATTTAATACATTCCATGCATTTAATTGCAAATTGGTTAAAATCGCATGCGATTTTTTTGCTTGTCACAAACGACAAAAATTATTTGTCGTAAAAACACGTCAAATCGCTTATTACGAGACTGCCATCAGCAGCAGTGAGCGTTAGCAAAATTTTCCCAAAAGTCGCATGCGATTTCCCATATCGCATGCGAGAAATCAAATTTCGTCGCTAAAATGTGACATGCCGCATTCCACCAGGCACCCAGAAATCACAGCGAGCGGCCGCGCATATTTGTGCGCAAAAAGTATTGCATACTTTAAGGCGCATATTGGGCAGTACAGTCGAGGCGACTTATATGATGCCAGTAAACGTTAATTATTGTACTGAAGGCATTTAAACGCTTAAAATTTACTTTTTTCTTTGTTTTTCGTTGCGTATTTATTATTTTATGCTGTTTGTATTAAATTTCGCTCTGCTATAAATATTATTTAGGCTCCGTTGCCGGACATTTGCAACACACGCCCAATCTTTCGCTAGTTTGGGTGGACGCCCACGCCGATATCAACCTGCACAATACCTCCGAGTCTGGTAATATCCACGGCATGCCCGTATCCTTTCTGCTCAAGGAATTACGCGTCTTCTGGCAGCATGCGAAGCTCGAACAAACGGCACCGGTTTGGTAAGTCACAAATAAACATAAATTTTGCTCAACTAAAAGTACTTACTTGATATAGCATATTAAGACGTATTTGTTTATTGCGCGCTCAGCTAACTAAGCTATTATTCTTTATCAGCTGAGCGATAAGAGCTGTTTAAAGGCAAAGAAAACTATTTTTCTGTTTTATTTTCACTGTTTTTATTTGCTTGACTATTATTTTCTGAAAATAAAAATACTATATGTTCAAAAATATTGTATGAATGGCTGTTGAAAGTGGGGAAGAAGAGGAACGTGTGAATGTTGTAATTTTAATGCAAAAACAAATGCTTCCTAGTGACACTCTGCACTAAAGCTACGACTGGTGTGCAATGTTTGGTGCTTTACACAAATCCAAGTTGTTGTTGCAGAAGAATAATATATTCTTTGAACAATATTGTAGAATAAACGGGAGTAACATGTCTCTGATCGATCAATTGGAGGTCGCTCTATTTAACGGAGCCGCTCGTCTCTCCGGCAATATTTCTTTAAACATTGAAATATTGAATTCGGCGTTTTTTCGTCTAATATTCTTAGCTTACAAATTACAGAAAGAAATTTATGAGACATTTTTAATTTATTAGTAGCTTTTAAACGATTTTTACCATATAACTAGTATTTTATAAAAACATTTACTATAAATATATCACAAATTTTTGAAATTTCATACTTTGTACGTCCCTCGTTACATACGCAGTCTTATCAGAAATGTACACAAATACATAAATATTAACACTTAACGCTATTTGTACTTGTTTAGTTACACATATTAATTAATTGGAAGCTATTTGATTTCATAATCTTTCTTTTTCTAAGTAAATGTTACTACAGCTCAAGAATACTTTGTATAGAAATTGAAAAGTTAAATAAACGTAATAAATATTGATATTAAAAAAAAAAACAAAAAAAAAATAATCATTACTTATGTATGAACAATAAATATTTTTATACAAAAAAAATAAATTACACAAAAAAAATAATGATAAAATTAAATTATTGCAACAAAAAATAATTCAATTAAATAACATAAAGTATAATGTGATCATATGCTAAAAAATATCGTTACGAAAAATAGTACAAATTAAATTAATTGTTATCATTTGTATGTATGTAAAAATGTAGAAAAAGTAGTGCTATGAAAAAAATTTTAACAAATAAAGAAAATATTTAAAAAAATAAAATTTATTCATTTACTGAAAATACCTACAATAAGTGAGGTTTTATAAATTAAAATTGCCAAAATATATATAAAAGGCCATAAGCATAATAATAACAATTCAAAGCAATATTAAAAATTAACAAAATATCAATTATTAACAAAAAAAAAAATATTTAAAAATATATTAAAATTAAAAAATATTAGTAATTAAATAAAAAATAAAAAAATTAAAAAAAATTAAAAAAAAATAAAAAAAAATAAAAAAAAATGTTTAAAAATATATAATAAGAAAAATTTATTTAAAAGAACATTTAGTAATAATAAAAAATACCAGTAATTAAAAAAAATAGTTAAAAAAAATATAAATTCAAACAATATTAATAATTATTATTAATAAAAATACTCAAAAATATATTAAAATTAAAAATTTCAGTGATTAAAACAAAATATTTAAATATATATTAAAATTAAAAATATCAGTAATTAAAAAAATTATAATAGCAATTCAACATAATACCAATTTAAAAAAAATATTAAAAAGAATTTAGTAATAATAAAAAATATCAATAATTAAAAATAAATATATTTAAAGTATACTTATCTATAACAAAAGAAAATTAGTTAGTAACTAAAAAATATTAATAATAAAATATATAATATTAAAAAAAAATATATTAATAATTGGTTAAAAAAAATATGTACATATATATTTTTTTAATTTAAAAAAAATAATAATAATTATATTAAAAAAAAGTTATTTTTTTTTTTGTGAAAATTATGTAAAAAAAATCCCATATAGAAAAGGATAAAAATAAGCACTATATATATATACATATTTTCGATAATTTGCGCGAAATATAAAATAAAACCTGAACTAACCTAAAAACCAAAAATGTCCTCGCCCAAACGTGCCGAGACGAATGCTGACGAAAAATAACGAAATAATTATTTTCGCCTAAAAATCAAGTACAATTCACGCATAAAATAAGTCACACTATAAATATAATAATTAATTATATAGTACAATGTCAATTAAAGAAGTCTAACGAATCGAAATAATACAATTATCTTGTGCTTAAAAATACATAGTTAGCTCAGAGCATAACTTAAAAGCTTTAAACTGTTTGCGAAAAAAATACTTCTAATCTCATTCGGGTGCTGCCAAATAAAAAAAATCGTTTGCTAGAACTAATAACGAAGAAATATTATTATTATTTTTTTTTTTTTTAAGACGAAAAATGCGACGGTCTCGTGCCAATGCCGTTGTCGATGTGGTAAAATAAGAAATTTGAAAATCTTTTAAATTTTAGCGTATGCAGTGGCATAGTTTCGAAATTTTTCAAATATAAATATACAGTTTTTAATCGTTGTTTTTGTGTAATATAGCAAAAACAACAACTTTTGTACTGAAGTGTTTATTTAGTTTTGTTCGAATGTTAGCGCTTTTTAAACTCATTCTAATCTGGCATCCGTCTCAAGCTTTTAAGCCATTAATTACAATAATAAGTATAATGATGTAGCATATTCAACTTAAAATTACAAGAAGTTAGATAAAATGTACAAAGAGAAACATGGTTACAATGGTTATTCGTGTAGCTAGAAATGAAATATCTGCACATACAAAATTAATGGAAATTTTTACATTAATGCAGAGCCGAAATACGAGCGCTTATTTATAGATTGTTGAATTATTAATATTTCCGATAACTGGAAAAACGGATTGTTTCAATATTTTAAATTATTTAATTTTTAATATCTTCATGCATTATTATTTTTTTTTGTTTTGTTTTTTGCTTATATCGGCTCTACATTGAACGTCACGGCTCTCTGGTTGTTAGGTTGGCGATAAGTGATGGATGAATGGTTATGCTTGTCTTATTTTTGCTATTGTCTTAATGCTTTGCAATGTTTTCATACCTTCATTGACAGAGAAAAAA
Source organism: Bactrocera zonata (assembly GCA_037783105.1). Taxonomy (NCBI): domain Eukaryota; kingdom Metazoa; phylum Arthropoda; class Insecta; order Diptera; family Tephritidae; genus Bactrocera; species Bactrocera zonata. The sequence continues at coordinate 46,500 of JBAWJQ010001070.1, read as the reverse complement.
TTATAAACAAGTCTTACAATCGCTTACAAAAATTATACACTAAATTTTTAAATAAAAATTTCGTTTACTAAAATATAATAATACAATGATAATTAATAATAATAATCAAATACTTTGTACGTGAGCGGTTGGCGTTCAAGAAGTTCAAATAATCTGGGATACATATTTTTTATTTTGATTTATATTTTTTTACTGTGAAAATTAGCACACAAACACCTGTAAATAAACAAATCAGAATTAAATTAAAAATATTACAATACAATGTTTGGCAAAATGTACTTCTAAGTAATAAATCAGTTGAATAGAAGAATACAAATACAAACCGAGCGTTTATTTTTGACTCATTAACGGTTATAACGGTTGACTGATTTTGAGAAAAACGAAAAAGTTTGGTAATTTGGCATTTCGGTAAACAAAACAGTGTTGATATCGTATTTTTATTTAATTTTTTTTGTTTTTGTTTATGTTTTTGCTTTTGCTTTTGGGTTACTATTTGGTACGGCGCACATCCAAAAATGAACCAATAATGGGTGTTGTTGTTGTAAGTTATACGCAACGAAATTCATAGGGAGAGAAAATCAAACTATAAATAAAGAGTTGTATAATTCATACAAGTCATAAGCCAATTAAAGAAATGTGATATACTAATTTTTCAAAATATGAAAAATTATAATAACTTATAAAGTTTACTTACCGAAAAATATACACAATACAGTTATACAATATACGGTTACATTTACAAAACTAGACTCAACAAATGCGTGAAAACGTAGGAAAATGCCGCTGTAATTTTTTTCTTTGCCGAGTTCCTTTTTTTCTGAATTTAGCGAAGTAGTGACAGCTGCAAAACCGAAAATATTGGCCAAAAATTTACACTATACAAACAAAGATACTAGAACTTGCTGTCGGCATAAGACGCGACACAAATAAGTACAAGAACAAATAAGTGAAAAAAATATCTTAGCGATGGGGTGTTGTAGTCGATAACTGGTGTATACAATATTCGAACAAAATATTGTCAGTTGATAGAAAAAAACACAAGAAAGTTGAGCGCCGACTAATTTTTCCCAACATTTATATACACGCACTCATTTTAGCAGGTTAAATAAAATAAATATTATATATTAAGGAAGAAATAAAATCTACGTTTTGAAAAAAATCGCTTTAAAAATCGTATAACCCATTAGTGAGTTATGAAAAATTAGGTATCCAATAATACAACATAAGATTTCAAAGAGCCATTAATGAGGTTGGATCATCATAATAAAAAAAAAATGTAAATTAAACGAATTACTCGCTTTCTTATATAACCAGGTAGAGTGGGTCAACAAATATTAACGTTTTTGTCCTAATTGCTTGTATGGTACATATTTGTTTATTTATTTATTATTATAAATATAAAAAAATAAGTTAAAAATTTATTAGAAGTACGAAAGGACTTTTTCGACTACCCAAAACTTTGGAAATTTTGATTTTGAATTTCAAATTTATTATAAATATAAAGGTATAAGTTAAAATTTGATTAGAAATACGAAAAGGCTTTTTCGACTACCCAAAATTTTGGAAATTTTTGATTTTGAATTTCAAAATGGATTTTAATAAACTAATATTCGCATCTCATTGAAAATATGTTTAAAACAAGTAATTAATTAATTAAATATTCATAATGGATCATAAAAAAATAATGAAAAATAACTTTATGTTATCATTTTAAAAGTAAAATATAGATAAATCGTCTAAAAACCAGCTTCATCTATCTAACGAGGTTTAACGTTGCAATTTATTGTCAGTAATGGGTTAATTTGCTCATTCTAGTAAAATAAAAAGTTGTTCGAAATAAGTATGGAAAATTAGATTCGAAAAAAATTTCAAGTAAAAAATGCCCCGAAATTAATTTTATTATACGATCTTGACAATGAACCCGAAATAAATTGCTACCGAGGAGTTTGATATAAAAACAAAACACCGACTGTTTTTGCAGAGATTCACACAGGGGGTATTACTTAAAAAAGAACCAATGAGCTGAAAACCACAAAGCGAAGCAACCTAAAAGTAAAAAATCACTAGCGAATTCATCTTAGGTACGCTGCTGACAACTTTAACAATGCTATCAAAGGAAAAGTTAGAGTAAACTAAAATCCAAATTCATACACAAAACAACTGAACTCAAGGAAATGTGATTCACATATTTAAATAAAAAAAAAATAGTTTAGAAAACTTAATTAAAACGAAATGAAAAATTAGAATATGAAACAAATTTTAGAATTTTAAGAGATGAAAACTTAACAATAAAACTAAGTATAAGTCGCTAGAGTAATTGTGAAATCAACCGTGAATACATACAAACGAATTCAGAGAGTAAAAGAAGAAAACGAAATTAATCCAAACCACACAATTTCAAAAAATCGCAGTCGTACAAAACAAAAGTGCTGGACGCCTACAACACAACGACTGCATACAAACTTAGAAGAGAACAACACAAAAGTAAACAGAATTAAAAAAACAGAAACCTAATTTAATAGAAAATATGCGCAGAAATCGAAATCATGGCAGCCGGAAAAGTGTAGTTGTAAAAAATAAAATAAAATACATTAAAAATAATACAAATAAATGGAAAGAAAAAAATAGGACAACGCTGGATCGAAACAAATGTAACCACAAATGTGTAGTTTTTTGAAAAAAGTAATAAAAAAAAAAATTAATAAAAAAAAATACAAGAGTAAAAGAAATATTGAAAACGGAGCTACGTCGAAACTAATACCGGAGTGAAAATACATTGGAAATATCACTTGTAATATTTGTTGTTAAAATAAATGAAGAAAAACTCATAATCGTATTTTGAAACACATTTATATGTAATATTACTTTCATTTTGGGTTTTTGGTTAATTCTTTTTTGGTTTTGCTTATAATTTAACCGCTAGAATAATAATAATAATTATTATTATAAATATAATCATAATATTTCTTTAATATATGTAATAATAAATTGCATTAAATATCATTTTGGTTAAATGTGTATATAGAAATGAATAAATTAAACTGTATAAACTTATATAATGTCTTTGTTTAATATCAATTAAGTTTTGTCAAGTTCTTTTAGCTTGTTGCTATTTTTTCACTTTTCATCATATTCCAGTGAAAAGTCATATTTCACCTCAAATACCAAATACCTAATGTTCAAATAACACAAAATTTTTCTTAGAAAAAATATTTGAAATGTTAAAACATTTTTGTTGAGTATTTTGTTTTTTCCTTTTTTTCTTTTTGTAAAAGCAGAATTCTTACTGTAAATATTGCAAGTATTTTTTCTGCCGTAATATCAACTATAATTTAGTACTAAACCTTTGCTTTGGAATGCTTGAGAAAACAAAAGAAACTTGTAAAATTCGTTTCGCTTTTTGTTTAAGGAAAATTTTCGTTATTTTGCTATTTATTACGCTTTTGACTTAAATATTTCTTAAGGGTTTAAGTTTTTCCAGACTTTGTTTTTGTATTTTGACTAGCATTGGAATGGTTTTTTATCTTTCAGTATTAGCATATAATATTATTTATGCTTTATAAATTCTACACAAAAAAATAGTGTGAATTCATGAAAGAATTCGACTTGCGAGATCATTTAGCCTTTACAGCTGTTTGACTAGATAGAAATTCACAGAATTTTTCAAAATTAATTAAAAATTATAAAAACACTTTTCTATATACCTACATATGTATGTATGAATGCGCTACAAAAACAAAAGGTGAACAAACAATTTGTAGAAGACCTCGCGCGCTTCTAGAAGAAACATATTGCATATATCCTGCAAGCTCTCGGCAGGGGGAGAGAAGGCGAGAAGTAGAAGGAAGCCAGTGAGTTTGTGTCAACTGAGTATGTTGAGAAAGCGCTGCCACAAATTAACACAGATTCAACAATGTGCTCGACAATGCAGAATTAGATCGAAAAACAAACGAAAAAACAAACGGAAAATCAAACCAAATGAAATGAAACATGTACATATGTCAAACGAAAACCAAAATAGTAGATACAACAAAAATTAACCAACCAACGAAATATTGCTAAACAACCAACGTAAAACAAAGAGAGAAAAAGAAAGAGAATTTACAAATTGGTAGAAGTAAATAAAGCGGGATATATATATATATTTTTTTTGCTGTGGGGGGGTGGTAAAAGTGATGGATGCTAATAACGCAACATGAGAGCGCGTGGCACACATAAGGCGAGTAACGATATGTACAAAAGTATTTCTGTTTTATCATTTATTTAACATTTTTCCAGTAAAATTTTATTTAAAAAAATATTACTTTAAAAATATTATTTCAAAAAATATTAATTTAAAAATATTATTTTAAAAAATATTATTTTAAAAAATATTATTTTGGTAAAAACACTCGTTGAAATCCTTATCCGAACGTTTTCAAATAAGATTTTACTAACAAAAAATGTTTGGTATTCAATGCGCTGAATATATGTATGTTTCATATCGTTTTTTTTTAATAAAAAAATATATTTACAATCTTTCATTTGCACTCGCGCGTAAATGTGTGCGTAACGCAAAAAAGGAGTTAATGGAGAATGTAAATCATAAAGGAAACGAAGTGGAAATCATGAGCTCATGGACACAAACTAATGATGATAATGACAATAATAAAATAAAAAACAAATTAAATTCAAAAATCAAAATTGATATTTTATTTAAGGTTAAAAACACGATTTGTTGTTGTCAAAGATTTTATCGCTTCAAATATACGCGCATCAACCACAAGTATTAGCGCTTTTAACTTTTTGTCTCAATACAATTTTGATATTTTGTGTGGGAAATACAAATTGAATTAAACTTTAAATGTAATTAAAATAAAAACACAAACTTATAATTAAAATTAAAAATAATGATAAAGTTAAAATTTCTATTTAGCAATAACTGCTGTGTTAAAAATCATATATTTAGGGAAATCCGGTAAAATGTGTTTGTTAATATTTTTCGTCACAACTTTTGGACAAAAAGTTTGCAAAGTAACACACAAACTGCTTTCGAAATTTGTGCGTGAGAATGAAGTTCTCGTTGAAGTCAGGCGGGCATTATGTGGGACAAAAAGAGAGCGTCGGGTGTCAAATATTTGCTGTATTGTACAAAACAGTTTATAGGACATTGTAAATTCGAAGTGACAATTTTTGTTTCTAATGGATACTTTTGACGCTATGCTGTGAAATAAAGGAAAAACGTTTGTTTATAGCGTAAAACGAGTTGTTTCGTCACTCATTGCTAGTTTTAGGCGCTAGCGGCTATGAACAACTTTATTCTTTCTTGGGATGTTACAGTATTCGAAGAACGAGTACTGCAGGAATTATAAATTTCTGGAGTATCAAGTATCAAACAACGTTTTATACACATATTTTTGTCTGTATGCTTGCCGCGACTTGAGTGATTAGTTACATAAACAAGAAAATTTTCAAATGTCAATATGGTTATGTAATACAATTGAATCAAATAATAATAGTAATAGTAATTATAATATAAATTGAAATATAACATATAATAAAAGGTACACAATGAAAAATATAGTAATTGGTGGCAAAAAAAAACTTGTTTGCGCACACTTGCTGACTGCATGGGCCTAAAACCTGCAGCTGCAAGCTGCAAAATCTGTCAGCGCTCATATAATTTTTTTTGTGCAAAAATTGCATATGCTCAGCATTATGCCACTTTTGCTTTTTAAATTACAATTTTTGTATGTTTTTTTTTCGTTTTTTTGTTTAATAAAATACTAGCGCGTTGCAATTGTTTCTGAGATTTTGTCGCTAGACAATTTTATTTTCATTTCCTGTGTACAAATAGTTGATTTAAAACATATACGTAAACAAAAAAAAATTATTATTTAAAATTATAAAGGTTAATAAAGTAATATTATAAAATTGAAATTAAAAGTATGAACGCAAATCAATTACAAACTTAACGCAAGGAATGCGATGAAACGAGCTCAAAATAAGATAAATATATGTAAAAATATTACAAAAAAATAAGTCAATTAAAACTATGGTTTACAAACTGCTAGTTACTACTATTTGTTGTTTGTTAAGTTAAAATAAAAATAATAATATTAGAAATCATACAAAACAAACTGAAAACCCATGAAAATAGTAATTATTATTTTCATTACTCTGTCCCATACTTGTGTTCGTTTCGGATTTTGTTTATCTTTGCTTCATTTAGTTAAGGTACGCATATTGTTTTTAGTAATTACTACAAAACATAAAACATTTATATAAATTGTGTCATAATGTGAAAATTAAAATTAAAAACTAATAATTACTTAAAAGAAAATTAAAATAATTAATATGCCATGAAACGCACACACATTTCAAAAATGCAATTTGTCATCAAATCAAATCAAATCAACTCAAAAAAAAAAACAGAAAACACTAAATTCTTGCATCTTTCAAGTTCCGGTATCTTATAAGTTTATCAGTTGCTTTTTTGTACGTCAATTTGAGTTGGTTGTTTATTCAATCTTCACTGCCGATCTATTTGTTGTGGTCTGTGCTCGCGCGCCTTTTTATCGCTTTTCGTACATATTTTGTGCCGCTTGCGCTAAACATATTGCTTGCTGACTCCCTGCTACTCTCCTCACTACTTTACTGTCTGTGCTCTCCTCTATTTATGCAGTTTTACTATTTACTTGCTTCAACGCGGCGCTGCAATACTGGTATGCACCTTTTATTTATTTTTTTCTTACTTATTTTTCGGATTGACTTCTATTAAATTACGGTTTTCTTGGCAATATGCGCTTGTAGAACGCTTTCCCGCTTTTGCTCTTGCATGAGCGCACGCGCTCTTATCTCTACTTGTCCATATTTGAATGGCGTATCATTGCAGATGCTGCATTTCTCTATTGGGAAATTGCGTTCGTTTCGTGTGTCAAGAAAATAGAAAGCATAAGTTTGCATCATCAACGATAAATTGGCGCTTATTGCACTTTTGTGCAATTTTTTTCGCTTACATTTGCAACTACATACATATGTGTTGATGTTTTTGTTGTTATTAAGGTTTCTCTTTTTTCTAATGTTTAATAAAAATTATTATGCTTAAAATAGTTACTATATTAAGAAGTAAATTTTAATAAAAATATAAGCAAAAATTTATACTTTCTTCTGAGATACACATTTTCGCGTAGACACTATTGCACAGAATATCCTTTCGCTCGTTAGCAAAACAAAATTATGTATTTGTAATCGCTTTTTACAGACCGCATTTGCTGCTTTCAAAATAATTTGGCGGTGTTAGTGTGCAATTTGAACTAAACCTTAGCACGTACTATTTTCTATTCGTAGAGGATTTAAAAAAAATAAATAGAAATCACTACAGCATTTTTGTACATGAACAAACATGCGCTCAAAGCTTTTTCTGCTTTATTTAAAGCAGTATTTTTAACGTGGAGGCTACACATGCCTTAGAAAACAAACTGTTGTGGGCATTGCGAACGATTTTCAAGTAACTGCCTTCAAACGTGAAAAATATTGGACATCTAATTTACTTCGAAAAAATTTCGAGCATATAAGTGACCTTCAAAAGTTCACTTCAAGTTGATCACACATCCTACTTGTCAAAATCGATTGAAATTGACAATCTTGAATATAACGAAATATTCATCTTCCAGACAATTGCATACATATCATTTCAAGACTGTATGCAAGTTCGAAAAGAGAGCGTGGTAGTAGAAAAGTGTGAGCATATTGCAACTTGAAAGCAATTTGTTGATCGTGAAACGCGCGAGAAAACATAATTTACTGATTTTTGTATAGACAATTTTATTAAGTCTAGAAATTTGAAAAAAAAAATCTTTTTTTTTCATAATTCTGGAAATGAATGTTCGAAACCATCATTAGAGTTCATCGAAAGTGTAATGTTACAGAAATTTGCAGCAAAAGAGAATTTTTAGCGCCGCAGCGCATGTTTGGAAAGCAGACTATAATTCGAAAATGCTTTCTAAATCAACTTTTAGCAGTTGCTGATCGGTTTTTGCCACACTTATTGCCTTCAAACATAATATTTCCATTGAACGCTGACTGTTTTCTAGTACTTATTGTCGCAGTAGCGCATTCTGTAGTTTTGAATGATTAGTGTTGTGTATGTGTATGGGTTAGTTACTATAGCTGCATATCTACTCTCTTGTTTTCTTTTACTTGTCATGCATAATTGCTATGCGACATTGAAGCATTTTTAGTTATTATAATGCTTGCAATTTAGAACTTCTGCCTAACTGCTTTAGCAATTTAGTTTAGTTTTTCCTTCAATACTTTTTTTCCGTTTACATCATTTTGCATTTTTGTTCTGCATTTTTGACTAGAATTCTTGTTTGTTTCATGCGTTTTGTGTATACTTGTATTTTTGTATTTTTTTCTTTTTACCATCTGTTTAGCTTCGACTACTACTACTATGCATATGCTTAAAAGTAATTTTTAAAATTTATAAATTTTAACTTAATTAAATTATTTGTTCTTATGCGTTTTTCGCTTAGCGTTTGCTTTTTCTCATACATTTGCTTGTTCTTTTTTTCTTTGTTCATACTACACGTTTACTCTTAAGAAAAAAATATTATTTATATATAAGCAACTGTGAGGCTTCAGCCGTCCCAAGTTGTTTAGCATCAAAAAATGTACTAACATATAACTATTTAATAAATAGTGATTACTTTTTCTCTGGGTTTCTTTTTGTTTTGTAACTTCACCTACTACAGCCTGCATTTGCGAATGCTTAGCTAACCTCAAAATTACAATTTGAAAAAAAAAAAAAATAACTAAAACAAAAGAAAAAATCAATGAGTGTATTCACGGTGCGCGTCTTCCCCGTTAGCAAAAGGTGTCGAGCAAACACAAACACTGTGAATACCCACATCAAGTTAATTTTTAGCTAATTTGCTAAATTGAAATTTTAAAATTGTAAACTTTAAAACTAAAACCACTTAACAGCTACAAAAATATAATTATATAAATATATATGTATGTAGACATACACGTACACATATTGTATGAATGTCAGTTTAAATTTGTGTAGTTAATGGTGTTTTGTGTAATAAAATATTATTATTAATGCAAAAATAAATTATGTTATATACATATGTACGTATGTATATAAGCTGTATAAACACTATTTTTCAACATTATTGCGAAACAGTGCTTAGTTTGGTTTGAGTTGAAACTGAATTTGAAAGCAAAATTATTTTAAATAAATATACGTTCATATGTATACATATGTTTGTAGATATAAATTAATAAAGATTGTGTAAATATGCAATAAATATGTATATAAATATATTTTGCTTAATTATTTACGTACGTTCACTATTTATATATATATATATATGTATGCGTTTGTATGTTATGTATATGGACTGTATATATGTATAAATATATAAATTATGTGTACAAAATAGCTGGGAGGACACGCGCACGTTTTTTCTTTTTGACAAAATTATAATTTACGAGGGTGGGTACAAAAAAACAACAACAACAAACATAAGAGTAGTAGCCGTGTTGAGAAATCGAACTTATCGAAAAAATTATATTAATTAAATAACTTTAAACAACTTCAAATGTGTTGGTTAAGCGCTTCAAAAGTAATTCAAATATTGTTCGAAAATTGTATTTTTGGCATTTCAAACTCATGTGGGTTGTAGCAAGTAGCAGTTGAAGCGCATTTATGCAAAACTCAAAGTAAAGTAAATTGAAACAAAGAAATCAACACAAGATGTCAATGTACTGCACTACAAACTAACAAAATCAAAGGGGCATTATTCGTGGAAGCACAAACAACACAAAATCGTAATTGTAACAAATGTCTATTAAATATATTTCAACAATTCAAAACTGCTCCTCAAACAAATACCTGCAACCATTGATTGTAATCAAACCAAATTACGTTTAAAAATAAACAAATTGATTTTTTTAAACATTATACGAATATTGATGCATGTGTGTATGTGTCAATAATATGTTTGTGTGTATATATGTACGCAGCCTAAAGCTTAAAACATTTCACATTAAATCATGTATAGTTTATTTGTATTTCGGGTGTTTTGTGCTTCACATTGTAATTTTGTCTCAAACAAATTATTGAACATTCATGTTATGCGCTTTGTGCGTAGGTGGTGACGCAAAAGAACAAAAACGACGGTAATAAGGATGCGCCGCTTTCTGCTGTTGAAAATAACTTCTAATACATAACTTTTTAAATTCAGCACACTAAAACGGCACTTAAAAAATTGCCTTTGACTCTTTAAAAATCGTTCTAAACAAATTTTTAAGTTGTTGGAAATATTTAGCGCTTATTTTTTTTATTTTGAAAGAATGTAGTTATATTATGTGAATATTTTACCGTTATTTTAAGTCGTTTACTAATTCAGCGCACTATTAGCGTTAATTAAAGCGCAAAAGTGCCTAAAAACAACAACACTCTTTTCGTACTTTTCGCCACCAAAATGCACAACAAGCTGTGCGTTTTCCTGTCAATATGCAAAAAGGATCTGCAGCAACCTTTTCAATCAATTAATGTTTAATTAAATTTAAATAAAATGTTTATGTTTAATATGTTATGTAAGTTGTTCTATTATTTTAAAATTTATATTAACTCTCGAGTGTGAATAGTTAGTTATGATATTGGATATATTATATAATTAATTGTAAATTTAGCCTTCTGGAGGCGCAATGTTTATTTAATAATTATTGTTGCTCATTCGATACTGTCTCGTTATAGTTGTTTAGCTCATTTAAAATTCAAAAGATCTACTTTTTCTATATATTTGCATTTGCGCACGCAGGCTTTGCCCCTTTATTTTCTAGTTACATATGTATGTATATTTTTATGAACTTACACCCAACTTTTGGATTTTCTTAGTTATATTTTTTTAATTATTTAAATTTAAACTTTTGCTATTTAATACTGTAGCAGCCTCCTTGACGTTGCTTTTACTCTAAGATTATTACTCAGATATTATTTTATTTACTATTTTTCGTTTTGTTTTGCTAGTTCGTTAAATAATTTTAAAAATTTTGCTTTATTTTTTATTTAATTTAAATTACATGTTATCGCTCCTACTTTTCGGGTTTTTCACTCCTGAATACCACTAACTCATTAACTTTATCAATTGTTTTAAGACATTTTTTTTTTGTTTTGCTAACATTATAATTGAAAATCTTTTTTATTATGCGCTTTTATACCAAAATAGAGTTGTACATTCAATTAATTGTATTATAGTTATGCTTTACTTTAAAACCTGCGTACGCACCCGTCTTTCTTCAAGCCTTTCTTTCGAGCGCTTGCTGCACATTTGATTGCATTTAAATTTGTCATTTGCTTATAACGCATATTTTGAGTTAGAAAACGTATAAAAATTGTCAACTTTTTCAACTTTTAAAATTGCAAATGAAATTTAAAATACTTTTATTGCTGCCGGCAGGCCAAGGTTGTTTTGGAAGATTTTTGTTTGCCTTTATTTCTTAATTATTAGTATATTTTTAAAAGAACTGTTCACTAATTCTTCTTAGTTACTGCCTAATTGGCGCTCATTGAGCTAAACGTTTTTGTGATATACTTGTGTAGTAGTAGTTTTCATACAACTATAGTTTTGGAAATTTTCGAAACGGTTTTTAATTTGGAAAATCGTGTGTTGATCTCTTTGTTCGATTTCAATTTGTAAACGGCACTCACGTTTTGGCTTTTGATTGTAGGGATATTAACAAATATTACATCGAATTAAGAAATTATAGAGGATGCAGAAATATTGTTTTGAGCCTTAATTTTGCAATACTTTCGTTTTCATAATTTTTCTTTGCATTTTTTCTAGTTTCTTTCAGACTAGAGTAGTGAAAATATAAATGACTTTTTTGTCTTTCATTTTTGAATGTGTGGCGCAGCTAGCGAATTCGTTTATATTTTTTGCTGAGATTCAATAAATATATGTATGTATGTGTATTCGTGTTCACGTATACAGCCACGAGTTGCAGCTGTTGGTTAATTTAAAAATAGCCCAAACTTTCGAGTAATAATTTTCAAATTTTGCTTGCCAATTTGATTACCAAGCAGGCCAATTTTTCTAAATTAAGCCAACACTCGCAGAACATTGATTGAAATTGCCAAAATTTGCAAATATGTATTTCAAATGCAAACATACACATACATACAGATGTACTGTGAAATATATTTTTCCTTCACTGCTTTGGCATTGTGAAATTCAGGTGACTAACAAACAGACACACATGTGCTGCGCTGCCAGCCGTTACACTAGGACTGATTTGGAGTGCCTGCCGTAACCACCCCAATTATTTGAGGCGTGTGGGAAGCTTGCCGCCTGTTTGCGCGCATAATGGGTGGTTGCTAACGACATTTGGCGCGCCATTTTAACCATTTATGTGCGTCCATTTGCTTTTCGCAAAGCCGCTGTGGGTGGAAGCTGATAAGGAAAATATATTCAAATGATTTCTCTTTGCTCTGTTTTGTTTTCATATTTTCACTACACTACAGATATACTGAAAGTTGCATCCCTTTTATAAGTGCCTTGTAACCGCAAAATTTTGCTACAACACAAATTTCTTGTTGTAAATATTTCTCTGCACCTATCTACTACTCCGCGCTTGTGATTTGTGTTGAATTTACAGTGTAACAAATTAGATTAATTAATCTCACTTTCAAAAGTTAATTAATTAATTTAATTTGCAGCTTCGTATAGCTTCAAGTTGGACTTTCTGTATCATATGCTTAATATAAAAAATATAATTAAAAAATGGAAAATACGAGGTTGGCGTGCGTTGCGAATGTTGGGGGGAGGAAGAGGAAACTCATCCTCCCCACAACACGCCTTGCACATCACACACTTTTACCAATTTTAAACAAAGCCAACCCGCGCATTTCCACCAACTTGCCTGCGGTCGGGTTGCAGTTCGGCTCCGCGTTCACCGATTTACAGTTTTTGTCCGTCCGCAATATGTTGCTGCTGTTACTACTGTATTTCCGCTACATTGTTATTATTGCTGTTATTGTTATTTTCATTGTGTATGCGTGTGTTATTGTTACAGTTGATGTTGTTGTCTACTACTACTATTGTTGCAGTTAGCTGTTACTACTGTAGTTTTTCACTGGAAAGATAATTTACTTTGATTTGTTGGTCTTGAAGCTAACTTGTAGCACCCGATTGCCCAGTGTATAACCGTTTAGTGCACGAATTGCCATTGCCGCTTCATCATAATTGGTCATCGACACGAAGCCGTAGCCTTTGCATTGATTTGTGGTTTGATCCTTAACAATTTTAACCGATTGCACTGCGCCGAATGGGCCGAATAGCTGCCACAGTGATGCCTCCTCAGTTTCGGGTGCCAAATTGTAAATAAAAATGGGATAAGCACCGCCCGGACCACTAGCTAATGCACTAGCAGCGGCCGCTGTCGCACCCAAACCATTTGGCAGCATAACGTCGAGCATATCGCCGGCCATGGGTGAGAAACGTGCCAAGCCTTTGTTGACCGGCGTATGCATAGCGCCGCCGATGCGCCGCACCAACTGTGGATTGAGGAATGCTGGCAATTGTGGTTGCATTATCTTGCTAGTGCTACCCGGTGTATTTGAGAATTTCACCACAATCGGATCGGTGCAATCCGGTGGTGTGGTTCCGTTCAGTGCAATAATGGCACGTGTTGCTTCCTCGCGCTTATCGAAACGTATGAAACCGACACCTTTGGTCTGTGAATCATTGCCGGCATTTTGTAGTATACGTGATGTGATTATAGCTCCGAATGGCGCGAAAATTGCCTCCAACTCTTGCTGTGTCATATTCTTCGGCAGTCCCGACACATATAGATTCGCACCCTTAATGGCGTCCGATGAGGGGCGTGCGAATGATACCTTAATGGTTTTATTCTGTAAACGCAGCCCATTCAATACGTTAACGGCCTGTTCGGCATCTTGTGCACGTACATAGTTGACAAAGCCATAACCCAAACTTTGACCCTTATTTGGTCCTTGCGGATTTAGTGGATCCATAAATGCTTGTGATTTGTCACGTATCAATTTCACAGACTCAATTTCGCCTACACTGGAGAATAGAGATCGTATCTCATCTTCGGTCATTGTTTGTGGCAAATAGTTTACAATGAGATTAGTACGTGTCTCGGATGAGCCGTTATTATTGCCATTTTGTTGGGTATTCGTATTTCCGTTGGTAGTTTGCTGTTGCAATTGCTGGGTGACGGCAGCAGCGGCGGCGGCGACGGCTTGTTGTGTTTGCTGTTGCTGCACCTGTAAAATGGCCTGCTGCACCTGCTGCTGCTGTTGCAGTTGTGCGGCTGCAGCAGCGGCAGCAGTCTGCGCAGGTGATGCATTCGAAGCGGCTAGGGCGGCTGCGGCAGCGGCCGGATTGGCGGCGGTTTGAGCCATTAGCTGGGCCTGAGCGTCTACTGTGCCTGCAGCACCGGCATTCGCCATCATAAAGTCCACTAAGTAACAGGCGATGGCGCAGAGGGATGAGTGAAACGGTTATAAGCGGACGTGGATACAGCAAATGATTGTTGTTTAGAAAACATGGAAGGAAGAAAATAAAGTATTCAAATTTAGAGTAAGAAATACGATTTTATGCATACTATAAATAATGATTATTGGGATATAAATTATAAGTTTACATATGTATATTTGTATTAGTTTGTAACAAATTGAACGATGATTCAAGTATTACCTCACAACTTAATCACAGAGAACTTGTTTTTTTTTTATTTAGGATATGCATCCAAACTCATTGTCATATATTCCTGTATTTCAACGAGTGTCATGTGTTACTATATCCAATTTCTTTCCGTTCCAATAGATGATTAATAAATATACATAGTATGTATGTATGCCCTTCAAAAATAGAATTTTAGACTGTTTCTAATGGGTTAATTTTATTAAATATCTAGGCTTGCCCGAGGAAATCGTAAATTAGTTGTTTCTATATACTAAGTATGTATGGAGATTGTGTTAATTACAGATATCGAATGTGTATAAGTACAATAATTGAAAATAATAAAAACGAACGTGATTTTCGCTCAATAACCATTTACAATATTTACAATAAATCTTTCTATATGCATACAATGTTTTTTATGTATTTTCGTCATAAAGTCCGATACTTAAACACTTATGTATGTAAAAACTTGAATATCTTTCAAGTGTGTGTTCAATTATTAAATTGTTAGTAAAAAGAGCTTTTAAATACTTTTTCACAAAAAATTCAATAATAAGGTAGCATTAAGTAGTGTCCGCGCCTAGATATACATATGTACATGCATAAAGTATATAATTAAAAGGCATACCGGCTAGATTTATTTGTTTCAAAACTCTAACGATAAACACAAAGCAATTTTATTGTGTTTCACTAAACTGGGTGGGGACGTCGCCATAGCTAAAAACACGATCAAAGTCGATAGTGTTAGAACAAAATACACGAAATGCACATACAAATAACTTATTTTAATTTTATTTTGCACAGATGCGCCGACGCATGAAAGAATGAAATAAAACTACAGGCAGAAAGAGAATAGACAATATATGCACATTTTACCCGTATATACATATGTACATATGCATGTATGCATACGCGGAAACGATGGCGTTGACAGTGGTGCTCCACTATAAGTCAGCGATTTCATTGTACATATGTACAAACTAGCTTACAATTATGTAGTCATGCGCTTTACTTTTTTTAATACTCACTTGCGTTGGCGTGTGTTTTCCTCGTTGCGGCAATAATTTTGATGCTTTTTTACAACTTCGCTCTTGCGTAAATTTGTTCTTTTTCTTTAAATGCTGCGCTGTCTCGACGATGACGGCTGCGTCTCTTATGTCAACGTTGACTGCTAAAAAGTCGTTGGCAACGCTGAAGATGGCGTTTTAACTGAAGCGTGTGTGAAATTCGGGAGAGAGCTGCTAAGCTAATCGATTTATCGATTTTCTTTGTATGTGTTAGTTTTTGCTTGCCGCTAACTTTTTCTGTACTTTTTTTATATAAATTTTCCGCTACTGCTGTTGGCTGCTCGATATATACACTTTTCCTGGATGTATTTTTCGTTTGATTTTGCACGATGTTTAAGAATTGTACTCGTTTTTGTTGCTTCTGGAAATTAGATAAATTTGGTATAAAAACATGAGCGGAAAATCACTTAAAACTTATATTAAGACTACATATTAGATACGAAACTAATTTCAGAGAATAACTAAATTGAATAGAATTCAACAAATTGTATAATGCCGTCTTTCCAGTTATTTTGACATGAATAAAAAAAAACGCTTCTCCGCACACACACAAATATGTATGAACATTTGCACGCGATCTCCTGTCGCTATTGCCGTCACTTTTCTGTTTCTATGAGATACTTTTCTTTTTGTGGTTCAACATTGCAATGTAGATATGTGTATGTAAATACAATTTACTTTTCACGATTGTCTCTTTGTAAATTCGTATTAATTAAATGAAATATGTTTGCACTAAACATTTTTAATTTGTCGACTATGGCATTCGTCCATCTTCCATCAATTCACTTCCGCTGTTGTATAAGCTGTTTCATCCGCACCCGAAGGGCTACCGCGTTGCGTTCCTTTTTTTAATATTTGTACTCCACCTGAACACAAAAAACTCTTCTCCCCTGCCCTGCGCAATTGTGACTTTCGACGCAACCAATCGATATATTCACAGATGCCAGCTTTGCTTGTCCGTATATTCGTGTCACTCGTCTATTGTCCGGTTGATTTTTGTTGCTTTTATTGCTGCACCCTTTTCCTTTGCATGTTACAATCTTGGTTTTCCTTCGACTTTTCCAATTTAACGACGCAACAATGGAGTTTAATGAACTTTGCTCACACGCGTTCAATTAATTAAAAGCATTAATATAGAAATTTTTGTGCATTTCAACAGATAAATGTAAAAGAGTATATTATTTTTCCCCATCGATATTACGCTATATACACTAGCACATACACTACTTGGTTTATTTATTGAATTTCCACTGTCCCGTTTAGTGCTTTTCCAAAAAATTTTCTCTACCCAAAAAAATATATATGTATATATGGTTATTATATATGTATGCGAATTTTTGGCGTAATTAGTTTGTAGTCGTGTCGTGCAACCAACAAATACTTTTCGCAGTTCTTATATATTTTTAACTTTTTATTTGTACGCTACTTCGCTCCACTAACCGTTTTAATTTGTTTTATGATTATTAAAATATCTTTTCTTCGTTCTCTACCTTTTATGTATACTATGTTAATGGTGTAAGATTTTTTTCTCTAATTCTTTTTGCACAATAAAGACGACAATTTCACCCGAGAATTGATGTGTTTACGGCGAGCGCACGAATTCAAGTGAAGAACGAACTTCATAGATGTGAGAATCGAAGCTACGAATTCACAAACGAACGCAAAGCCGCAAAGCGTCGGCAGCGCAGCGCAAGCCAACGAGCACGCCAAGCAGCGAAGTCGACAGCGACGCCAAAAATGCCGCTTTGCGCTTTTGTGTGTTGCCGGATTTTTCTATGACTTCGTTATTATTATCCATGCCATAGCGAAAACTACACTTTTCCAAGTTATATTGTATGTGCATATGTATATTTATGTGAATATAACTCTGCAACCATCGTCTAGTCAACGCTCTCTGCTTAAACTCGCTGATCTTATGCTGTTGGTGTTTTACCTGTTCCGAGTTTAAAATGGCGGACGCAGTGATGAGCGCAGCAACCGTGTCTGGAAATAGTTCACGCCGGTAGTTGTGTAGAAACTATAAATACGGGTCAAATGCGCCAGCTACACTTAAAACAGTGCGTACATACATATATACATACATATGTATGAATTTAGAAGTGTACTAAACATAAATAGATACAGTCTTATCCATTTGTGCATACCTACTTACACTTTTGTTAGGAGTTTATATTCTTCAATATTCAAACAATTTTCAACACAATCTTTAGCAATGACTCCCGTTACTTTAACAATTTGAGTTTGAATTACTTAAGCACTTTAAAATTGAAAAAATATTTCCTAAAGTGAAGACCTACGATGTTTTCGCAAATATGCTGTGCACTGCAGAAATTGTATATCTTCCCAACGCTCTCCACTTTTATATAGCACTTTTGATAGTGCTGCTGCTTGCTGTTGAAGCTTTAGACTTCCGTTTTACTCAAAGTAGACACCTCATAACATTTTTGTATGCGCCTCCTAATATGTATGTATGTATGTAGAAATCTACTTATAGAAATATCCAATAGGACTGCTGAAATATCGAAGAAACTTATAAATATTGCCCCACCGTACATTTTATGTAAAATTTTTGCTTGAACATTGTTTTTTTTTCTTTTGGTGATGTTCATTTGTATGAGAAGCCCCAGAGTACTCACTTGCTGCGGACGCTATTTCGACAAGGACGGCGACGTACACGTCGGCTTCAAGAGAGCTATCTGACATTGCGGCAGGTATTCGTATAGAAAAGGGGAGTTTCGTGCAACGCAAAAACTTCCGCCCTACTTCACGCACGATAACGAAAAGCGAAAGAATGGTCGAAAGAGAGGTCGTCAACCGCTTTATAGTGAGCACAAACAGATACTTCGTGCTGCTAGCATACACTTTTAGTATTACATGTTTAGAACAAGACATACATACATAACTGCCCGCATACAGCACGGATCGACGGTGGTCGCATGTGGGCATAGCTAGTGGAAGTATAGCAGCAGCGTGGCTGCAAGAAGTAAGGCCACACATATGTATGTATGCATTACCATATCAATGCATAGTTGAAACCAGAGGGTAGACACCCCCTTAAGGGTTGGAAAGCGCTTTTTATTGTCTGCGTTTAGCTTACATCCGGCGCATGTGTCGGAGGCGGCGGCGGTGGCACAATGTCAGCAAAACCTTTTCCTACCATGGATTGAGTGCACATACATACGTACATACCCTATATACATACATACATAGTATGTGTTTGCTTGTTTATACATTTGTGAATCGGTTTTACGCAACGAAATCACGTCGCTCAAAAAAGAGGGTGTCTGGAATACAATCAACGTATGTATGTACATAAGTACATACCAAGCAAAATGCAAAATGGTAATAAGAGAAATAAGAAAGAATTGTTACATTTTGAAAAGAAAATGTTGTGCAAAGTGACAAAGGACCTGAATTAAATGTACGCGCATGCGCGCATAGATGGATAAAGGCAAAACATTGCACAATTAATGCAATGCAATTAACACGATCAGAAACGAATGGCATTGTCGATAACGACAGCGGTAGTGCACAGTGAAACAGCTGCGACAAATTACGCAAGCGCGGTGACGGACTGACGCGTTGCCACTCGAGGCGCCGAACTCCGATCGGTTCAATTGATTCGCTTCGATGCGATTTATAGACATGATTTATGTGTGTAGAATCAAAGTATCAACCACCACGTGCCAATTTCGCAAGCAAACACCAAATGCAAGTACAAATATATGTATGTATGTGTTTGTGTGGCTCAACGCATCCGTTTCCGCACTATGCAGCTGCTTGGCAAGCTACACATACGCATAGTATATATTATGTACATACATATGTATGTATATGCTCATATTACGCCGAGTTTTATGATTTCTGCAGACAGCAAGGCGACGTCTGTCACCCACAACCGCACACCATTAAACAACAAACCAATTCAGACGATGTTGTTGGTAAAACAAGTGCTCAGCCAATTTGTGACCCGCTGTACATGAGACAGTTGAGGGTGCAATGCCTCTAACTAATCGAGAACTTAATGTAAGGTAACTGCCGATCGAAGTTGCCGTTCGTGCTCGGATAGCGCAGCTAGCTTGGCTAGAATTTAGATCGTATTATAAATTGGAAGCCTCATATCGCGACAATTGGAATGTAACTGTATAAGTTAGCTTGGCACCACAGCGGTTTTGGCTTTCCAACTAGACTACAGCATTTGGCAAAATCCACAGACTGAGAATAATTGCAATCTCCACCTAATAAAGTAGTATTCACTTTCTTCCACTCGCATAATTTGTATGTATTTAATGTATTTGGTCGTCCTTTATGCGAGTATACGTGCACGGCTGTGAAAATCCACGAGTTTATACATAGTTCCTTGAAGTGTTTCCCACATTCATCGAGCTGAATACATACTTGAGACTCTGTGACGTGACAAAATTTGCAAGTAAAGCAAGCCGCGCTTCGGCTTCCTTCGTACTACGTACTACCGCTTACATGTTTACTGAGGGGAACACAACAAAAGGCGGTAAACAGAAACTTGAGTCGCTGTAGTGTAGGTCAGGAAAAAATCGACCATATGAGTGAGACATTCACATCGACAGAAAACTATACCGGAAGCGATGTGACGATCGAATATGCTTATAAAAGTAATGTACATACGCGCAACTGTTATTATTGCGTCCGGTTAGTTGATAATATACTTGCTATCCAACTAGCTTTGAAATTCTACAATACTTTGCAGTATTCGGATCAGGCTGGGTGCATTCCAACGCCGCTTTGCGTTCGATTTTGATATTAAGTGTGCCACGAAAGGAAATGTAGCTGATCCTGTAAGATCTGTTTGCCGGTCCGTCTCGTTTGGTGTCGAACGGCTCGAAGAGGTCCTTCCCGATCCTGACTGAGATTTTGGTGTTGCTCAACGTCAGTTTACACAGCCGTATTAGTTTTGGTGGGTATAAAATTCGGACATAGCGGCATAGAAGCAGCTCCTCCGCGCTGTCAAAAGTAGCTTTGAAATCGACGAAAAGGTGGTGTGTGTCGATTCTCTTTTCACGGGTATTTTTCAAGATTTGGCGTATGGTGAATATCTGGTGAATTGTTGATTAGCCAGGCCTAAAGCCACACTCATAAGGTCCAATCAATTTGTTCACGGTGAGCTTTAGTCTTTCACACAATACGCTCGATAGAACCTTTTATACGGTATTGAGGAGGCTTATCCCACGATAGTTGTGGTTTGGGCAGAGCACACTTAAATTCCAAACGTTGGGCATGTTTTCGTCCGACCATATTCTACAAAAAAGCTGATGCATGCTCATTAGCAGATCTTCGCCGCCGTGTTTGAATAGCTCGACCGGCAGCCCATCGGCCCCCGCCTGCAGAGAATAGTTATTTGAATTGAAGAATAGCTGGTTAGATGATTGTAGCCAAATGCGTTGTCCGTAATTATTCATATAAATAACGCGGTGGGGTTTGAAAAATAAAAGTCTTTTAGGACAATCCATTTATGGATGTACCGTTTGGTTGATGCCGCCCTCTTACTGTTAGTTTTCCATTTGTGAATATGTAGATATGATTTATAACTCAAAAGCTTCTTAGAACTTAATACAAGGTTTGCAGGATTTTCAGAAGTTTTAGCTGAATGAAGCACTGAAAGACAAAGCCCAATTGCACGCCTTGCAACTTCAGCTATTTGGAATGACTCACTAGAAACTTGGGTTATTTATTTTCCATAAACATTTAAAAAACAAAGGGGTTTCGCCACAGTAGAATAGAATTATTAGGGACATAACAAAGGATTTAAAGCCAAGCAGCTGGAACCTAGTTTTCAAAACACAGCCGCTCATGCAAAAACTTATAATCTGTGGAAGAAATCCAAATGGCCAAACGCAGTCACTTCTAATCCACCCTTAACTTATGCAAATATGGTGAAAACAAAAAACAAAAAAAAACATAAAAAAGCAATTTTTGCTTCTGTGTTTACTTACACACACACATGTAAGCAGCAAAACATGTAAACCAAATTGACAAAACCTGAAAAGCCAGCCGATTGTGTAAAGCCCTTACAAGCAGGGCGCTACTTAGAGAGTAATACATATGTACATATGTATGGCAAGGCATGTAAAAGCACCCCGTTTGGCTGTTTACATGCTTCGTAGCCGAATAATATTGCCGAAGGATAATGAAAAATGCACTTACAACATCGCACGCGTGAATACACGCTTCTAAGGCCAGCGACAACTTGCAGGGTGGACGAAACTGGGCCGCATCGCCGGCCAGTGCGGTTGAGCATACTGCTCTAATCACGTGTCGCAAAAGCAGCGGCCAACTGCCAGCCAAGCTGTTAGTTCGCCGCGTTGCTCGGTGCGCTGTGCTGGAAAATTAAGGACCCTCGAAGCGTTGCTCGCCTTGCAAGCTTGCATGTAAATATGTGCATATCCTTTTACAACGCTGTCAGCCCTTTTTAATGTATTTTTTTGTTTTACATTTTCCGTCTGACATAAACTTGCTTATATATACTGTATATATGTATGTATGTACTCTTTAAACTATACGCTGTGGGGTGTTTTCAGCTTGCTGAGCTGATGTAAATGAGTAGTTTTGGCCCCTTGGGCGTTGCCAAGCTGATCGCGTGTTGATCGTGGCATGTGTTTTGAAAGTTTTCAACAAAAGGCGTATTTCGTACATGCCACGTTGTCTGTCAGCTGCATGGGTTCCAGGCGGGAACCAAAGTATTCCAATTAATAATAATGTATCACTGAAACCTTATTAGAACTCTTTGGGGTATTTGATGAAGTCCCAAGGAATGATCGTAGGCTCAATGCGGTGCCTATAACTTAAGATCACAGGCGTCGATAAAGCCATTATAATGAAAATACTAATGTGAACCAAGACATCTTCAGTTCTGAAATTACCTCTACACTTTTGATAGAAAGGACCTAACTAAAGATGTTCTAGAAGAGCACCAAATTAGAGTAGCTGTATAACACTAACAGCTCACATAAGCTTCGTCTGTGATACTCGTCGTCCGAATATTTGTGAGACGCGTTCAGTTTCGACATCTCGCAATATATGACAGAGAAATAGCAAAAGCCAATTGGTTGTTGTAGCGACAGCAAAACATCCGTGAAGTAATTTGGGAGAATGTTACCGAGTAATTCTGTCCTTGGATAAAGATCCGGGTCCGTTCCGGTTACGTAATTTCGACAGTCATGGCAGTGGAAAATCATTTGGTCCAAATGTAAGGTTTGATTGAGGTAAACATACAAGTGAGGCGTTCCATACGAAAACCTCTTCGATGTTGAACTGTTAGGTGGAATCCTGTTTACAAATGTATCTTGCAGAAAGCATTGCGCAGTCGTAAGTCAAATTCAGACCATACAGCCCGGACAAAGAATGATTATTCTTTGGAAAGAACTAATATCGAGTGGAAGCGGCTTCATACCAAGTCATCGTTCAAACTATCAGATAAATACTCTTAGTATCACAACGAGTTCAATCAACCAAGCAGGTAGTGTTAGGTTAGGATGCTGGTCCTTCGAACGAGTAATCATACCTAGACTATTAAGCGCAGTCGTTTGTGAAACCACAGGAAGAAACGTCCTAAACCTATCACAAATCTGCTTAGGTGTTTTATTTTTAGGTCCGGTATTTCAGCTAAATTTCCAAAAATATGAGACCCAATCTATTTTTGCTTTGATTTGGCAAAAGCGAGGAGGAAATGTTGAGATTAAACTATCTTGTCTTCGTATGTCATTCGGTAAAATGTTCAATCTTACTGCATGAATCCCGATCGAATAGTATCCTGTTAGAACTGCTACAACCATTGAAAGATGGACCTTGCTGAAAGCCTCGAGTTCCTTAGACTTCTTACGATTTACCCTGGGCCATAAGGACCGTGCGACTGCACAACTGCTGTTAGCTGACCAATGCTAACTGAGCTGGTCTGAGGCCACAAAAAGCCAACGGAACTGCTAGTCGTTGTAATTCCGCCGAAGGTAGCGTTGCATAAAGAAAACTTTTCAGTCGATTATCCTTTCTTTGAAACTGTTAAAAAAACACTATTTTTAATGGAAGCTAGATCTTCAAGTTGGACAGATTTCCCTGGAAATTCTTACGATATTCTGAATCTTCTGCCAATCTGAGATAAAAAAAGCTGGAAATTAGATTTTTAAGAGCCTGTGTCTGGATCCATATGCATATATTTCTACATATACTTTATTGGTATATCGTATAAATATACCCATAAATTATTGATATTCTTACTATTTCCATATCAATTTATTCTAAATTATTCTATTTACAGTTTGGCCGCTGATCAGCTTGTTTACATTGGTTTGAGGGACATTGACCCGTACGAAGCGTATATCCTGAATAAATTGGGCATACGAGCGTTTGCGATGGATGTAAGTATACATTACATGCATGAGGATATGCACACACACTACATTAGCACAGTGGGGAAATTTTAAATTTTATGAAGAAAAAATTTAGGGAACTGCTAGTAAAAACTTTACATAATCGATATGTCTAAGCGAAAGTTGATTATTGAAGCTTCTACCATTGGAGACGGACTACTTCTTGGACGTTATAAAACTATAAAGTCTTGCCTTGATGTGATGAACGTGGACTCTAGTCCAGATGGTACATAAGCATTGATGTTGAGTCCTCTAAGGCCCGCAAGCCGGTCATAAGATCCATCTCAAAAATTTATTCAATAATGAATATCCACTTCTCTGAAGGAAGCTGCACTTCGGAGCAGTATAATTTCTACTGTTTTAATGGCAGCCACCTCCGCTTGAAGAACGCTACAGTGGTAGTCTGAACCTAAAAGTGATGGAGAGCACCCGACAGAAGACTCCATCCCCTATCCCCTGCCTTAACTTCGAGCAATCCTTGCAAAAGCTGACTACAATCCTTCTCCAACGCCTTCGCCCCGCCTGCAAATCATTCGCAGGTGTGTGAGCCGATAAGGAACCGCCATCGAGGGACCTCTCATATACCTCGCTTCTCTAAGTCTATAGCAGTCTTCACCGCATCGCCGCTCTGTACCTACCAAGTATGTCTTCAGCAGCAATGTGTAGAGTGGCATTGAATGCCATTGTTGGATGCTTAGCTATCGTTTCATAGAGCGACAAATTTCTTCCTCACGCTCTCTTCGAAGTTTGGCTTGTATCGTTAGCGAGTGTGAAAAACCAGACATACCGTAAACTGCATTTTGGATCACTGTGCGTTAGCTCACGCGATGGGTTTTTGTCTGGTAACGAGGGGGTGCACTGACAGCCTGCGCTAACAGTTGAGCAGTTTCCGTAAATGTATGTACATATGTGTGTGTTGGCAAGTTTTTTTTTTGTGTGTTCTTACAAAACTCGTCTAACAACGCTGTTACTTTCACTGCCTTTGGAACGTTGGCGCGACGGCGCTGACAACAGCAGAAGCAAGATCATTTCACTCTAAACCCACTGCATACACTGTAGCGATCTTTGATATCCTTCCAAGCGAGCGCATGTACACTTATACATACACTCTTAAGCGTTTCTGTGTGACTTGAATTGATGTGAACGAGCTGCAGTGAGCAACCCTCGCGGAGTTTATTGCAGCGACTGTATTTTGTCCACACCTCGATTGTGGCGTGGCCGCAGCGGCAGCGGCAGCGTGGCGGTGGTGGTTGTAATGCGCACAGAGTATAGGGTGCTAAACGCGTAC
This sequence comes from Bactrocera zonata, assembly GCA_037783105.1. NCBI lineage: Eukaryota > Metazoa > Arthropoda > Insecta > Diptera > Tephritidae > Bactrocera > Bactrocera zonata. The sequence continues at coordinate 21,041 of JBAWJQ010001070.1, read as the reverse complement.
AAAGGGTGCGCAGAATTCGCCGTCACATGCAGGGACATTAATTTTAACGACGCGTCAAAAGGGGAATGAACCGGATCGGCGACGCAGTGCATGAAGACAAACTAAAAAAAAAAATAATAAATAGTTTTGTTGTTGCTGTATATGTATGCTTGCAATTCAGTACAGGCGATTTCCGCCGGTCGCGCGAATAATCCTCATACGCCGCGCGTTAGTGGGGTGTTGCAGTGTTAATAAAGCCTTGCACTTTCCGAGCCTATTTTAGAATTTTATTTATGAGACGTGAAAATCGGTGCGGTGAAAAATTTCAATGACTTTTCTTGTGGGAAAATGCATGCATTGTTCTAAGGACGCCGTTCGCTCAATGGAAGATGCGTATGTTTTGCATACACTGCAAAAAACGACAGTCCAAATGACGGATGCACGAATATAATAGTAAATATGAATGTGAATAAAATAGCACCGATCCAGCCGAGGGAAAGGGTTTATTATGAGATGAGAATTGAAAACGGATTTACTTCTACCATTGATAGTGGTCTCATATTTCATTTTTTGAGAAAGATCAACCATTTTTTACAGCAGTTGAGTTAGCACAATGTTTAATGTATTAAATCAGTCTTAGTGCTTTGGCGGGATGTTTGTCTATAGTATTTGCTTGGCATGGGTGGATTTCATAGCACACAAAGGAGGGGCTTACAACTTATTCTAAAGACTCTTTCAAAGGGTCAAAAGTTTCTTGTTCGAAGCTCTCGAAATTTACCAAAAATACAACCACGTGCCAGTAAAACGAGTTGGAGCAGTTTCCACGACAGTCCGATCAAACTAACCGGAAAGGACCCGGATTTTTTTCCCGCCAAGAACTATCAACACCATTCCTCGAAACTACTTCAGGAACGATTTTTCCTACTATAACAATAACAAGAATAACAAAAGCGAAATAAGAGCCAAGATGAGTAGGCAAGGGAGGCCCAAAAAACTTGTTGTTAGTGTCAAGCAGGGCATACTTAAGGCTTGTTGGAGTAGGTGAGAGTTTAGCACACTACAAGGTTGGTGCTTGAACAGTTTCCGTTCCCACGACAATTGAGTCTATGTAACCTAATTGGATCCGAATTTTTATGCGACCAAGACCTGTCAACTCGCCAGCATTCCTACAAATTACTTCAGGGATGTTTTTGACACTATAAAAACAGTCTGCTTCAACAGCATGCTAGCTAGCTTTCACGATCGTGCTTCTTCATCTTAGGTCCGTTGAAGCACTGTAAAAAGTTTGCTCATAGCGGTATGTAATCTTCTAATTTACATTTCAAAGGGGGTTTACGTTATAAATAAATAAACTAAATATTACTGTTAATCAATTGTTCTATATTTCTTACCTCAAAATGTTTCGTAATTTTTGCGTGTTTTTGTTTTTTTTTTTTGTAGTCTGTGGACAAGTACGGCATCTCTAAAATCATCGAGCGTACACTGGACTCACTGAAACCGCAAAATAAGATACATGTCAGTTTCGATATTGACGCCTTGGACAAAGCCGTAGCGCCCAGTACTGGTACAGCTGTTTGTGCCGGCCTAACATTACGCGAGGGTATATCGGTGGTAGAGGCGCTACGTGACACGAATCGCGTGCAAGGCATCGATTTGGTGGAATTGAATCCAAGCTTAGGCAATGAGCAAGACGTGAACACAACAATTGCATCGAGTTTGGAAATATTGAAAAGCATATGCGGTTACAAACGCAGCGGTAATTTCGCCAATATAAAGATGGACCTGTTCGAGACGGTGAAAAATTAATGTACTCACATATCGACGAGTACGTTTTAACTAATTGCTTACTAAATATATGCGTACTATGCACATTAACGGTACTCATACGTTATATACTTATGCATTAGGTTGAGATTCAGTGTCTTATTACATACATACATACATATACTTATATAGTGGGGTATGTGTTCGTTTAAAATTGGATATTTATTAGCTGTGAACCACATTGGAATGCCAAATAAAAATAGTATCTTATTCTTACAAAGAACATATGTAAGATGTTTTAATTATACATACAAATATATGTATACGAGTATACGTGTACATAACTATAGAACACATACAATCTTTGCATAATAATTATTTGTGAAATTAGCGAGGCTTTTACCTCGGACGCGGTGTAAAAAATTCTCTACGATAAGTGCATGTGAATCGGTTACTTTGATGGTGGCTCCTCATCAACGGCTATTGGAACAATCGTTGCAATGCTGGTTGTTGTAGTTGTGGCATTCAGCAAGCTAATGCTGTCAGACATGATATTCGCCGTATTTATGAGATTATTCGACAGTACTTTAGTCGTGGGCGTCGCGGAAATGGCACTGGCGAGATTCACGTTCACAGCACCAGCTACAACAGGGACATGTGCCCCACCCTCCCGGCTAGCACTGTTGTGTTGTTGATTTAGTGTTTGTTGTAAAACTTGAGGCGCAATTATATTGATGGTAAGGCGTTGCATAGACACCAACATGGTATTTAAAATGCCTGCAATGAAATGCATATTTTTATAAAATGCCTTGAAATAAGTGTTAGTACTCGGGTATTTGCCTGAGATAACGATGATGCCCGCAATGATGGAACATAGTCGTATTATGAATTGCACGAGATTATCACGATCCGTGCGCACAATGATCTTTAACGCCGACCAATCGTATTTAAAATATATGCCAGGGGAGCCGTACGAATTTTTGGTTGAGTCTAATTAAAAGGAAGAGAGGAAAGTTATTATAGAAAATATATATGCAAACAAGGTATTACAAAGTACAAGTATTTATACACACCCAATTGACGCACATTCTCGCTCACTGAATATTGATACGTATTGATTGTTGTGAAAGTGTTGTGTATTTCGGTGGGTACAATTTTCAAAAAATATTGTACCGTTGTTTCTTCATCGGCTACTAGCGTTTCGTCGCCTTCAAGCGGTTGTACGATGCGTCGTGAATATTGTCCAAAACTTAAGCGATTGATACGATGTGTGAAATTAGCAGGCGTACGTCGAAAATCGATTGTCCAGTGATCGCCGAAGAGCCCAACAAATGGCTGCGCACCACCAACCAAGTGCAGAACTCCAGCGACCTTAAAGTTTAGATAAATTTCATGAGATGATTACACGATTGTATAATAAACTATTTATTATCAAATACATATGTATTTTCAAAATTTCTGCGGATGATGGTGCACTCCAGAAGCGCATTTCTGCCTCTACGCTGCGTTTTTTAGTATTTATCTAGGGATTTTCAATGACAAAGTTTCATTACGTAAATACCATATTTGCTTATATTTTAAAAGTACACGTTCAATTCACATAATTTTCGTACAATAATATTTATTTATATATAAAAATAATTTATTATTTACATACAGAAAATTACGGTTTAAAAGCGAATTAAGCATTCGTTATATAAAATATAATAATTATAATAATATAAAAGAAAATATATTAAATTTTATCATGCTTTATAATTTCGGATTTTCAAATAGCGGCCCTCTTGATATCTCTATGTCCGCATATGGCTGGGTCTGTTCAATGTTGAGTGCTCGGAACTTTTTCAGTACCAATAGCGAGTAAAACTTTTGTGCCGCCTGCTTTCTGGAGTTATTCACTGTTAATGCAGATAATATTAAGCAATCCTGTTTTATTAAACGAGATTTAACAGTATAGAACAATTGTGCTGCTCGTTTATTGAGTACGCGCTCCTCAAATTGTTCATCTGTTTCGTTTTCTAATTGCTCTTCAGCAGGATTTGGCGGTGGTGGTGGTAAATCGTAATCATTCCAATCTGTAGATATATCGCTGGTCCGTTGCGCCTTGCCTGCTAGTACATCTTGTTGGATATTTGGTATATTCTCAGCTTCTTGCAATATAGATGACACTTGATCGGCTGGTAGATTGGGTAAATTATCGATATGCTCAATACTGGAATGATGCGGAGTTTGGTCTCCATGGTGTAGACCTGCGGGCGTCACGTCGCCATGATTGAAATCATCGGAGGCATCGATACCGTGATGCATGTTACTCGGCGTCAGAGGTAAATCGTTGAGTGATGTTAAATTTTCAATACCATTGATTTCATTCATGCTTAGCATACGGCTGGGACTGCGCATATTGTCAAACAAAGAGCTCTCTGCCGGTGGTATTAAATTGTCTGCCAACGAATATTGTGCTTGACCAACACTTTGTTCAAGGTCTCGCACAGTTTCTGGTGGCGCCAGACTTTGTGCCGTCACATCCGCAACGTTTTGCTGTACTGGCTGGAGCTCATGTTTTCGTTTACGACCGCGCTTGTTGTTTATGACATTTGCATCATTCTCATTCTGTATGTGCTCTATGGCCAACAAGTCAGATGGACCAAGTATAGAAAAGTCTTCGAGTGCTGAACAACGGGACACTAAATGACGTTGGTAATTTAAAAACAATGCTCTGGCCGGGATAGTTCTAGAAGGAAGTGAAAATAATTTTTCCACACCGCCAGTTTCCTTCCAATAAGTGAGTCGTTTTGTTGGCGGTGCCAAATCTAATGTTGTTACAATATCCGTTGTGTTTGCCAATTGCGCCTTCATTTCCTCGCCAGATATATTTTTGACTTCATCAACAATTAGCTTACGTTTGCGCTTAGCTTTGGTGACACCTTTGTACGCCGAGGCATCTATAGGGGCCAAGGCAAAGCTTTCATCTTCATTTTGCAACAGTGTTGACTGGTCCAAAGGATTTTCATCTTCCTTTGAATTGCCTAAAGCTTCGTTACCCTCATCTTTGTGAGCTTCCTTCTCCACTTCATTTGCTTCGGATGCATGTTCACAACTGGATGCTACCGATGGTGGTCTAATATCCATGTGATCCATGCCGTCGTCATCAGATTCTTGTGCAGCACCAATGGCAGCTTTCAAATTATTGTCGCTGGTATCTAATGGCGGTTCCGCGAAAAGATCGTCTTCAAAAAGTTCAGGCTGTCCAAATTCATCTCCAAAACCATCTCCATCTAATCGTGAGTTTGCCAAATCTGTATCATTTAATGTTATTTTTTGTTCATCTACCAATGTAACGTCCGCCATCCCACCATCACCAAATAATTGATCATCTATATTCGCATCTATTGGACCACGAATCAAATCAGGAGTGTCGCCTTCAAACCCCATATCACCAAAACCGTCATCATGAATAGAAAGTGACAAGCTACCTCCATAATCCTCTCGCATAGTGATCTCATCTGCTCTAGATTGATTTATCGCAAATTGTGCTTCAATGTCAATATCGTTCAATTCGGGCAAGGCTGTGTCGAAATCATGAAATACTTCTGGCAGAGTAATTGCATTTACATTTGCTTCCCTATGTCCTTCGGGAAGATCAACCATGCCAGGCCTAAAGGCCATTTTGATCTTAACAAATGCTTCATTGCAATCCGCCAATAAATACTTTGCTTTCCGTGAATAAATTCTAACGACGCCCAGCAATAGATGCCCCGAAGTGCGAAGCGCCAATTTTACTTTTGGTTGCATTATACCTTCCACGGATTTCTCAATATTTGTTTCGAATACATGCGCCTTTGTTATTTTCTTATCCCAGTGAGCAGCCAACCATACTCGGGCCAATGGCCCTTTTTTGGCCAAAATTAAATGTGCATAAAACATATTTTTTTATAAATTTATATTAGCTACGCCACAATTAACCAAACATTTCTTTACAGCTTTCTTTTTAGATTGGACTGTAAGTGTTACCACCCTATTACAAATCTCTTTTTTATTTTGATGTGTATACGTTGTTGCCACTAAATTATTGAGGTTGAATACACATTTTCGGTTTTTATATATTTTCTGTGCCATAACGCCTCTTTTATGCAATATATACCATTATTTTATGTCAATCTGTTCGTGAAATTGTTCAACAATTAAATAAGTTACTAATATTTCGATATCGTCTCCGTGCGTATTGGCACCATTTCGAATTGCCAATTGCGACACCTAGAATAAAATGGCTATACTCAATTTTATTCAACAAATAGAAAACAAACTTATTGTACCCATTGAATATTTTGTATGATAAGAATAAAATAAAACTTATTTTTTAATTATCTCAATAAGCTCCAATCGAACTTATGTATTTTGTCTGCCATTAAATTATTAAAAAACGTTCAAACGTGTAGGTATATGCATCAAATATGTTCTGGTCACACAAATGTATAGTGCATACGTTGTGTAATAATAAACCGACTATTTTACATAAACAATATAGCAGTCGATAATAACAACAAAGCCTTCAAAATAGCTGACTTGTTTGTTGTTGTAATAACAACATTTTCAGACATGTTTAATAAAATAAATCGAAATCAATTACCTTATTAATACCCAATGTTCCATGTAAACGGCATGCATCATATTGCTCCTCCGGAAGTTTTTTCAAGTCTCCTATTGGTTTCACATTCACTTCATTATTCTTAATAATATCTTTAAATAAAATATCCGCGACAGAGTGATATTCTTCTCTCAAAAACGTATTCATATGCTGCATGCGTTCGAATTGAAGACGTTCCTCTTCAGGTAAAACCCACCAAGTGCCTTCTCGTTGTAATGTACCATACGCGAAGACGTCCTGTTGTGTCTCATCCATTAGGTCAACGCCAGAAAGGGCTACACATTATAAATGAGTCAGTATTACTAATCTATCCTTTATGTTAAAATGCCGTATTTACTTACAGGAGCATGGCATGGCCACGGTGATATCGACATGCATTTGTACTTTATCATCCATGTCGATGTCAGGTTCAAATTGATAAATGAGATCAGCTTCTTTGTAATAGCATACCTCCTTATAAATGAGGTAAATAATGAGCAAACGACTTAATAAAGATACTAAAGACGAGATGGGTTAAAACAGTTCAGCGCATAATTTATTTTTGGTGCACATATGTTTGTATTTCAACTTACATGTACCCCCTATTTCTGTTGTTTCTGTATATTTTTCCGGCACTTTCTTGAACGCATCCAAATTTTTTGCCAACTCAATAAGATTGTTTTTATCACCACGATAACGCAATGTCGCTGTCATATTCGACCACCATTTAACTAATTTATGGCAATATTAACAAATTTTATATATGAATGACGATGTGTCCAAATAGCTTCGAAACAGCTGTAATATGAAAACAATCGATGGTTGGTAACGCTATGAAAAGAGTGTTACCATAAATTCAAATTCTTTCAATTCCAAACATTGAAAACTAGAGTTGAGTGGGCAGCCCTGCCAAGTACGCCTGGACACCATTTTGATATACGGAACAACATTTTTCGCCAGAAATTTGGACGATTATAATCGATTTTATTGAATACTTTAAAAGTGTGTAAATAAATTAATATTTAATATATATTAATGGCTGCCAATTGGATAAAAATTACTGAGAGGTGATTATCAAAAAATACATTTCCTTTTAAATTTATAATTGTACAAATTTTCCTTTGGGTTTTTGTTTTCGTAAGGATGTAAAATTTATAATATATGTACATATGTATCTATTAAAATCCCTGAGTATAAACACGTTTTTTCTTTGTAGAGCACGAGAGGGTATAAAAATTATAAATGCGTTACCATATGATACTTTTACCACGGTGTTAAGTTTTGTCCATCGGCAAATGATACCTGCGACAACTGAGGACGTTATAGAGCCAGAAAATGCTTTGGAGGAATTGGAACGTTTAGTTGGTGTACCACGTGCCGATTTTCTTCTAATGATTAAAACTTTTTCCTACATTTTACGACGCACGTCTACATTTGTAATCAAACCAACCCGATTGCACGCCGAGTTACGAGAAAAGCTGCAGCTTCAAGATGATGCCAAAATCGATGCAATTGTTCGGTTATGGGTGCGCCAAACAACACCAATCATGAATAGTTTGGCTTGTGAACGTTATGAATCAAATGAGATACAAGATGTTGCATGGAAACTAAATGTAGAAATCTCATCACATTGTGAGCAACGTGAGAAAAATGCCTTAGCCATGTTGCAATTAAAAACAGGTACAGGCGAAGACATCAATTTGGAGATGAACCATGAAGAGTTGTTGCAATTATATAATCAATTCGAGTGTATTCAAAACGAATTAGATGCCTTAAAACATCAACAGACGGAGCAAAAGGCTTAGAAATTGATAGAAAGTAAATTCGTAAGTACGTTCAATGCATAACAAGAGTAGTATTATTAAATTATGTTAAACTTAGTTTAGTAATATTTTAATGAATTTTGTAATACGTTTGATGATATTAGTTTAGGAAAATTTAATAGACAATTAATGAAAAGTAATTTTCGTGCAAGGAATGCAATGTAATTAGTCAGCTTTACTTCTAAAAATTGCGATCTTATAGTAAACTCAGGAAACGGGTATAACTCTTATTTGAGAAATATAGCTCTTGGTAATTCTCGACTTTAAAATTGAAATGAATTACATTGGGTTAATTATATCACTTGATATAATCAACACTTTACATGGGGGGTGGCTGGCCCAGCTATCATCCTTTCTTATATAGGCGAGCAAGCCCACCGGAATGTTTGGTCATATTACATTACCTGGGTAATATCACATGATATGATCAACACATCACGAAATGGGGGCAAGGCCAGCTACCACCGTCTTTTTTATACGCGAGAAAGACAGTCGGTATTTGGAGGTCAGACCAAACGAATCGGGTAATATCACATCTATTTGTTTGAACATTCGTATATAGCAAATGGTTTCTTAATATTCTGCATTCGGCCAAATTAGGTGTTCTTTGGTGAATTGAAGACGTGCTACACAATTTTTTTTAACAGTGCTTTTCGAGGACTATGGGCAATAAATTATGTTCTTGGGGAAGTATGTTCACTGTATGAACGCCGTAGGGTAATCACAATTCGTCCAGAATCTCCACAGCTTACTTTGTAGGTCTAGTCTTAGCGTATCTTACGTCTTTCGTATACAATTTTCAGAAATAATGCAACGTGCGCCCTTTTTTTCCTACAGTGCTTCCCGCAGCTCTCTTAAATGGGCACAGTCATATTTGTTTAGCTTTTTCCATTGAATAACAAATAAAAGAACAGAAAATATTCTTTTTGTATGATAGAATTAAATCTGTATTTTGTAGAGTAAAAATAATCTGTTTGCATCCGCTCACCGTTCACTACGATTCTATTCTATACTATTCGCTCATAAAAACAGATTTCGCAATATAATTAGCTGTAAAATAGTTACGGTAAGTGTTTCACACTTGAGTATAATCGTGTTATCTCTAGTACTACTGTTCACACCTTGTCTTAACTAGGCATTACAACCGTGATTCAGTTTCGTTGCGGCATCTACTTGTGTCCTTCTAGCTTACTGTTGTTAATAACTCAATACAGTTTCTTTAACCCTGGTTGTTGTTGTTGTGTTGTGCGTGGTTTTCCACCGCTATTATTTTGATAAAACGCCATTTCAGTTAAGTTTGGTAAATTCGACCCATAACCCTGGTAGGTTGTTGAACAGTTTTGACTACCTCTTCGTCTATAGGTTGGGCAGCGTTCACTTGCCTAGGCTTCCGACGACGGGAGGCCTTTTGTGCCGAAGTTGCTGGCTGTTGTTGTTGCTGATTTTGTTTGGATGTATTTGCGCTCATGTTTATTGGTGAGAAACTACTCATAAAACCACTTTCATAAAGAAAATGGTGCTAACCCATAACCCTGGTCGAGACCAACGGTCTGATACACTTAGTTTAGACCAATGGTGCTTGGCTAGGCCTATGTGTTTACATACATTTGTATGGAAATACATGTTGTATTTACGCTCATATACAGCCTTGGCCAAAAGTATTAGGCACCCCACTAATTACTCAATTTTTTGTTTTAACAAGTGAAATAATGAAGTTTTATTAGTAAAACAGTGAAAATACAATGAATTAATGATAATTACATTAATACTTAATACAGTGTTGGAAAAAATAATAGAAACGTACAGTTTTCAATATATTTTTATTGTTTGTAGAACTCTTTCAATTTAAATACATTACGATTTAATATATTTGTTAAAGTTAATCAAAATCTAGATTTATTTAGCAAGTGCTATAAGACACAAATAAATTGTGGTCCATTTTCTAATTTTGGCCTGAAAAAAAAAAAAATAGAAACATAATATAATTTCTTCATAAATTAAAGTTTACCCAAACTTCTTACACAAATATTATTGTTTCAATATCTTGTTGAACCGCTGCCTTGCCTAATTACCTCTTCGCATCTTCGGTGCATCGAATGAACCAAATTTGAGCAAACGCTTTTTGGAATTGAATTCCACGATTTTTGAATCTGGGCCCAAAATTCGTCCTTATTGCTGGCTTTAAAAGGTCCGATTATCTTCTTTAGGTCTGCCCAAAGTTGTTCAATGGGGTTTAGGTCTGGCGATTGCGACGGCCACTTCATAACTTGCACCCTTTCTTTCTTAAGCCACTGCTTTACCAGTTTCGACGCATGTTTAGGATCATTATCCTGCATAAACTCCCACCTTATTGGCATTTCCTCTTTAGTATAGGGAAGCATTATTGTCTGCAATATGTTAACATAGTCAACTGCGCACATTTTGTTCTTTATCCAAAATATTGGACCAATGCCTTCCTCTGAGAAGCAACCCCATAATGGAACCCCCGCTGTGCTTAACCGTCTTTCTAGTGTATTTTGAATCAAATGCTGTGTTTGTAGGACGTCTTACATATTGTTTACTATCTGATCCAAACATATTAATTTTTGTCTCATCAGACCACAACACATTTTTCCAATTTTGACGGAAAAGATGTTTTCTGGCAAAAGCAAGCCTGTTTGTTTTTGTTTTTAAGGCTCAGCAAGGGTACTTTTCTAGGTGTTCTGGCAGGAAGTTTGGCATTTGCCAACCTGTACCTAATGGTTCGGGTTAATACAATTCCACCTGCAGTTCTCCAGAGGACAGAAAAGGGTTAGCTTTGCAATGGCGAATTAAACGCCAGCAGTCATTTTTCGTTTTCTACCTCGTGTTTCAGGCTTTTTTACACTATGAAGGGCAGTGAACACCTTCTTCTTGGAGCATTTAACCATATCTGCTATTTTACTCATTGAATTTCCTTTTTTTCTCAAGTTAATTATTACATTCTTTTCCTCTTCCGTGCAGTGTTTGGCTCGGCCCATTTTATTAGTTTTTATGGCAAAATAACCTATAGTATAAATTTAATTCATTTTACATTATTTTAAAACACAATTAGAAGCATCAAAAACAAATTTTTTACCTTTTAAAAAGAAAAATATTAACAAACACGTTTTGTTTCTATTATTTTTTCCAAGCGCTACTATTCACTTGTTCACTCTCTCGCATATAAAGGCAAAATAAGACAAACTAGCGGAATAAAACGGGTTTGCAAAACAGTAACTGTTAACAGCTATTTGTGCAGGGTGGGCCATTTCAAGAAATATTTTTAAAAAGTATTGATATAATTGATTTATTATATGTAAACATCCCGTTTCTATTATTTTTTCCAACACTGTAGGTCCACCCTTCGATTTAATAACGGCAGCAATTCTCTTAGGCATGCTGCGTACAAGCTTTGCACATTCGTCCGCACTTATATCGTACCACTCGTTAATTAAGGCATTCTTTAAGGTAGTTTCTGATGTTACACTGTGTTCCTTAATCTTGCGTTTTAAAATAGACCACATGTGCTCAATGGGATTAAGATCTGGAGATTGTGCAGGTCAATCTAACAAAACAATGTTGTTATCTTCAAACCAACGCATCGTAGTCGCTGATTTGTGACAAGGAGCATTGTCCTGTTGAAATTGAACCCCGTCTAAATTAGTATCGCCGAAAATGCGCCTTAACGAAGGCAGTAAAACAGCTAATACATTTATGTACTTTTGACTGTCCATGCGACCCTCGCAAACGAACATTTCGCCGACACTATCAGCAGCCATGCAGCCCCAGATCATAATACTGCCTCCTCCATGATTAACAGTGGGTACCACGCAATCTGGATGATATTCTTCCCCAACTCGTCGCCTCACGAACGTCGCACCAGGTGTTCAAAATATCTATAGAAAAGAAAAAATAATGTTTTCATAAGATTTGTATTATGCCTTCAAAATTGCTCTAGGGTAAGAAGCTATGGCTGTTAATTCCTTAAGACGATCTAAACTAAGCTTTCCTCGAAGTTTGATTCATAAGACCACAGAACATTCGACCAATCTTCTTCCGTGAAATGTTGGTATCGGCGAGCCCATTCTAAACGATTTTTCCTATTCTTTTCTGAGAGCCACGGCTTCTTTAGGGCTTTACATCCTTTTAAACCTGCTTCCAGAAGTCTTATTCTAGCTGTTCGAGCACTAACTGGTTTACTAAATTCATCCGAAAGGACAGCTGCAAGGGCAGAAGAAGATTTTTTGCGATCCTTGAGAGACTCGCGTATAAGTATTCGGTCTTCTCGTTTACTGGTTAGACGCTTTCTTCCACTTTTTGATTTATTATTGTGGGATTTCGTCTCCACATTCGAAAGAGCAAAGCCTTTCCTCTTTTTTAAATTCGCATTTCTCATGAGCGGAACTTTGCGAGCTATTCTGCCAGGAAGATTTGCATTCGCTAACCTCCTCCTAACGGTTCTCCTGGAGATTGTGCTCCCAATTTCTCCTGCAACAGTCCTAGACGACACAAAAGGTTTTTTTTACCATGGACAAAATGTAATTATCGGTCGTTAAAGAGGTTTTTTTGATACCCCCGCGGCGGTCTAACGATTTTGGAACTTTCAACGCATTTGTTACGTTTGTTACGAAATTCTGGGAGCGTCCTAATGTTTCAGCAATAAATTTGTAAGTTTTTCCTTGCTTACGCATATTTTGGACCAGCTTCCTCTCCTCAATGCTGCAGTGGTTCGAACGTCCCATCTAATTCAAAATTTTACTTATTTTCTGCACTAGTTATTTAGCACAACATACAAACTTACCTTTTTAAAAGAATTTGTGAATAAAGCTTTAACAGTTTTAAAAATACGGCAGACACTCCTATTTTCGTGATCACGCTAAATTGCTCGGTTTGCAAGTAAATGCTTTTTTTTTGTTTTTGTAATACACTTATACAAGATAACTGTTTTAATTTGACAATTTAAATGCAACGCCTACTTATTCTATCGATTATTTCAATTAATTTGAAGTAAAATATCGAAATATCTGTAAATTCAGTTATATTTGAGCTCACACCTATTTCCATGTCCATACACAGATGGACAAAAGTCACCGTCATGTGGCCACTTGAATGTTTAAGAAACGACCGAAGCAAACATATTTTAATATTTTGTATGTTTACCGTTATTTTTAATAACTTCTTGCAAACGTTTTTGCATCGAATGAACCAATTTCTTCGTAACATCTGAGCCGATTTTTAACCATTCTTCCAGAAGTATTTGCTTTAGGGTAGTTTTTGATGTGATATGGTGTTCTCGAACGCGTCTATCCAAATGGTCCCACAAATGCTCGATTGGATTAAGATCTGGGGACTGTGGTGGAGTTTTCAGGTTGTGAGGAGTGTTGTACAAGACCCACAATCGAACAATTTCTGCTGTATGCTGTATGCTTGGGGTCGCTGTCATGCTGAAAGTAATACTCGTTCTCAATTCCTAGCTTTTCAGCACTTCTCTTCAAATTTTCCTTGAGAATATTCAAATACAGTGTTTGGTCCATTATTTCGTCAATAAACACTAACTCTCCAACGCCAGCTGCTGACATGCAACCCCACACCATGACTCCAGCACCTCCGTGTTTTACTGTTGAGTGAATATTTTTTTCTGATAATGCATCGCCCTTTTGCCGCCATGTCAAAACACGCCCATCTGACTTATAAACACAAAATTTACTTTCATCTGAAAAGATAACTTTCTCCCAAAAGTCATTTGGCTTGTTTAAGTGCTGTTTTGCGAATAAAAGTCTTCCTTCAGCATTGCAGCTATTTCTGACGAAGGGGTTTTGGCTCTTTTTTTTTATTATTTTTACTATCTCCCGTATGTGTACATAATATATTACAAACGACGATGGTGATTATTAAAACATTGTTTTCCTTCCCTGTAGCAAAGAGGTATTTGGCATATTATGCAGCTCCATACTGTGCAAATTAATTCCCGTATCGCGGCAATTTGTAAAAAAATATATTTTCTCTCTACAAGTTACTCTTATTTATACATTTACTTATTATTTACTTAAAGTTATTGAAAGAAAGTGTCAAATTACATTAATTTCATATTCGGCATTTATAAGAATGGAATGTGAACGGAAAAAGTATATCGAATTCTATTTAAATTTATGAGGCCACCCAACTACAAAGTGTAAAGATTCAATATTGTTTACAGTTATAGTCAAGTGGCTGTGTGGAGGCTGTCATTAACTTGCATACTGGTTTGTTTTTCGTGCTACATGCACTGCACCTTTTAGTACCTCTTATGGGTTGATGGTTACCTTCAGCAAGTCCTATTGATTCAGGTACCTCGTGTTTGTTCTTCTTGATAGAAGCACATTTAGGTGAAGATTTGCCAGAAATTTGCGAAAACCTTCTCTTATTGCTGATATAGGGCGGTGCAAGCATATCTTGATAAACTTGGCGTCTAAAGTCCTTGAGGCATAGTTCATCTAATCCTGACGTTTCGTCTTTTTGGCACTCTTTATAAATTAGGAATGCATTTACCACTGCAATCTAAAAAATGAAAGAATATGCGGTGCCACCACTTTTTAGATTTTCGATCAATCGCGTAGCTACCCTTCAATTGATCGAATTTATCTACGAAGTTCATGTTTTCATTATAATCTTTCAATGCTAGAGGGCAAGACACTTCCACTTTCTCCCCAGTTTTTTCTGTTCTTCGGACACAAACTTCATTTCTAGGATCGTGGAAATTACTTAAGATAAAAACAGAACATTTATCTTTCCATTTCAGAAACGAAACCACTTGATTATCGAACTCGCCGCGCTTTAGTTGCTTATCTGGCTTCAAATTTGGAAGGTGTCATTTACTGTTCCACATGCATATATCTTTTTATGGCGTAAATCGACCTGGAGCTCTTAGCTATTAAAATAATTGTCGAAATATACTCTATGGTTCTTGTTTTCCAGTCCCTCGCAAAACTTTTTTACGACATTGCCTCCTAAATTAGTTTCCACCTTATTTCCGAGCTTTCCTGCATATATATTGAAATTCAAACAATATCCTGAAGAAGCACACTTTGTCCATACCTTGTACCCCCTTTTGATAGGCTGTTTCGGCATATATTGCTTCAGACTGCTTCTACCTTTGAATTTGATCATTGACTCGTCGATAGCGATCTTTTCAAAGTGTTTGTAGTTTTTTTTGTAAGATTCTCGGAGCATTTCTATAAAAGGGCGCACCTTATATAATTTGTCATAATTCGGATCGCTCCGTGAAGGCAAGAGATTGTTGTCATTTTAATGTAAGTGTCCAAGAATCCATGCAAAACGGTTGAATGGCATAAAATGTGATATATATTCGTCATGCAAATCAGGTGAGGATGACCAGTAGTCTCTATAACTTGGACTTTTCTTTATGCCCATTATTAAATTCAGAGCAATAAAAAAATTGACATCTCTTCTACACTGACTGGATTGTAAGAAACTCCCTTTTGTTGAGCATATAGGTTCGTGTGAGATACTATATGTTGCATAATGTTATCCGTCCAAAGTAAATTAAAACGTTTGAGAGGAGTCTCACTATGGCTCACTACTAAATCATATATTTCGTCCGGCAAATGAGATGAAGGCTCAAAGTTATCAGGATCCAAAATTGTATACGCTTTCTTTCATTTGGGAGGTTGCAATGAATGAAATGGTAGCGGAGCAACTTGGTTAGCCGGTTTATTACTTCTAAGTAGCTGAGCTAATGGAATTTCATCGCCAGAATCAAACTCGTCATCTGACCGAAGAAGATTCTGGTCTAAGAAAGGAGACTCTTCTTCCCATTGATCATCCTCATCAGACAGATTACCACCTGCACAGCTATCAATGTCTGAAGGTATATCTTCAAACAAGAATGCTTCAATTTCCCGATCCGACAACTTGTTCTTGGCCATTTTACCTAAAAAGAGTAAATTTATTCTACCTTGCACTTCACCGTGAACTTTCTCATAATTTAGCCACTTACCGCACGGTGGTTAGGCTGCTAACCACTTTGAATAAGTCTAATTTACTTAAAAGTTTTAAAAGATTTTACTTTTTGTTTTTGTTAATAACAAATTACGCAATTTGCACAAAATTAAACCACAATATTTATTTTGTGCTCACAAGGGAAGATAAAATTAGCACACACAACCACGACTGTGAAGTTCACGAATTTTACTAAACTTTCATAACTGTAATCGACGGTTGCTCTGTTTATTTTCAAATATTTTTTTTTCATAAGAATCGCATAGCTTGCTTATTGACAGCCGACGTTACCTATGATTTCCGTAAGATGGCGCTGTGTTGAGTAAAACCTCAAAATATAGGTGGTTACCTGTGGTGGCCACCATAACGAAAAGAGATAAAGGGTTAACAAATACGACTGTTCATATTGTTATTACTCAATGTAGTTTCTAACAAACCTTCCACTGGTGGGGGGCAAACGTAGTCGCTGTCCCTAAATTCGGGTGATACTGACCTAGTCTTCCGTGGCACCCTCCTCCCCTTGACCCCTTTCTACTGACAAACAAACAAAGGAAATAAAGATTTTGGTCAAGTACATACTTACAGTTTACTCACCTTTGTGGTTCTCAATAAGATTCAACAGTTCAATCAAAGATGGCTCGCGCCATCCCTATGCTGCAATTCAAAGGTCGAGATACTTACCTGCTAAACTGCGCAAGGTTGTCGATTCATCCATTCAACAGAATGCTTTCTTTGCTCTTCCAGAAAACATTCTCCTTAGTATGATGACTGACGAACAGATAGAAGTCAGAAAGTTGGCCCTTGACCGTCTTCTGGCATTATTATTTTTCTTCTTGCACTTGTCCAAAGGAAAGGAAAGTTCCTATCAATGAACAACCATTTCTCTTGGACCAGAGAACCAGAAGAATTGGTCGCATTGGAAGTGTTGTTCTACCTAAAACAAAAAAGATTACAAAGAAAAATGAATGTAAAGAAAAGCTTTCAAAACGTCATTCAACATCAACACTTACCAGAAAGAAACTTATTTTGAGTGAAAAGAATACTTATGGCATAAAAATATTATAAATTATAAAATACTTATGAAAAAAATATTAAAAAAAACTACGAAAAAATTTAAAATTATTGAAATTCAATTACATCTATCGCATTGCGGCAAGTCTTTGGAATGCTCTGCGCACACTGGTTTGTTGCATAATGTGCATGCTTTACGAGTAGGGCGTCGTTTGGAGCAGATGTAGCAATTCCCTTTACTTTTAGGCGTCCCGTACTATCACGCTCCTCCGCTTCATGTGCTCCGTTGCGCGTTGAAAAACTCTGGATATTCTGCTGTTATTCTCCCTTCTCTCTATTTCTGGCTTGCATAGTTGCTCACTTAGCTGATGGAGAAACATCCTACGGCGGCTTGTATATGACTTCAGGTGAGTGTTGTTGTCAACGTATATTATGTATGCAGCAAACGCAGCAGCGGCCAAAGGCCATCTATTTGTGCGCCGCTTGGTACTATATTCGGACAAGCACATGTCCATGCTATCAACTCCACCTTTGGTTTTGTTGTAGTCCAATGGCTTGTTCTTAGGACCGGACGTTTCTGTTGTATAATGAGAAGTGGACAATATTACAACTGCCTTGTTTTTCTTGGGCACGTACGAGCACATCGTAACGTAATTATAGAACCCAAACTTTGACGATTCAGGGGTTGGCAAATGCTGCTGGCACGAATGTACGCCTTTTGTTGCAAGTACCCAATATAGATAAATTATTGTCTATCATCAAAGATTTTGCCAAGTTGTAGCTAGTGAAAAAGTTGTTACATACAATATTTCTTCCACTTCCATCAAAAAGGTTGATACATAATTCTTTGACTATTCTTCCACCAATGTTTCTTTCACGTTCACCAGACGGTGCCATTCCTGTGTAGATTTGTCCCTGCATTGAAAAATTATTCAATTTAGTTATTTATACTTTCGACAATATTGATAGTACCTGCAATGGATAGGACAAAACGGAGTCGCACACCCACCACACTTTTATCCCATATTTGGCAGGTTTTGATAGTATGTATTGCGTGAAGCCAGTTCCACCACGATAAGCATACAATTGTTCATCTACGGTGACGTTGGCTCCTGCCACGTAATATCTACGAAGACAGCTGTTTAGCATCAAAAAAACGTCCGATATTGCTGCTGCTTTGTCAGTTTGTTTGCGTTGCTGGCGTGTGTTTCCATTATCAAAACGAATGAAGCGGCTAATTTCCCAAAATCGTCGTACACTCATTGCAGCACGATATAATGGATGTGATTTAGTATTCCACAAATCTTTCGTATGCACGTAACCATAATGTGTAACGCCACTTAGCAAAAGTACGTCCAAATATGCATCAAATTCACTTTCTGTTATGGGAATCCATGATCTCGGTTCTCTTGTCGGATGTTTTGCATTGTCATCATCAAAGAATTGCCTTGCCTTTCGATTTGATTCACGAATAATTATGTCGCATATTTCGTCTGACATTATCAATTTGAACGTTTCTGAAATGGTCAAACCTTGCGTTGCCCGTACTGGTCCAGATTGTGCACTTCTTAGGATGTTGTGCGTACGGAATCTTATAGGTTGTGGTTGTATCGAAGACCAAACAATACCATCTCTGGCAGTAAAATATTCCCCAGTTTCAATTGGTGCCTCTTCAAGTTCTTCATCAGAATCACTGTCGTCCTCTGGGTCATATTCTGGTAACGTGGGCTCTTCTAAGTCTGAGTCATCACCACCAATATCACCTACACATTCATCTAAAACATCGTCACCAACTACTGAATCGTGGTCACTTATTTCTTCTTGGCTCTCTTCAAGCGTTTGACGAATATATGCTTTCTGTTTTTCGTACGAAAGTGCGCTTAGTTGTCGTGGAGTAAGCCATTCACCATCTGCCATTTCACTTTGATTTTATTTTTTTATTTCCACAAAATAAACAGAAACGTCCTTTCACTTCGAATCATACGTGCAAATTAATTCCCGTATCGCGGGAATTTGTAAAAAAATATATTTTCTTCCTGCCAACGCGCAGAGAAAATGAAACTCGTGGTGTCGACTGGATTGCCGGAGACAAAATTTAATCTTTATTTACAAGTTACTCTTATTTATACATTTACTTATTATTTACTTAAAGTTATTGAAAGAAAGTGTCAAATTACATTAATTTCATATTCAGCATTTATAAGAATGGAATGTGAACGGAAAAAGTATATCGAATTCTATTTAAATTTATAAGGCCACCCAACTACAAAGTGTAAAGATTCAATATTGTTTACAGTTATAGTCAAGTGGCTGTGTGGAGGCTGTCATTAACTTGCATGATAAAATCCGTAATACTGGTAAACCCTATTTTATACTTTTTAGCGCAGGTACTAGCGATTTTATGCCTGAGTTTTTATGTTTGCAACCTAAAGTAATCCTTATAAACACAAAACAATAAGTACTAACCACATCATCAGCGACCCTTAACAAATACGATTTACCATATTGCGTAAAATGTGTGCAATGTGCCTTGTTGTCACCGGTAAATCCAACTTCTCCTTTATTTGAGTGGAGTTCAAAACATGTTTTGTGGCTTCCGTTTTAATTTGGTTTATTTGGCGTGAATTTAGCTTTTTATTGCCTTTCGTGGGCTTTTTTACGCCATAATTCTCACCTTTTTTTTTTAAAAAGGAGCGCACAACTGCCTCTGATCTTCCGATTCTTCGCCCAATCTCTCGATTTGAGTAACCTTCTTTGTGGTACAGGTTGATTTTGACCTTTTCACTGTCGTTTAAGTAACTGCCTTTTGGCATTTTA
The DNA here is from genome assembly GCA_037783105.1 of Bactrocera zonata. Taxonomy (NCBI): domain Eukaryota; kingdom Metazoa; phylum Arthropoda; class Insecta; order Diptera; family Tephritidae; genus Bactrocera; species Bactrocera zonata. The sequence continues at coordinate 1,025 of JBAWJQ010001070.1, read as the reverse complement.
ATAAAACCTTAAAAAAAATATTATAACAACTTTTTTGCACTTTAATAAACGAAAACTTACCAATCTTCAATTTAATTGAAAAAACTTTTTTTTATTTTTAATCACAAACACGTTGTCGGCTTCTCTAATCAGATGCGTTTAAACGAATATGTGCCTGTTTTTGCTATTTGATTTAAAATGCAACGATTTAAATATAACAACAACAACAAAAGTGGGGGTTTGCACTCAATACGAATTTCCGTTAGTTTAACAAACAATATGAGAGAGAATTTGTTGTAATTAGTGCAATGCAAAGAAAGAGAGAAGTTAGCAAAATTAAAACTAAGAGTGCGTTTATACATACGTATATGTGGCACTGTAGTTTCTAACAAACCTTACCAACCTGCTGGGGGGAATGACATGCGTAGTCGCTGTCCCTGAATTCTGGTGATATTGACCTAGTCTTCCGTGGCACCCTCCTCCCCTTGACCCCTTTCTACTGACAAACCAACAAAGGAAATAAAGATTTTGGTCAAGTACATATTTACAGTTTACTCACCTTTGTGGTTCTCAATAAGACTCAACAGTTCAATCAAAGATGGCTCGCGCCATCTCTATGCTGCAATTCAAAGGTCGAGATACATACCTGCTAAACTGAGCAAGGTTGTCGATTCATCCATTCAACAGAATGCTTTCTTTGCTCTTCCAGAAAACATTCTCCTTAGTATGATGACTGACGAACGGATAGGAGTCAGAAAGTTGGCCCTTGACCGTCTTCTGGCATTATTATTTTTCTTCTTGCACTTGTCCAAAGGAAAGGAAAGTTCCTATCAATGAACAACCATTTCTCTTGGGCCAGAGAACCAGTCGCAAATATTCCTTTATCCAACCAATGCTCGAGAATGTTTATAGAGGTGAAATATCGGTCAATGAATACTTCACCACCTTCACTGAGATCTGTAGCAAGTTTTTGTACAACAATACCACCAATTCCCAAATGTTTATTCGGCTTTCCATCAGGCCACGTGTTTGCTCCTTGGTATATA